>CAXIVR010000004.1:38921639-40121639 GCA_964035755.1 Teleogryllus oceanicus | reverse complement strand
ATATATATCTTACACGTTGATAGCATTTATAACATGAGTATACATATAATACAAAGTTCAGGCCAAACTCATAACGGTATTGAAAGGGTGTCTGCACCGCTGATAGGTACAACCTGAAAAGTACTGGTTGCTTCGAACGTTTAGAAACTCGGGTCCTCTAATTCCGTGAAGCCTTAGCTAAGGCCTTTCACGACGCCGCTGGGACCCTGCGAGATGGTGAGGCTGGCTGCTCTTCTAACAAGAACTGTTTCAAAAGCTCAGGTCAAGCGGCGGATGAAGTATATAGTTAGTAACTTCGTGTACCTATGAATAGTGTTCACAGGTACAAAACGATGTGTAGTTCAGAAGATGCCATGAAGCTACTTAATGTTATGTTAAAAATTAAAATAATGGCAGAAAAATACCCCGAATATAACAATCATCATGTGCTGTTCTAATTCTGCTTTACCTCTCATAAACACATGCTAAATAATAAAAGATACATTACAAAATATACTTATCAGTGCAGTAAAGCAAAACATCGATACAAGGACCAAATTGCTTCTTAATAAGCTTCTATCAGAATACTAGTGCCCTTCAGACGTTCTTGGCCAAATTCGCTGCAATAAAACACCACTGTCATTGCCTGAATGAAAGTGTTGAATTTTATGACAGTTCCCTCTAAAATATTAGTAATTACAAAGAAGTTATAATTTAAGATACTTCTTTCAATTTTCGCAAAAAGGGGTGAAAATACATTGCTTGCCAGTGATATCCTGCGCCTCGGCTTTTACTAACTGAATATTTTGCACCTGCTACTTACGCTATATTTGATTCAGTTATCAACGTCACTACTTTGGCTCTTAGTGCCCTATTCAGTTCATAGTTTTGCCTTGATGTTTTGTAAATGGATTCGTAGACGGAATTGTAACTCTCTGAATAATGAAAGTTTGTTCACATTATGAACCTTTTTACGATGATTTTAGACAGTTGTTATGGAAATGATAATATTTAAGTAATTTAAGTGTATTATTAATTAAGTTATAATTTAAGTGGAATATTTACAAGAAAAATGAAATTCTTGAAAAGTACAAGAGATTACAATGAACCGTTTGAACGTATTTTCTGAAATGTAACAATTAGTCATTGTTCTTTTACTGAGTATATACTTACGTATTAAAATGACTAAGTAAGGAAAACACGCCATGCAGTAGCATTATATTTATGCGAGACATCTGGCGCTTGGAATTTCGGAGTGCTTTGAAGACAAGCAGTCACGGAAGTTAATCGACTTTTTGAGCAGGTTATATCCCCCAATAAACCACCTTCAAGTGGACTATTAGAATTCGGGGAAAGCAGGAAAGGTTTAAACGACCTACTCGGCACCATACAAAGCGAGTGAGAACCTTCTCGCTTAATCGGTCAAGTTTAAGTCTCCTTTCTCAGAAGACCCGGACGACTATCACGCTACGGACAAGCTGGAAATATGGCGTCTTAGCCCGGCTGCTTAGCCATGCGGCAAGCCGGTTCTTTTCATAAGGTTAGGAGGTTCGTCATACCTCAGTGTCATAACGAGAACGAGAACAGCGCGCCACACCTTCCGGCGAAACAAATAAGAGTACGTTTCAAGGCGACAGGCGAGCCGGGATCGAAGGAGTGGGAAGAGGGGGGAGAGGAGCGAGGAAGACTCGGGTGCGGTGTGCTGTCTCTGCATCCGATTGCACAGCGCGCCTTTATTGGTTTCAGGGCCAAGAATGACGCAATCGTCATGAGGAGGTAAGTTATTTTTATTTTTTATTGATACATTATCGCTTTAATTGCTTATTATATTATTGCTTATTATTGCTTAATTATATATACACACACACACACACACACTACATAACTTACCTGGATCGAGATTATCGTGGTTACGAGCGAAATATGAAAACAGTTGAATGATTCTACATGTTCTCTTATGGTCCGAAATATGGAAAGACAAACCGAATCAACATCTTGTTAATTAGTAAATAAATCTGAATCATTAACCCATTAGAGCCCTGTGTTGTCATCTGGTAACGAAAATTCTGGCAACGGTGCAGGGGCGTTGTTTCAATGTCTGTGCAATAATTTGCGAATTTTATTTCTTCCATAGTCGTGGACATCCTAAAAGAAACATATAAGCAAGTTTTTTTCGTAATAACGATTAAAATGCTTTAGTATTTATAGTTATATGAAGGCTACCATTAATCTAGGAAACTGAGTTCCTGAAAGAACTCTGTAACCAGGTACAGAAAACTTGCCAAGGTAATTTCGAATCGCGTGAAATATTTGCTGAATAGACACACTTCTACAACGATTTCGAACTCAGTCGGTGGCGCGGAAGAAAAAGATCACGAAAGATTTCCAAGTTAGTTTACATCTTCCGCTACTTTCCTCGTAGCACGTGCAATTTTATCCCACGTTTCGACGCTGATCGTCATATTCTCAGAAGGAAAGTTCTCACTTGGCGCTTACGCTGGCCGGTTTAACCGAGGCATACGTGACACGGGTGGTTCGCTAAGGGCGTCCATAAATTACGCAAGGCGATTTTGGCGATTTTTTGACTTCCCCCTCTCCCCTTAGTGAGATGTCATGAAATTTGCCTCGACCCCCTCCCCCTCTCATTTCACATGAGATTTTTCAAAATGTATATTTTTAATGTAAATAGCTTAATTTGTGATGATTGCATTGGGATTTATTTAAAAAAACGTAATTTGCTTAATTATATTTATTAAAGACTTATTATTATCAAAATATCGTTTTTCTTACTAAACATCCCGTAATTTTTCTTCAAAATTTCTGTAAAAATACAAATGAGATTTATCTCATTAATGAAAATTTTTTAAGATTTAGCCACATTTTAGTTTTGACACGTGTTTAACTTACCTTCTCTCAGTTTTCTCGCAATTGAGCACTGTTTTTAGCGAAAAAATACGTGACATTTGTCGAGATCTCCCCTCTCCCCCACGTATGATTAGGTAAAATTCACTTGACCCCCCTCCCACTAAAAGCCTCACGTAACTTATGGGTGGCCCCTAACTGATTTTAAAGCGTTATTAATATTTTAATTTTTTAATGACAAATTGGTGATACTGCAATTTTTGCTGATTAATCAAGAGTCTATTGCATTTTGTAAACATGGAGAAGACGCATGTATTGATTATAATCAAGATAATTATCACCGTTAATTTTGATAAGTATTGGATATTGTCAAAATTTGCAACAAGTTTTTACTGTTATTTAGTACTCTTTGATATTATTTTACCTACTTTGTTTTCACAGATTCAACTATTTAGTTCCAAACAAATAAGAAAAGTACTTCAAAATCATTCATTACTTTATTACTAGCTTAGCCATTTTCCTCCGGCTGGTAATTTGGTGTTATACAGTTTTGTTTGTGCTTCGCAAGTTCACAATAAACATAATTTTTAAACATATTAATACTGCTCGGCTTGAACATTATCGTGCATAGAACATTACGGAAATAGTACTTGCTTAAAGTTTTGTTTCATTACAAAATTAGGTTTAATTATCGTCAATCTGATGAAGAAAGTCGTAACTATTCATAGCAATGTCGGTAAAAGTACCGTAATTCACAGCGTTTCACCAATGTACTCGAGGTGCATTGAAATCATGAGAAACATGTTTTTCAAGAATTCTTCCCGAATACCCTAGAGGTAACAGCAGAAACTGTGTTCATCGATTTGTCTTCTCGAGAAGAAACGAATGAACTATTCATATCCTCTGTAGGTTAGACACTCAAAACGCATTTTAGTTGCTTAAATAACTAAACAAAAACACTTTTTCTAAAAGAAATTTCTTAGAATTATGTGGATAGATCCGTGGAAAGAAAATGATCAGTTCCTCGCTAGAATATCAAGACACTTGGAATGACACCACATTTGTCTCTGTTGATGGACCGAGAGGGGTCTAACCATCAGTAACGGCCGGACACAGTTACTAAACACGAACTTTTTTTACACACACACACAAACACACTACACACATACATACACACACAACATACACACATACAACACAAACACACACATACACACACACAAACACACACATACACACAAACACACATACACACACAAACACACATACACACACAAACACACACACACCTACACAATACTTATTTGTTCGTACGGTGGAGACCACGCGTTTCACCAGTGCCACGGCTTGACTCAGTCCTGCACTTGCAACGACCGCGGTTCGCAGCCCGGGCGAGGCAGAGGCCCGACGTGGCGCGGGGCCGCACGCTGAGTCATGCGGGTGGGGAAGCGGGTCAGCTCACCGCTGCTCAGCCTCGGCTCAGCCTCCCCCGCAGCACCGCCGCAGCCGAGCCCATTTGCACAGCGGATGGCCAGCCGCACCTTGTGGCGAGCTCCTGCTGCGGCGAGCGCCGGCGTCGGCAGCAGGCGAACGAATGGCGCGGTCGCCACGAAATGTTATTGGGTCGGGGATTTGGCAACCGTTGTGGAGAGGGTGGAATATATGAGTTCCTGGACCTGAGATTGGAAACACTTTTGAGATTAGGGGTCGGGCACGTGACCTGGTGCTGCCGAAGGAGCTAGCGAGATGTCTGCCTCGAGGCTCGCAGAGAAAGATACTGTTAACAAAATAGGAAATATAAATTCAATCCACATGTTTCATTATTCGTTACTTCGTCCTTGGGGAAGGAAATACAATTGCATTCGAATCATCAAATGCAGAAGATGATGTTAATGTTATACCGCGTGTTCCACAACTGTGGGACACCTTCCTATCTTCTAAACGGTTCACGATATCGAAATGCAGTTTTCGCTCAACAATGCGGAATTCTGGAGCAAGTAAGGTGCCCTATAAATATTGTTCGTAATATTTTTAGTTTTTAGAGAAATTTAATTATCTTTGATTTTTTTAATGGAACGTAAATTTTTCTCACTAGCAATGGGTAGATCATAAAAAGAGGAATAAAATTATATATCATTTGTTAATGTTTTGACAGTAGTTTGACTATAAAATAATACTTTCTGACATGTGATTTTAAATTATACCGACAAAGTTTCCTATAGTATCCCTGGCAACTCTCGCCTTTAGGGAAGGTGGCCTTCGCTTCGCGGCGGCGCCGTCCTATCAGCCTCACCGCCACCCTCCCCAAAGGCGACAGCGCAAGGGCTGCTACGGAAAATATTGTCTGTTTAAATTGAAACCATATGTCTAAAAGACTATTTTTACAATCAAAGTTCTATCAAAATACTAACATATACTCGTAATATATCATTGCATTCTTTTTCCTTAAAAATTCCTTTAAATCTTTATAATATATACATATATTACCAACAATATCTGTACAGCGTATTACTTGCCCCATAATTCTGCATTGTTGAGCGAAAACTGCATTTCAGTATCATGAACCCCGTTTAGAAGTTATGAGAGAGGCCCGTAGTAGGTGGGATAACCTGTATAATTCTCATTGACATTTCCAAGAAATAGAAGATAATTGAATTTCAATATGTATGTATCACAGATATTTAGAAGACGAATCAACAACCCCTTTGCCCGCAAAGTCATCTCAGTTTTCCGGACGACCTGAAGAGCTTGGAGATTGTGTATTAAATAAAACTAATATTGATTTTTTTGAAATTTTACTTATAGCAAACAAATCACTTTTGAAAAGTTCGACACAAGAACAGGAAATTTTAACGCAATTGGCGTGTTTTTGTTGTGATTGAAAGAGTTTCTGCTGCCAATGCAGTATCCTTTGTGAATGACATAATGACTTTCTTCAGGATCATCGACATATCTAAGAAAACTACTTTCCACTTGAGACGAATTAAGTTTAAGATGTGAGCGAAACCTACAAATACTTAAGTGAATTTTTAAGGACTTAATAAATAACAACGAATTTGATCATGTTAAACTGCGTACAAGATGGGGTTCAAGTTAGGAGTTTTGGACTAACTGTAATTTGTCTTTTTTGTTTACTTGCAATAGCTCCAAAAGCCGTTGTATCTTTGTGTTGCGTCCATTTTTCTGACATAAAATATCCCTAAATTATCTATTTTGTATAGCGTGCATACTGTGTGTGTATTCGTATTGATCGCCTGGTTAAATGAAATTGTTTATTGAAAACACGTAGAGGGTAGTGTGAAATTGTATAGTGTTTATTCGCTAAGCCATTACACCAGCACACTATTCACTATGATATTAGACTTTCCAAAAAGTAGTTTTCAACATGACATACTAATAAAGATTTTAAATTAGAATCTTATACTACTTTAAAGTCGTTGAATAAAAAGTAAGCTGGAGATGTGTGAAGCCCGCGAGCATGTGAGGGTTTGCCTTTGTGAGCCGCTATCAAAAGGTCGCCGACCCATGGTTCAGAGCGCTAAAGAATGTACTGGCAAGATAGTCCAACACTGACTAAATATCTAAAGGTAAGATCAATTCAGAGAAAGAAACTTTCTCGCGGCTGATCCTGAGGTAGATGTACCCATTGAACCCCAAGTCAAATGGAATCCGGACATCGCCTCAAATACCGGAGTTTAAATTTAAATACCGAAGCGAGAAAAACCTTCTTGTGCCGATCATTCTGAAACACCTCTTCTGCCTGTGATCCTGTTTAGCGTTCATATATCGCAAAAGGACAAACTTGGAAAAAGAAAAGTTAAATCTCGGTATTTAAATCTGAGGAACAATGTTGATCGCCTTTGTCCCTTCCAACATGGAAACCAAAATGTTGTGTTTTACTTGGAACACTGTAGGATCAGTGGCGTTTTCTTTGGATGTGCAAGTCGTGTGTCAACGGCCAAGGAAATACAAAAACGTTTTTTCCTTTGAATTTATTTAGATTTTTTTCATTTATTCGGTCTTCCGTGCGATCGGCTCATAGATCGGCACCAGCACGTCCATGCAACGCAGGCAGTGCGCGAGCGCAGCTCAGGCCGTTGGCGAATGCCTCCAACGTCTTCAGATCGGATTGGGAGGCGGCAGCGCATGCGCGACGTTGATGCGATTCAAGAACAAAGCGTGCAAAGGCGTTGGATTTCGATTTAACGGCCTGCTGGAGAACCAGCGCCCGTGATTGTAATATTCTCCGTTGCCTTTTGCAGCCTTTAGCGCTACTCATGAAATTACTAGTGTTATTTATTGATAAGGATAGTGAAAAAGGGAAACAGTTGTTTTAAATAATTGCTCTCCTTTCCTTTCGTCTGAAGAAAAGAAAGAAGTAATTGAGTAATGGGCGATCGTGTACTAACGTGAAAATATTTCAGAATTTAATTTTTAAAACGAGAATCGAAGAATGGGTAAAGCGCCGAGCATGTCTTTTTAAATATTTTAAAATGTATTATTACAATCTTTGCAATACAATAAGGAAAATACTCATTGTTATTTTGAGACCATCTTTCCCTCAATCTTTCATCATAGTTTAAAATAAATAAGGATTTTGTTTAGATAATTCAAATTTACTCTAAATAAGTAAGCGAAAAGAGTAGTGTGGGGATTATTGCTTTCCTTTACTACCAAGGCCCTGGGTCCAGACTGAGGGGACGCCACTGTCTAGGACACATAGGAAGTATTTACCCAGGCTTATGTCAAAGATGATTTTCAATAAACACATTATGGTTCGAGAATTTGACATTATAGCGAGCTAGAGCGACTAGAAATGAGTCGCCGAGTAAAATCATTTTCCCGACAGAAAAGGGAATAAAACCTTGTTTTGTTGAGTTCCTGTGACATATGCAAAACGGCTAGGCCCGCAACTTAATGACCTATAGTATGCTAAATTTGATTTACTGCAAAACGTGAGTCTAAAAATTGATCAGTTCTTTCTGAAAACAAAATCTTTATCAAAATATAAACGAGAAAACTGTTAAAATTTGAAGAAACATAAGATGTATTTTGACTTTTTCCCCAATAAGGACATAGCATTAAGTGATATTTAAAACACACTATTCAAATTCTTCAAGAAAAGATAGCGTTCGTCTCTTTAGGGTGTAAGCAGTGAACGCTCATCTGTCAAGGCGTGCGTAGTAACAAGAGGGGGAACTAGATTGCTGGAGGCCTTTTCTATTCAACTAAAACTTCAAATCATTTAACTTAGAAAATATCAAGAAGAAACGTACAATGATAATGAAAATTTAACTTCAATGACAATAAATAAATTGAATTCTATGTCGGATCACGAAAAGGGTTGCCAGATGGCTTGGAGATCCTTTTCGCCAAATGTAAAACAAAAACCCAAATTTTCAGAATAAACTAGTAGAGCTACAACAACACATACATTCTCGCATTATTTCTAAAATTGCAATTTTCTAAATTTCAAAGAGTTTAACGAAAATGCAAACTGTGCCATTCTTTTTAGCTTCTCTTCTTCTATTCGTGGGGAAAAAATTGAAGAAAACATTTTGAACAATTTTTGAGAAAATGTGTTTTTGATAATTTGCAATAACTTCACGTAGAATTACATGAATACAACTCGTTTTTTACAGAAAAAGTACTTAACTTTCTTTGAAGATCTCGCCCTTACTTCGTAAGAAGAGAAACTATAGTAATCGTGGGCCGGAAAACAGCAAAGTTTTGAGAGAAAAACTCTTATTCCCGGGCCCTGGTAATGAAAAAGTGGATACAACTTGTTCCTATTTATAGCTAATTACTTCCTCTTCTGCCAATGAGTAACGTTGTGTAGTCAGAAGCCATGTGTTGTGGAACCTTGATACCGAAAAATCGATTGACCTATCCGTTTATAGTCAAAGCTCCCACCAAAATCGTTCAGTCGGTTTTTCCCAAAATTGATGTTCCTCTATCGATTTAAAGGAACTCGACAACCCGATATTTTGATTTTGGGGTGTACTTTACAAGAAGCCCCAATTCCATTTTCAAAATTTCCTTACCTTACGATGTAAGGCGAGAAAGTAAAAGTAAAAATGAGGGACTGAACATACTATTTAGGAAAATAAAACGTGTTATTTCTTAAGGCTAAGGGGCCCCTTTCGAAACGTTCATGGGGGCCACGGACCTTTGAAAGTGCGTTGGTCTATGCTCATCTGTCTAACGTGTGGTGTCCTGCAGTGATAATTGTTAAAAAAAAAAAAAAAAAAATAAACGGCTCGACAAACATTTCTCGAGCGAGGTTAAATGGCAAGAGACTGGACGATCACGAGTGATGCATTGCTTACCTATGCAATTGGCATTGCAGTATAACGTTTGCATATGTATTACAGTGCTAGCTTAATGTATTAAAGTGCAAAATGTCAACCCTTACTTTCCTAAAATATTGACACGTTTGAATTTGTACACTCCAAGGATTCGGAATCTTCTAAGTATCTCTTTTCTCAGTGAACATTTCACAGCCACTATCGAGTACAGACGCACCTCTTTGAATACGGGGACAGCACAATAAGCTGTGCATTCTTTTTATGTAAGAGTGCGTATCTAGATCTAATTTTTTTTGTTTTACTTGAGAAAATTTAACACGAATTTCTTTGTAATTGTGGATATGCTCTCACTTTCGTACCAGGATTCATGTGCAGCTCCATTCAAATGCTCCATGTAGTAAAAACTAAGGCATAGATCCGTATTTCCATTTTGAAGTAAGCTGTGTCAACACTGCAGTACAACTCCGAAAGGTACGACCTCAGAAGAAACGTGTAATCCCACTTTAGCTCATAACCCGTCAGAATTGTTTCGAGTAACAATACCTGATATATCATTCTAATTCTCTGCATCGGCGCCGTGTTAAGTCAGAATTATTATGTATACTTGGCAATCGAGGTCATATGTTCGAATGGTCATACGAGCGGGACTATATGCAAAGGCAGTATCAAACGCTATTCTTAATACAAACAAGTAGATTTCTTAAAAAAATAACAAGCACAGCAAAGAAAACGATTTATATTGGTTCAATATACACAAACGGGAAACTGTATAATTCTCGTAGTCAAATAAGAAAAAAATATATAAAAAATGTCTTAAAATAAATCAGGTGAACTGAATTATATTTTGCTTACTACTCATCTCTTAAGAATAACCTCAAATGAGTGTCCAAACACGTCCACTGTCGCATTTTGAACGTCTTTTCTTGTTTTCTACCATAGTAAGTTATAGTCAATTGGATTCATTCGCCGCAGACAAACACCTGCAAGACTTTACAAAATAATTAATAAATAATTTATCATTATTTCACTTTTCACCATTCACCAACCATTGCACCATTCCTAATTATTCTCGCATGACGTCCCCAAGTTCTCATCCATTTATTCCCGTGAACATTCATTAATTCAATCTCACAATTATTTTCGTTAAAACATTTTGATATACGCGAGGACGGAGCAACACAATATTCTCGCGAGGATTACCCCAGCAAAGCCGACATATCGCCCCTTGGAAAAATAATGACGTAAGTGAAATTTTTTTCTTAAAATTAGTTATTAACACCACGACATTCCTAAAAGTCAACTATCTGGAGAAACAAGGTGGGATAGTAACTCTTCCATTTTGCTCTTGAGGGCGGATGAGTCATTGGGGCATAGCCGCTTATCGACGTCCCTAATACTCGAACGTATGATTACAACGCGCGATATGTCGCGAAGTGTGCGTGCGTGGTTATGTATGCGGACGCGCTGCATTGACGTAAAAGTAAATATTGCATTTAATTTATGACAGTATTGGGAACAACGGTCACTAAGAAGGAAGATTTGGAAATAAATCAAGTACACATTTCTAAAAACATTATTTCTGCACGAAATAAAAGACGACTTGGTGGTGGTGATGGTAGTGGTGGTGATGATGATGGTGGCGGTGATGGTGGGGATGGGGTGGTGGCGGTGGTGGTGGCACTGGAGGCGGCGGCGGCGGTGGTGGTGGTGGTGATTGTGGCGGCGGTAGTGGTGGTGGCGGCGGCAGTGGTGGTGGCGGCGGCGGTAGTGGTGGCGGCGGCGGTAGTGGTGGTGGTGGCGGCGGTGGTGGCGGTGGTGGTGGCGGCGGCGGTGGCGGTGGCGGCGGTGGTGAGGGGGGTGGCGGCGGCGGTGGGGGGGTGGCGGTGGTGGTGGTGGTGGCAGTGGCGGTGTTGGTAGTGGGCGTGGCGGTGTTGGTAGTGGGCGTGGCGGTGTTGGTAGTGGGCGTGGCGGTGTTGGTAGTGGGCGTGGCGGTGTTGGTAGTGGGCGTGGCGGTGTTGGTAGTGGGGTGGCGGTGTTGGTAGTGGGGTGGCGGTGTTGGTAGTGGGGTGGCGGTGTTGGTAGGGGGTGGCGGTGTTGGTAGTGGGGTGGCGGTGTTGGTAGTGGGGTGGCGGTGTTGGTAGTGGGGTGGCGGTGTTAGTAGTGGGGTGGCGGTGTTGGTAGTGGGGGTGGCGGTGTTGGTAGTGGGCGTGGCGGTGTTGGTAGTGGGCGTGGCGGTGTTGGTAGTGGGCGTGGCGGTGTTGGTAGTGGGCGTGGCGGTGTTGGTAGTGGGCGTGGCGGTGTTGGTAGTGGGGTGGCGGTGTTAGTAGTGGGGGTGGCGGTGTTGGTAGTGGGCGTGGCGGTGTTGGTAGTGGGCGTGGCGGTGTTGGTAGTGGGGTGGCGGTGTTGGTAGTGGGCGTGGCGGTGTTGGTAGTGGGGGTGGCGGTGTTGGTAGTGGGCGTGGCGGTGTTGGTAGTGGGGGTGGCGGTGTTGGTAGTGGGCGTGGCGGTGTTGGTAGTGGGGGTGGCGGTGTTGGTAGTGGGGGTGGCGGTGTTGGTAGTGGGGTGGCGGTGTTGGTAGTGGGGTGGCGGTGTTGGTAGTGGGCGTGGCGGTGTTGGTAGTGGGCGTGGCGGTGTTGGTATGGGCGGGGCGGTGTTGGTAGTGGGCGTGGCGGTGTTGGTAGTGGGCGTGGCGGTGTTGGTAGTGGGGGTGGCGGTGTTGGTATGGGCGTGGCGGTGTTGGTAGTGGGGTGGCGGTGTTGGTAGTGGGCGTGGCGGTGTTGGTAGTGGGCGTGGCGGTGTTGGTAGTGGGGTGGCGGTGTTGGTAGTGGGCGTGGCGGTGTTGGTAGTGGGGGTGGCGGTGTTGGTAGTGGGCGTGGCGGTGTTGGTAGTGGGGGTGGCGGTGTTGGTAGTGGGGGTGGCGGTGTTGGTAGTGGGGGTGGCGGTGTTGGTGGTGGGGGTGGCGGTGGTGGTGGTGGGGTGGGGTGGTGGTGGTGGTGGTGGTGGTGGTGGTGGTGGTGGTGGTGGTGGTGGTGGCGGCGGCGGCGGCGGCGGCGCGAGTTCCGCGCGTCCGTCGGCGCGCGTGGGAATGCGCGCATAAAACCAGCTCGCCTCGCCGCCCCTCGCGATGCGCACCTGCTCCGCACGGGGAGGAAGTGTTTACTCGCACGTCACGTAGCCCCGCAGGAAATGTTTGCCTGCAGAGCGCGCGGCAGTCGCATACCTTTGAGGGCAGTTCTGTTTGCGGCAGGCGGGATTGGAGGAGATCGCGCGCGGGTTTAATCTGAAGGACGCCGCGAGGGACGACTCTGTGAAAGATACTGTGAAAAGTTGTCATGGATGGAATGGAGAATTTTTTCCAGGGAACTAGTTATTAGAGCGAGAAGGTTGTGGGATAAAGTGTCATATGAAATTTCTTGTGTTTGTGGTCGGAGGCGTAGCTACACAGGACTCCTCTTCGTTATTAAAAGATTACCCCCGAACCTAAACACACAGGACCTACTGACTGATGCGACACATACAGCTTCCATATATACCATCTGTCAGAAATGCAGAAAATGGAGCAAGACAAAACCATAAGACTCCTAGAACTATACGTATGCGAGACGGATAAACACTTGATACCGATAATAAAGGAAACTATCAAACGCGTGTCGTACTATAGTGTTAGGATTGATTCCTACAAAAACAATAACAGGATCTCCCGCTGCAACAGGTGCCAACAATTCGGGCACACCAAGAACCATTGTTCCAGGAAATGAGTCTGTGGCAAATACGCAGAATCACACGGCACCGTCTTCTGCACCAGCACCCTTATCAAGTGTGCGTACATATCCACGAAGCAAACTGGCCCGTCTGTGCATCTTTCCAACTCGCCAACAACTCCCGACTACAAGCAATCGCTAGACTAAGAGACAGACAGACAAACCACCAACCAGCCTCCACCAGACGTCTGTCAACAGCACCAGCAACACCCTAAAATACATTATCGACTTCATCAAGAACAACACTACCAGAATCATCCAGACAATGAAAGACATTATGAATATTTTTGAAGGACCGGACGACATACTCACGAAACTATTGATTTCTGCGACCAAAATATGCAAACTGTGTTAAACTGGCAGAACAACAGACAACACTACCTGAGACTAGCATCCTGGAATGCACAAGGCAGATAACACGAGGAAAAAAGCTTCAATCAGACAGTTCGTTGACGACTTCTCCATCGGGGTGCTTCTAATCCTGGAAACCTAGTTTAAACCTAACCAACTTTTCTGCATCCTCAAATTCCTCGTTTACAGAACAGACCGGCCAATAACCATGAGCGAAGGCACAGCCATCTTAATCCGGAGTAAGATCCCACATATGATCCTCCCGGCTTTGAATTTTTGGAAAAAATGAAAATTCCAATGTTTAGAAGGGTGTAATTTTCAGGGGGTACGTTACTTCCAAAAATATTTTATAGAAAGTAACTACACTGTTACAAGTTCAAAATTGCAAATTTTCATTTGGGTCAACGTGTATCTTCTGTTCAAATCAACATGTTTAGAAATAAGTTCTAGGATTAATTTAATGCTAACCTCAAAGTGTATCATACTTTTGATCCTGCTCTGCGTATTGTAATTTTTATCATTGTTGCACACACATTATGATACATAGAGTTAATCTACCGTCCTAAACTACCGTCACACCTAAAGGGCAGCTGCAAGAAAAGTGACCTCGAGACACAATTACACGCACACATTCTTATCGGACAAGACTAGAGAAATCAGGACTGACCATGACACTCCTCATGTTGGAAAGACAATGCTGCGCTCTGAATAACAAATTAGGTACTACATGCTCCTGCGTATTAGTAAAATGAAGGTTGACTGTGCCACTTGTCTCGCTTGCAACGCATGATATTACAAGAAGATGAGTGTGAGAATTGCACTTTTTCTAACAATTGAAGTGTGAGACTGATAACACTGTTCAACAAAAATGCACTTTAAATTTTTTTTCTCAAAATAGCAAAACTACCGTAATTTGTGACCGAAAAAAATCCACATACTAATTTCAAGTAGAAATACAAACAATACACTTCGGAATTCTCGGAAAGTTTGGGTTGAGAATAATGGATGTGACTTTAGATATTGTTTAGTACGCCTTGCTTTGGTTTTGTAGCTTCACTATCCTCAAATAAAAGGACTTATTCACGTGAACATCTCCTCTTTGCTCGTCGCTTGTACTCCTGTTTCGTGTATTCTCGTGTCACATGTCATTTCTCGTCCAACAATACATGTCACTTCTCGTGTCACTGTCCGACAGCGTAGCAGTGTTCCATTTCCCCGTGTACCTTCGTTCCATTTGTGAAATGCCCTGATGGAATCGCTCTCCATGTTCGTCACTTTCGGCATCGCAGTTTTCGGGGGAGGAGTCCAGGTGAGAATGGAGGAAGTGATGTGTATCCTGTGTAGATGAAAGATGAAGTGATTTCTCCCTTCCACAATTTTTGTCTACATCCGACTGCTGAATGTGCTCTTCCTGATGGAGTGGTACAGGCTGAAAGACTCCTTCTGGTGAATGGCTAATGGGATATTGTGGTATTCTAGAGTCCGCCTTTTTTTCTGGACATACCTCGCTGCCATGAAGCTTTATAGAGTAATAAACATTACCGACTATTTCACTCGTGTCTGCCCATGTCGTAAGTAGCCAATGGTAAACAAGAATATATTCATATTAATCCAACCCCAGATGTCTATCGCCATATGATTATCACTTTATTTACCTTTTGCACTCCGATGTAATCTCTTTGTATACTTTTCTAAGATAATAGTAATTGTTTTAGGTCCACAATAGCTTGTAATCATCAATATAATATTAAAATGTGTCGTTTTGGTAATGTTTAAATCTCTGAAAAAGAATCTATTATTAAAGATTACTGCCGAAAAACAGCAAAAGAAACCGAGAAAATGTGTGGAAGAAATTTCAAGAATTTTGTGAAGAAAGAAAATACAAATGGATAGCAAACTACAAATGAAGAAATTACACATATTTTAGACAATTAATATGTGAAGATTAGATAGTGAACAGCACAAAGAAAATTCTATCAAAACTATGTGGAACGTTATTTATTTTTATATATTTATTTATTTATTTATTTTACGCAAAAACAGTTAAAACTGCGTATGACGTGCTATGGGGAAAAGTGAATTGTGTGCACATTTTCAAAATTCTGTGATCCCTACACTAAGTCATATACTACTTAAATTTTGAAAGGAAAAAAACCCTCCCATGTAATAAAATCTATTTTCAAGGATAAAAAGGCAATAAATTTTGGCTCTTATCCATGTTGTCCTTCTGAATAATACTTCCTGCCGCGACAACATGGAAACGATAATTTGAATAATTTTATTTCCCACTGAATTCTAGAAGACGTGCACCGAAAATGAAGTTACATTAATGTCCAGAAGCAAAACAAGGGGCCACCCAGCATTTGCTCAATGGATCAGGGAAACTGGACGAAAAACCTGATCGAGATGGGGTCATTGACCCGGAGGCTGCAATGTTGCAACCAGAATTATTCAGGAAAATACTTTAATGAGTACACACGTGTGTTCAATCCATTCGAAATTTATGAATACCGCTACTAATTCAGCTTGTACATCTTTCCATTTCAACTATTTCCACGAATACCAAGACATGGATAACTCAACTGCCTACAACTTACATAATTGTGTTTTTAATAAATGTTCTTGTAAGTAGCTTTGTTACAATTGTGTTTTTGAATGTTTTATTACCATCAAATCGAAACATATTTAAAATAATTTTCTGCATTAAACTGTTATTCATATTTTACTTCATTATAAGTTATTTCAGGAGGCAGTGATAACTCTGAGCTGAATGAAAGTTTCACATATTCCGGTAGCAATGTTGAGTAATATTCATTTTCGTAATTCCTGTGATTTCATTTATCCATTCCATTCAAGTAATATGTTTATTCGTGAGTCACACTAAGTGACACTCGAAGTGCTGTATAACCCGTAAATTACTCCTCGCTACGCGAGACGCGAATTTACCGGCAATCAAGCACTTCTCGTGATATTACTAATGATAATTCATCGCTGCTGTGCTCAGATATGCCACCACAATGTCCAGCCGTTAAATTACGTTAACTTTCTCATAACTTAATATATGGGCTACATCTAAGAACGAAGAAGTAATTGCAAAATTTAAATATCTTTTTGTTTTTCCCGTTATCAGATGAATCAGAAATGGCTATTTTCATTATGAAAATATTTTCACTGTTGATCGGTGTACTTAGTACTTTTTTTTCAATGTCGTTTCATCATATGTCTCAAATAAATGAATTCAATTAAAATGACTAAAATACGTCGCGAAAGTATTCCACAATTATCCCCGTTCATGAAATCAATAAGGAAGTTTTGTTAAATTTATTAGTCACTACGATTGTTAGTCCTCTACGTATTATTGTTATTATTATTATTATTATTATTATTATTATTATTATTATTATTATTATTATTATTATTATTATTATTTATGTGGAACGTAAAGCATAAATAATACACGATAAGAAGACTCACTATATTCCATAATAACAGTCAGCTCGGCTGTTTGCATGCACACATGGCAAATCAAATTTCACGAGCATACAAAACTGCTTCGTCAACAGATTCTTCAAATCATTTTCTGCTACAAGTGTTCTACAGCGATTCGAGTCGATTAAGCATACCTATTAAATTTTAATCAATAATATCGTCATACACTTGCGCGCTTTCAACTTCAGTAATTGAAAGCACCATATAAGCATCACGAATAGCCTGAGAAGTAACAACTAAAAAAAATCGACATTTCAATTCATGCCAGAATCACATTGTTTATGTATTTGACACCATTTTCACGTTCCACGCTCTGCTTCGCAAAATTAATGTTTTACGTCAAAAAAGCTTAAACATGCTCCTGTCTCGTCTAGCGCAAGCAACCCCAATTTCGCAGTCGGGCGGGGACGCAGTAAAGCAGGACACGCAACTTCTGCACGGCGCACTGTCGCGCGGGGGGAACCGGAAGGGAAGGGGGGGGGGTGACGGGGCAGAGAAGGAAAGAGTAGGCTGCAAGGGACGCCAGCGTACGTGAAGCCAGCGTGCGTTTGGTGACAGTGGAAGAGACTCAGGGAGAGTGGCGGGTGCAGATGCGGGGATGAAAGCGTTTAACGAGAGTTGTCAGATGCGGATTAAGGGAAAAATGGCGGCGGGGATAGAAAACAAAAGGGCAGACCGGGAGAGGTGAATCTGGGGACCAACTGATGTCATTGTAGTGCCTCTGACCGGGAGGTCCTAGGTTCGAGTCCCGATGATGGCAGGGTTTTCGACACTGGTTTTGTCAGCTAGGTCGAATTCAGTAGCTGTCTTGGGGAGTATTCTAGCGGCCGGCTCTGATCGGTAGTTTTCCGTGATTTCTCCGATCAACACTAGGCGAATGCCGGAGCAGTACCCTAACAAACGGGCCACTGACCGCGCACGATCTTGCCTTCCTCTTCTTTGTCCTATCCTAACCCCTTACACACACACACACACACACACACACTAATATGCACTACATTACTACACATCCCGGGAGACCGGTCGGGAGCTTAGAGCTTGTACCGGCGGTGCCACACTGGTGGGAGATACCCGTTTAGAAAAAAACTCCGCTAGCCCATGGTAGGTCGGCGCCCGATCTCGCCACCTCACGAGAAAAATACATGCACTGCACTCACGAGACTAATAACCTCAACAGTTGACATATACCTTGTACCACTAACAATCAATCAAACGGTCACCAAAATGCATGGTGTTGGGGAGAGGAGGCGGAGTCGGGACTGGCTAGGAATTGCCGATAGGTAGGGTGGGGTTGAGGCGGACAGAGCGAAGAATGTGAAACTATGCCAGGGTAACGATGGACGGAGGGAGAAGTAGGTAGAGAGAGGGAGGGGTGGGTTGACGCGCAGGTGAGCAGAGAACGTGGGTACGAGGGGAGTGGAGGCTTTAGCGAGGAGCGCAGAAGGCACAGGATGTGGGGAGCGGGGACCGCAAGTGTGCTGCCGCCATTCTGTCTAAAAGGGCTCCTGTTTTACGAGTCGACGGCGGCGGCGGCGGCGGTGGCGGTTGGAACTACCGGCGAAAGCGCTGCGCGGGTCAGAGGCGCTGGGAGTAGCCAGGTGCTGCAGCTCCGCGAGTTCTAGCCAGTACAAGAGCCTGAATGGTCGTCAGCCGAGTGTTGCAGCAGTTCGTAACAGCAGTTCGTAGTACCTTAGGAATATACATTTTCCTTTTAAAAAATCCATTAATCCTGATACTGCAGCAATATCGATGTATATAAAATCATTCTGAAACCAAAGAGCGTCCAACTGGCATTCTCTCCGGTGCATGGTGCCTTGCCAGGAATTGCACCACGCTCTTGGCTGCATTAATGGGTTTACTGTTTTACTCTTTGGCCCTTCGATTTAACACGGGGAACATACGGCCTTTTGGTTGGGCAACCAGCGAGTGGCGCTGTCGTGCCGCAGGTTGACGGAGGGAATCTTTGGGGATACCCATATTCTGTCTTCGTCTAACTCACTGCAACGTAGTTTTATGATTTTCGCTGGTTATTGAAAGTACAACAGTTCAGTCAATTATAGGCCATATTCAATGCATTGTTTTTTATATTTAGAGAATTTGTTTTAATTTGATATTAGGTTTGTTGATTCAAAATGTACATTTGATGATTTTTTTTGTGTAAAGGTGGCCGTTCTGGATAGAAGTCCCTGTGTGTCTGCAGTTGGCCAGAGGTTTGCGAACGTTCTTGTGAAAACAAATGTGTGTCGAAGGTTCATTATTGCCAAATATACCAGGGTAATGCAGTTTTCGAAATAAAACAATGTTATTTGTGTGAAACGTGTCGAAGCAATAGTGGTTGTTGCGATGCACTGGAGTCAAATTAAGGTGCCCATCGGAAATCAAAGCCAGACCCACGTGCGCGGGTGTATATGCGCGGACACGATGCATAAAATTATGTAAGTAGTGTTTCAATATTGACTTTTATTTCACTCAGTTTAAATTGATTTGTTTTGCTTACATTTTTATTATGTATTCGTATTTTGAATTTTGGAAATTACATTTCCGTCATTCGATGGAGGATGCAACCTCCAGTCTGTTGGGGCACCAGCCACCTCTGGTTCATTTTTGTTCATTGGACCCATAAATCTTCATATATTCCCCATTCCGTTCATCAATGGCTTCTATTCCCATTTGCTAGAAACGTTTCGATTTACATTTTTTAAACATAGATTATTGGCCGCGTTAATCGATAGTTAATGAAAGGAGAGTTATGATAAAATGCACTTATTACATTTTTTTAATGGTCCCAGTTCATCCTCCACGTGTTTCCATGCGTTTACGTATTTCATTATATCTTTGAGCACTGAAGTACTAAATGATAACTCAAATGCCTGCTATGTACCAAAGGTCTGTATGTTTCTTTGACCATCCCCTTTTATCCCATCTACTTCTTACTCTTTGCAGCATTTCTTTTACAGTTTTCACATTAAAAAAAACAAAACCTTTTGCGTCTGCTTGCCCAACTTCTCAACTCAGCCTCAATTTCTGAATTCACAATTCGAACGCCTTGCCAATACCGATACATCTGCTGCCGTCGTTGCCACCCCACTCACACATCCTACCTAACTCGCAACCGCCAAACCCATCCACCCACACCACCACACTAGGAGCGGTAGCTCAGTGCATCAACTGATGTCACTGCCGCGCCTCTGACCGGGAGGTCCTAGATTCGAGTCCTGACGGCGGCAAGATTTTCGACACTATCTTTTCAGCTAGGTCGAATTCAGTCGCTGCCTGGAGGAGAATTCTAGCTCTGATTCCGGCTGCTCTGATCGGTAGTTTTCCGTGGTTTCTCCGATCAACACCAGGCGAATGCCGGAGCAGTACCCTACCAAACGGGCTACGGACCGCACGCGATCTTTCCTTCCTCTTCCCTCTCCCCCTTACGCACACACACACACTAACATGCACTACACTACCATATATTCCGGGAGACCAGCCGGGAACTTAGAGCTTGTTCTGGCTGGGGCGGTGCCCCGCTGGTGAGAGGAGTCCTGGTTAGGGGGGAATCCCACTAGCCGACGGTAGGTCGGCGCCGGATCTCGTCATCCAGCGGGGGAAGATCACCGCCATCTCCCGAGAAAAAAACATTCACTACACTAATGGGACTAATGACCAAAGCAGTTGACCCCTACATTGCCCGGAAACACGAATAAAACAAACCACACCACCACGCGGTCCATGCATTTACCCAGTGGACGGCCACCCACACCGCCATTCGACTCCTCCGCTCACACAGTCACCCTAGCCATCCACCCACACGGCCCATCCCTCGCCAGGCGACCCATCCACAGCACCTACATTGCCGCCACCACCACCAATGCCTTTCTCCCTCTTGCCTCCGGCGCCACCGCTTATTCTTGGCGCGGCGTCGATCGAAATGCGAGTTACGGGCGAGGGCGGTTTGATTGGCGCGCTCGTAATGGGCGCGGGCGGCGGCGACGAGGCGGGGAGCGGGGCGGCGACGGAGGCGGCGACGGAGGTGGCGACGGAGGCGGCGACGGAGGCGGCGACGGAGGCGGCGACGGAGGCGGCGACGGAGGCGGCGACGGAGGCGGTGACGGAGGCGGCGACGGAGGCGGCGACGGAGGCGGCGACGGAGGCGGCGACGGAGGCGGCGACGGAGGCGGCGACGGAGGCGGCGACGGAGGCGGCGACGGAGGCGGCGACGGAGGCGGCGACGGAGGCGGCGACGGAGGCGGCGACGGAGGCGGCGACGGAGGCGGCGACGGAGGCGGAGACGGAGGCGGAGACGGAGGCGGCGGCGGAAGCGGCTGCTGCTGCGTGATCAGAAATCCACGCGCCTCCCGCCAAGAGGACCAAGATCGGGGGGCGAATGTTTGCCTTGCGGGTTTGTTGAGAGTGGTCGAATTACTGTGTAGGTTAGGTGTGGGCACTTTGTTTTCCGTTACTGGAAACGAGTCGCACGTTGTTGATGATGTAGTGTTTACTTCGTATTTGTGGTGTTGAATCACCATTCGTACGTATTTTTAAAAAAAAATCATATATCTTTGCGATCACATTGTTTATCCGCCATTGTCTGTAGTTTCTATTTGACCAGTTGAAGTAGTTAATATCCCCGAAAATCACTTAAAGACAATATATTTATCAGCAACAATAATACTGAGTCAGGGGTAAAGTCCAACGTCATTTATTAGAAAATCAACTAAACGTCATTCTTGCGTAAGAGCGATTTTTTTTTCATTCCTCACCACCTGGCGCATTACGGGTGTTTAAAGTGCAGTCACTGTTTCCATCGACTTTGGTTTTAATTAATGGCTTCCTGGGGGTGTGTAATTCTTATTCCTAATTTACCTATTGAGAGATGGCAATTAAACCATCACCAAAATGAGGAAATAATTGAACCATTCGTATGATCGCCGATTATATATCAAGAACCAAAGAGTGAAAAACCAACTTTCACCAAGCCTTGGAAGCTGTCAAATCATAATTGGAACGATAATACATAACCAAACTTTCACGTATAATATCATGCATGTCAATAATTCATTCTTAATTGATGTGGCATAAACTAATCGAAAAGCTCAGGCCAACATTGCAATTACAATCAGACAACAAAACATTTCTCCGAAAAATCAGAACGAAACGAACCAATTAACACATCACAATAGAAACACCTATAAACGAATCGTTTTCTCTTTCGCGCTATACGTTTCCCACCTGTCGGCTTAAACAATACAATTCTACCTTCCGAAGCCGCGAAAGCAGAGGGGGCTTCCGAATGCAAAGAATCCCTGCGGCGCAGCACCCCGCACCGGCTCCCTCGCACGGGGGGGGGGAGAGGGGGGCAGGCCCGGTGGCGCGTGATGGGTGTTTGATGTGCGGTAATTACTCCCCCCTCAATCTCACGCGCGCAGGTCGGGGGTTTGTTTGAAGGGACACCGAGAGTGGAGAGGACGTCGAGAGCGCCGGGGTGGGGCGCAGGCGGCGCTGGGGACAGGCGGCCGCAAGGGGACAGGCGCGGTGCTCGAGTACGCGAGGGTGAGAATGGCGGCGACGCTCAAGGAGGCGGGCGGGACGAGAGTGGGAACGAGGAAGTGAAGAAGAATATCGAATGAAGAGGAAAGGGGAGAAAGTCAATTGTGAAGACCGGCTCAGAGTAGCTCAGAATCCGCTGGCCCTGCCGCGTCTCGGACCGGGAAGTTCTAGGATTCGCTTCCCGATGGTAGCGGATTTTACGCACGAGTTACATAGCGATATCGAATTCAGTCGCTCGCTGTCTGGAAAAGAATTCTAACGGTCGGATGATCTGTTCGTCAGTTTTCTGTAGAATCTCTCATCAATACCAGACGAATGCCGAAGCAATACCCTAACAAAAGGGCCACGGACCTTCACCATAGACCAAGTTATTTTCTTTATGCCATCAGGGTACGATCTCAAAGGGGCATGATCTTTCCTTCCGCTTCCTTGCCTTATCCTCTTCCTTTACTTATACACTTACTACTACACATATCGGAAAACCAATCGGGAGCCTAGAGCTTGTCCCGGCTGTGGCGGTGCGTCGATGGGAGAGATACCTCGAGGAGGAATTTTGCGAGCGCAAAGCAAGCGAACGTATTAAGTCGGCGCCGAATCTCATCATCCAGTGCGAGGAGTACCGCCACTTCCAGCGACATTCTCTATTCCAACGGGACCAAGAACCACAAAAGTTGACTGGCCGAAAACATTAATCAATCAATCAATTGAGAGGAGAATTAAGAATGAAGTTGGTAAATAAAGAGACATTTTGTACGAGAGAAGGTGGCAAAGACATAAAAGGAGATAATCCCTTTAGAAAAAAATGTATTGGCAGTAACTGGGCATCAAATGTAACAGGGATAGGACGAATGGGATATTCACCACAATAACGAAAGTAATAAAACGTCGATCCTTATTTCTTTCGGAAGTTTTGACTGGAATAACGTTTATGACTTTATGACTAACAAAACAGGATAAGAATAAATTATCTAAGAAATAACAAGAGACATGTTTGGAGAGAGAGGAAGAGAGAGAGAGAGAGAGAGAGAGAGAGAGAGAGAGAGAGAGAGAGAGAGAGAGCTCGGGTAGTATCTGCTCGTAATGAGATAACGCTCCGCAGCTTCTCAAAACAATCCTTCACCCTTATTGTTCGTATTATATTACGGGCACAATACAGGAAATAAGATGTGTAAGACTTCATCCCAAAACACAATACACTTTCCAAGTTCGCCCTCTGGAAACAACAATAAGCTCAGACCACATAAAACCATTCGTCATCCAGCAAGAACAATATATATATATATATATATATATATATATATATATATATATATATATGTAAGCCTGTGGGTAATCAGGCTTGCCTAGGTTGGCAATCATGTCTGGCTTGCCCTGTCGCTTGTCGACACGCGCGTGAGAGGCAGTTCCTAACAAGACTCCGCGCTGAAAGCATTGATGGCATTGATGTATACAAAGGCTATCGGCATTGTATTGATTCAGGTCGGTTTTAATCTTTAGTTTTAAGTATATTTGTTTATCTTTGTATTTCTGTTAATCTGTTCATATTACAGCTGTTTGTTGCATCATTACGTGTCGCTTCTTACCCTGACTCCGCTCCCTTGAACTCTTAAATTTGTGGCTTACATATATATATATATATATATATATATATATATATATATATATATATATATATATATACACACACACAAGCTCGTTCCACTTCCTTTTTGTCTGTTTCAATGTGTCCAAAAGCGGACACGCGGTGGGTAGGGCGATCTCTAATGTTTGTCACTTGGCAAATGGCAAGCTCCATCCACACTATTCGTGATTCGGTGAGCAAGTCACTCGCTACTTGCCGATTATCAAATGTGTAGTGTAGTCTAAGAAAGATAGAAAGAAAGAAAAGAAAAATGAAAAATTATTGCTACGCTTGGAAAAACATGATACACGCCTTCAGCTGACCCTCGAACTCGAAGGGCGAATGTGTCCACGGGTCGCGTGTTACGGGGGTGGCGAGAGCGGTGGTTTGCAGGGCGTGTTTTCCGCCCGAGGCGCTTGCGGTGGCGCGGTGCGACGCGGCAGGTAGCGGCGGGCGAGGCGCAGCTGCTCGCTGGCGGGAGCCCCCTCCCCCCCCTCGCACCACGTCGCCTGTGCTTTCAGAGGGCGCCCCCCGCAGCCCGCCCCCGCGCTTTGTGCGAAAGCGGGGTGGGGCGGGGCGGAGCGGGGCGGCCCCCACCCGTCGCGCACGCGCTGAAAAAGTCATTAAAGTCGCGGCGCGGTGGCAGCGAGCGGCAGCGGCGCGGGCAGACGCGCGGGGCGGGGCCGGCAGGGAGAGGGCGGGGAGGAGAGCGCAGCGACGTCGGAAGGGCGGGGCAGCCCTTGCCGCCCCGCAGCCGCTGGTCGTGTTCCTCCCGGCTGACACGTCCGCTGAAGAACGAGGGCTGGAGCGGCGCGGGTAGGCGCCGTTGACGTGAGCGACTTCGAAAAAAGAGGAAATTATTCTCATGGGGGAATCCGAAAACTCTCGAGTCGCAGATTGTTCCTCGTAATCAGAATTGAATGTGAATATTAGTATATTTGAATGTCACATCTGATCGGTGCCTGTGAATACTTTTTAGAGATATATAGGAGGGGTTTAGCAGTGTATTTATCCCTTTGAAAAAAAATTCTAGTTTTGACATTTGACCAACTGCAATGTTTTTTTTGCAGCATAAGGAAATATCGAGACACGTAAGCAAAAAGAGTTGGAAATTCTAGAATTTAGTCTTTTTTAGCCTCTGGAACAGTTATTCCTGACAGCTAAGTACAAAGAGCTGTTTACGAGAAAATTGACATTGGAGAAACATGTCTCAAAATACTTTTTTAATATTTGATAAAAGCCTTGTACACCCAAAAAACGACCTTGAAAACCCCTGCGATGCCACGAACAAAAATATAGTTTTCATTTATTGTCTCACAAAGAGGAATGGTTGTTTAACCTAAATCAGTTTCAATAAACTGCTTTTAGATTAAATGACATCCGAGAATGTAGAAAAAAATTCAATATGTTATTCGTTATCTCATTGGGTTGTTAAATCAGCTTTTAATTGGTCCAAGGACGAAGTAATGGTTCGAAAATATTTTCTTAGCATTTCAATAAAATTATGATAACGTTCACATTTTGAAATACTTGGATACAGGAGGAAGCAATTCGTAAGATCTCAACACAGAGCGTTAAAACAATATGTCGCACCGATACTATAACTTTACAATTAATCCACGTTTATAACTATAAAATCTAGAATTTAATTCAAACAATATTCTCAAGGATTATTATGTCTAAAAGGGAACCACCGATAATGTAGGTTGTCTTTAAATCATTCAGTTCTTTTTCCATTGTCTATATTTGTCTTGATGAGCCTGTCGTTGCCAATAAAATGTTTCATAAAGTTCTGAGCAAAATTTAATGCGTCTTGTAACATGCAATGTCTTGTAGAATGCAAATTAGAACATATTTATGCTTAGTAATGTATTTCTACCTGCTGTAGTTCTCTACTATTACTTTAGATTATAAACGTTAGAACATAATCGCAAATGCATTCTTACTACTAAGTGATATACATCCTATAAAGTTTTATAATAATTAAATATAATTGTGTAATAATAATAATAATAATAATAATAATGTTATCTAATTATTAACCCATTTTCAAAACGAAAAATGGCATTTCTATAAGCATCATTCATAATGTTCTAAAACTTTATGAAAATAATCTTGAATATGACTACGCATTGCGAAAAAGGAAGTTACTAGCAACTAGTTCTTGAAGAAAGTCTCCAGAGAGTCATAGCCAGTTTTCTTCCAAGCTCACATAAAGGACCCGAGATTAGAAGACAAGTGCGCTAGTTATCGCTCCGCGAAGCCCCCAGAAGTTCTTAAAGTATTACCTTGTTATAAAACTTACTCTGTATACTAGGGATCCACTTTAAATTCAGAGCACACGTGCAGTGCACGATATATCTACAGCAGAAACCGACAAGAAACGGTGAAAACGACCCTCCCGGGAGAACATGGACTCGCTAATTCATCTCAAATAATTCCTGCTGGACAGCGTATCGTCCGAGTGGTTCATTTCCTCTTCTATATCATCTCAGAGTCCACGTCTGGTATATCTTTTATTTCATCCCCGTTTCACTTTCTTCTCCCCTCGCTCTCCCCGCTTTCGCCTCCCGCGGTGTTGAAATTTCTTCGATCTCCGACTTCCGCAGTTCACTGTTCCGCCGCTTTCCGCCTCCACTCCATTTCCCGGCACCCTCCTGGGCCAGCGCCGCTCCGCCGGGGGCGCCGGCGGCGAGGGCGCGGACGGGGGCGGGGCATTCCGGACGTCCTCACGAGTCGTCGCCTCCGCCGCCGGAGTTCTTTCTCAGCCACGAGACGACCCCCCCTCCCTCCCCTCCTCCAGCGCCCCCCGCACCGCCGTAACTGTCATCTCCATTACCACCTCCTTCGCCGCACCACTTTCCTCGCCTTTGGTCGCCTCCGCTGCCCCGGGAGCGCCAGGCCGCTCGCAGCCCTGTTTTCCCACTGTGCTTTGCCGCTCTCTCGGCGCAGCCTGGCGCATCTGCAGCCGCTTTCGTCTCCATCGGCGTTCTCTTTGCTCTTGCCGGCTGTCCTCGCTGCCCTCGTCGCTGTCATTGATCCCGCTGATCCCGTCATAACTCTTCTAAACTCATCAATGTGTAGTTGCCAATCAGCCTTGTCCTACTTTCGCCATTTGCATCTCCTTTCTCCTCCTTTCTTCCTTTTATGCTTATTCTTGGTTTCAGCTCTAGCAATAACTTTCCCATCCTATTTTCCCTCCCATTTATTTGCATTTCTTCCATCGGCCGATGAACTTCAACCGAATTTATTACTAGTACTATAATTTATTACTATTACTGTACTGTGTCTTCGCCGCGGCGACTTTTACTTCCGCTGTGGAGTTCGGGGCCGCTATCAATTCCGCTACTGCCCCCTCATAATCCCTTCCATGAAAATTTGTTAACAGATTAGAAATGCTCCTATAAATGTTCCTAAAGTATGTGAAAGAGATCATTCAAATTCAACAGTATTGACGTTCCCGGTACATCTTAATCTCATACATTAAACGATAGAGTCCAGGTATAGAACACTAAATTACCAAACATTCAACCTCCCGATTGGATGACAGTGTCACAGCTGATCAAGTGTCAATGGACTTTAATATTTTAATCGAAATATAGTCGCAGAGACTCTTCTCTATTCCTCAGAAAGCACCTTCTCATCACCTCTTTTACTTTACCTCCAACGTCGTCAGTGCCGGATCAGGGGGGGGGTTATGGGGGTTACGCCCCCCCCCATGCCTGGAATTTGATTGTTACCTTCCTTTATTTGGCAAAATTGACTTTAATATTTATTTATTTATATTATAATTATGTATTTATTCAAAAAGTAATATTGTATAACGTTATATACGCTATAGAAATAATATATAATAAAATTACAAATCTGTTTATTATTAAGAAAATGTTCGGCTGGGTCCACCCTTGAACGTCATCCCCGCCGCCACTCATCGTGTCTCCACCACGGCCTCCGGCTTTAACCACCATCGCCACCGCCTCAGCATCTGCTTTCTTCCAAAGCTTCAGTCGTCTCCGCCGCTCCCCCAGCCTCCTGCCAGGTCTGTCACCTTTTCCTACGGCGCGTGGGCTCTGGGCTCTTCGGAGCCCCATTTGCGCGGCCACAATGGGTCCCCCGGCGCCGCCCCCGCCACCGCTGCCACCACCGCAGCCGCCACCGCCACTGGCGCCCCCCCCCCCGCCGCCACCCCGCCGTGGCCCCCGCCGCCGCCGCCGCTCAAAGCAGCGCTGTCCCCGCGCGCGCCTGATCAATTTTTCATCGCGCCCGGCGCGGTGTGGCTCGGAGCGGCGAGGCGAGGTGCGGCTTGGAGCAGGCGTGCCGACCGCTTCACAGGACTCATGCCGCCTGCATGTGGCTCCCCGAGTACGCGCTGGGAATTGGATTTCAAAACTTTCAAGGACAACGCGTGGGCTTGCTTGCGCTTAGCTTGCACGTTGCTTTGTTGACCCCAAGTGACAATGAAATGAAATGGTTTGATTTCCAGGCAGTATAATCGTCCATTATTGATTAGTTAAGTGACGAATTACTATTTATGATTCATATTTTCCGTACATGGTTATTAATGGTATAAGAACAGCAAACGAGGAACTTTCTGAGGCACGTATTTAAACAGTTCTAACTTTTAACTTCGAAATAAAACAAATAAATGGGGGGTTTTGGAATTTTGAAAAAGCCATAACCTAGCACTGTTACCTAGATGAATGGATATGCGAGAAAGGACCTGCTATGCGTGAAGGCTTGTTGGTTAGAATTTCGCCCTAGATATCGACCTAGGGCGAAATCTAGAAGAATCGGTGTGTTACTTGTTTTTCGTGTATGTTGTTTCGGAACAATATCAGTGAAACCATACAAGCAAAATCCGGTAGACGCTGTCCTGCCAGATACCAACATCTAGGGAACTTCTGGCTTTTTGATTATTATTCTGGCTTATAGATGTTTAGAGTTGTTGGGGTTCCAACTCTGGAGCAAGCAGCATATAATTGAACAAGGATTTTCTAAATTTAATCCGGCAACGCGCAGCGACTGTCCTTATTTTTTGACGGTCATCGCGAAAGCAAGACGCACAGGAAACTAGCCGTTTGATTGCGACGGGCAAATCTGTATGAATCATTGGTATAAGCGGAGTGAGCTTATCATCTTCTTTACATTTGCTGATAATTATTGTCGCTTCAATCACATTTGACACCATTTTTTTTTCACGGAAAGTCTGTTTCCGTGGCACAACTTTGCATATTGAGATTCCAAAGGACCGGTATTGTTGAGCCAATTTTCAACGTCAGTTGCGGAGGGATTCCAGGTGGCTCCAATCAACTGAGAAATTCGACTGGGTAATTGAAAGCTTAATCCTCTCCTGTAACTGTGTCTATGGATTTCCGGTCTATTGAATTCCGTAACCGACCAGCAATTTTGAATAGAATCTTATTTCTGATTCGATTGACATCATTCTTTAGAGTTAAGATAAATACAAATGTCGTTCCCGATAAATTAGATATTATCTTGACTAGAAACATAAATTTCCCCCTTTATCAAAAGGTTCTAAATGTACTTCATTCATGACACTGTCCAATAGTTATATCCTTGACCGCCCGAATAGAGTAACTCACCGCTAACAACTTTATAAGAGGAATTACAAATTGGAACAAATATGCTAATCTATTAACCTGCAATTACTCGTATCTATATTACATTAAAAGTATTAATGATATCGATAACGAAATTGAAAGGTTTTCTAATGCCAACATTCTCTCATTAAAACAATTCACCATGCCAATGCCGCCATCCAAAAACGAAATCATTGCCCCATAACATTATTAATCTAAGTGAATCCAAGAAAAACCTGAGATTACACTGGCAAAGAACTAGAAAGATGGACACTAAAAGAAAAGTGAATAAATTATCAAGACTTATTAAAACTCACTTCGTAAATCAATTAAGATACTCCAATTATAATAATTTTATTGCCAGAACACACCAAAATTAAAGTAGTTCAATTTAAAAACTCTAAATTCTTCTAACAAAGGAACAAATTCATCGAGAATTCAAAATCCCAAAATTAGAAGAAACCATAGCCAAATTAGCAAACAATTGCTACGACAATCTACATACCTCCCCAAGTACCATCATTTTTAACACGGGGAAAAAGTATAGTCTATCCAGCATAAAATCAAGATTTCCCAAAGATAGTTTCGAAGCCCCCTAAACCATAAAACCCACAGTTCCTTAACATAAGCATTCATCTTTCTCTTTTTAATTAACAATCAAATTTAGTCAACAATAAGTCAGAGTACAAACCACGCATACCTTATTGATGACCATTCAATAACAATGTTACTGGCTAATGCTATATTCTATTTAAACCCTCATATTGTGGAACAAGAAGAAATAAATTTTAAAAAAATAGCTAAGACAGCACGCTCGCAAAGCCGGATTTGGAAAGTCGTTGGCGATTGTTGGGAAAACATATTCAAGGTCTTCAATTAATGACAAGTTGACAGACGTTTGGTGGAAACGAAATCTCCTACGTTGCAGGATTAACCGGTTATTAGCAAACGCATGTATAAAATTTACTTGGCAAATGTTTATGCAGAATCCTCTAAGAAAATGCACTCTTACATTGCTCGACAGTGTAATTTTCTTTTATTCGAGCCGAATTATTCAGGCATGCTGTCTGTTCGTCTGCTCTTGATCTTGGAATGACGGGCAAGATTTAACGAAAATCACCGTCGAGGAGTATCGCACTTTCGCTCATTGGACGTTGATCGTTTCGGAAATTTTGCAGAGTACGATCATGTTCCTCAAGTCCATTCTTACATGATACAGTCAACCCAAATAATAAGTTGACATGTTTTCAGTACAGCAGTTGCCCTGTCAGATGTTTTTCAATGTTGAAAGGAGGATGTGCAGCTAGATTTGAATTCAATGGCTGCTTGAGAGCCGAATGCTCCGTACGTCCTTCATCGAGTAGCGTTACTGTAATCTTCGATGATGCCTCAGCCAGGGCAATCTCACGCTTCAATTTCTAAAAGTTTCAAATTTAGTAGAAATGTTCTTCCTGTACCTCCTTGTATGTCAAGAAAAATAAATCCGTCATTTACACACCATACACGCTCCATTACTTAGTCACAGGATATTTTTCCATCGTTTGTTAAAAGCCTTTTGTGAGAATCAACTAAAACTTGCAGCGCATCGACGTCGAATTGTTCCTCTCGCAATACGACTGTCGACAACATCGTTTCTATCACGTTCCGATGAAAATCGTCCCACCTGATTGGGGATTTTGATCGACAGACACGTTATCTTCAAGTGATACCAATACTTCATCGAAAATGTCTTTCGAACACTTTTATACTCAGGCTGGGGTTCTCTCTGCGTGCTCGTAGTGTATGTATTCGCACATATTCTTTATGTTTTTCTCACAGATATTTCGGATAAGAAAGCTCACATGTCAAAAGTGTGGCATGAGCTCTCATATCCGCGAATGTGGATTTAAAATCTCCGAACAGTTGTGTTTGTGAAATAACGTTCGCAATTCAGCAATAATTCCTCGATCCGTTGCTATACTTAATGTGCATCGTCGATCGATCTCTTTTCCCCCCATTGTGCATGAAATAAATTTGCAAATCTGCAAGTCTTCGTCGGGTACTGGAAAAAGTGTTGATACACATGCCCTTGGACTTAATGTGTGCATGGAATTACCATATCTCACAATATTTGTCACTCCAAATTTTGTCATTTGAAAGCATTAGTTGAATTTCCAAATATGCTCTAGAAAGTGTGTGGGCTCGCTTTGGACACGTTTTATACACATAAATTTATTTTGTTTCGATATCACTACACTGGTATATATGGCAATAATGAAATATCTTCTACATACATGCGTATTCACAACATCGCTCGCAGACTGTTGGCAGACTGGCTGCCGCGAAGAAGCACACACACCATGAGAGTCAGGAAGGGAATTTCTTCAAGAACAGCCAACTTTACACAAATAACTCATTAAATGTTCGTTTTGAATAGGAAATCTTATATCAAATGAAAAAAAAATCTTCATGTCTCATAAAAAATGCTTCACATACTGGCAATAATTGACAGAACTTGTTTACTTTCAATAACACACGAAATTCATAAAATTAAGTTGCAGGTAGTCAGACGAAGACAGAATATTGGTATTCCCCGGTGCGCAGCGTTGCACACAGCTCGTAGGCTAGTCCCCCTCTCATTGGTTGCGTCACCACAGGCTGCATATTCCCCGGCGTTAAAGGGAAGGGCCAAAGAGTGCAGTATGTGCAGTAAACCCAGTAATAGAGCCAAGAGCCAACAGCGTGATACACTTCATATACATCGATATTGCTGCAATATCTTGAATATTGAATGTCGTTAAAAGAAAAGTGTGTATTACTAAGATATTGTAAGATCTTTTTCGATTATCTTGGGTTTGTGCAACTGTACAGCTTGAAACACAAGCCGCCACTAGTTATTTATATCGACATTCAGAACTTTGAATGGTAATGGTATTCCGTTTTAAACTCACTCATTACTAGTCACAATCACAACGTAGTTGTGAGTGGCACGAATCTCATTTGTCTATAAATAAAAGAATAATGGTTTAGTTTTATGTGACACAAATGACATTTGACTACAAACAAAAGAATAATGTTGATTCATATCGACGTCCAGCACTTTGGATGGTAACGGTGTTCCTCTTTAAACTTCCGTAACAATTACTAATTACAGTCACAATCACTATCTGTTATTATTGAAGATTAAGAACAATAAAAATCACATATTCTGTTCTGCCTCGATATGATTTTCTGGTAATTCCAACGAAAACAATGTCGTTGATGTGGCTGCTTCTCTTATTTCAAAATGGTTTGTATACACACGCAGCGTATTTGATAATGTGATTTCAAAAAAAAGTTATTCTGCACCGCTATCTAGTGACGCGTTAAAGCAAAATGAATAGCAATTCAATTATTGATAATCTGTGAATTATCAACGTCTAAAAAATCTATAATCGAAAATATTCACAATGTTAAAATACAACTTTTTGCGGATCGGTTGTACGGTACAGAAATTTATGTGATCTAGGGGCGAATGATAGCAACATGGATAGCGAGAAAATATTCTCCGGGTTCAAATGCATACATGTACCAGTTTTCTTGGTGATCGATTGAGAAGTGTAGACGTTGATGTGCTGCAGAGCCATAATAAATTAAATGCGTCGCAAATTAACAAAGGCAATACATTACGATTGATTATATTTAAAGAGACAACAACAAACAATACTTTCCGCAAGTATTTAAGTCGGATTGTGACCATCTATATGCAAGTTTTCCATTCCTTTTATTGAAAATGCTGAAAAAAATCTGTCTGGGTACAGCCCGTATAATGAACAGCCGTTTTCCACCAAGATCATACAATAGAAGTTTGACAGTACCAATAAAAAGGGTTTATTTTGTTAATGGAGATTGATAGTGGCTTAAACCTAATTCGTTTTTCGTCGTTCCCAATTTTGTGCTCGTATTTAGAGAGGGCTGCCGAATTGAAATGCTAAATATAGATCGTGACAGGACAGGAAGTGGGGGACTTTATGACGACATTGCTGTAGCAAAATTCGATCATGAAGCTGAGAAATACAATTAATACGTCGCTCACCATAAATTGCTACGAACTGGCTTGAAAAAAGCGTTACGGCAGCAATTTAGTAGTATCAATTTTGCACTGATTTGTAGGACAATAGAAGAATTGAAAATTAAGGATGACCTTCTTGATAATGTATCTAAATTCACTTGTTTGGGAGTCTTTTCAGCCTACGTTATGATACAATACTTAATAATACAAGCGATTCATTCTATGCATATCGATGTTAGTTGCCAAGTCAAATGAATGGAAACCGTCAATGCTGAAGAACTCCAAATAACATGTCATTTAGGTAATTTGTCGAAGGACTGACAAAACAATTATGGTGTGTGCCTAGTAGTTACTGAATGGGACACTTATCTAGGATTACGAACAATTTTAATCCCGTTTCTCAGAACAGGTACCCCATTGCACTTTCCATCTACTTTGCACATAAAAGGGCTATTACTAAAAATGGGAACAATAAAATAAAACTGCGTTAGAAGCTTTTCAGAAAAGTATTTTTGTGAAGTCATCTCGAATGTTTGTACAGAGACTTTATTGGCACATTGCCTAGAACAAATGAGTAGTAATTCAATTGTCCCATTGTGGCAATATTCAAATGAACTGTGAAATGGTTGAACTTTTGGTAACAAATAATTAATAAATTGTTTTGCTTTATTAGAGAAGACAAATAATAATATTTTCTACCACCATGTTACTGAATCAAATTTACTAGAAACTGATTTACCACTAACAAATGCATTAACATTTGGATTCAAGTTTTGTTTCATATTCCTGCCACTCTTTTTTAAACATTTGACAAAATATATTCACAGGTTTGCCTATAACTTTCATATTTTTCTACTGCACCTGTACAAAAAGGAATCCAGCCGATAATATAGCTCAAATCAACCATACCTGAGGTTTAAGTGTTCCGGTATGATGAAAGAAACCGGCGTCCAATAACTACTCGGAATCTGGTGAAAGCCAAGGAGATATTGCTTCGTGTTAGTTTCGTTTTCCTGGAAGTGATGCAGTGGAGTGTGAAATTGGTAGCATGTACAATGCACGGAACAGAATATTTGCACTACCTAGAGTGCCCAACGAATTCAATTGATCGAATAGGAAATGAAAGTACAGGGTTGCCTTTCAAAATTCGTTTGTATTAGTTTTCCTAAGACAGATTTATGAGAACCTGTTGTGCGAGAGAGCCATGGAGTCTGACGTACAAGTAGATTCTGAACATTTTGATTTCCCGCACTTTTTTTAAACTTTAGAAAAATTTTGCTGTCACAGGGTTTTAAATTAAAGTACCCTCAACATTTAAAATATCTTAATGAACTCTGTAACGGCACAACTAGATCTTACCCTTGACTGGTTTACCAACTTTGAACTCAATAACTTTTGATTCAATCGGTTTATGTAGAACAGTATATGTTATAGGCCATTCATTATAGGACAGGGTGAATACGTAAAAACTATTGAATTGAAAGTATTCCTGAAAAATAATTAATAAAATTTAAGTTGAAGTACAAAATTCTTAAGTTTGAAACCCCGTTCACAAAAAACACTAATGGAATGCTTCGTATTTACCATTCGTATTTACCATTTTTCAGCTGGTCCTGAGAACGTACCTATAAGAAAATAAATTATTTCAAAAGAAAATTAACGAAGAGTAGTCTTACGGAATTGTCTTGCACACTTTCATGAATACATTCGTATAGAACTTTATAAAATGTTACTTTAAAAGTGTATTTATACGAAATAATAATTTCCTTTACATGGTGTTCGTGCTTTCGGTACACTTGAGATGTTCGGTCCGTTTATTACAAAAAAAAAGTTCATGCGACTAATTTAGAATGTGTTTCAAATCACATCTAATTGTCATTATAACAATTCTGGCAAATACCGTATTTCTTACCAACAAAACAAATGCAATTCACACAACTTAATTTACTACTTATCATTATCACTCTTAAAAATTAATCTATCGAACAGCACTTTTTGCTGGGGCGTTACATAACTTTCTCTATACTATGTATGTTCCTCCGTATTTATGCGACAAAGTAGCATACTACGCATGCTACTCAGTATACGACGTGCGTATACGACAAAGAACGAAAAAATACTTTCTCAAACCTAAAAGTGTCTAGGCCTTTTGATTAAATTTCTTAAACGAGTCACTATCAGTAGAAAAATAAAACACGCGCAATGAAAAACCTAAATTATACTTTTAAAATTATTACTTTCTCATATACGGAGATATATACGTAGTACAGAGAAAGTTATGTAATGATGCGGGAAACCGATTTAGAGATTTCAACGGAAATGCACGTTTTGGGGTACCTTGATACCGAAAGTATGATTTTTTCAACGTCCGTCCGTCCGTCCGTCCGTCCGTCCACACCACTAGCGCCTAAACCATGCGTAGGATTTTTTCCAAACTGAAGAAACCCCTGTTCATCTGGCACGAGTCGAAGCTTTGAGATTTTGAAAAATATTCTTTAAATTTTGGAGGTACTTTACACGATGCCCCTGAAACATTTTCGACATTTTAAGCAAATATAATTATAAAGGAGTCATAGGTCCGATTTTCACGGTTAATTTAAAGGTTTGATTTTTTCGGCATCTTCCTACAACTACAAAATTCAAGAGATTTTTCCTTCAAATGCAATTTGTTGTTTATAAGTTTTTTTTAAAATTTTAGTTTTTTTTTTAAAAAAAAAAAAATTTAAAAAGGCTCCTTTTTTTTTAATAAACATTTGGAGGGGATAGTGATAAATGCACTGTATGAGATAGCATAAACGCCATATGGTTCTGTTCTATTATTTTGTTTTTTCGAAAACTACAAAAATGTAATTTTTTGATTTGTCTGGCACGTCCTTAATTTTTACATTATCGACAATTTGTTCATATTGTTGTTTTTATGAGTATATGTGCTTAAAGTAATGTCATATAAAGTTTCACGAAAATTCAACAGTTTTCTGTGAAGATGAGCTAAACACCGACACAAACATTTTCTCAAGACCGGCTTCAAATTTTTACTTCATACTTTTTCCTACAAATTGTGCCCATTGCACTGTTTAATATGACGTCAAGTTGGTGTATTTTTTTGTTGTTTTTTTCCAAAATTACACTAATGCCATTTTAAAAAATATCTCTCACGCCGTTAATATGCACATTTTCAGCAATTTATAAACAGTTTTGCATTTGTGAGTTAAGGTGATTCAAATAACTCCTGATGAAGTTTTTCGCAAACTCAAAAATTTTCTGTGAAAATGAGTTTCAAATTTCTCATTTACAGTAAAGTTTAAACGCTATTATTTTACAAACGGCTCCAAATTTTTCAATTAAAAATGCCATACAAGATGAGGTTTTACTTTTCTTTAATATCCCCAAAGTAATATTTCTATCCTACCGTTAGATACCAAAAATTGAGAAAATGTAAAAAAAAGTTGTTTGGGCGGCGATAGATGGCAGTTGGCAAGAATATGTGACAAGAACAAAAAGCTAGACTACACCAAAACATTCCAAAGGAATTCCGGAACATGACCTTTACAATGTGGTTACGGACAGGGCGATCCTTGTTCATCGCCATCATTGTTTTAACTTCGAGTATTATGGTGTTTTCGAATCAGACACACATTCACAATTCACCGAACACACAAACGAATTGTTAACTGACCTCAGATTCCCAGTGGCGCTGATGCACGATACAGTTTGTTAGTTCTTGCCCGTTGGTGTTACTACAGTGCCTTGAACACGTGGCGAGTCCCCGTCGCCGACATCCACCTCACGTGCGTTTGTTTCACCCCCCCCCCCGCTAAGATTTTTCACTTTCCAGTTCCTTTCCCTGTATTTCACTGTTCGATATTACAACTTTAGCATACCGTTCACTCTCTTACCTCGTTCTTTCACTTCTTCCTACTCACTTTTCCGGTTACACAACACGCCTTCACTCGCCACTAGCGTCCTCTTCTTCCCCCGACCATCCACTCACCTCTTAACCGATCTCTCGCTCGGCTACGCCACCCTCTAGCGCTTCCCGCGACTGACCCGTTAACAACAATGCGGTCGGTTTTCCGCTGCTGCGCCCGCGCTATTCTAACTACATTTTTTGCAGAAGCGCGGCGCGTTTCTATATATATTGTTACGTTTCTAGGTGGTGAATTAAAAGTCTGGTATTATTTTACCAACCACTGACCACGGTTCACGTCACTGAGTACAATCACTGCACTGCTATTCACCGCGATGCACACACTTCACAGTTCAGCTTCCACTGCGGACTTCAGACTGACTCGCGGTCGCCGTCCGCCGCGTATTTATACTCGGCGAGTGCCGTCGAGAACTTTCCGGACCCCGCGAACGTTCTGGAATTATCTACTGCAGGAACCGCCGGCAGATGACGCAACCCGCGCTCACAGGCAGCTCGTGGTGGCGCCAGCAGATGACGCCATCCGCGCGTACAGGTAATTCGTGGTGGTGCCGGCCGGTGACGCAATATTCGTTACAATAGCGTGCAGCCGCCTACATAAACTATACTACAACATTATGTGGGGAGACCAGTTAGGAGCTTAGAGTTTCGCACGGTGAAGCAGAGTTCCACTAGAGGGGGATACCAAGAGGGAAAAATCCCCCCGCAAGCCAACGTGTAGATGAGCGCGCCGGATCTCATGATCCAAAGAGAGAGGAACTCCACAACGTCGCGAGATACAACATGCACTACACTTAGGGTCTAATCGCTACAACAGTTGACGCATCCGGAAACTCGAAATAATCATTCACCCAATTTTATCACGGTTTTTTGAAGTGAGAGCCTGTTGTTTACTTTTCTGGCTGTGTCGTTAATGAGAGGAAAGTGTTCGACCTTCACCTCTCCACGTGCACTCTGAGTCTGCGCTCATAGGCTTCTTCTGCCAGCTGCTTATCGTCACACGCGTGACAATCTGACCGAAGAATAAGTTAGCAATTCTTCTTTGAAAATAAGTACCTACGTGATTGATATGTGTACAAAATAACAAATCGTAGCATTTAAGACAAGAGCATTCCAAACTTCATGCTGATTGACGCTCTGAAATTTCCAGTTTTCATAACACAGCTCGACGTATGTATTACATTACTTTAATGGCTCATTTTGTCTTTTATTTGAAGTATGGATTACATTACTTTAATCGCTCATTTTGTCGAGCGTCCAGGCTCTTGAAACCCTCGTACGAACTTCCTGACTTGCGAGAAATTATCCGCTGACAGCGACATTGTTCGAGGAACTGGTTCATTACATATAAATATCCTCACAGAACGATCTATTTTATAGCGGTCAGCGCGATACCTATCCATTTTCCAGTGCCGCAGTTCAATCTGACCATGTCGCCTGTTGGCTGTGGACATGGGTAGACCAGGCAATCGCCCGGGACCCCGCAAGTCAAGGGGCCAGAAGATGGGACTCATGGAGAAAAATTAGTAAAAAATTGGAAAAGAAATTAGAACTCGTGAAAATAGTTATCGAAATTTTATGTCTCGGTACAGTAGTCTGATATTTCATTAAATTTTCAATTAATTTTTTACCTGAACTAGTTATAGTCATTAAAAAAAAAAATTATTTTTTTTATTTAATGTATTTTACAAGTGATATTATTAAACACAAACTAAAACAATTTTAAACGTTTTAAGCTCACCGTGGAAATTGTGTTCTTTGATCATTAAATTGTTTTTATATACCAGCATTATAAGCGACCTTTTCTGTTGCAAGAAATCGTTTATAAATGGACCTTTACGGCACAAAAGATGACGCATTAGATTTTACGGCACGAATGATTGCGACATCACTCATTCAACCAATCGCAACGAGAGGATCTTTGGGTGGTCGCAGTAAATGGAACAGCCGATCACAGTTTTCTCATACAGATGACAAATAACCGTGACGTCAGAAGAAAGTTGTTTAGCAAAAGTAAGTTGGATTCTGTTAAAAATTAATAATGCAGTTAAACAAAAAATAAAGTATGCAACTCGTTTATAATTTAAGCTTTATTTCTTTCGTACAAATTTGAAAACTCGCTCCTGACGTCGCTCGTTTTCAAAATATGTACTTATGCAATAAAGCTTAAATTATAAACTCATTGCATAAACTACAATTACTTTAAACTATTACTTTAAATATATTTCCAAAACTTTTCTAGCTTAAACGATGTAATTTTTCTTTTTTTTGGAAATAAAATAACTCATATGTGGTTTCTTGATACATTTTCACCCTTTTAATTTTTTTGGGAGGGGGGGCTACGTTTCAGATTTTGCGGCAGGCCCGAAATTTTCTTGTTCCTCTGGAGCTCCACACTGCCTTGAAGTTGACTAAATAAAGCATGAACCCTGTATCGGCACTGTTCTAGATCGGCCTTTGGCCTAGCATGGGAGAAAGGTCCATTAGGAGGCCGGCGCCAGGCGGGAGGCTGCTCCTTCATCTGGAGACCGCCCGAGGCGGTGGCGGGGGAGGCGGAGGCGGCGGGGGCGACGGAGGCGGCGGAGGCGGGGACGGCAGCGGCGGCGGGGGCGGCAGAGGCGGTGGTGAAGAGGCGCAGGCGGCACGGAGGAGGCGGAGGAAGGGGAGGAAGATGAGGAAGGGGAAGGGGAGGAAGGGGAAAGGGGACGAAGGGGAAAGGGGAGGAAGGGGGAAGGGGAGGAAGGGGAAGGGGAGAAGGGGAAAGGGGAGGAAGGGGAAGGGAAGGGGAGGAAGGGGGAAGGGGAGGAAGGGGGGGAAGGGGGAAGGGGAGGAAGGGGGAAGGGGAGGCGGCGGCGTGTGGGCGGGCGCGCACAAAGCGCAGCAGGGCGCGTGATGGCCCGCGGCGCCTGGCGGGCGAGGCACTGCGCCTGCCAGCCTGCGCCGCGTTACCTGCAGCCACATTCCGAACCCCGCGCCCTTCCACGCTGATGGAGCTGTTTAATTGGAGAACTGTTCTTATGTGGAAGGTTGCCAGTGACTTACAAAATGTTGCTAATTTCTCGGGAAAGGAAGGAAAATATGATTTAGAATTTGGTAGAAGAATCAACACTATTAAAACGGACTTACAACAGAAAATATTGTTTAAAATATGTAGATTTGCTTCCCCATCCTTTCCTTCCTCTTATCCGCTCTTTCGTTCTCCTTTTCCTCATTTTTTTCATTCTTTCCTAAGAAAACGGAGGATAACAAGAAGAAAAGGAAGGAAACTTCCTTTTCTTCTTGTTATCCTCCGTTTTCTCAAACAGACTTCTTAGGAATGGTGAAATTTTGGTCTTTAAGCTTCTTTGAATCACTTACTTACATTTACTAGAACAAATATAATTTTATTGATCCACTTTTCCATTCGCTAAATATGTTTGGATAATTTTCTGCGGTTTCATTAATACATTTGGATTTTTTTGCATATTCTCGTAATTATCAATATGGTTAACCTGTAATATCGCTTCAGCTATTACATATATTTGCAGGATCAGACGACATGATACAACTAAATGAAGATTTCTTTTACAATTTCTTTCATTGCAATTTCTTTCTCGAAATTTTTCTGTTAATATGTATGAACTTTCCTCGTAAGCTTATAAATGAACCTAACCATTTATTAATAAAAAATATTTAATTTAATAATTCAATAAAATTCAATTGAATTATTATAAAAAAATTAATTACAATTCAAAATATATTTCAATTTCATATTCAAAATTTTAAAAATCGAATAGCTGATCAGCAATTCTCTGCATTCTTTTCTTTTTCAATGTAATAAATAAAAAGGCCCTGAGAGAGCAGGATGTGGACATTTACACATCCTATATTATATGCAATATAATACATTCCAATACACTATGCATAATAATTACTATATTATTATTGTAATATTTTCTTCAACTTTTATCTTGAGAAGAGTTTCATTATTTTGTTATTTATTTTTTCAAGATATTTTTAAATATTCCACACAAATAATGGCGGGAACCATACAAGTATGTACCAAATATGGACTAGTTTACTCGGAGCTAGTAGGGATGTGGGGGCAATTACGATTTAACAAGAAGTTCTAATTTTCAACGTGATCCACAACGAGTAGTTTCAGTGTTCACAAGTGGTCCGCGAATAGAAAATTAAACAAATACCCCCCATTTGTAATGTGGTACTGCAGCTCTTAACTCAAAGTAGTAACTACTCAAAGTAGCTTACTTTTAGAGTTCAGAAAAATGAGGGGGGGACGCCCCTAACCAACACTTCCACTAAGTCACAAACACGTTTGTGGGACGGCAAATATTCTAGAAGCTCCCCAAGAGGGCGATGACAAGTGTAACTTTGTCGGACGGGGCAAGTTTATCGTCCGATTTGTAGTGATATAAATGGGACAGCCCTCCAGGGAATGCGCCGTCGGCTGGTTGCTGTCAGAAAAGAACACTTTTCTCCCCTTCATCTTCCGCCCTCTTCTCCCGGTCGGAGTGGGCGGGGCGCCACAGGACCGCACGCATGTCGCCTTCCCCTCCCACCTACCTACCCCCACCCCCTACCAACCGTCGCCGCGTCGCCGGAACGGGCTTGTCAGCAGAGTTGCAACTTTCTTTTCGGAAGTGAAGGAAATGGTGCTTCGGTACTTCGGAACTCCGCGTTTCCGAACTCAACATTTCTTTGGGTTTCGGGGTCACGAATTTTCTACTATGCTGCTACAATGTATGCTGTGTACTCGAAAAAGACATGGAGAACAGAGAAGTAGTGAAATGATTTTAGTGAATCAAAATCTTACACTCTGGGTAGAAAGGACTGTCCAGTATTTTTGAAGACATCCATTACCTTACTTCATAAAGACACACATACAGCCAGACACTTAAAAAAATATATTTAACTCCAATCTGACAATGACTAGAGGGTCAACTATCACTGAAAGAGCAATGTGTAATTTTATTTTTTTAATGATGAGTCAAATTTCTGTAGTTGTTTCTAGTTGAATCATATTAATATTCACTCAGAGCTAATGCATAGAGAAAATACCATCAAAGGGCAGAACATACACGGAAGTTAGGATTATAATGAGGCAGTGGCGGTTCGTGCAGAATTCTTAAGACAAGGAAAGAAGTCGTGCAAATTCTACACAAAGGAAATAAGTCATGTAAATACAGCACGCCAGAAAAGGCCTCCGCCGTGGCACCTTGGTGTTTGCAACAAAAATTATATGGTAGCAGAGTGTTACAGAAAACTTAAATACCGTATTCACCACAATCATAACATGCTGGAACTGTTGTTCCCTTCACTTGTTCCATGGATCTGTTTGCTACGAACATCATTGCGATTTTTAATAGGAGGCCCCGACACGGCCTAGTGCGGAAAGACTTTCCTGGCGCACAATATTGCAGTAAATGAAACTTACAACAAATTATATTACATTCAGATGTGAACGAAAAGGGAGAGACGCATCTGTTCGAATTGCCCTATCAATCTGTTTCCTCCACCCACAGTGCTACCACGGGCGTGAGATGATATTACAACGTGCCTCGTCCTATGTCGTGACCCATGATTCATGCGCGTATGGGCGCCAACCAGTGTTCACTTAGTTCCAGTTGCTGAGTTGATTGATTGATTTTTTCGAGTTTCCGGACGCGTCAACTGCTTCATTAGTCCCGTTAGTGTAGTGCATGTTTTTATCTCGGGAGATGCTGTGATCTTTTCCCCCTGGATGGCGAGATCCGGCGCCGACCTACCGTCGGCTAGTGGGGTTTCCCCCTAACCAGGACTCTCCCACCAGCGGAGCACCGCCCCAGGCGGGACAAGCTCTAAGCTCCCGACCGGTCTCCCGGAATATGTGGTAGTGTGGTGCATGTTAGTGTAAGTGTGTGTGTAAGAGGAGAGGATAGGAGAAGGAAGAGGAAGGACAGATCGCGCGCGGTCCGTGGCCCGTTTGGGCGGTAGGGTACTGCTCCGGCATTCGCCTGGCGTTGATCGGAGAAACCACGGAAAACTACCGATCAGAGCAGCCGGCCGCTAGAATTCTCCTCCAGACAGCAACTGAATTCGATCTAGCTGAAATCCTAATGTCGAAAATCCTGCCGCCATCAGGACTCGCACCTCGGACCTCCGGGACAGAAGCGCTGTATTGACATCAGTTGATGCACTGAGCTACCGCTCCCGGTCCCAATTGCTGAGTAGATGGCCTTTTGGAGGAGGATCTCCTCCCTACAAACCGTATAGTTGCATAACAAAAACGCGTCTTCTTCTTGAGGCCCCAGCGCTGTGCTGTATGGACCATTGCTACATGAGACCAGGAAACGCGGAGAATTCCTCCTCAAAGCGATTTCGAGTTTTCGCCTAAAATGCGCACGCAGTTTTAAAAAAATAATTTCTGATAAATGTAAACTAAAAAATATACATTTTCTCTCTTATATAAAAGAAACTATTTTATTTGGTAATTGCATACAAAAGAAAAACATGTGTGAGGAGGATATTCCTCCCTTCTCTTCCTTCTCCTGAGAAACCGCAACATTAATGAGGATTGAACCTTACATTGTAATAAGTAGGGAACGGACTTTATTGTAATAAAGAAAGCAAAATATGTACATGTATGTGTATTTATTTTTTCAAAAATATGTAGGAAAAAATATAAAATATGTGAAATAAACATTCGTTATAATGTTCAAAATTCCATCCTTCAAGCGTTTTCGGAACTCACTACGTTGTTTATCAGATCATAACATGGATTCAGAGGGGCTGAAAGAAAGTTCTACATCTACAGAAGCAATTGTTTGCTAGTTTCATCCGAAATGTATAATACTTTCGTAGTATGTACAATGTTGTTTACGAGGAGCCGACACTCAAGTGAATAGTACCGTGTACCCTGTGATAGAAGAGAGGGGGTAAAGGGAGCATATGCCCTTCCTCCCCCCCCCGCCACCCGACTCCAGAAAAGTGATAAAATAATGATCTGAAAAATATTTGTTTTATCGAGTTACGCATGGGGTCTTTGAAACTAGAGTAACCATGTGGTTGCAGTTCCTTCTGCTTCACTTTCATCCGCTTCTCCTTGATCCCGAGTACGTGGTTCCCAAGAAGCAGAAGGCGCGGGGGGGGGTGAGTAAGTTTGACAATTAATAGGGAAGGTCCGGCATTAATACAAGCGCAAATAAATATGTGGCAGTAGATAAAATATGTAAAAATATGTAATTATACCAAAATATGTAAAATAAAAATGGTTTCAATTCGTTCAGAATCTCGTGTTAAGTCTAAAAAATATTAGGGAATGCAGGTATCTTGTCCATATAAAAATATGTATTTACATGAAAATCCGTTCCCTAGTAATAAGGGTCGAACAAAACCTCAAATTCTTATGAGGAACCATTTCATCACAAACACTGAAAGAAATGTTCGTTAAAAATATAATTTACCTTAGTCTCGGATAAAAGCATACATGTAAGTGCACAATTCATTCTGCCGCCATATACCATATACCATATACATATACTGGCACCATATACCCAATTGTAGAATAAAGCTTTTATCTAAAATATTTCGAAAACAATTACCACGATTTCATAGGTGAAATCGAAATATCTCCAGCAATTTATTGCTAGAACTGAAAATGAATAATCTTATCATTCAGCCGATTTCATCTGCGATGTGGAAAGTAAAGGAATTGCGTTCTCTCTGTATTTCGTGCTCGATTTCCTTGTACTGTAAAGTTTCAATCAACGGCAAATCGGCGCGAACGCAAACGGCGGGTGGGCTGCCGGTAAGCACAGCCAGCGCTCGGAGCAGCGCACGGCCGGAGCCGCCTCTCGCATCAGCCAGCCCGTTTCTCCTCGTTTACAGGGCCATCCCGGGTAGCGCCTGCCCCCCGACAGCGACGGACGGGGTGGCCACGTGAACAGATCGCCCTCCCGAAACGCAACCGGACGCGTCTTGGGCGCCGGTCCGACCGACCCTCGCCCTCCGGGACCGCCCCGCGCCCGCCCTGCGCCCGCGCGGGATTCGGGGGTTGAATCACCCCTCGTGCCCTCCGGCGCCGTTGCCAGGGGAACGGAACACCAGACGGAAACGCGGGAGGGTGAGGATTTTGATTGTCTAGTTCCGGGCGGGCGTCGCCTCGGTCCGCGCTGCGCAGACGGCGCGTCGCGTCGCGTCGGCTCGCCTGCTCTCTCCCTGTCTCTCTCTCCCGATGCAGCGCGGACCGTCGCCCGGATGGTTGCGTGCTGCCATCTATTGGGATGTGCTAGAACTTTTTCACGGAAATGATAGTTACACAATTCGGTACTGCGCGCGCCATATTTTAGTTCCGGAAATTGTTTATAGAGTGCGATAGTAGTACATCACTAGCAAAATAGTTCCCAAGATCGACGTTGCGAGAGTTGAATGCAGGGAGGTATACGATTTTTTTTTGTTATGAAATGATTACGGGAACAATATTATCCACTAGATCGCAGATGCCTGGCACGCTGATTACTGGTTACGTATGGAATATAATGATAATCTTAACTGTTGTAATTTTAACTAAATATAATTTTAATGATGTTGCTATTTTTTCTAATTAATATCATAGCTCCTCTTTACATAAATTATATTTATAACGCTACAAATATATCTTTCATAAGGTGCTTTCAACAAGTGTCACGACAAGTTCATTTGCACAAAACATTAACACAAAATGTTTTAAAATTTCAAACTTAAACAATCGTTTTTACGGAGCAATAGTATTCTGTTTCGTTAAAACGCGTTATTAATTTCGAAAGGGAACTTCACAAACCATTATAATGAAGGAAATGAAGGAAATTTTGTCTCAACAAGAGAAATTAATACGTTCACAAAGAATACTATTTAATTTGTCACATTATCAGACTTTTTATTACTTGGAACGCTTATTCAGCGCTATCCACTCGGAAATGATAACTTTGATAATCTTACTGTTAAAATCAAATCAGAGGGGAAGATCTCGAAACTATGTCGAACCTGTCTAAATATACACCTAATTATATTATTGAAAGACGACTTTCAGAATTGCCTACTTTCACCTACGGTTTGTTTTCTTTGTCTAATTATGTTCCTAGGAGAAGTTCATCTACACCTGTAGACACTATTTTGTACCACACGATTTGTTTCAGTAGAGATGTAACCTTTCCACCTCTCATTGGGAAACATCTTACGTCTTCCTTTAATTTGATAACGCTATGTATTATGTAATCTTCTTCAAACAGAGGAAAGTGCGAAGATATTACGTTCCCTGGCGGGCTTTCCTCAGGAGCAAGAAATTAAAGTTATAATTACTCTTTCCCGTGAAAAATAAAGAAGTGAAACTTGCCATTGTATAAAGTTGTTAATCAGCTTGTTAATTTAGATTTTCTGGGAGAAATTATTAATTGTATTTCGACTTCAACTTATTACGGGAATTAATGCAAGAATAGGAAAAATCTGATAATTCAAATGTGGTGAGACCGCACGATGCAGTGAAAAATTCAAAAAGAAACTGGTTGGACGGTGTGAACGCAGTTGATAGAACAGAGTACTTCATATAAAGTACTCTCCCTATTAAAATAATCATTTCAAATTCGAGGGGCCATGATATCAGCCAGGTCGATAAGGAATATCAATTTCGATGAGAACCTTGTGAACGGTTTCAGGATTTGCGTTGTTCACTGACTGACAGATGGGCGGATGGAAGTTTTACTGGAAATACCTTTTTCAGTATTAATGTCCAGAAACTACTTCTTACCTTCAGTGTTTTCACATTGGAATGTATTCCTTTGCGGCACGTCTAAGGCAAAATAGACTCTGCCGTTCGCGAACCTTCAAAAAGTCATGGCCGTATAAAACCATTGAATAAAGTAAAGTTATGAAAAATCTGGTGCTCCATGAATCAGAATGGCTGCCGCCTTGCATATTGAGACTGATCCCAAGAGTACATACTTGTAAAATGAACACGTAATAAAAAAAAAAAAAAAAAAAAAATTACGCAACTAGTACGAATTGTCTTTGGCGTACTCATTTCAAAATATTGGCTCCTTTTGTGGCGCCCGTCAACATTTTATTCGTCAAATATTCACTTTCTGTACTAGTTAGTAAATAAATATTTCGGTCTAAAATGTCTTTAAAAACCATTCATTTATTTCCAGCAGCTCTCTCTGGTTAATACCCGACTACGTTAATTATTGGGATTAATTAATTAATCCCAATAATTAATTCATTAATTAATTAGGCAATTGTATGGGACAGGATCTAACACTTTGGGAAAATCGTTAATTACGAGGTGTCATCAAGTCAAGTGTCTCACAAGAGTGAAACAACGGTTCATCTGGCAGGTCTTTGATTTTGGTACACTTTAGCTTTCTCTAGAGAAATTATTTCAAAATTCTTGTTAATCTTGAAACAATTAATCGAAGTTTTCTTTATCGTACTTTTAGTAATAGAAATTAAATACCAAGGCCAACATTAAAATGTTTAAGTTTACAAAAAATGATCTCAAACTTTTAACTACAATTACTTGATTACTTCCATCAGTTCTTAAAATTTTAATTATAGCATTCATTATACTAAGATATTCGCAGTTTACATAAAACAAAGGAATCATCTTTCAAAACAATAATTGTTATAACAGTCTTCAATCAACCCAATACAGTAACTAATGTTTAATCTACGAAAATGAAAAAAGGTAAAAGTAAGTTTTTGTATTTATACAATATCTATGAAAGTGCTCAATTGCAAAATATACTACTGATATAAGCGTTAATAGTTCAATTTCAAGTTTAACATTTCACCAAATAATACGAAGTTGAAATATTTGTGTGAAGAGTAGTTTAAGTACGTTTGGAAAGCGAATTATAATGATTCATGATCAGTTTGCAGTGGAACTGATAAAAGAAAATGAACCTATCTAATTACTACATTCATGCCACGATGTTCTGTGATGAATGTTCGAGTCCTAATACACCTGAAATTGTTAAGTAAACAAACCTCATGATGAACTAATACTTAAGATTATTTTATGAAGTGAGTGGTTCCGCCTTCCCCCAAAATATGATTGGATGCTAACTCTAATAGTTGAAAATTGGGGTTTTCTATTATAAGACACTGCAAAATGCACGTTGCTATCAATTAAAGAAACTTTAAACCTAGGAAAAAAGTAATATTTTAACCCGACATTGCTTGTATATTCTCGTTTCATTGCTGTACTGAAATAAGGCTACTTAAAAACTAATGCCCTGTGAACAAAACAGTCAACAATGAACAAACACAAGTCAACCGCCAACTTGGACCGGGTTTACATAATACATTTGCTGACTCAGCCTTTTAATGATATACTTTTCGAATTCGCTACTACTTGTTCTTCTAGTAAAATATAGAACTGTCTTATTCCTACCTTATTTGGAAGTTTTTTGAACACGAGCAGACGTAGGACATCAATATTAGTTGAGTATTTTTTGGATATGGCTCCATCTCGCATTGTGATTTCAGAACCATTCACGATGACAGAGTTCGATTTATCCCATCAAGAAACTAGTAACTTGAATTACACAATATTACGCATAATAAATCGTCAGCACGTTCAGGCAAAACTTTCGCAGCGCAACCATTCCCCTAGAACACTAATCCTTGAAATGCTTCGCACCACTCCAGACGCAGGTGTCACCTTCCCCTCACTTCGCTATTCGCCGGCTCGAATACCAGGAGGGGAACCCCTCCATCTGGCGCGAGGCCTCAGACAATATTATTGTCATGGAGTTTCGGACTACTCATGTTCTTCTTCCGGAATAAATTACAGATTTGAACAGAAGATTATGGATAATCGCTTAGTGTGGTCATTGCTTGCTAAACAAATCGTTAGATATGAATTCTGCATTTCATTTTAAAACAACCCAGTTTGAGCTGCTGTAAATTGTTTCAGCTGTTGCAATTAAAATGGATTCATTAAATAATAAAGTCAGATAAAACTTATCATTTACAGAATTATTTATTAGTTGTTGGATTTGAAGCTATTACTTTACACTTTCATTTTATAGCATTAATCATCCTTCAACAAAATGTTTTAAAAAAAATGAAGTTTGGGACAAGTATACTAGAAAATTGCTTGCAAAATAAAACTTCCAAATAATATTATTTCTCTAAAATATCTTCCCAAGAGTCTACTTTTATTTTGTTTTTTTCAGCATTGGGAAGCATGGGGTATCTCCTAGAATCTCAGATTTTTATAATACTAGCGTTTTGTTGTTTGGGTGGGATTTAGAAATGTAAGATTAATGGCTGAAGCAGACTCAACGACCATTTGCCATAGTCATGTAGTTTCGTCACTGATACAACAATATTCATCGACACCATGTTACCATGGTTTACTTACATGAAATACAGATATGAAGAGATATGTCATTGGGCATATCTATTTTTACCATCGGTACGTTATGTATATAAAATGTCTTTATATGACAAAGTTTTACATACAGTGTGATTCAACATAATTCAACAATTATATAATAAATATGACTACATTTCTGTCACTGAACTTTCATTTAAAACTATCAACATCATACATTTAACATGTGCAAATACATTTAATAGTCATTAAAATTATTTTTCCTGATACAATAAAATATTTTTGACACCTACTTGTCATTAGAACTTGTGTTTTTATTTAAAACACTTCACTTTTAATTGTTATTGCCATTTGAAGGTTTGATGTGGTTCCACAGAAAATTTTTCATTTTTACATGTATAGTTCTGTTTTATACTATAATCGTGCATTTGTGTAATATACTTCATGAAATCGTAACGTATCGTTGTTTCAGAAGTTTCATACAAAGCAACACAGGGATACATCAACTTCTTGGTTGAAGAGCATTCCATCATACAAAATGTAAAGAATTGCTGATCACTTCCGTTTCCTTTCAATTAGCAACAATATTCGAAATTTGATTGAGCTTCTGCTAATTTGTCTTGGAATTCGTCTTGCTGCACACTTCTGGAACAATTTAGAGCATATAATAAAATGAGAGACATGGATGAAAGCTTGCTTGTATGATATTGCATTTAAATCTAGATTATTCTGAATAATTATATTTTAGGTCAATGTATAAAATGTTTTAGAAAACTGGGCCATTTCTAGTGATGAATGAATAAATTAATCAATCAAGTTATAACGAATTCAAAATTATTATTACGGTACCATAGTTCTCCATAAGTAATATAAAATACTGTTTGATGTTTTGTATTAAAAGTTATTAAATGCTAACGTAATTGAATAAAGATTGAGAAGACATTACATAAACGTTGTATTTTGATAGTCTGTATTTAAATTTTTACAAACATTACTATCATAAGTTAGAATTTGAATTAAAAAACAATGAATAATTTCTCCAGAAGTATTTTTTGTGGTGGGTACCAATATTTAGTGACTCGAAAATGTGTACTTACTGTGTAAAACATATGTACACAAATGTATCAATAACAAACGTGTGGAGTGGAAACTGAGAGTTTACACCAGTGGCTGACGCTATTAAAAAAATGGTTCAAGGCATAGACCGCTATGTCAAGTATTTTTGTTTTGAGTGGCGAACTGTTTGGAATAAAGAACACAAGATGTGTCGAACATATAAAATCCATCGGTTTATTATTTACTAAAAATTACTAAACCCAATAAAAATGTAATTGTATTGAGGTAATACATACTCGTTAAAAATAATAAATAAATATGGACGATTGGATAACTTAATCCAAATTAATGAATTTTGAACTCTAACGAAATATGGAACAGTATTTATTTAAAAGGGAAAATATTTACTTTAGAAATATATATTACATGGAAGACAAAAACAATACGCTCACGTATACAAATGGTGATAAACCAATCAAAAAATTGATTAAAGACGGTTTCGACCAAATGTATTGGATAGTAGTACCTAGATGCACATGCAGTGCTAGTGTAGCGTTACAAATTGAAGGCTGCCATTAAAGGCGGTCATTTGCCGCATATTCTCTCTCGTTCTCGTAAGCGAGAAAGGCTGAACGAGAATGGGGCCAACGAGAATCCCGTTCACCGAGAAGGCATTCTCGAGAGCGAGATGACTCGAGAATCTCGTAGCCCAGTCTGGCAGACGGAGGGGCGTCCCAACGGTCTTCGCAGACGTCGACACGAGGTCGCTCAAGGTCTCGCCCGGGCGCGAAGGTTGGTGACATGCGATACAGCGTTGCAGACTCATCGAATTTCTCTGAACAGATGTTGCCCTTACTAATAATGATAAGCAGGGAACGGATTTATACGGACTAAAAATAAATGAAATATGTAAATATATAATGCAGTTATTTTGAAAAAAGTTAAACTGATATCCAACTCTGTGACGTCATGCGATTTTCAGCTGGCAGCCTCAGAGGGAAGGAGAAGGGGTGGTGTGGATACTGACACGAGGTGCGTTTCCCACAGACCGTCGAAGTCTCAAGGTCATTTGTCAAACAAATCCAATAGTTCATTCATCGCCTCCTAACCCCCCCCCTTCACCTCCCGGAACATTCTGACCCCTCAGCCAGGGACGATTAGTATCGATAGGAGCTTACTTAGAATATATGTATTTACATAGAAATCCGTTCCTGGTGATAAGGAAACGACAAAAGAGTCTTCCAAAGTATACTGCCTGCCATGGTTTGTTATTTATCAAAACGTGAAATCTTATTGCTTAAATTATGCCAAATCGCTAACGTTCGCTATTTTTTATTATTTAAACATTTCTTTCTTTTTTATAAATTATACTATACATTTTGCCAGTTGAATATCGACAAACCACATTAGAATTCATAACAGGATTTACTCATAAAATGTAAATAAAAACACAGTTATTATCAAGTGTGACCCACGCTGATGTCATAATTTATTTATTTCTGTTAGACATTCATTGTCTTTCAGAGACAATTAAAAAGACGATATGATTTGTTTCTTTAACATTTTAGAAGCAAGCATTTCAGGGCGCTCTGAACTTTACCAGAGTTTATGGCAATATGTAAAATATTTAAGAAATTTTATAAGCTCGCTCCGTTTTAATATTAATTAGAAAATGTTATGTGATAAAGCGAAATGAAAAATAATTTTGCAATTTCAGCTCGCATAAAGCATTTTTACTGGAATATTGCATAATTGCTTTAGTATTTTTGTCATTCGTATTGTTAACTCAACAAAACATTGCCTCTTTTGATAACTCAAATTGTATCAAAAATTAAAATAGAACACTAATAAATATACTTATCGGATATTCTTATGGGAGGAATCAGAAGTGTAATGTTTACTTCAGAATTGATTATTAAAACATAATTAATTAATTCGCACATTTTATTTTTCTTTACTACATTTTTCTCAAAATTGACAACTATTAATTTAAAAATACATTAAATAAATAAAAAAGTTTTAAAACAAATATCACAAGATAGAAAAATGTAAAATTGTTTTTAGATAACTGAAGTTTTTTGTTTAGTGCTTGCTTGTGAATGACCAAGATATCATTCACCCTATCAGGATCAATGCGGTTTCGTTTCTCTGTAACTATTAAACCTGCCATGCTGAAATTTCTCTCGCTAGCTGCACTGCTTGCTGGAACGCAAAATATTTCTTTTCCTACTTTGGTGAGTTTAGGAAAAGCGCCTGCATTTGCCTTCCACCAAGTCAGGAGGTTGTTACAGTCTGGTGGACCCTCCATGTTTATATATTTTTCTAGCTCGTCCTTGCGTTTTGAGGCGGGTGAACGCCAATTGCTGAACCTCTTTGCTGGGGAGGGCGAGAGGTCTTCTGTCGCTTCCTCTATTATGACGCTATTTAGCATCTGACGAATAGTGCCATGGATTTTCTCCCTTTTTTCCTCGCTCAAAACTAAGAGTTCTTTGAAAGAGGGATGAAGGAAAGTGGCCACATAATGAATATCACTAAGTTCATTCAGAACTTTTTCTTTTACAAACTGCTTTGCCCTTTCCTTCAGCTTCCTCAATACTACATTGTCATCATCAGTTTGGCACGCATCTAAAAGTTTGAAGACCCATGGCACTACAAATGGCAGGGTTGGCTCTTTTTCACCTTCTAAATCGTCCGTAGCTTCTTTGAATATTTTCAAAAACATAATCACATTTTCCATTATTTCACTGTCATAAAATGTCATTTTTTCCTGCTTGTTTGCTTCCTTCAATATCGTCTCTATACTATCTTTCTGAAAATGGAATGAATCTAGCATATTATATAAACTATTCCATCTAGTTTCGATGTCTGGAAGTAGTGTTTCTCTAGTCTTGTGACTAATCCAGACCTCTTCATAAATCCACAACTTTGCGGGCGGTCTGAATGGAGTAAAATATGTTTGGAACCTCTTCACTCAGAAATGTTTCGTTCAGTGTGTGCCTTAATGCTGTATTGATACAGTGCATTACGCATGGAAATCTTTGTGGTTTTCTAGAGCTTTTTTAATATTTGGTCCTTGATCAGTCACAAACTTAACTTCCTTAAGCTCTGAAGGAGTGATTTGAATTTCTGACATTTGTTCCTGAATTTCATTAAGAATGTGTTCACCAGTTTTTGTAACCTCTGGGAACATCGTCGTCAGGAGTACATTGTTCTGTATCTCCCATTTATCCTCACATTCTTCAACATAAGAGGACGTGACAGTCAGGTAATGAGTTTTTCTATAGTTGTCAGTCCATAGGTCGCACGTCATTGCACATTGCGACTTACCTATGGCATCCTTCACTTTAGGAATAATCTCACCTCTAACTTGCTCAGCCATATCTTTGATGTGACGAGACACTGTTCTTGGCGAAGGTAAAACATTCTCCGCATTGATTTGTCCGTATTTGGCTCCTGTGTTAATTAGTTCTTGAGACAAACTTATGAATCCCTCGCCACTGACAATACTAAAGGGGCGGAGATCTGTTGCACACATTAACACACATTTGTCTCTAATCGCCGCTTTATCTGCACTGGAAACTGACGTGCTTGATGAGGGTCGTCTAATTTCCCTGCACTTGTGTCTTATCAAGCCCGTGGTGCTACCCTTGTACACAACTAGGGCTTGGCAACCCTCTCTCTGACATTGGGCATAGCCAACAGGGGCATTTGTCTCCTTTTCAATTACAATCTGGAAATAATATATTAAAGATTACATTCATGTATATTATTTATAAACATTCTGTGAGTGTACTGTATTGATAGCTTTTACTTTCAAGATATTTACTTGCACTTATTTGCGTTATGCAAATTACTCACACGTTAATTTTATCTAATTAACTGAATTTTGAATTTATTGTTTTATTATGTTTCGAATTCGTGCATTAGTACGGCAGATGGAGAAAGAGAGAGAGAAAGGGAGAGAAAGAGAGAAAGGGAGAGAGAAAAAGAGAGAAAGGAGAGAGAAAAAGAAAGAAAAAGAGAGAGAGAGAAAGAGAAGAGAAAAAGAGAAAGAGAAAAAAGAGAAAGAGAAAAAAGAGAAAGAGAAAGAGAGAGAGAGAGAGAGAGAGAGAGAGAGAGAGAGAGAGAGAGAGAGGAAGGCATTGTTACAGTAATATCTTCAGGAGTCGAAAAATGTCATTGCAATAGAAATAAATTCATGATTGTTGCTGACTCCGTTCAGATTAAAATTATTATTTTTGCAAAATGAGATTTTTCACTCTTTTGATATAATTGATTATTGTTTTCGGGAGAGACAACTTCTATAGCCATTAGTTCCGTATGTGTGGTGTACTATATATCTCGAGAGATGGTGCCATGTGGGGCAAGCACTAAGCTTCCAACCGGTCTCCAGGCATGTGTGGTTGTGTAGTGCATGTAAGTATACGTGTGAGGATGGGGTAGACGACAAGGATGATGTAGAAAAGTTCGCCGTCCGATTTAGGTTCTGGACAAGCATTCACCTGTTATTGGAGAAAAACCCGAAAAACTACCCAATCAGGGCTGCTGGAGGATCGAATTTTCCTTGCAGGGTAGGTATACGACATCGACAACAAAACAACAATGTTTTATACTAAAACATTGATATGAATAATGAACAGCCTCAAAACAATTATGTTTTTAAAATGAATGTTTATGAAAGTGTTTTTAAAAGTATATTAACATCTAACATTAATGTAAGCGCGGATGAGACGTTAATGTGACAGAGGCCGTGTTTATTAAATATAATTAAGATTTAACTGAAAAAAAGTTACAAGTAATATGTAAACAATTAACAAATCTGATCCCGAAACCCTGAGCACTCAGAATCACCTCACGGGTCAGAGCTCCTCACTTTGCCGCAGAAGGTCATGGGAAGAAGAACGCTCTGGGGCATGCGTTCGCCACCTCTCCCCGAGCGAGATAAGAGCCAAATCGTAGGCAGTGAACAGGGCATCAGGTTCACCACTCCGGCGAGAGATAAGCTAGCAGAAAGTACAAACATCGTTCGCTTCGTTCGAACACAAAAAGATCGAGCACAAAACAAATTAATGTGTTAAACAAATCAATGTCTAAAATATCGATGTTGGTCTTTAAATATGGTGCCGTGTCAGTAATTGTTACCCTGAGCCATCTCGGCAGTTTTTATTTTACTTTTCTTGTGCATCGGCGATATTGTAAATGTTGAGTATACCAGGAAACGTTTGAGTATTACGTTAGAGTGTAATTGTTTAATTATGTTAATGAAATTTATTTATCGTAAGAAGATGAGTACTGATATTTGTTGGAATTTTCTGAACTCCATATGCACGTACAAAGACAAAAAGATGTATTATAACTACATAAAACTTAGGACTCATAGTAATTGCCTTAATAACATTTGTGCTATCAAGCAAAAGTAATACATTATTATGTTTACCTTGAAATTATCCCAACTGCTGCTACCTCGACTGAGGTCTGGTCTTTCCCGGAGAACATATACTCCTTCCATTAATTTATTAATAACAATATCCTTTGTTATCGACATTTTTCCAGTAAAAATGCTTGAAAAGATCCAAACTTTCACTAACACTAAGCGATTTTCCCCAAGCGTCCACGAGTCTCTTCCGATGCGCGGCTGGCTTGGACTGCTTAAGAGAAGTTTCTGTCCCTACGAGAAGCGAGAATCTCGTGATCGGCGGCTCTCGTTCCCTCCCGAAGAGAAAGAAATCTTCATCGACGGTGTACTCTCTCGACCTTGGCTGGGCGGCTCCCCTTCCACGGCCCTTTCCCCCCTCTTTTGCAAGCGAGAATGACTCACAGCTCGTGCGAGAAACGAGAGAGAATAAACACTGGTTTGACCGTCTCTAGCTGCCATATTGTAGGTAGCTAGTTCCCTGGCAGGTTCTGAAAGGCGTGTTGTGTCCGTACGCGACGAGAGTTGTGGGTATTTCCCATGTAAATTAGTACTTTTGAAGTGCTTTTATCTTAATATATAAAGATTATTATTTACTCATCAATAAAAATATATAATGAGAGCTTCATAGTTCTGTAACATCAAGGCCAATATAAAGAAGCATTAGGGTTTGAAGAAGCAACTTTCAATAACCCATATGGTACAACCAAAACATGCTTCATTTAGTAACATGAGCATTTTTCATCTAATTGAAACGTACACCTTAATTTAGTTCTAGCATACCTGCACACGGAGTAAGAAAATATATTCGTTATATACCCAAAGTATTTTATTAATTTGAAAACTCGTTCGTATTATAAAAAATCTGACTACATAACGTGTTAAAGGGAGTAATTTACTGCAGTTAAAATAGAATTTATCCACCTTCCCTGCGGGCCACACAGTACGAGTTTTTCTGTCCAAAAATCACCATTACTTCGCCGCGGCTTTTCATAGCTTTCTCTATACTACGTATAGTACTCCATATATAAGTACGTATACGAGAAAGTAAAAATTAGAAGACAGATTACATGAGTTTTGGTAATTTCATAGCATTATTGATCATGAAGATTTTTGTGTGCCAATCTTTACTTAAATCATTTTTACTTTAAAGAATAATTTGAATCTCTCCTTCGAAAAAAGAAACTATGCATTAGCTACGGAGGACAACAAAACGGTGAAAGAATGATGAAATTATCTTAGCTGGATTGAAAGTCAAACGATTCGAGATATTTCCAATTACGTTATTTTGGAAAGAGATTTAAATTTTTCGTAATTAATTTATCACAGCATATAGGAACAATAACAATGTGATTTTCGAAGTTTTGAATCCGTAATATCCCGTGAAAAGAGCGTTAAGACACACAGTTTTAAATGACCGCTTCCCACATTTGCCTACAATATGGCAGAGAGCGCAATGTTCAATTTGTTAAGCTTGTGCTCGCCTCTCACCATAGGAGTAGTGGGCCTTGCTTTCGACATGAAAAACAGATGAATCAAGCAGTATTTATTCATTTGTTTGTTTATAGTAACGAGTGTTTTACTATTAGAACTATGTTTTTTCGTGAATCATAACTTCATAACATAGCTTCACGACTGTGTTATTGCTATGCTAAATATTAATCTTGGTGTATATTAATTTGTTAATAATCAAAATCCTGTGCAGGCGAGACGTGCTCACTTCTCACGAATAATATAAATTGTACGAACAGCGAAAATGAGTTGGTAGCAGGATGTGTAAGCATTTATACGATAGGAATTTAAATTTTTAGATAATCCTACACTAACACACTCATTATATCAATTATTCCATTTTGTGTAAATATTATGATGCTGGTGTAGCAATTGACGATGCACTTCGTAAGATATGTTCTTTACATATAGGATTGAAGTTTAATTTTTTATTTCTCAGAATGAACCCGATTTGGCCCCTCGGGTGACTCATAGACAGCGTGCTAGCTTTCTGTGAGGCGGTCCGATTTTGGTTTCCCGGCCGACGCAAAAATGAAGCAGTAGTTTCTTAATACAATTCATCTCCTTTTCTATTGCTGTGTGACACAAGAAAGCTCAACAAAGCCAAATAAACGGTCTACGGTGATAGAAATAAGTCAAATTCGTCACATGTCTCCCTTACCTTTAAACATTGATTATAAAGAAAAATATTGCTCAGGCCTGGGAACTGCGCTAGTTGGCAAAAGTCGGATTAATCCGTCCCTAAAATGCCAAATATATAGGGAGTCCCACAACGATGGACCATCCCTATAACTTCTAAACGGTTCACGATATAGAAATGCATATTTCGGTCAACAATGCTGAACCATGGGGCAAATAATATACTGTAGTGATATTGTTTGAAATATTTTTAGTTTTCGAGAAAATTAATCATCTTTGATTTTTTTAATGGAACTGTATACTTTTCTGGCCAGCAATTGATAGATCATAAAAAGGGGAATGCAATGATGCATATGTTAATGTTTTGATAATATTTTGATTATAAAATTATACTTTCTGATATGTGACTTTAAATTGAACGGACACTATTTCCTGTAGCAGCCCTTGCAACTATCGCCTTTGAGGTAGTTGGCCTTTGCGACCTCGCCTTCAACAGGGTCTGGGGTGCGAAGGCAACCTTCCCCAAAGGCGACAGTTGCAAGGGCTGTTACAGGAAATACTGTCCGTTTAATTTAAAATCGCACATCAGAAAGTCTAATTTTACACTCAAATTACTATCAAAATATACAATAATCACTATATTTCTCATTTTATGATCTATCAATTGCTAGCACGAAAAAAAATTACATTTCTTGAAAACTATTTTATTGACATTTCTTGAAAACTATTCAAATGATAATGGATTTATTAGAGTAAAGAAAATAATAACTCTAATCACTCAATTTAAGGCAATAACTAGAGGCGTCGCCAAATGAATGGCATGGACCAGGTATCGAGTGAGGTACCACTCTCATAACCAGCTTGTACAACCATTACTATAAAAAATCGCGGCTGTTGTTCTGGTCCCAATGCCAGTGAGCTGCAGGAAGCTCATAAGCGCATCAATCGTCAAAGATCTTGAATGTAGTAGTATGTGACCCTTCTAATGATTATTTTATGTAACGTGGCATCTCAAGGTCACGCGCGAAAGAGCGAGAGGGAAGGCTGACTCCAATGGGGAGCTGCAACGTCACTACAGCTCCGATTTTTACGGCTCCCTATTGGAGTTTGCCTTCCCTCTCCCTCTTTCGCGCGAGACCTTGAGATGCCACGTTAAAAAAACAAGTATACAGGGTGAGTCACGTAACTTTAGCACCTCCTGTAACTTTTGAACGGTTGGAATTATTGCAATGCAGTTTTCACAAAAGTGCATGAGGGAATGGGGGTTAATTGACACGTGTATTTATTTATATTATATAACTTGTATTTTACGAGATATTTGAGGTAACTTTGTTTTCTCAAATGGAACAATACATATTTTTTTCAGTCTATCATGACGAGCGTAAAAAGAGGAACTCAATGATATACATATTGTTACATGTCAGATTAGCATTTTTTTGAGTAATTGTGATTTTTTTGCATCTCATGTTTAACGGATATTTTGAATGTAACTGCCCGCCACGCAAGGCCACGGAGCGTTCCACCAGCAAAGGCGCGCTCGGGGAAGGGAAGCTGATTTTAGTAATTCATAATAGCAAACATATTCCAAACATTCACAAAATTGTTGCAATTTTTTCATGAACTCTGCTTTCCATTCTTCCGTGTTTTCAGATTTTTTAAGGATTTAAAATACGGATTTGTCATAATTAGTATGTAATAAGATTATTATTTCAACTTCATTTAAAGGGGTGCCATACCACAAGATATTAATGGGCTCTTGGAAACTAAACACTATAAGTATAATTTATGGAGATTGTACAAAGAAAATTGCTTATTTTCAGCAAATAGTTGTTTTGTTAATGAGAATATAATAACACATGGTGAAAATAAAAAATGCAGGAAGATTATGATAATAACTACCCATATGTTATATCGTTAAATTATTTTTATATGCTTATTAACGTTAAAATTGTTTGTTCATAATGTCGAATATTCTTTGTACAGTCTTAATTATTTATCCTTATTGTGTTTTGTTTCAAGATCCCATTAACAGCCTGCGATATAAAGCCCCTTTAATGAAGTGCGCTGCGTGGTCTTGCGTGGCGGGCAGTTACATTCAAAATATCCGTTAAACACGAAGCGCAAAAAAATCACAATGACTAAAAAAATGCTAATCTAACACATGACAATATGTATATTATTGAATTCCTCTTTTTACGCTCGCCATGATAGACCGGAAAAATATGTATTGTTCCATTTGAAAAAACAAAGTTGTCTCCAATATCTCATAAAATACAAGTTATAAAATATAAATAAATACACGCGTCAATTAGCCCCATTCCCTCATGCACTTTCATGAACACTGCATTGCAATAACTTGAATCGTTCAAAAGTTACAGGAGGTGCCAAAGTTACGCGACTCACCCTGTATAGTGGGGTTTTCACAGAGCTGTGTTTGAAGTAAATCAGCTGTTACGGCGTTACCCAATCGGAAGGTTGGACCCCATTATTTAGACGTCACTGTAGTGACGTGTATGGTCCCGATTAGACGGCACCGTAACAGCTCATCAAATATCAGCCGCACCAAAGTAAAAATCACCAGTATAGTGTACCGATTGAATTTCAGGATCTTGGGAGTACCTTTGCGGCGGGGGGGGGGGGGCGGGCTGCTATCTGTAGACGGGCGGCGGCGTGCGCTGCAGCCGCTGCGCGGCCGCTGGCGCAGGCGCGGGGTGCGCGCGGGCGAGGACGCCGCGCTGCTCGTCAGGCTGGCCGCGGTGGCGGCGGGGTGGTGGCGGGGCGGAGGCGCGGGCGGCGGGGTGGCCGGGGCGGCGGCGGCGCTGGCCACCGCCCCCGCGTCCGCCATCGCCTCCGCGATCGCGCTCAGCATCTCCTCCGGCAGCCCCGCGGCGCTCGGCGCGCTATGCCGCACCGCCGCTCGCGCCACGCCCACACTCGACACGCCCGCGCCCAGGCTCGCTTGCGACGTGTGCAGGCGGTCGCCTGGAGGGCAGACGGACACTTCAAAATACCAATAACCAACGATCCATATTCTTTTTACACTAAACTGAAATTATTAATACAAGCGCACAAACAAATGACATCTAAAAATTGTCAATTTGTTGTTAACTAAAAATGTCTATATTGAAAAGTATACTTTTACTGGTAACATTTTTATAACGATATTTCACAAGTTGGATGAATATAGAGAAAAAAATCAACTTATCTTGGATCAGGAAATACTCTTATATGTAACCCTTTCAGGGCTTCCTTTCAGATTTCGACATAATCTTTTCTTTAGCTTTCGAATTCTGTACATTTGATGTTTGAATATCTCAGAGAGCTTCAAGGCGTTTCCACACATTCGATACTAATGGAGAAGCAATTTCACTGCTCGCCGAATCCGCTGTAGCGTGGATAAGTTTCTTGCTATTTGCCAAGCGATGAATCTACGGTGTTCCCCGTACCCTCCGCATATCAGTTTGTGCACACATCGAAGCAATCGAACATTCGCCGAGCACATCAACTATTCGGGATTGGGCGAGCAGCTACCCGGGGAATGCCGAATGTGCGGAGCTACCTTTAAGAGGAGAGGGTACCACATATACCGCCCGTGATAAGTTTCCTACTAAGTACTACTAAGTTTTCCCACTAAGTACCTTTTGTAAATAATCGTTAACCAGAAAGTTTTAATATTTCACATATTTAAAGGTAGTCTTTATTATTATTTTGACATTTTTTGAGTTTGTTAATTTTTTAAAATTATAACATCTGCCCTTATTTTTTTCTGCATTTTTGGACAAATATTATTTTTTACGTATTTTTATTTTCAAAGAATGTTTGTACAAAAATGTCCATTTATTGCCTATTCTATAAAGAATGTCTCCTGTAACATTAATAAATTGTGAATAATAGTTTCTGAGAAAAGTTACATTAATTATAAAACAAATAGATTTTCGCGAGAAACGCGATTTGAAAAGTCTGCACTTGCCACTGCTCCACGTTTTAGAACATGCTCTATATATTAGAACATTCCATACTCTGGATTATCTTCTTGAGCGGAAAAGACCAATGCTACCAACGTCTGAAAAGAGCATGTTTCTATAACCCTTTTAACAAGACAACATTCCTAGAAAATAACAAACAATCACCATAATTGTATGCAGTGTCAAAAAAGGGGGTGACTCATGTCCACCAGAACATTTAAACAAAAATTGAAGGGACTTCCAGACGCCCCAAACCGAAAATGAAAATATATTTGAAAAGAGCAAGGTTTAAAGTATTTATTTAGCCAAAAAAAACCCAACAAGAATCGATAATTTGACCCATTTCGTGGTACCTTCTCCCCTTAACCCAAAACCAAGGACCACTATTTCCTTTTGATTGATTGAATGATGCTTTGGTCATTAGTCCCGTTAGTGTAGTGCATGTTTTTCTCTCGGGAGATGGCGGTGGTCTTCCCCAGATGGATGGCGAGATCCGGCGCCGACCTACCGTCGGCTAGTGGGGTTTCCCCCTATTTCCTTCTGATCCGCTTGTACAGCTGGGCGGAGCGCACTCACCGCTGGCCCACTTGCCGGTCTTCCTGGGCGGCTTGGCGGGCCGCGGCTTGGGCGCGGGCTCCACCTCCACCTCGTAGATGAGGTGGCGCGCGCAGGTGGCGGGGGTGTGGGCGGCGGAGTCGGGCGTGGCCGCCCCCTCCGCCGCCGCCGCCGCCGTGCGCTGGTCCAGCAGGTCCTGCTGCGAGGGCGCGCCCGGGGCAGCGCGGGCTCCGGAAGATGTCGTCCTCGTCGTCCATCTCCATGCGGATTGTGCGCGCTCGCGTTCCCGCTCCTGCGGGCACAGGTAGGCCATGTTTCAGGTGCGGCACGTGTAGATACGGTTGTTCTCGGTAATACGCTGGTAAATAGACGATGGGTGATACGAAAAAGTATGAGCTATGTCTTCTTTCTCGAGTTTTCAAAGCTGTTGATTCAAATTTTTGGTAAACTTTCAATTGCATGAGAGACAATCCAACATTGAAGTTAACGTAAAAGTCTGGTCGTGTGATTTAATACCAATTTAATTTAATATAAACATGAATATTTCATTTTCAATCAGCTTAAATAGGCTATTAATAGGGTAAATAGTATAATGCGTATATAAAAGTCTATTATCTACAATACCCAAATACTAAGTAGGTAATCATTCCAGCCGCTCCTTTAGGTTGGGAAGAATCTAGCTCTGGTTCATTTCTTGTTTTTGATTTCACTTTTAATTAAAGTTTTGTGGCATACAAAAAAATAATATAAATAAAGGATCTGAACGACTGGATTCCTAGGCTTCCGCGACCGGAGTCATTGGATTCTTGGCTGACCGAGATGATCCGCGTCTCAGTCGATAGAGCTGACGTTTCGGCCATATTGTGCTATACTGCTGTATAGCTCTAAAGAAGGCCATAACAAGATGGCCGAAACGTCAGCTCAATGAACTGAAACGCGGCTCATCCCAGACAGCCAAGAATCCGACGTGAACAATTGCTCTTATCTTGAGTAATTTCTCCAATGATGAGTAACTGCCCGGCCGAGGAGTAATAGCTTACATTTCACATGAATAAAATCGAGAATTTGCTTCTACTGCGAAGCATTTACTTCAAATTTTCGGTGCAATTCTGTAGGTGACTTAAATCGTATTGAATGGATTGAAGAGAGGTTATTTGCAACTGTTGTGAACTGGTTGTGAGGTTTCAGGTAGTGAGTGAATGAGTGGTTGGAGACTTCCTACAATTTTGCCACCAATTCACGTCTACTGTTCCACTTAACCTAGCACGGTCGACGCCATCAGGAACAACCACGCGTTGCGCGGTAACGTAGATAAACAAAACAGACGAGAATCGACCAATCTCAATAGATCAATTAGAAATTACTTAGAGAGAGAAGCAAATCCTCCAAGTTTCATAAAACTTTTTATTCATATGAAAAGAAGCAATTGCTCATGACAAGTAGTAGTTCCTACTTGTGCTCGTGAGCAATTGCCATGCACACACAACTACGCACACACGCCCAAAAACATCAGGCATATACAATGATACGCACGAGAGACACACATACACACCAGGTTCACACATATATCAGGGACACGCATGGACACTCAGGCACACACACCGACTAACTCCAGCACAACAAAACACAGGCGCACACATACACCCAGGCACATACACACAACTGCTTGTTGAAGGAAGGTGTGTTGCGTACCTCGAGGCGGCGTTCCATCTCCTCCTGGCGGCGCCGCTCGGCCTCCTTGCGCCGTTTCTGCACGGCCTGGCGCAGCGCCGACAGCAGCACGAGCGCGCCGCCCGCCACCGCCGCCACCGCCAGCATGGCCACGCCGAAGCGCCGCACGGGCTCCCGCTCGTCCAGCGGCGGGTACCACACGTCGTAGCACGCCTGACACACAAGCACGCTCTCCTTACTACTCTTCACACCAGGTTGGTAGGAAGAAACTGTCGCGATTAACACTCCGCTACTCTTCCAGCCAGGGCCCTGCTTTCTCATCTCCGGCCAGGGTCACGCGACTCACCTCTCCCTCCAGCCAGGACCAGGTTATCGAGCCTCGCACCCTCCAACCAGTCCACGGTTTACCTTCAGCCAGTGACATACGTTTCACATCCATCCGTGCGACGAGTTCTCACTTCCAGCCAGGGACACGCGTCCACCCCAGCCAGGGCACGCGTACTCACCTCCAGCGAAGCTCACGCGTACTCTCCTCCAGCCATGACCATGCGTTATTACCTCCAGCCACGACCAGGCGTTCTCATCTCCAACCAGGGCAACGAGTTCTCACCACCAGCCACGAGCACGCGTACTCACCTGCAGCCAGGACTGGCCCTGCACGGCCTCAGGCGAAGCGCAGCGCGCGCGCTCCATGGCCTCCTTCTGGTCGACGGTGAAGGTGAACTCCGCGAAGTCGGGAAGTCCTGCGAGGCGCAGTCGCAGCGCCAGGGGTTGTCGGCGAGGCGCAGCGCGCGCAGCCGCTTGTTGTGGGCGAACGCCTGCTTGCGGAAGGGCTCCGTGAAGCGGTTGCCCGCCAGGTTCAGCACCAGCAGCGACGGCAGGCGCCGGAAGGTGTCGTTGCCGACGGCCGCTAGTCTGCACGCATGCAAGCACGCGAAGGTCACAAAGGCCCAGTTCATTCTATTGAATAAATCGTTCGTTTCAAAATAGTACGAGTACCATATTACAATGTACCATTATCTGGCGGTAGTTTATTTTTGGTAAACTTTCAATTAATTGAAATGATTGAAGGCGTTGTCATTGTCAACAATAGTATTTATTTAAAAAATAGCAGCTTTCGATGGCTTAGCCATCATCATCATCAGTTTTCTGCTGTCTGGGAGCCACAAAAACGACCACAGACAAGAACGTAGTCGTTTTTGTGGCTCCCAGACAGCAGAAAACTGATGATGGCTAAGCCATCGAAAGCTGCTATTTTTTAAATAAATACTATTGTTGACAATGACAACGCCTTCAATCATTTCAATTATGTAAATGTCAACTACAACTCACCACTGAATCAATAAACTTTCAATTACATGAGAGCCAATCCAACATTCAAGTTAACGTAAAAGTCTGGTCGAGTGATTTAATACCAATTTAATTTAATATAAACATGAATATTTCATTTTCAATCAGCTTAAATAGGGTGCTTCGTCTATAAAAATCTATTATCTACAATACCCAAATACTAAGTAGGTAATCATTCCAGCCGCTCCTTTAGGATGGGAAGAATCTAGCTCAGGTTCATTTCATGTTTTTGATTTCACTTTAAATTAAAGTTTTGTGGCATATAAATAAATTGTACTTACACTTTTAGATCCATGAATAGCTTCTGCGCTGTAAAATGCATAGGAATAAATTCCATAAATTTGACTTTTGTACTTTTACCCCTGGTACGACAGAATTGGCACGACAAAAGAGATTTCAAACAAATTCCATCATCTGATGGAAAATATTCGGAAGTATAATAACGCCAGAAAAAAATATTTTCCTTGTATTATTTTCAATCTACTCCTTCAAACTACATGCTCACAAAAACTGAACTCTGAACCTGGATTGTTGCAGAAGATGTTAGCTCTGAAATGCAAACTTTTTTCCTATTCTAGACAGCCTTATATGAAATACAGAATGAATGGTTTTTATATTTTAAAGGGTTATCACAATGAATATTTTAAAATCTCTTCCTCCCATGAAATCATCTCGTGATATATTCCCACATTCCACCCTTAAGTCCATTTATATTCCGCCTCTCATAAAAAAAGGAGATCTTGGAGCTACTTTTACGATAATATTACAATACAGTATTCACCACCCCGAGAATATTGAAACAACTACTACCTGCAAAAGCTCAAGTCGAGCCACTGCAAAGAATCCGAAGTGAGGTTATCAGGCACATACTCCAAGCGGTTGGAAGACAGATCAAGAATGCGCAAGTTTGGCATCCCTTCCAGGCTACCTGCAGTTAACTTGTCCACATTGCACTGGCTCACATCCAGCGTTGTCAACGCTTCCGCATTCATTTGTCCCAAGTCCGTCAACGTATTACTCGACAAGTTCACCTCCGCCAAGAACGCGTTGTTGACGAACACATCCGGGTGAATGGACGTAATCTTGTTGTTGGCCAAACTGAGTTTGAGAAGCCGCGGCAGATGTCCGAACGCATCCGGATGGATGCGGTGAATGTTATTGTTGGAGAGATCCAACTCGACGAGGTGTTCGTTGGCGAAGCTGGTGTTCCACACGCCTTGGATGCCGTTGCCCTGCAGGTTGGCGTAGCGCAGGTTGGGGAACGCCTTGAGGTTGTGCAGGCGCAGCTCGCAGAAGCGGGCGCGCAGCACGGTGAGCGAGGGCGAGAGCGCGCCCCGCTCCGGGAAGGCGAACCCGCGGTTGCCCGACACGTCCAGCTCGACGAGCGACGGCAGGTCCAGCAGGGCGGCCGGGTGGACGCTGTCCAGCCCCGTGCGCACCAGCAACAGCTCCTGCAGCGTGGTCGAGTTGAGGCCTTGCAGCAGGTGCAAAGGGTTGTGGGAGAGGTCGAGGCGACGCAGAGACGGGAAACCGGCCACGAGCTTCCCGGTCGCCTCAGGAAGGCTGCAGCGGCTGAGGTCCAGTACCTGTGGCAGAAAGGTGACACACTAGGAAGCTACAAAATAGGATACATGAGTTTGTTACATTTAATTTTGAAGTGGCTTCGCCCAGAGGCACGTTTTAACTATTGGGTCCAACGTCATCCAAAGGAAAAAAACAATACAAACTGCTATTACAACCCTAGGAGATGCCATTGCTTTTGACGTATATCCACGGAACTTCAAAGCACTGTGTCACTGTGCACATTGCTAATCTATATCTGGTCATGCACACTATTTGCTCTGATGGCATCAACAGCCTAATAATGTGCTGACATCCGCTGGAGCGCGAACGATAACACGAACTGCAAAAATGATGAAGACTATGAATATACAGTATATGATGAAGACTGGAAAATGAAGTTGAGAGAAATAAATCTGACCGCGAGTTTATTATTATTATTATTATTATTATTATTATTATTATTTATGGTGTATTTGAATTGTTTCATCTCATGGGAAAACTGTTATCCTGTATCTTTATTGTGATACCAATTCCTAAGTCTTTTGGCCGTACGAACCTAAAGGGGATGTATGATTTTCGTTGACTGTGATTACGATGGTATTTGGTTTTATATTGTTTTATTTGTTGCAACATTTTTCACACTATTAGCTCGTTTTGGGCATTAAGCATATACACATCTGGAGTAATACAACGTGAGGTTTTGTTATTTGTCTCGTAACGTCGCAAGTCAGTCAGCTTTTATCCCTTCGACCAGAGGCTCAGCGTAGTTAGTGACAGGGGTTCGCAGATGACCACCAATCATGGAATCGTGTTGTCTCGGGTTGCTTAACTTCAGTGGCTTCATGACCGTAGTTAAGCAATTCGGCTAACGACAAACAGTATAAATGATGGACCAATGGTGGAATGAAGCGCAAGGGAAACAGAAGAATCCCGACAAAAACATCTTCCGAACCCAATTTTGGAGATAGGAAGATTCGCAATTAGGGACATTATGATGGATAGATAATTGTTAATTAATCACAATTACTTATTGGAATAACGGTTATAGAAAACCTGCTTCATTTGGTAATAAATTATTGTTTTCATTTTCAATTAGTAATTTTTTTCCACTCTTGATTGAAAATTTCTGGGTCCTGGCGTTCACGTTAACTGGCAATTTCCAATACGAATATCATTGTACATCGATAATCAACAATAACAACAACAACAATAACAACGATAACAACAGCAAAAATAACGATAACAAAAAACAACAGTGACAACAAAAAAACAGTGACAACAATAACAGGGACAACAATATCAACAGTGACAACAATATCAACAGTAACAACTATGACAACAATAACAGTCACACAATACCAGTGACAACTATAACAACTGACCAATAACAGTATATACCAATAACAATAAAGTAACCACAATAACAGTGACAATAATGACAGTGACAATAATGACAGTGATAATAATGACAGTGACAATAATGACAGTGATAATAATGACAGTGAAAAAACTACAATAGTGACAGTGACAACAAACACCACCCCAACAAAACAACAGCACAACTCCCACCTAGGGAGTCGCTGACCAGCGCCACCTCGGCGCCCGCGAGATCGTCGACAGCCGCGCAGCGCGACATGTTGAGCAGCTGCAGGCTGCGCGCGTGCGTGAGGCCCCTCTCGCCGAGGCCCAGCAGCGAGAGCGCCCGGTTGCCGGCCAGGTCGAGGCGCAGCAGGGCCGGCACGCGGCGCAGCCAGCGCCCGGGCAGCGCGCTCAGCTCGTTGTCGGCCAGCGAGAGCGCGCGCACCAGCGGCAGCGCCGGCGTCGACGACGGCAGCCGCCGGATGGCGTTGTGCGATGCGTCCAGCTCCAGCACCTGCGCATGCGCGGGCGCGGTTCGGGCACACGTAGCGCTTCAGTGGACCCCGAACACTTCATCCCTGTCATCCCACTGATACTGACGTCCGGTGTCCGAAGTTTGAAGTAAGTGGAAAGTGAAGATCATTAAAAACACCATGACTTCTCTTCCAAACAAACAATTTCTTTTGCAATTTTTTTGGTGGAAAAAGTACACACAATTAAAATAAAATAATTTATCATGTAAGTAGATCAAGCAACATTTAGCCTAATATAGTGATTATATCCAAAGTTCAATTCATTATCCAAATTATGCAAATATTCAACAAACTGGTTTTCGATTGTTCACTTCTGGGATATACTGTATTATACTTCTGGGATATACTGTATGTTACATGTATGTTTCTCTGAATTGATTGATACAAAAATGTTACTACAACATCTGTCAGCTACACTTCATTAATTTTCAAAGGGGTATAAAATTGTTTATTTGAAATGGAAAACTGACTTGAAACAGTTTTTCTTGCGTTAATATCAATTTATTAATAGAAAACCAGCTTGTAACAATTGATATTGTACTATTTACAGTTTCTTTATTGCAAAGCATATACTGTCATCCGGAAAGAGAACTCTTCTTCCGTTTCGAATCGACATTGGCATATTTTTTACGTATAAAAGGAAAATAAAAGACGTTAAAACTGAACCCTGCGTGACACCATGTGCAAATGAAAATGAACCGAGAAAGTGAGTAAATAATTTATCATCATTCCAGCACGGTATTTGCACTCTGTGAGATCGTTGTGTAAGGTACAAACGTAACCAATCTAGAGCTATAGCCAAGAATTCCATTGGAAGGCAATTTTGAAAGTAAAATGTTACGATAAATGCGGCAAGCACTCACCAGCTCCGAGATGTTGGCGGAGATGGTAGGGAAGGCAGTGAGGTTGCGCGCGGAGCAGTTGACGAGGATGCCGACGCCCGTGCGCTCGCAGGCGCACTTGAGAGGGCAGTCGTCCTCGGCGCGCGCCACCAGCGCCAGCCCCAGCGCCACCCACAGCGCCAGCGCCAGCGCCGCCAGCGGCCGCGCCCCCTGCGCCAGCCACAGCGCCATCGCCGTCCGCCTTCAGCACCTGCGGGCGCGGCGGAGAAACACATGTTCACCGTGCGGTACTTTAGAAAACCCGCTTTGCACCCTGCTGGCAGGAGGCCTTTGCCTTTAACGGGATTGTTATAGGCTGTAATAATAATAATAATAATAATAATAATAATAATAATAATAATAATGACAATAATACTGACGGCGGCACGATTTTCGACACTAGCTTTTCAGCTAGGTCGAATTCAGTCGCTGTCTGGAGGAGAATTCTAGCGGCCGGCTGCTCTGATCGGTAGTTTTCCGTGGTTTCTCCGATCAACACCAGGCGAATGCCGGAGCAGTACCCTACCAAACGGGCCACGGACCGCGCGCGATCTTTCCTTCCTCTTCCTTGTCCTATCCTCTCCCCTTACACACACACACACTTACACTAACATGCACTACATTACCACATTCCGGGAGACCGGTCGGGAGCTTAGAGCTTGTCGCGGCTGGGGCGGTGCCCCGCTGGTGGAGAGTCCTGGTTCGGAGCAGTACCCTAACAATCGGTCGGCGCCGGATCTCGCCATCCAGTGAGGGAAGATCGCCGCCATCTCCGGAGAAAAAACATGCACTACACTAACGGGACTAATGACCAAAGCAGTTGACGCGCCCGGAAACACGACAAAATCAATCAATCAAAAATAATACTCCGCTTAATTTGTAGGATAAAGACAACAATCCGAATGTAACCACCATTGATGACAGGATACAATCATGGAAGTTCAAATCTTCAGGGTAGATTTCCCCGTTCTCTGGAAAATGCTGATAAAGTCGCCCTTGATACGTTGGCTTCGGGATGGGTCTCTATTTGGGAAGACTGGGGGATTTATCCATGCCATCCAAGATCAGGTGATTGTTACCAACAGCTACAAAAAGTACATTAAAGAAACAGACGTCCGAAATGAATGTAGGGTATGCAATTAGGCACCAGAAACAGTAGTGTGATATACCAAAATGACGAACCATTTTTATTATGTAAATGTTCTATAATTTGACGTAGAATATAGGGATGTCAATAGGCGATGGCGAGGGGGTCGCTAAGTGACAAATAAACAACCGGCGTTAAGGATCATTTTCGTTAGGTTGAAATGATAGAGCAGAGGCGGAATAAGCATTGTTTTGAGAGACAATAGGAAAAGATGTAAAACTCGGCTGCTTCCGAGATTTTAGAAGAACATTCATTTGCTAGAGCAATGCGGTGATGAGCGGGTCGGCTCGTGATGCTGTAATTGACAGTTGTTTAAATTAACTATCGTTTCTTATATTAGGATAGAGCGTTCTTGTAGGAAGTAAAATTCCTGACTAGGCGTCCACCCGAGACGCAAGTGAGGGAAGTCACGGATTATAATAGTATCGCCGGGAGAATTTGGAACCAGATCACGGATATTAGGCGAGGACTTGATCCAGAAGCAAGATTCTGCTGCGTCGACGAGAAGGTTCTACGGGGCGCCATCGAACGAAGAAGTGAAGAGCACGCGAAGACCCACGAATGAATCACAAGGTTTATAATTATTGTAATACAGAGAAAACTGGTTATGACCAAAGAATGATTCATTTTTGATTATTATTATAATAAATTATAATTTGTTAAGTTGAAAGAAAGCTGATTATCATTGTTCGTTACGTGCAATCCAGCATTTTAATATGATTTTCAGATTCCTCGCAACTCCGTATGGATGGCAGATTGAATAATTGGTTGTAGAGTAAATAGCAACAATTATGAACTTCGAACCCCAATTAACTGAGCTATCCCAACATAATTTTGTAAAGAGAGATGTTTAAATTACGTAGGAATAATTAGGTTTCAAGCGTAATTTTTTTCTGGTGCCTAAATTACATTTATCAGTAATAATTATATTTCAAATTGGCACCAGTCAACGTCGGGCATGTTTCAATAGAGAATATAATAACGTCATGCACAAACTTGGCAAATAGAATATATAAGCTGGACAATCTAACAGCAAACATCATTCATCAAACCCTTGCAATGAAATATGGTCTAATATACCTGACACAATATGCCCGTAATATATGTATAAAGTCAAGCCAGTATTGGAAAATAAAAATTACAGGATGTACTATGAAATCCAAATACACACGCAGAAAAAATATGGCAGCTAATTGACCAGACACTGTAGTTCACGGTTTCACAGACAAAAACCTCTCCGAAATCATCCGATTTTCTCAGGTGTGTGGGTCCAACATTGGCAGACCAGATACTTGGTTACAGTTCATGATAAATTCAGCACGGTGCGAACATGTTTCACTGATATCACGCATCCATCAGATCATAACATTGGTAAGGCAGAAAGAGAAAAACATTACCAAATATATCCCCTTGGCCAGACTACAGAGAAATATATCGTCCCAGTTCTGTTGAAGCTATACCATTTGTTATCACAGCAACTGGTCTGGTTAATAAAAACCCCAATGCATATAAATCCTTAAATCTAAAAAATCCGTCATCTTAGAAATATGTTCGCACCGTGCTGAATTTATCATGAATTGTAACTAAGTATCTGGTCTGCCAATGTTGGACCCACACACCTGAGAAAATCGGATGATTTCGGAGACTTAAGTCAACAAGAACAACAAGAACAACAAGAACAACAACAACAACAACAATAATAATAATAATAATAATAATAATAATAATAATAATAATAATAATAATACGTATTTATACAGTAGCGCAGCTGCGTGTTAAAATGCCCTATGACGACGTGGTGATCAACGACTCTAGCAATCCGCGCGGCGATCTAGGAATACTACGCCATCTTACAATTCGTAATACTAAATTCGTAATACTTCGTTCGCTAAATCTAATCAAAAAGTAAATGTTTTATATTTGAGAATTAGGGTGTCCCTTATTCTCCGACTTGGACATTTTTGAACGCTCACCCTCCAATTTTGTTCGAATGGCCTCAATTAGTGTCAAATGCAGTTCCGAGGAACGTGTGTTTTAATATGAGATAATATTAATTATTAATATAAAACATCAAATAATTGGATACAATTTACCGTGAAATAAGCAAGTGCTTGACGTTTTATTTTATGACGTACGGGAAGTAAAATTAACAGTATCAACAGCTCACTACAAAACATTCCCATACAATACGTGTACATTATTTTACAATACTTTGCCAGATGACATTAAACGATTAAATTCGACAGAAAAGTTTAAATCGCAAGTAAAATCATTTCTCCTACATTACTGTTTCTACACAATTAGTATACTGAGCATCTAAAAGAATGTAACATTAATAACAATAATACTTAATGTATTAGTTACCATTTTGACTGTATAATTTTAAACAACCTGTAATAAGTATTGTACCGCAGCTTCTAGGTCAATGATCTCCATCTCGATCAGGCTTTTCGTCCATTTTCCCTGATCCTTTGAGCAAATGATTTGCCATTTTCCCTGATCCTGTGAGCAAATGATTTGCCCATTGATTTGCTTCTGTATCATATCTGTATATGTACGTAGGTACATTTTATTAACGTTCTTATACATTTCCTCAGTTTTATTTGTTTATTTTAATTATTTTATACTTGTATTTATGTTTTTCATATTTACTGCTCTGATATATATCTAGATGAACATAGTAACAATATTTATGAGTGCTAAAAGCAATGAGTTGGCTTAAATTCTCTGCAATAATCGCTATCATAAATTCATTTTTTTGGTAACCAGAACTGAGCATTATTTATACACCGTTGGAATAGACTGTTATCAGAAGTGTATTTTGTTTCAAATAGAACATGCTTGTTCAATTCCTTATCTTTTGAACACTGCTAATTGTAGACATGGTTTGGGTGTTGTGAGATACCATCATAGAAGAGCCATAAATTACTTTTGGATACAATCAGAATCTGTATTTAGCTCCATTGTTATTTGTTGTAAGGATCATTCGTTTACAATAGTTTTATCAAACTCTGATTATCATTTTAGTGTAATTGTTTATAATGTATATGTGTAAATAAAATTGACTTGTTTTTATAACATTGCTTTTGGATTTTATGTAATATATGATATACTTATATGATAGAAATACAATTTCAGAAATATGGACAAACAAATAATTAACACTATATTCTATCGATCAAGGAAACATGGCCTAGTTGCTACTGTACTATTATACTGCGTTTAAATAACCTCAAACATCATGGGCCTTCATTCATCAAAATGACCAGGTCTAGCGATCAAATCTAGCCCACGAATGTTCCAAATATCAGGTTTTGCTCAAGATCGTTGTCATTCACCATTTTGCATTTGACAGTCTTTAAACATTTTATTATAATACAACGAGACCATAATGTGTCGAAACGAGAATGGATAGCTGATAATCGCGATTATCTGCGCTTAAACTGCCGATGTCGGGTGTTTAACACCACGTGAGTTGAACTTCCAGTAATCGCGTTTAAACCACGTGGTGAAACTCGCAAGAACTTTAAACGCAATTAAACTCAAAGATAAACGAAGTTAAACACATAATCGAAGGTGGTGAAACCGGCCCTTAGTCATTCATTAAGTACCAATATATTTCGGTCAGTTGGACTGACAATGCAGGGACATTTCATGAAAGCCCATAGTCAGAGTTATTTCACAATTTTGCATTTTCACAGTGAATATCCAGAGTTTGTCTTTTTACATTCAAACGTATCTCTTCTTTGTTCTTTGTCCTCAAAATTCACTGTTATCCTGTTTGCACTGTTGTCCCTCGGCGTACGAACTATACGGACACTCAAACGCATTCCATCCTAAACATACTGATCGTTTCAATGTTTTTGCTTTATCTGCGTCAAGAGGAAACTATTTCATGTTACTGGCGCGGCTAGCGGAGATTTAATGAACCTCAAACCGAGTTGGTCAGTCAGTTTTACTGATTCTTAACTTTCATATATACTACCTTGAATTTCCGCACTAGCTCCATGCAATGTAATAAATCATGAATATATAATAATATAAGATACATTTTTCGTTCGTAAGACAACTCCAAATAATATTCAGTTATGTCGTGCAAAAGGCGATCTCAAAGCCATTTATTCAAAAATATTTTTTCCCTGAATTAAAGATACCAGCCTCTGGGATTGCTCATGGGCAGTGTCCTATCTTCCTGATGTGTGATCTTCGGTTGGATTCCTAGTGGAGGAAAAATAAAGTTGTAGCTTTCTTAAAAATCCTCTCAGTTTCTGTAGCTGTGGAGTGAAGAAAAACTCAGGTAGGCGGATTTTGTTAGTTTGGAATAAGTCATGTTCGCCAATGTCTCTTTAACCCTTCAATCGTGGGAATTAAACCAGGCTCAGGAATGGGGACACGTTAACCAGCCGGTAAATTCGGACAATCGACCTAAAATGCCAAATATATACATACAATTATACTAAATTTGACAATTTATTTCTATTTATTTCAGGTTACTTAAGATAATTAGGAATCCGCTAATTCATTGAAAACTCACTTCTACTTTCATATTTATAACTTTTATCCATTACGTAGTATCATTACATGGAGAAATCATTTTGAAACATCGTTGTTGGTGATCAGTTTGTTAAGGGACCATGAATGATGTGTAAATGTATCGCACAAAAGATGCATCCAAAGTGCATGATTCTTTATCTTTTATAAATGTTGCATCTAAGTTAGAAAACCGTTGTGCTGTTTCGTTTCGATTAGCAGGCATTTTGATGTGATTGCTCGAACAAAATTGACAAAATCACAAAGTAAGAAGTCGATTAACCGATATATTATATTTGTTCGGTAGAGTTGTCCGATAAGAATTATCAGCGGACTTAAGAACACTGTGTGAATGAAACAATAATGTAAATAAATCCCATTGTCCAATAACTATCCCACTCACTAGCAATGCGCTATCTTTTGAAATATTCCTCTTTGTGATAACAAATTGTACATCCAATCTTCTGTCAGACTACGCGACGGGAAGAAAAACACGCTGCAAATATTTTCATTTAAGTTCTATTGTTACACATAATTATGAATTCGTGGATATTCAATATCAATAATCATCTGGTGAGAACGTTGCCCTAAATAGCGTAGGGTTCTATGAACCTATACAAAAATCACACGGAAGCTTCCTTGCCTTATCACCTGGCAAAATGCGGAACTTATGCAGGTCAGTTTCGTATCAGCCAATCCGACAGAAACATTGTTTCGGTCCTTTAAAAGTATTATTCAGGATGTTATTCGTGCTAGCGTTTCTCTACAGTTGAATGCCGTTGAAAAGTTGCCTTTGATTGATTACGTTTGTAATGTTTGTTTCTACAAAGAGTGAAAATACTGAATACTACCACTAGTCTTTCTAATGCGAAATATTGACTCGTATATACTGTTTACTTTGAGAAGCCCGTGTTGTATCTTGGCTCAGTCACAAGGTATGATGTTTTCCATTAAAATTTAGATTTAGAACAGAGGTTAGAAAGAAAGATTAAAAAAGGGACATCGTCAATTGATGTCTCTTCATTAATCAAACAATTTTTATTTTACCTGGATTGGTCTAATTAGGATGAAGTAATGTACGAGGGTCGGTCAAAAAGTAATTACCCTCATTTTTTTCTCCAGAAATATTTGTTGGAAGAACTTGAAATTTGCACACAATATTAATACATGGTTATTCTACTGGTTATAGTTTTCCACATAATTTCCATCGACTTGTACAACCTTGCGCCAGCTTGAAACAAGGGCTTGTTGCCTTGCCGGTACTCAGACTTTTCCTTCACTTCGGGTTATCGTCAATTTTTCCCGCGCGAATAGCGTTTTCCAGTGTCTCCAAGGGACGGAAATCGGATGAAAATAAATCGGACTGTATGGTGGATGGGGAAGCACCATTTTCGACAGTGCAGTGCTTCTCTTCTTGCGACACTTGTGTGTAGGCGTGCGTTATCGGGCAAGAGCAAGCTTTGTGCACATTTCTGTCAACTCGCGAGAAATGCTTCTTTAGGATATTCTGAGTTTTCATGTAAGAATTTGAATTGATTGTACTGCCTTTGGGCACACCATTAACAAGAATGGTACCATCAATATCGCAAAAGATCATGTTCAGCATGTTAGGACTCGTTGCTATGGATGGATGCATGGTGCTCGGAAAATCATGGAAATGCCATTCTTTAATTTCCGAAGCTCTAACTCGTTTACCCAAACGTCCAACGGCTCCAGGGTTGTCACGGCCGTATGGTAGGGGCGCTGCGGTGATTTATTAAAACTGATATTTAGATCTGATTTACTTTAATCCTTGTGACATTTATGTCTACAAAATAATTTTGTGCTATCATACTTTATGTTATTTGTAACATACATGATTTATTTTTCTAATTAATCGTGGGTTTATTGAACCTAGCAAGTTCTTTACTAATAAGCTTCTGTGGTTTCTTTATCATCGATGTAGTACATCCCTAGCACGCATCGCGGCCGGGTATATTTCATCTTTCGACTCACTCTTCATGGATAAATAAATGTGCCTATTATATCAATTACTCATTTGTGTTAAATTTTTAGTAGAACTCTTATATTTGAAACTTACTGTTACCAGGTGAGCCGCGGGAAGTTTCGATTAGGTTAAGGGAATCGTGGATGGAAAAAGTTTGAAAACCCCTGACTTACACTAACGTCCACTACACTACCGCCCCTGCCGGGAGAACGTCCAGGAGCTTAGGGCTTGTCCCGGCTGGGGCTGTGCCTCGCTTTTGGGAGATACCTGGTTAGGGAAAACCCCGCAAGCCGACGTTATGTGGGCGCCGGATCTCGCCATCTAGCAGGGAAGATCCTTGCCCCCTCCCGAGGGAATACATGCGCTACACTTACGGAACGAATGACCCTAGCAGTTAACGGGCCCGAAATTACCATTCAATCAATGGCATGATTATGAAAATTAGAAGTATGAACTGAAATTTCCTTTGAAAGGAGAAACCTAATCGTGCAATGCAATGCGACGAAAGAAAAAAAACAGAAACAGAATTGCAAATATAATCTTACTAATGAACATAGTTATTAACTTATAGAAAGGGGAATAAGGATCAATTTTACGAAAATATTGTTTGCAACTCACAAAATACTTGTACATTTATTTATAAAGACATTAGTATATATTCATTTTTGTTTTTTAACCGCAATGACTTCAGAAAAGTTCCGTCTTCCTGCCCAGCATCGTTTCAAGAGGCATTTTTGTTTTGAAATTACAATAATGAATGTTTTCATTTATTTTGCGCAAATATAATTAAAAACTGTGACATAAGAGGAGAAATATAGGATGAGCAGTTTTTCTTGAGCTCCTTCATCTCTACACTCACTATTCACTGTATTAAACCGGATTTGCAAATAAGAGATCGAGCGTTCTTGGCAAATTGATTACAAAAGATATTTGCTCCCATTTAAAGAATTTAAAGTAATAGTATTTGCATCGTTAAATAAGCTACAGTTTTAGTCTTTTACCTCTCATATTGACGTATGTGAAGGAATCGACTGTCTGGTGCGAGAACATGTAAAATTAATTTTTGATGTTCCCGTTGAAAAATTAATTAAATTCCTCATTAAACTCTTAAATTACAAAAAACCTGCACGGATGCTGAAACTACATTTATGTTCAAAGAAAAAGAAGATGCCATCTCGGTTTTGCTCAATGGATCAAGAGAAACTTGCCGAAAAATCCGACTGACATGGGGGTCATTGACGCAGCAGCTAAAATACAATATGTATTACAACAATAAACAGTCTCTTAGAATTAAAAGCCCATTTGGTGTTATAGCTATTTGATGAAATTTTGACAATGTGGCCATTTTTGGTATGTCTTTTAGGATTATTAATTTTCACCGTAGGCGAACCAAGTTCAATTCAGTTTTAATATATTTTTCTCTGCCACATTGCTCATTTTATCTGTGATTTGCATCAAACAAATAAAAGATATAAAAAGTCCGGAAAATAATTCATCCATTCTTCCTTTATCCCTGATTTTCTAGAAATTGTAATTTTTGACGTGACATATTGATAATTTGTTTTTTTATCCCTAATCCAAGACTTCTTATTACATTTTCAACACTTGAGGGAGGGGAAGGAGTTGTTTTGTTTCAATTTCTTTGCTTGTTTAGGCAAAGTTTGGTGAGTTTATTTCTTAGCATGTAAAATATTGATATTGTTTTCGTTCTACTGCTTCAATAGCAGTTTCTCCTGCTTCCATTGCGTAATTATCTCTTCCTTGCAATTCATTCTCATTTTCATTGTTTTCGAGATTTTTTTTTTTTGAAATACTGGAGAAGCAATTATTTCTTTTGAATAGAAGCAGATTAATTGTGAAAAAACAAAACAATAACAATAAATTAAACCTCTTTTGCTCTATTTTTTGTGTTGACGTTAGAAAATGTGTATTAATATGTATTATATATTATTAAAATATTGACATATTTTCTCGATGTTGGCATTATTTCTCTCTAAACTAGTGTTATTTTCGGGTTCATGGTCTGCTTTTGTGTCATTTAAAATTGGCTACGTTATTGAAAGAATTCATGTTGTACTTTAGCAAATTAGATTCACAAATTGTCGAATCGATGATTCATTTGAGTCTCCTGAATTTCGTATTTTTTAAAGTAAAATTTGCCTTTTCTATCACAGTTATACAATGATGATGAACGTCTCCCACCATTGGTTATTGTACTATATTTTGACAAGTAATAGATAGTCACTTTGGTAATGTGATATTTTGCTGTTAATGAAACGAAACATCAATGCTTGGTCTTTTTAGATTACATCTCCTGCAACACCGTGACGTCTTAGGCATTAGTTATGACTCGAGCTAGAACAGAGCATCTAAATAGTACGTACTCTATAGTATCCTTACTTCACTGCAAACATGACAGTTATCATTTTCAATTTCCTATCTATATTATTATTAGTCATTATTTACTATTGCAATTGTTATTACTATTACTGTTATTACTATTATTATTATTATTATTATTATAATTATTATTATTATTGTTTCTCCATATTCTGTAAGAGAAAGTGCCTCCCTCTGAGCATAGTAAATTCGAAGTGGACCCACAGTCACTCTCTAGTAGCTAGCAATTCACGCTGCTCGCTCGGCGCGGCTTTCTGATGTAACACTTCGAGGAGAAATACTTGAAAATGAACTCTTGAAATAGAAAGGTGATCTCTTTGAAAATATTCATTAATAATTTTGTGTTCACATATTTTCAGGTATTCGATGGTATCACATCGATAGTATAGTAGTTTTTCATGTTTGATAGTAATATGTTTCTAAACTGTAAATATTGACTGTAAAAATGCAATAAAACTCGAAATGTTCAAATGAGGCAACTGTCCCTTCGAAGTGAAGGCTACTGTGACTAGTACTGTGTAACCCTTTGGAATGACAAGGTTCCAACTGACTAATTCGAAAAATATGAGTTGTTTAGTGATAACGTTCTCTCTGACTTCTGTTAAATGTAGAAAATACTCTTGCTGTGCTACTGTAAAAATCACTGCTGTAGATGAAAAATGTCTGAATAGGTAAAAAGATGAAACTTTGACATACATTTACTCGAAACGACTAAAATGTAATTTTGACTGTCATGAGATTGCTTACGCAAAGTGTCCACCTAAAACCCAGATGTTGCAAAAATTGAAAATTCAATCGACAAATCGGAAACGTCGATTTTACATAGGTTGATATTGAATGTAGATTGTTGAATTGTAGGTTGACACTGAATATGTGTACACGTAGTAGTATCTCAGGTAATAATATTATGAAATACTTAGTTGCATCATTCTCCTTAACACCTACCACAAAACGTATCCCCGACATACATAGTGCATGTCGCGTCATCTAACAGCATCTTCTGAATCGACGTTCGTGAATTGACACATTTAAGTCTCGAAATGTCCACTACCTTCCGCCATTTTTAAAATTCGTAACTTGTAACCGTGCGTGGGACGTTGCGCGTCTCAGCGCATGCGCGATTCGCCCACAGTGCCCGTGCGCGGTCTTCGAGCAGTCTTTATCGAGAGCGTTATCGTGTACAGGTTAATCTGTTTGCCCGCGCCCATCTCCACAAGATACTCTATCAGAGTAAAACGGGCGACCCGTTTTCGTGAGGCAAGCAGACAGGTGGCATGGACCTGTCTGGCGATGTCTACGTGGAGTCTGCGAAGTCTACGATGGGACAGTATTTAGTCGGACAACATTTTAAACCTCTGCGTATTTATTCAGTATTTGAATCATTGACCGGAATGGGTTGGAGGTGAACAGTTCAGTTTTGACTCAGTAAAATGTATTTTTAACTCCGTAATAGAGATAAACGTAATACAAACATTTTCTTGGGACGCTACCCAACTAATTTTATCACATTTGCTGAATGTTACGTTTTTGAAAATTGGTACGAAAAACTGCAGATCAGAAAACAATAATTAACCATTTAGGTGTAAAGTTTGGAAAATACTTTAAATACTTATATTTTTTAACAGAAAAACCAATAACCAGATCAATCAGAACTAGTTTGACTAGAACTAATCCAACTGTAATCACTGCAACTTTCCGACGATTCAGTAACACATGAGGGTAATCTCTAAACTCTATCCCTTACTTGTCACGTACACTGATCCTGTCACGTCATCATTCCATACAATTCCTACAATCACTAACCCCTGAGTCATCATTCGTTATCCTTTAAACCAACACTATCTATCATCAGCGCTCCCGAGTCGCAGAAGCCTTATCGACGCACCAGGCCACACACAGGATTCTCTCCGCACGGAATTCACAAAAGAGGAAGGTCAAACGGCTACGACCTTTCGGGTCTCAGGTGCGGGACTTGGCGGCCGGTTGAAGAGAGGGCTTACCTGCTTCCAGCGACTACAGCGGCCATGACGCCTTCCTTGGGTCGGTGGTGAGGTGCGACGAGGCGAGACGAAGCGAGGCGAAGCGCGATCGGAGACCGGGAGAATACGACTGAAAACGGCTCTTCGCTCGCGATAAAGCGCCTTATCTGCCTGGCTCTCCGCCGCCGGCGCCTGAGTCACCCACACCGCTGCGTGCGTGCTGGTCAGCGTCGCTCCGCCCTCTGCATTGTTCGCCCAGACGCGTCGTCAACGGGCGGAATCCGTCATGTACACTTTGCTCCGTACGGCAGAGGGAAGTCATGAAAGATGTTTGACGTTGCGAAAATTATAGATACCTTCCTTGGTTTTTAAAAATGCAGTTGCAAGTATCAGATTTCATTCAACTTAGACAACGAGAGTATACAATGTGAATTATCACTTTTGAGAACCGAGAGATTAAGAATTACACAATTTGTCAATTAGCAGAAGATTTGAGAAGACTTTATCTCCCTCACTCTCACCTTCATTTTTCGGGAGCTGAAGCTCAGTGCATCAACTGATGTCACTGCAGCGCCTCTGACCGGGAGGTCCTAGGTTCGAGTCCTGACGGCGGCAGGATTTTCGACATTAGCTTTTAAGCTAGGTCGAATTCAGTCGCAGTCTGGAGGAGAATTCTAGCGGTCGGCTGCTATGATCGGTAGTTTTCCGTGGTTTCTGCGATCAACACCAGGCGAATGCCGGAACAGTACCCTACCAAATGGGCCAAGGACCGCGCCCATCTATCCTTCCTCTTCCTTGTCCTATCCTCTCCTCTTACACACACACTTACACTAACATGCACTACACTACCACATATTCTAGGAGACCGATAGGGGGCTTAGAGCTTGTCCCGGCTGTGGCGGTGCCCCGCTGGTGGGAGAGTCCTCGTTAGGGGGAATCCCCACTAGCCGACGGTAGGTCGGCACCGGATCTCGCCATCCAGCGGGGGAAGATCACCGCCATCTCCCGATAAAAAACATACACTACACTAACGGGACCAATGACCATAGCAGTTGACACACCCGAAAACACGAAAAAATCAATCAATCAATTCATTTTTCGAATTACTTGTTACATTGTTTAATAACATTTAATAATTTAGAATTAATTGCAATAACAATGGTATCACAGCAAGCTAGGGACCCTTGTTGAGTGTAAAAGCAATACAGTTATCATATTTGTTTACTTAGAAAAGTGTCTAAGCATTAGTCAGTATCCTTCACTAATAAAGTAGCACAACGCAGAATGAAGAAAGTTCAGACAGAACAAATGAAAGTCGACCATTTTTTAATAACATTATAATGCAAGTCCGATATTCTCGTTACAACTTGTTTGAGAGTAAGGGTGATTCGCAAAATTGAGTAATAACTAGCAATAGTTGATTGTGAAATACTTGTAAATCGACATAAAGACAAAAGAAGACTTGCTGCACAGAATAATTTAAAGCACCACAGATTCTTGTTTCTTTATTTGCTGATTTTGTGTCTCGTTGCGAATTTATGTATAATGAGAGACAAAGAGAAAGAATAAAGGGAAAGACATTCCATTATGAATGAGAGTTGCTGATATAATTTAAATATTTTTCCGAAATTAATTTTTTTATTTACTATGAATTTATTTAAGCAAATTGATTCCAGACAATGCCATATCATCGTCAAAATTATACATAAAATTAATCAAATTGTATAATTAGTGAGTTGAAAATTATCAAAAATTTTTTAATATCAATTAAAATATTTTAATATTGTAAAGTCGCATCTAATAGGATTTACATTTATCAGGTACTTCTAGTACTTGGAAAAATAAGTTAAAAATTCAAAATATAAAGTTTAAAATACAAACAAAGGGACGCTGAAAATCGATGCCAATTGTATATTCATTTATAAGATGCAATCTTACTCATAAATGTAATTTACATTTTCTTACCGTCCACGCGAAGCAAAGTTTCCTTTTGAAATAAAACAGTTATTGGAACATTAACGAGTATTTCAAATTTTTCTGTGAAATATAAAAACATTTTTGCGAATTCTGCTGCTATTTACGAAATAATTTGTCTACCAATAACACGAACTCCAATGCATTCATATTGTTTAAATACACTTTCTCCACGTCCATCCAGTCTTCTTTATCCTTCAGTAAATGACTATAAATTCTCCTTCAGACTTTCTCGACATACTACATAATCCTGGGCAACACATAGACGCATCGATGAACTCCCAATTTTCATTTCTAGAAATCACTACGTCTTCTCCAGAAAAGGTGTTTCAGCTTCTTCTGGTTCTTTTAGTTTCTTTTGACTCTTGTCATCGTGCTCGTACATTTGCAGATCTTTACAGCTGTACCATACTGCGATATCCAACGTCATGCCGCAGAACAAAGCGCCTAAAAATAAAAGACTAATGTTACATTTAACTTTACATAATTTTAGGTTGTGAAATACGTAAGAGAGTGAAAAAAGGAGACGCTATCAAGGAATAGTTTACACATTCCTGGGTTTGAAACATTGAAAATTGCCATAAACATGTATTTGTGCTGTTGTTTTATTTGTCTTTTCACATTTTAAGGACCAAATGTGTCTGTTAATACATAATCACATAAATCATTTCATCTTAAATGGCGGAATGAAATGTTGTGTAAATATTTTTGTGAGGGAATCACCGAGCATTTTATTAGGTAGATTAAGAAATGAAACATCTTTAATTCTTCTTCTTTCATTTCTTAAGATGTTTTAAATTATATAAATTACTTATATTTTAAAGATCTAACTCTCCGCCCCCTTTCTTTCTTTCATTCTGTCTTTTCTTTTCGTTAATTCTTCTCCTTTCATTTCTTAAGATGTGTTTTTAAATTAGGTAACTATGTTAATTCTAATTTTATATTTTCTTGTACCAGAAAACTGATGATGATGGCTAAGCCATCGAAAGCTGCTATTTGTAAAATAAATAATATTGTTGACAATGACAACGCCTTCAATCATTCCAATTATTAGGTAGACATAAAAAATGACTTTTTATGCCTATTAAAGCTTAAGAATTCTCAAGAAAGCTTAAGAGGAAGAAAGGATAAGAATGAGGTCACTGAACAGGGGGTTGGTTACAAGTGAATCATTTCCATCTCTATTGAGGGAAAGTACCTAATGTACTTTAAGTGTAAAATGAACTTTGTTTCAAACTTTCTTCAAAAAAACCTTTTCCTTTACTGTGATTGAAAAAAATATTACTGAAATAATTTAATCATATGATTTGAACTTTTTTGTTTACTATTACAATTAGTGCGTTCGTGAATCGAATGTGGAAACACACAAAATTTCCTCCTTCTAGTATTTAAAGACTAATTAATTCGCACACAAGATAATAAAATTTTAACAACTCTCATTAAGTACATTTATTCTAGGTACATAAAGTCAGAAAATGATTTGAAATTTTAGGATCGAATTTTGTCAACATCAAACATACTCGTAGATTTCAATCGCTTAATATTGAATATATTTTACGTTGTGAAATTACATGCTTTCTATTGCTTAATGTTGACAATCACATCATACTATTGTGGACTTCCTTTTAGTTTATTTCATTTTCATATATTCCGATTAATTTTTACTCAAGGTCAATTGAGACACTTCAAATTAATTCGAGAATATATTTTTTATGAACTCTGGTACAAATAATCTTTATGTAATATAACAGTAAAATAATATATTGTTTTTAGTTTCGTTTCAAAGTTTATAGAATTATAATTCGTTCTTACCTGAAGCTGTAAAGTTCAAAAAATATCGTAATTGCTTGTCATCGTAAAGCCAGCAGTTGCCAGTTTGACCACACATTTGTCCCCACACTAAACATGCAGCATCTGTGGAATGAGGCAAGTTCTATTAGATTAGAGTTTTGAACATTTACAAACCAAAAATATTCTAACATACATCCATAATTTTTCCCTACGTAATTCTTATTTTTAAACTTTGCAGAAAATCTGGTTACGGATAAAGCCCTAAGTGAAAAGGGATGAGAACAAATAACTCGAGCCTCGGAACATTATCTTGAAGTCGATTACCGTGTTAGGTGGCTCAGAGCATCAACTCATACCACTGTAGCAACTCTAAACGGGAAGCTTTATGGTTCGAGTCCCTTCGGTGTTAAGATTTTTGTCACGCTACGTCGAATACATTTGCTGACTGGAGAAGAATTCTAGCGGCAGGCTGATTTTATTGGTAGTCTTCCGTGCTGTCTCCGATCAAAACCTGGTGAATACTGGAGCAATATCTTAACAAACGGGCCAAGGAACGCTCGCGATCTTTCCTTCCCCTGCCTTGTCCCGTTCTCACCCCCCCACACACACACATATATGCACTACGCTACCACGAATATTGGGAACTTAGGGCTTGTCCCGGATGGGCAGGTGCCCTGCTTGTAGGAGATATTTGGGCGGGGAAAACAACCAGCAGTCTGACGTGTAGGTCTCACCATCGAGCAGCTGACAAAATCATGCAGTACACTTAGGGGTGTAATGAGCAAAGTACAATAATGATCATAGAAGTTGACACGAAATAATATACGGAATCACGAACTAATCAATGGCTAAATGGAATCGAAGTAAACTCTACACCCACAAAGCAAGTCCCCCTAGCTCTTCAAGAATATGCTCATTGTACGGTATAACAAATGTATCACTTTTGGAGGTGATTATGAGGTAAAACATTGCAAGGTGTTCGGTATCTGCGTCCCATGAAATTGTGTTTTCATCTCGTTCACAACCTTCAGAAATTTGCTTTCTGGATGCGTCCCGTACGATAAACTTCATTTAAAAAACAGTTCTGAATCCAACAATTCTCCAACGCAATTTTTTAAAATTGATGAATATATTCACGTCCGAATTGATCCTTTATATAAATAAAAAAATAACTCCTACATTCCACTCCGAATTATTTCCGAATATGTACAGTTACTCACAAACCCAGACGCAGGTCGGCAATTTACAATATCCCATGCCTAATATAAATACTTTTGTTGCAAATGGTTCGATAAAGGAAGACCATCAGTCTTACCGAGCAACGACCCATAGACGATGGGTCCAGGGAGGAAGGCCAGCGCGCAGAACAGGAACTCGCCCAAGGCCAGGGCTAGCGACTTGTCCTCCTCGTCCACCATCTGATTGGATGAGCGTGTTGCCGGCCTTGCCCGAGGAGCCCAGCAGGCGCATGATGCACTGCATGGCGAGGAAGAGGCCGAAGTTGAAGGCGCAGTCGCGAGGACACGGGCCCTCCACCACGAGGCCGTCGGCCGAGCACGCGCACTCCGAGAATATCTGCCAGCAACCACACGCACCTCACAGCCATCTCTTTGCTTCCACATCCAGCAGAAAGATTGTTTCACCGGTGTTTTATAATCATAAACGCGAAAGGAAGTTAAGTTTGTTTATTATTTGAAATTTATACTAAATGAAAGTGCAACAGAAAAATAATACAAAAGGATGATATGATTTCCATTTCAATATTGATTATTCATTGAATATTTTGTCTAATTGTTATAGTGTATATTAGCATGTTAATATTATCGTTTTCTTGATGTATTTTTAATAAAATGGATGAAGAAGGTATTTATAATGGAAGAAAAGGAAAAATAAAGTAATAATGATGAAACACAAAATGTCAATAGACACACGAACACAAATATAACATTAGAAGAAATGTAATGATATATGTATAAGTGGATGTTTCTACTCGATTATTTGAATTCAATTAACTACTGGCTATATCTGGACATCTGTTTTCCATTAGATAAAGTAAACCTATACTTGGTGTAATCAACGACAATAAGGATGATAAGAGGTTCAAAGTCAGACTGGAGAAGCAGGCCATGAAGGGAGAGAGCGGGGCGAGGGAAAGAGAGAGGGGAGAGGAGGGGTAGGTAGAACAAGAGAAATGGAAGGAAAGGGAGAAAAAAGGAGAGGAAGTAGACAAAGAGTGGGATAGGAAGAGAGATAATGAAAGACATAAACGGGCGGGGGGGACACGAATGGGAAGGAGAGGCGCGGGAGAGAGAGAGGGAACAAAAAAGACAGAGAGAAAATCAGGGAAAGAGAGAGTGAGATAGGGAGGGAGAGAGAGGAGGAGGCGAGGAGGGAAAGAGGCAGGTGAGCCGGGAGAGGGAAGGGAGGGAGAGTGTTGCGATGCCCACCGTGGTGCCGTTGAGCAGCGCCTGCGCCGCGCCGCAACCCGCGTGGCACGGCGAGTACCGCGACGCGCGGCCACGCTGCCGTGCAGGTCGGGCTCCCCGCAGTTGAGGAAGGCCCACGAGAAGTGGCCCAACACGTCCACCACCTCCACGCACACGCTCCACGCGGCCAGCACGCGCGCCCGCGGCTTGAACTTGGAGATGACGATGGCGGACGACGCGATGCCCAGGCCCGAGAACACCAGCCCCACCGAACCTGCGACACACCTTTTTTTGGCCGCTCGAACGGATTACGAGCAGACGAGGCGCTGTCCAGCCATGTATCTCCTGCCCGTCTGAACCTGCGACACACCACACCAGTCAATCATTCGACATTCAACAAGACTGAACGGCGAATTGGGATGCTCAAAAGGTATTTGCTTAAACTTGACCTTGAGAAAGTGGACGTCGCGATGCCCAGGTCCGAGAGAACACAAGTCCAATCAAATAGTCGTCACACCATTGTACGCTCATTAAATTGGCATTAAAGAGGACGCACGGGAATTGTGATGTTCAAAGTGTCTAATTGTAGAAATGAGGACGGTAATCGCCTCCTCTCCAGATCTGAAATCACTGGTCCAGGAGTACTTATATTGTTTCGCAGAAAGAGCATAAAGATATACGAAAAAATATCTCAAATAAAACGTCAATATTTTGGTGGAGCAAATACACATGTTCGGTTTTCAGCTTATATATATTTTTCAGAAGGCTATGATGGCTCAGGGTATCAACTGATGTCACTGCAGTCGCTCCAACCGGGAGGTCCTAAGTTCGGGACGGAGGCGGGATTTTCGACACTAGCTTGTCATCCAAGTCGAATTCAGTCGCTGTCTAGAGGAGAATTCTAAAAGCCGGCTGATCTGACCGGTAGTTTTCCGTGATTTCTCCGATCAACGCCAGACGAATGCCAGAGCAGTACCCTAACAAACCAGGAACTGGCCGGGCGTGATCTTTCCTACCTCTTCCTTGTCCTATCCTTACACCTTATACACACGTACACTAACATATGCTGGGATACCGGTCGGAAGCTTAGAGCTTGTTCTGGCTGGAGTGGTGCTCCGATGATGGGAGATACCTGGCAGGGGAAAATTCCGCAAGCCGATGGTAGGTCGGCGCCGGATCTCCCTATACGGGGGAAGACAACCGCCACCTCCCGAACAAACACGCATACACGCACGGGACTAATGTCCATAGTAGTTGACGCGCCCGAAATCACTGAAAACAGATTTTTCGTTCTAAGTGAGATCTTTTGGAATTGTTTTGTTCGAAACATCATTACGATTTGTCATAAATATCGTAAAAATAAAGACGCGGTTTTCTTTAATTTTTTATACATCCGCAGTACAAAATACTATTCTTCAAGTCAATATTTTTATCTCAATAGGTTATGTGATCAATGAATTTGTGTTTGTAAAATTATGAAAATGTTATTTTTAGCAAGAAGTTGGCAGAGTGTCTTATCTTATTTTATATATGAGTCTATATGAGTTTTTTCAAGATTTCAAATTTTATTGCAGGTCCAGTCCACATACACGCTGGAAATAATGATGAAGAATTATGTAATGAGGAAAGACCTTTACGTATGCAGCATGAGTTATGCATTTCGCTTACCTGTTATAAGACTAGAACGTGATGCCGACTGACGATACTGCGTCTCCATGTATTTGGGCATGAAAGTCCAATATCCAATGAGACCGAACATAAAGCATACGCCACTAAGGGTGTTGAATACCAAAATTCTATTACGAAGTAATCTTCTCATTGTTGCTACAAAATCTGCAAAAATAATTCCTGATGTCAAACCAAATTATCAATAATAATATACCTATCTCCTATTGTATTTGATATATCTCAGTGACATTTTTACGTTCATTTAAATTGAAAAATAAAAGTTATGGGAATTATTCTAAAACAAAGTTTCCTCTGTCCACAATGTCTTTTACATTTTTGTGCTGAACGTCCGTTCCGGATGTAACATATTTCAGAGATTTCACCTGCGATATCAATAAACACTACACATTTAGCAAGAGATTATTAATTGATCTATACTGTTCTCCTTTAGAATTTTATAAAACATTCAGATAAAATACACACATAATTTTTTTTAAATTTAAAGGCACATTAAAAATAACTTTTATACAAGTTTTACAGTTTTCTCTTCTTTGTTATTTCTCAATTATTGCATTCTTGAGTTACGACACTGTTCTAGTATATATTTCTTTCTAAACTGCATTATAAATTTATAAGAGAATGAAACTTAATTTTGAGAAACAGCTTTCTTGTGACGTCTCGGGTATTTGACATCTGATCCAGAAAACGGTGGTCGGCTGTTCCGTCTACCGCTCCCCACGATACTCTCCCTGCGATTGGCTGAATCTGTGATGACGCAATCTTTCGTGCCGTAAAATGCTAACACGTCATCAGTTGAGCCGTAAAAGGCTTTTTTGTGAACTATTTCTTGCTAAAGAAAAGGTTGTTTACAATGCTGATATACAAAACAGTAGACTTTCTTAATATCCCATGTAATTCAAAGCAAAAACAATGTAGTGTAGTGTAGCGTAGTGCAGTGCAGTGCAGTTAAGTGTAGTGAACGCGAGCAATGAATTAAAAAAAAAACTTAGCCAAACTTATGTAGCTTGTATTAAATTTTAGCATCACCGACGTATTTGGATTGGAATTGGAATGGCATTTGAATTGGAATAATTGGATATCATGACAGAGTTGAAATATTTGTTATAATACTTAATATTAGTGATAGTATGATTATTGCATGTTCGGCTTGTTCTGTACTCCATTATTATTATTATTATTATTATTACCCTTTTAAATAAATTATGTATGTTTATATATTGCGACGGTTTATTTCACAAACAGTTCTTGTGTTCCAGCCTGTGCAATCCGCGCTTCTGTCAGCCTCGCTTCGCTGCAAAGCGAACGCGTACGCACCCTTGACGCTCCGCTGCTGCTGCGGGGGCGGCGCGGAGCGGAGGAGGGCGCGTCTAGCGCGGCGCGCGGCGGCGCGAGGAAGCTGGCGCGGGAAGAGCATCATGAACGCCGCCAGCACCAGACCCAGCGCCGCGGCCGGCAGGTACCCTGCGCCAGGACCACACGTTGCGCTCATGGAGTAGTTACACATTTTCTTGCATTCTTTTTCTAATTAATTGTCGCAACCATTTTGTTAACGAATCTCTATATTTAAAACACCAAGGGTTTTCAATCAGAAAGAAATTTGAGCATTCTACTCAACAACATTTCGTGATATTTTCTTTAAATCATTTAAATTTCTTCTTTAGATAATTCTACATGCGTTATGACGGACTCTCATTAATTTGGTTTTGGTAAAAATACATTTCAATATTATCTTACAATTAATAGAATGAATGCTTACCTACCAACGTTTGTTTCTTACGTCGTTTTCAAGATCCTCTAGATTCCACGTAGTATAAAGTTTGTAGACCTGGTCGTTTTGTTTTGCCCGTTGCAATAAATTGAAAGCAGTCAACGTTTCATAGCAGGTTCTTAAGTTAAAAGTTTAATGAGCGTTTTCAAATGTTCAAATTTGTGTGTGCATATAAACGCAATATCTAGCACACGTTTTTCATGTGTATCATTTGAAAATAAATTAAGCAGTTGTATGTCATGCGTTATCTTTTTTGGTAACAGTGGATAACAGGGTTTCCTGTTATAGTTCACAATATACTTGTACAGATTTTGGTAAATATAAACAATCTATTAAATTAAAAAAATAGTATGTATAATATTTATTCGCTTTAAATTGGAACTGACATAAAATTGGAGGGGCTACCTCTGTTTATAAATTTTGTAACTTCCCAACTTCTTTGGAAACAAATACTAAATGATATGAGACAGTAATTGTTGAAGTTTTCGTTTTTCCATTCAGGCATATATAGTACTTTTCTGTAGTAATTTTTGAACAGATTTTTCGTTTGTTCGATGAAATATCATAGGGTAATAAACTAATAATAGCTAATAAACATAACATCTGAAATGTAAAATTTGGAAGGACGAATTATAAGAAGATTGCACATTCTGATAATTCTGAAAGAAAACAAAGGAATTCAATATTATCCGTTTATTTCATAATATTGATGATGCTGATTTCATAAAACCAAAAACTGTCGAATTGCGGGACAGTAATTGGCAGGCATATCAGGAAAAGAACTTCCTCTCGAATTCAGGAGCTTTGGAAACGGGTGGCACTTTGAAGACTATTTTAAGAGTATTTTGAGCAGCTTTCTCTTTCATAAGAACGGTGCAGTAACTCACCGATCCACCAAGCGCCGATCCAGCGCGGGTCGTTTTGGTCGATGAGGGGGGTGACGTCCAGATCCACATACCGCGACAGCGCGTACGAGGCCACCGAGAAGCCGGCGGTGGGGCCCAGCAGGCGAATGCATGACGTCGCCGCTGAAACGCGTCATTTCATTTCATTTTGTCGTTATTTCAGGAGTCGGTTATTTTAGAATTCAGTTGGTAGTACGACCAGGTGGGTCGAAGACTCAGCTGTTTTTTTAATAGATAACATATTAATTTGCTTTTAGCACACTTTTCTACTCTTTATGCAAAATCTCATTTGAATTGTAACAATTATTAAAATAACGAATATATTAAATTAAATTTACATTGTAAGAAAAAAACCTATGATTATCTTAAGTTAAAAGGTGAGGTAGATGCTTAAAATGTAAAGCAGATAAGTATACAATGTAAATTTAATGTAACATAATACTAGTTATTGTGAAAATTGTTTAAGTTTTGGTGAGGTCTGACAGGAATAAACAAAACATTTGCTAACCTGAAACAAGATTTTTTCTATAAAAAAATGAGATTTCGTTCAATCAACTTTCACTACCTACTGAACGAGTGAATGAATATATCACCGACAATTCATATACGTCATAAAAATGATAAAAATAGGATATTATTTTATATCATAAATGTATCTATATGTTACGGTAAGAGGAGTTCAGAAGAACATTGGGATGTGAAAAGGGTGTGATAAGGAATAGTAGTTTATTACATAAATTAAATTAACATGTAAAAAGTACGGCAATGAACTTTCTTGGACTGATTTTTATTCTTTTTCAATAAAATGTTGTTGACAGAGAAATAGTTAAGAGTAACGTGTGGCAATTTTAACAATTGGCAAGTTGTTGTGGAGGGGGAAGAGAGCTGAAGGGGACGTTGAAGAGAGTATACGAGCCAGCGAGTGATTTTTTTAACAAGATGAAAAATTCATTTAGAATAGGTTAGAACGATATGAAATGCCTCCTGTGTTTCTCAAAAGTACCTTGATATTTTAAAATATTTAACGGAACGAGATTGGATACAAGCGAAAATATCTTTAAAGAATTAGGAGGTCCCCTGAGTGGGAATTAATATCAAAGTTCTGGAAAAAAATAATTCATTTTCTTGAATTATACCTTTTGAAATTTGAGATGTTTTTCTCTTGAATTCCTAAGAGTTATATTTACTTTTTTAATATATCAAAATATTGATTTTTATTTCAAGCAACTCACTCTGACGATCCACCTATTTAGGTAAAAATTATAATCAGATCAATTTCATACTGTTATGCATTGGTTTTTTGGGTTTATAAAATAATAATCAAAACGAGACTGGTCTCCATTCCATTCTGCGTAGTAATTTTCAAACATTTCTCACAAATAACAATTGTGATTTAACCGTGGGTATAAGAGAAGAGTTCCTACGTCGACAACTGTTGTGTCACCTGGCTGAACCATGGACGGCCGCAGTTCATCTCAAATGACACAAAAGAACAATGTGTAAAAGTTTTTAATGTGATTGAGAGAATTGATGTTGCCTGTTGGCTTATGTCGAAGTTTAATTTTTATGAAAACGAAGAAAAAATTAATAGTTCTTAAATTTGCAGAAATCTTAACTGACAACAAACTATCTACAAATATTAATGCTATTTTCATTAATTGATTAAGCGTGAGTGGTCACTGCATGATGGATTCAATTCTAAGTATTCGGTGGGCCCACCTTTTCTCTTTCTTACAACCAACGGTCCCGTATGGAAGTTATACAAATGTTGCCAGTAATCTGATGATTCGGAGAGATTTAAATAGCTCATGCTGTGCGAAAATTGTGGGACGTAAATCCACAGATCACAGTTTCAGAAAATACTGTTCAGTGACCGTAGAATATTTGATTTGCCTATCTACGGAACAAACATTCTATTGGTCCAGTTCTTGCATTAAGGAGAATCAAGAGAAAGAATAGTGTCGGTTTCTTAGAAGACACTTTTTTTTCTTCTGAATGTAACTTCTAAGTCCTCTCCGATGATATAGTAGTAGCCCATATCTCATCAGGGCATGACGACCAAAAAAAATTTTTTTGGAATCTTTAAGACCCGAGAGACAGAATATGTCCGTTGATTGATTTGTCATTTTAAAGTCGTCTCTCTCATCTGAAACAACAGGTCACAGGGGATGTACCAAGGTCAGAGGTTGTCGCACAGTGTCAGGTGCCCCCTTCCAATGTACGCCGAAGCCCTGGCGAAGTGGCAAACTGAACTGACATATATCTCTGTCTCATCCATCGCAAGTCAACGCGTGTAATCTACCTTTTTTTATACTGAAAATGAATTGTAACAAGGTACAAATATTTAATCACAGACGGATCCAATCTCGGTGTTGTTAGCGTACAATTTTGTTTCATTTGAAGTAGATTTTGCAATCGACTTCCTTTCTCTTAAGAAACATGCATTATCCGCCAGTGGAACGAATACTGCTCTTACCAAGTACCAATGGAGCTTTGTCTTTGTGCGTGTTGTCGTCCAAGTAGGCCACCCCCAGCGTCCAATAGACGGAGGAAGAAACGCCGAGAATGAGGCTGGTGGTGAGGAGGATAATGGCGGGCGCACCCAGTGAACCACTGTCCGAGCAGTCTTCTTCATCTCGTGATCCTATGGAGCCACACAAGGACCTTCTGTCGCTGGTTTCGCCACCTATGGAAGAGATGATGCTATGTTTAGATTTAGTTTTTGAAGTTAGTCTCATAGAGCTCTAGGGTTTGAGAAAATGGTCCGGAAAGTTAGGGTTGATCTATCGTATTTGTTTTGATTTGAAATAAATTATTTTAATAACAATAAAAACTATATATGACGTATGGGGGAGATGTATAATCTATGAAGGTTTTTTTAGATCCAGATTCCATATACAACCATTTTACTATAATTAGTTGAATGAATAATAAAAGTATATATAAAGCGAGATAAGCAACATTTAAAAACTATACATTTTTGTTCCGTAAAATATAGAAAACCTATTCACATTGGTAAGCGAAGTACAGGTTTGAGTATATAGTATGTCTAAGAAAACAGCGTCTCACGCCCCCATCTCTACTTGCACCAAATATTGCAAAAGGGAGCTGAACAAAATGTGCGCCTAGTGAAGATATATATATATATATATATATATATATATATATATATATATATATGTCCAGAAACAAAACAAGTGGCCACATCAGAATTTGCTCAATGGGTCAAGTAAACTGGACAAAAAACCTGATCGATATCTTAAACAAGGCTAAATTCTAGTCAGCAGAGAGACTAATTTATTAGGGTCAAAAACTTCAGAAAACCGGAAAACTCCAGAAACCGGTCAAGAAATCATATAAGATACTGAAATTAGTACCCTGTATTTTAAATATTTTTTTAGGAATTATAATTTACTCTGCAAGACAAGTACAAAAAATATAGCTTCAGCAAGTCATTAATATTTTAACAGGATGCTGTTATTATTACCTTTTAAATGTTGATGTCGTTTAAATGTTGATCGAAATAATACGAATTTCAAAATTCAAAACCAGAGCCATGATGATTCGACGAACAATTTCTTAAGTTAATGAGGGCCCGTGTTAGAACGTCAAGCAATGTCCTTTAGTCCAAACAGTGTCGCAGGAGTTCTTCATACAACGTTATTCGTTATTTTCTGCCAGGAAATTAGTTGTACAAATTGTATGTAATTATATATTATATTACTTAGGCTTTAACACGAGGCAACACACAGGGACGAAACTAAGAGAAAACAAATGGTAAACGTTTCCTAGGCGCTGTAGCGAGAGAGGGGGAGGCGTCTGGATTAAGAAAATGAACTTGCATATGCTGATATCTGAATCGAGATGAACATCTGTAAAGTCCGCTATACAAGGTATAGTTTTCGTGCAGATTGGACGAACAGAAAACGTGCAGTTCAGACTGCACATTTTCTATATGAACATGTTCATAATTTTTCATACAGAAAGCCTACAGTTTGACTCAAGCGCCTCTAGCGGCAGAACGATTCACTAACGGTGATCAGCCATTGCAATTTTGTGGTTAGGTGTGTCAAAGTGCGATTGTGTGAAGGGATATATTGTTATAAACTTCCTTTTCCCCAATTCTTGACTTCCTGTTTTTATTATCTATTCTTCTCATGGTTAATTAACACCAAATAAAGATCATAACCAGAACGCACACACAGAAATACCACCTCTGACACTATTCGGAGGGCGCAATTCAGTTGTTTCTCTTTACACCCCCTGGTGGCGGCCTGTGGCGATTCGTGCAGAAAACTTAGACCGTGTATGCACGACGTTTGGAGTTTGTACTTCTAGTTTGTGATCTTGAAGTTTCTGAATAGAAATTGTATGAAAATCTGCACAAAAACTATACTCTATATACCGGGCTTAAGATATCGTGCTCTGAATCAGAGGGAATATTGCGCACCGACTTCAGCCAATGAGCTTCAGACACCAGTTGGCGTCACAATATTAGCGGGAAATTTAAAATTATACAGATACAAAAATTATCACATCGTTACAAGACATTGAAACAGGTGTATGAAGTATTTCTTTTAAATATTGCGTCTTGTACACCTTCATCGCGTTATTTTTGGTTGGTCATCGTTGAAAATGGTCAGTTTATGCCATTTCCAAAATGTTCCGCAACACTTCTCGCTCTCCATGCAATATGGCGGCCAGCGTCTGGTCTGGTTTTTCAAACAAAGTGCCCGTGCTATGGTGACGTCGTTCGTGTCGCAAACTAGTGATGCGCAGAACCAGCCAAAAGCGGTGCACCGGAGGAACCCACCCTTGTATTTCCACCATGCTCTGAATCCTTCTCATTGTCGGCACGTAGGCGGCCAACTTAATTCAAATTTGGCGCCATACTTGGAATACAATCGATTATAACCTAATAATGTCTTTACGCCGAATTAATAGCAAAGGGAATACATTTCAAATATCCCGGGTTCGAGATTTATTTTTTCCTCAAAACCGTCGGCTACCTTTTAGAGAGAAAAGAAATTCATTTCGATGGTAACTGCTTGGAAGTGCTGCCAAAAATGATCATGAGAGCGCGCCAAGGACCAGACTCAATGACGTGCACAGCGCAATGCATTGTCGACAAATTCTCAGAATTCTATTCTTTCCAATTAAGACGCAAAGAAACCACATTGTTTGAAAATCAGAGAAGCCGAGCAGTTTCGCCTCGCTCGTGTAAACAGCTGGTAATGCACGCGTATGTATCAAGTGCACTGACAGTCAATTCAATTGCATGAGGCTGGCGTTGCAACTCGAAAGCAGTATCATTGTGAAGCAGCATGGTTGGCGCGTAAACGTAGTTCACACACACACACGAATTCCGAGAGAAAATCAGAAGAAAACCGATTTACTTTTCGTCTAGAGAGATAACACTGACAATTCTTCAATATTTAATGATACTTTCGCCGAGGAATTTAGTCTGGATATTTGTGATTTTCAGAGTTTTCCCTCATAGCAAGTGCGCACGAAAAGACAATAAGCAGGCACAATCTCTTCAAAAAAGCTCTGCCCATGTTTCGCAGCCTCACCACTCATTCTTTTGGAACTATGTACTTTGCTTAACAATGAGTTCACAATATTTCAATCATAATAATAAAAATATAAAATGAACACTCATCGAAGATGTTTCTTTTAGTTCCTCAAGACGAAAATAATAGATTGTATAGCTGTTTATCTTCGTGTGGTCCAAAGAATTCTTCAAACAATCTCTCTCGTAGATAGATGAAACCGTTTGACAAAGGAAAGTACCGATCACTCACCCGAAGAGTTGCTTAGCAGCAGGGCGGCGTCTCCGTATTCCTTAGTGAGCTCCAGCGCGTCTTGCCCTGGTCCGTATACCCAGTGGGGCAGCAGCCGCCCGAGCAAGGCAATGGACATGAGAATTGTGCCCATGGCCACCATGCGCGGCTTGTGGCCTTGCCTGCCCAAGTAGCCCATTATCAGTAAAGAACCCATTGCCCCTAATTCCCAAAAGGCAGCAATTAAACCTACAATGCATAAGAGGAAAGTGATTTTTGAATTAAAAATATTGTTTTTATCTTGATTTCAGACTGCAGGTTTTACCTGTGTATACATTATATAACTAGTGATGCTATAGAATAGCACAGATATTAATTTAGTAAACAACTTACACATACGTGTATTATTGTGTTAGAATTTCTTGTTATTGAAAAAAAATTGTAAATCAAGGCCACTGTAACCTAAATCTTTCGTTTCAATTTCATATCTAGTATTGATTTTATTAGTTATTATTTGATCAATTGTCACCTTTTAATTCAGTGTGGTCCGTGTAGTACGTTTATAGTGATATCGAAAGGGAATGAATTAATTGAATAGAGAAACTGCTCATTCTCGCAAGATTCGACAGGAGAATCAATGTTAACATCGCCGCGTTAAAACAATGGATTCAAAGGAGCGATTGATGACTTTGTTAAGAGTTATCTCAAGTATTTCTAAGAACGTAGGATAAAGTATAGCTCGTTTTGTTGGAAGCCCTTAGATGCAAAGTAAGAGAATTTTTAACATTGGGCGATATACAATAGATATCTTAAATCATTTTCATCTAATTACCCAATTAATTTCGTTAAGAAGTTAGAATATATATCATTTCTAACGTAAATACAAGAATCTCCATATGCAGAACACTTAATCGATACCTTTCCTCGACAATAATAAATCACAAAATTGAAGTTTGGGATTTGGAAAACGTTAGGTTGATTACGAGATAACCAACGTCATGTAAAGCAAAGAACATCTATTTAATTTAAATCGCTTTGAAGAGCATCCTCGATAATTCAGTTTATTTTAATGATATTGAACATTATTACGCAGTACTGAAACATTTTGTCAGTACCTAGCAAGGAATCTTTTCTTCTACATCTGACTGTATTTGCTACATATTTACTCTATTTTTACCCAGAGTGAGTACTGGGTTTGGAATAAACAATAATAGTTTAAGAGGAGGAGGTAAGGGGATTTGAAATAGGAGAGGGGGATGGAAAAAGTAAGAAAGTGAAAGAGGTGGGTTTTTGACAGGACAGCGCGTGATATTCGACTTCGTGATGTCTTTGATGTATCATGCAAGTTCACTACCGAGTATATTTTCCAGCATAGTTCATGTGAAGGCCTTGCTGAGTGACGTCTCATGCTGAAAGGAAATCAATTTAATGAAGAGTGACATTTGTTTGTCTTAAATGCAGTTTTAACTGTTGGTTTACGTGCTTAATCTCGCAACATAGGGTTGGCCTGGTGTATCCGAAGTGCAGAATAGAGACTACAATGACAGTGTCTTGGCGGGAAAATGTAATTATTTTGTTTACATGTTTTATAAAGTGACTTATTGACTTAATGTCATTCTACCCTCTTACGGTAATGACTTTATCACAATTGGTCTTCGTGAAGGTGATCAACTCCGTAGTTACGTCCGTAAACAGTTTGAATTTTTTTCAGCGTCTTCCTATAACTTCAACAAAATTCAAGAAAGAGATTTTTCCTTCAAATGAAATTTTTTGTCCATAAATAATTATTTCATTAAGGTCATGTAGATTTTTTAAAAAAATTTAAGTTGTTTACGTGCACTAGTGCAAGAAATATTTGCAATTTTAAAAAAACAAGATTTTCTCAAAAAACAGCTCCAAATTTATTCTTTAATTTTTTCGTAGCAGTAGTGTCAAACAAACCCTATACAATGATATCAACGCCATTTTATTTCAAAAATTACAAAAATGTAATTTTTGACTTGTCTGCCACGTCGGTAATATTTACATTCGAGGCAATTTCTCGTCTTTATGACTACATGCGCTTCAAATAATGTCAAATAAAGTTTCTCGAAAACTCAACAGTTCTTTCTTAAAATAAGCTCAAAATTCCGCATTTTTAGAAACACTCAAACGACATTTTCTCAAAACTGGCTCCAAATTTTTCCTTCAACATTTTCCAACTGTTAGTGGTAATGGCAATGTTTAATATGACGTATGATGTATTTGATGTGATGTTGTGATGATGTCTATTTGACGTATACTTTTGTTTTTTCAAAAATTACATAAATGAAATATATTTTCAATATCTCTCATGCCGTTAACATGCACATTTTAATAGATTTGTATAGATTATTAAATTAGTGAGTTGAAGTGCTTTCAATGACATTAAATGAAGTTTTTCGAAAACTCAATGATTCCTGGGAAAGAGCTTCAAATTTCACATTTATAGTAACGCTTAACGTCATTGTCTTAACGACGGCTCCAAATTTTTAATGAAAATTGCTATTTAGGACAAGGTTTTAGCCTTCTTTAATATTCTTAAAATAATATTTCGTTGTTACTATTTAGAAACCGAAAAGTTGAGAAATTAAAAAAGAATATACTTTCGGCGGTGATAAATGGCAGGAGGCAAGAAGGAAGGGCAAGACTAAACAATGCTAGTCCACACCAAGGAAATTAGAAAATTTTACTACGAGAAAGTCTGTGCCATACTATAACCTCTAGTTTATTGTGAAACCATATTTCAGTAATATTGGTGAATTTACCTGTAGTTTGGCTTGGTATTTTGAAACGCTTCTCAATAGTGCTTAAAGTGCCGACCATGTAGGACCCCATTGCAATCTGATGAAAACCTAGCAAACCGTGAAGAATCACGTACGCCTTTTTGCTGGCAAGACGCTGTAACCATGAGGGTCGCCATCTACCCAGTCCGCATTGTGTGTCTGGATATTCTTCAAGAGTGCTGGTGATTTTTTCCTGCAATGGAACCTACAAATGCACAATGATATATTCTAATTACTTATATTTAATATAATTAAATTATAAAGAAACAATAAACGACATTTTGTAGAATATTGTTCAAGAATTGCGAAAGGCAGATTATTTCCCTTTTACAAGTTCTAGCTGACGAAGTTGACGCGGGTGGATGGGTGGATGCAGTCATAACTGACTTTGCGAAAGCACCCGAGGTATTACCGCATTTTTAGGAAATTATTAACTTCAGAAGTTGATGCTAGAATTGTGAAATGGATACGTGAATATCTTAGAGACAGGAAACAAAAAGTTCGAGTTGGAACTCAGTTATCGACAACGGGCATTGTTACCTCAGGGGTCCCATATGGAAGTGTTTCAGAGCCATTACTTTTCTTAGCGTACGTGAATGATCTCTATGTTAACATACAACGGTGCGTTTATTTGCAGATGATTGTGTTATATACTGAAACATTAAAGTTAGCGCTAAGAAAAATATTACAGCAGTATTTAGAACATTTATGTGAATGGGCTGAAAGAAATGACATGGGAATTATCGTATTGAAAACAAAATAATAATGTTCGGCGGGGACGAAATCATGAGGAACCAGATTATCGTCTAGGTGGTCACCATTCGAAGAGTCTCATCATGCCAGTATTAAGGAACTCATCTAGAAAGTAAATTAGAGTGGGAGAAGCATATAAATCAGGTAGTGGGAAAAACGTGGAAGTCATTCCATTTTGTAATGCGAATTCTAAAGAAAAGTTCCACACACGTCAAAGAATGAGCTTATCTTTCGCTGGTTCGACATTTCATGGAATACGGAGTGACATGTTAGGATCCGTACAGAAAGTCGCACCGGATAAATCTAGATGGAATACAGAGGAAATTGAATAAGTTTACCTACAGAACTAACGCAATAAAAAAGCTACGGGAACCTCTAGAAACGAGAAGAATAAGGGCGAGGCTTTGTGCTCTTTATAAATCGTACGTAGGTCAACTACCTTGGAAGGAAATTCAGGTTAGACTAGAAAAAACAAATTATTTCGGCCGAAGCGATCACACGAACAAAATTCGAACAAGGAAACAAAATTCAGAGCTTGAGAAATTTTCCTTTTGTAACAGAGCAATCAGAGATTGGAAAAGTTTACCAGCAGCCACTTTCAACTTTTCCTTTAAGTGTCTGAAGTTTTAGAAATAATTAGAACAAGCTGAAAGTAATAGATGTTAAATGAGTACGTGTTGCGGTGAAGTGCTGTGAAGTGATGGTCAGTGTAATTCAAAGCAAAACAGTGAAGTGTAGTGAACGCGAAAAATGCCCTTTTTTAAAATCTAATTTATGCAATATCTATGTTGTTTGTATTGATTTTTAATTTCACCAACATATTATTGTACATCATGATAGAGTTGAAATAATTGTTAAATTAATGTTTTACTTAATGTTTGTGATACATACGGGTATTGCATCCCCGTCTTGTACTGTACTCTATTATTGTTATTGTTATTATTATTATTATTATTATTATTGTTAATTAACTGCCATCGGGTCATACCCAATTGAAGTTCAAGTAAAAATTTAATTATCATATACTTTCATTTATAATGTTTGTCATCGAACGAATAAGTTTTCGTGACGGATCAAAAATATATATTGCAAAGGAGGTTTCAAACACTAGTCAACGTTTCACTGAATGTTCAGGTAATCTTTTTGCCTGAAAACAAGAGATGAAAAAATACTAGGAGAAATAACGCAAATTGTTTAATTTTTGTTCGAAACCGAAATCCAAGAAATACGTAGAACGTAATGATTATATTAATTCAATTCAGATTCTTCGAAATTTTCTTCAAGGAGCAATATTCAACAATTCCCACCATTTAAAACTAGTGGTACTACAACAGCACATACTTTCTCGCAATATTGCAATGTTATCGTTATGTATGACGGGACACCTATATACACGTATGTTTAATTAAATTCAAACAGAAATTACGCGAAAACTACTAACTTTTACGAAAATACTACATGACCTTTTTAAAGAGCTAATTTTGTATAAATAAAAAACTTACTCAACAATCAATTACATGGAAGCGAAAAATGTTTTGGAAAGTTAGTGCATAAACTGTTCAGGCGATTTTCTCCAAAATTGATATTCTCTATTCTTTCTGAGGGTCGCGGGCTCTAGAATTTGAAACCGCTATTTCAATTTTTGGAGGGTACTTAACATGAAGCCCCTCGGACATTATAAAAAAGGTCCACATTTTTGAATTAAATTTTGTTGTTGAATGGTGCGAAGCTTCGTTTAAGAGAATGAAGAGGGTCTCATTTTCGTTGAAGTTCCTGATTTTTCGAAAATTGTAAAAATGATTAAAACTACAAAATTGAAGAAGAGATTTTTGCCTCAAACAAAGTCTATTGTTCAAAATTAGCTCTTTAAGAAAGGTATGTACAATTTTTGGAAAAAACGAGTAGTTTTCTATTACTTTTTGCTTGAAATTAATGAAATAAATACAGGTTTCACACCAACTGTGGACAAAAGGCAGTAATAAATTAACTTTACTCTAGAACGACCGACGCCATCATTTTGATGGCAACAACATATTCAAATAATGTTATTTCTATTAAAATGAAAAGTTGTCATTGTGATTACTTGACTTTAAATGTATTTATGATTTAAAGTGTATGCAAAAACTCCGAAAATATTCATCCACTGGAAATTGTTATATTGATCGATTTATTAATTCCTGATAGTCGTCAAATTGATTGCTTCCCAATGCCTGCTAAACTCAGGGTTTTCAGATGTGTTGCAAGTTCTTTCCCCACGACTGCCACGGAATTTCCCCAAATAACCTGTCCAATGAAACAAAATTTTCCAAATTTAAAACGAAAAATAATCAGCAAATTATGGACCAACGACATGAGCTGTCTCTGACGATTCCATTGGCTACCCCTTAAATTAAAATAATTCAAATTAACCAGTCATCGTTCTCTAAGCTGCTCAAAGCCGTATACTGTCTTCGTTTTTCTCATGTTTTTCTTTCTCTCCTGTCGTATATTTTTCTCTTTTTGATACATAAAAATGAAAGAGAATAACGTGCCGTGTTTCTTTTTATTCATAATAATTGAGAGAATAATATTTATATCTCGACTCCGGATGAAAATAATTGCCCCCCAAAATTCCCGAATCATTTCCACATCCATTTGTGATCCCCATTCTTTCCCCACATCGAAATCTGTTCATCTTATCTGAAGTGTGGATGTTAGAAGTTGGTGATGAAAGAAAACGGTATCGGAACTGTTATCTTACAACAAAAGGAAACTCACAAGTGAGCAGCCAGAATTTTCGTAATTATTTTGAGGTCTGTGATTGCATATAGTTCTGACAACGCTGCACCGGCAACAGTGCTTTGCTCGCTTCTTGGTTGAATTGAAAATTTTCAAATAAGAGTTGAGGTGTTAATAGCTCAGAAAATGCAATATTTCAATATTGCGAGAAAGTATATGCTGCTCTAGCACCACTAGTTTTTCTATCAAAACACTTGAGGCTCCCGGGGTGTTTTCGGATCCTAAGCTTTAAAGACAACTGGTATTCGTATACATGTAATATATATAAAGTTCGTGCATAAACTGTAAAAAACGGATATAAATAAATGAATTTCTCTAAGATATATTACATACGATAATATTATTTTAAACTTATATAATGTAGAAAAATGAAATTTTAAAAAAATTAACTACCCACGTTTTTGATAGATACTTCTTCCAAGCTATCTAAGAGTGTGTGAAATAAATTTTGAGAATAAAAAACAAATACTACTGGTTTGAGAAACATTTTTCAATGTTCATGTCAACGTACATCAAACAAGGATTGGCGGTGAATAACATACTCTATCTTTCGAGTTCAAAAAGAGTTCGTACCAGTAAAATATTCTGGATGATCAATAAAGATACGAGGATAAGGTTTGAACATTAAGTCGATAAATGTAAAGCAAGACACCAAAATGTATTGACTTGATTTCGTTTAAATTTGGTTTTAAAGCGAAATTTCTCATTAAACTCAAAATAAATGAAGAGTCAAGGAATATTAAATATATTTAATAAATGGAAAATAAATTGAACACACCAGAAAAGGTTATGTGACACGACCACTTTCAAACGCTCTATTGCTGTTAATATATTTTGATTAGTTGCTTCTTGAATAGAGTTGATCATGTTTACTGTGAGCTGTCAACATGATCTGAGTATACTGTTCTATATCACACTTCAAATAGGCAACGTAAGTTACACGTACACAAAAACACATATCTGCGACAATGAGGACATATTTATTTGGTATGTTGCTCAAGGACCATTCAGATTTATTGCAGACACACATGTACGGAATTTAACTTCCAGAAAGTATACACGCCATCACGTAGAAACTCTTATAAGAGCAATGACCTATTATCAAATGTAATAGCAGAATAGAGATAATTCACAATAAATATATAAATTAATGACAATGTAGTAATATTTTAACGCATCTGAGTGATAGATAAATTAAATAGTTATTCGGAGGAAATAAAAATCATGATGTGAGATAAATACTTGAAGAATGAGAAGCGCATAAAAAATAAAAGTAAGAAAGAAAGAACCAAATATTTATCCCATGTTAAACATTACTAGGAAGATTTATAAATAAAATTAATAAAAATTAAATTTACAATTTTGTTTTACAACTGCTGTGTTTAGTAGAATCAGGAGCTATCCCATATTCACCTAGGTCTGAGATACTAAGGATTTTACTCTATTACAATACAGTGCACTACTATAAGTCGATACTGGATAATATCTTGCATTAAAATAATAATAGTTGAAGTAATATTTTATGCTAAAACTCAATTTTACAAACAATGTGGGATAGCGCCTTGTTCTTCGGAGCCCTTGAATTCTAATTACAAATATTATATACACCCGCTGAGAAGTAAAATCAATGTAATGAACAAAACATTCAATACCTTTTTATTATAAATATCTTTTCTCTATACCTAATTTTTAAATTCATTTTGCAGGGTCTAACTTTAACGCATCTATTAAATAAAAATCATATCTATCGATAAAATCAGATTTGGGAAGTAATGAAACATGTAAGAAGTACCTACTATATATTTTCTTTCACCCGTCTAACCCCGAATTATTCTGCCATTCGAAGGTGCAGTTGAGATCGCGGAAGTATCATTACCAAGGCCATTATCAAATAGTTCCAGAAAGAAGTACAGTAAAATTTTCCTAAGCCGGAAACGATCGGGACACAAAAAAATCCGGTTTAGCAAGGTTTCCGCAAGGTTTTATGCAAGTTTGTTCATTTTATCACCTGATATTGAATTTTCTGCCATGAAAGCAATAAATTACATGACTTCATTATATTTCTTAAAATACATTATCATAAAATATATTTATTGAAGGAATCACCAATAAATGAATATTAAACAATCTACATCGACAGGTTCTAATTTTAGTTGAAAAATACGACCTTTCTGGCTGCATTCAGATTAGGTGCACACTCTTTCAACGTACAATGTGTACTCAGTACTATGAGTTTCTGATACACACGCATGGTCTCGCGTAATGCATATCTGGTCGAGGGGTTATGCCATTCAACGCAGAGGAGAGAAACGCCTGAATAGAAGCCACGCCCGTACAACTTCCCATGCTCAGAAAGTCGGGAGAGAGGGAATACCCATAAAAGATACGCCTTGGAACCTCAAGAGCGAATTCTACGTTGACAGCTGAAGCTCGTCTCGTTCAATGTCCAGCTGCCAGGACTAAATCGTAGGGATTTAAAACAAGCTAACAGATGCATTCATTTCATTAACAACATCTAGCGTCTCTCTGCCAATTGCATTAAATTCACAGGAATTCCGTTTTATAAAGATTCTCTCCCTGCAACATGTGAAAAACCATTCCGGTTCCGCGTTGAAGAGGTTCCGTTTTATGCTGTGTAAAATGCCATTTAACTTTACGGTTCAGAGAAATTTTCCACTTTAGGCAGGTTTTCGGCGTATACAGGTTCCGGTGTAGACAGATTTTACTGTACTTTGCCTACCTGTTCTTCAGATTGCCGTCTCCCATTGGAAACCGTTTCCAAGGCCGAGACGTCTGATGTTGTGAATGAAGTAACGGCGTTGTCACCTGAGTTGACGCTGCTTCCGTCCGCGGGGTCGCTGCGGTGAGAGTCGTGACTTTGCGCACCGCCAGACGGCGGTGTGGCACCCGCCGTGCTCTCGCCACTCATAACTGCACAGCGCGTCGGCTGGTCCCGGCTGCCCCGCTCGGCCGCCGAGGCTGCTTCCTGGGCCGCTGGAGCGTCGTCGGCAGCGTGGGCCGTGGGCGGTGGGATGCCAAGCGCTGCTGGGGCGTGTGTGACCTAGTCGGAAACCACGGTCGCAGGCGACAACCCACGCGAAAACGCTACTAGGCTGCGGCGTATTATTCGATCGTAAATTAGTTTACGTAATGGAATGATGGCGCTTGTTGTATAGTGGGAGCTTTGTTAGGTACCACACTTTCTTTTTGCTCTACCTGCAGAACGCCTTTATCTCTGATTAGTCGTTAATTTGGATTACATCGTATCTTATTATAAAAGATATATCGCATAGAATTTTTCTTTTTTCAGATGGATTTAATAATATGGGTAGTAATAATCAAATGAAAATGGAAGCATCAGATGAAAATAATAAAAAAAACTCAACGAACTGCATTTCATTCGACCTAAATTCAGAAGATTTCCGGCAAACGGAAAGAGGTCTATAAATTGACTTCTTTATCAGTACGTTGTGCGTCATGATATCTTCCACGAACTTTGGAACATCATAATGTAAAAACTACATATCCACCTTATGCGTGGTTTGATTATGAAAGAAAATCTTTTCGTTTTTTGGTAGGGTTATTTCTGCCGAATATATCTACTGAGGTAAATAAAATTAATTTGTTCTTCTTTTTCGTATCTAATTATTTTCTTAGGTTAGTAGAAGTCATATTTGCGAATGAGCCCTTGGTGTGGAAAGATAAATGAAAACGTATTCTGCTACAACACAACGTAATTACTCGTATTATTGGTAACCGTTACGTCATAAATTTTATCATTGTAGCGTATTGTCAATAAGTCAGTTATTTTCAGTCATAATTACTAAGTCCATACATATTACTAATAACACATAGAGATGCGATACTGAATACAAAAATCATCAATGTGTTAAAACCTCGATGTTTCAAATTAAAGCATCAAAACTATTAATACATCGCCCCCAAACCATCGAGATTTTAAACAAGCGTACACAAACATGTATGTTTGCGCGGGGAACTATGACCGGCTTGACAGTGACTGTTTATATTCAATTGTAACTAAGATTTAACTAGCAAAACAAACAAAAAATTAAAAACTCAACGACCTAATCCTGAAAACCTGAGCGCTCAGGGTCACCTCCAGGGATTGATGCTTGCTCAGTTAGCCTCAGCACATGCATGTCAAGGCGCGGGCAAGGCCATAAGCTCACAAGAGCTCGAGGGCATAACGTTTACAGTTGCCCGTTATTGACTCAAATTTCATTCGTGGTTCAGGAGCGGTGGTGTGCGGACGTGCCCAGCTCCGCTGTGCTTACCATGCTAACGCTCAGTCCCGACTTGTTCGTCTACCAGGGAACTTAATGCCTGGTGTTTGTGCTCCCGCAGTGCGTAGTAAGAAAGACTGGTGCTTGCAGTGAACGTTCCACGCAAACGAGTGACCAGTCTATGTCATGCGACACAGACTAGGCTCATCAACAGGGCAAGCTATTAGTCAAGCCCTGATAACGCTTCACAATAGTGACATCAACTCTTTCATCAACGGTGACGAAAATTCTATGCCGCAAGTTCCGCGATCAGAGGAAGCCATGGACGCAGTACCCGGCATGGCCCCGCCCCTGAGCAGCACTCAAGGAAGCTCGGAGTGTACCCATTCAACAGGACCCGCAAACAGCACGGAACACAACCTCCAACGTCAGGTGTGGTGAGAAAAAGGTCAGTCTGTGAACTTGATGACTTTCATAATAAAAAAAGAAGTGCGGAATCCAGCAATTACAGTGATCCATCTGCCCATGATAGTGACCTTCAGTATACCGAGCCAGTAGATAACAGATGTCGTCTGCTTGCTAGTACAGACCCCATGCACGAGGACCGAAGGTTTGAGTAGTTAACCTCAACAAGATCACATTAGTGTATCAAATAGAATCCCACCAATATTTGTAGCCCGCATCGAACAAGTTAATAACTTTGTCAAGGAATTAAAATTAATTTCATCCAAAATTTCGTAGCAGACATCAAAAATAACAAAGTTAAAATCAGTGCCAACACATCTACAGACTTTCATAGCATAATTAAATATTTAATACGAACTCAGAGAAATTTTCACTCCTTTAAAGATCCATCTAACAAAAAATATTCTGTTGTATTTAAAAACGTACGTCAGTCAATTACGGAACTCGAAATTTCAGATTTAAAACAGCGTCATCCATTAATCACCAAAGTAACAAGACTACTAAAAGACAATGATCCAGTTCCTGTTGTGGCCGCCGAGCTTAACGGAGGTGAACCAATAGAAACAATCTTAGCAATAACGCAAATATATAATCATCGTGTGAAAACAGAAAGACGTAGAAAACCTGAAGGCCCCTTACAGTGTCAGAGATATTTCAATTATGGTCACATGAAGAATAATTACAATCATGATATCAATTTGCTTTTTATGCCGGAAATTACTATTCTGTGACGTGCCCCAACAAAAATAAAATTCTTAAAACTCTTAATCCCCTCACCGACTCTCTCCTCCAAATCAATCCAGAGGAAACTTCCCAAAATTACCCCAAACTACACTCGAAACTTCACCCACATCTCAAACTCCAGAAATTCAATCCAATCCATTCACAAAATTCTCACACCCATTCCCAGTCCTCTTCCCATCCAAATGATTCTGAATTAATAATCCAATTATCACACAATAATCAACTCAATCACTTCAGTATAAAGGAAAATAAAAAAAACTTAATTCATTTCCTATCATCATAAAATTGACGTAGCATGTATCACTGAACACACACCTCAATAAAAAAATAAACTATTTATCCTAGGTTACAGCATTTATAGAACAGATCGAACGGAAAACAAAGGAGGATGGGTACTTATCGCGGTCAAAACTTACCTTAATCACCACCGAATTAACCTACCCGACACACCAGATATCGAAACTGTCGCTATCCAAATATTTATAAATAGTCAACCATGGAAAATTATATCAGCTTATAAGCATCCCACAGCCAAAATTATCAATGCAAACTTTCCTAATTTTTTCAACCTACCGAGTAAAACTTTGCTGTTGGGTGACCTTAATTAAAAACACATAAGCTGGGGATTTCCAAATAATAATCACAACGGGAAAGTTCTAGCTCAACTAATAAACATTTCAAACCTAAGAATATTCACCCCCTCGGAGCCAACATACCAACCTCAGGATCGTACTTATAAATCGGACATCCTTGACATAGGCATCACAAATACTAATATTAAATTCTACTCTACACCTACTTTCGAACTTGACTCTGATCATATTCCAGTAAATATTACTTCACACCAACTTATACCGCAACACGTTCCCGCCCCTAAACCAAACTCATTAAAAATTAATTGGCACAAAATAGTAATAAATTTCCAAAAATTCCAAAAATAGTAATTTCCAAAAAGTGTAATAAATTCCTTACCCAAAATAAAAATATTAAAATCCCCATTGGATATAGACCAATCCATTTCTCATTTCAAAGAATTAATACACTCTACACTAAAAAGTACACAATTAACCACTCCACCCAATTCAAATACAACCAGACATAAAATACTACCCAAAGAAATATTAAAAGCAATTTCGATAAAAAATAAAACTAGTTAAAAAAAAAAAAACCTATTAACAAATATCGAAAAAAAAAAACCAAAATAAATAAAAAAAATAACAAATCAAAAAATACTTAAGAAGAAAAACACGATACCTCCTTTAAACTCAACAACAGATAAAGCGTACACATCCTACCAAAAGTCAGAAGAACTAGCGAATTATTTTGCTTCAATTTTCACTGTCAACAACACTAATTTTCATCCTGGACACATCACTATAACCAAATCAGCATCAGAACAAGAATATGAACCTGGCAAAAAAATACACTACACTTCACCCTCTTAAAATAAAAAAAATAAACTACCACTTAAAAAATCATCCGAACACGACAAAATAAATAATATCGTATTAAAACCTGAATTTTACCTGCACCAGCCATAGATACCCTCACAAACATCTTTAATTTGTGTCTCAGAACAAATTGCTTTCCGCATACCTGGAAACTTGATGCTATCATCATTCCCATTTGTAAAACAAATAAAAATCCTACAAACGTTGACAGTTATCGTCCGATAAGTTTATTGCCATCCTTGTCAAAAATATTCGAGAAAATTATACTTAAAATATTAAACAGTCACCTACACATAACGAAAATAATTCCTAAAGAACAATTTGGATTTATTGAAAAATCGTCTACTCAACACCAGTTTCTAAGAATATCGGGACATATATACACAGAATTCCAGGAAAAAACATCACACAATGGGCGTATTCATAGATATCACTCAGGCGTTTGATCGGACATGGCACCAAGCCTTAATGTACAAGATCAAAAAAATTGGCTCTCCATACTTTATGAAATAAATTATCAATACCTTTGTCAACAATAGAACTTTTTCTGTTAACGTAAATGACCATCATTCCAACCCTAGACTAATTAACGCAAGACTTCCCCAAAGCTCACCAGGTTCACCCGCACTATTAAACATATACGTTGGAGATCTTCCTAAATTAACGAACATGCACATAGCCCAATTTGCGTACGATACAGCAATATATTCTCTTCTGGCAACTCTATCATTGACATCAGAAACAGAACACAACTATACCTCAACTTACTCGATAGCTGGGCCTCCAAACTTAAAATACAACTGAATCCATCCAAAACCGCAGCAAAAATATTTACACGAATTCCCGATTCCCCCCCCCCAAAAAAATAACAATAGACTAAACTAGTACCCCCTAACAAACCTATTAAATACCTCGGATTAAACTTAGATACTAAACTGAATTGGAGACAGCACATAAACGAAAAAATAAAACAAGCTAAAATAAAACTACTGCAATATTAAAACTTTTAATCTATAGAAACAGCCCATTACCATATCACTCCTCAATTGCAATACACAAAACCATTCTAAGACCATTACTGCTGTATCCCTCTGGATAAATTCCCTTAACCAATTTTTAAACCAACCAAGCGCTGTGGTTTGTCACCAATCATTAGCTTCACAAAGAACTCAACTTGGAACTCATTGAACAGCACATCACATACTTAGCCACCAACTTTGAATACTATGTACCTCAAATCCCTTCCTTTAGACTCGCAAAAAATCCTAACCACACCAGAATAAAAAACAGATATCTCTACAACATATTCCTCAAAACCTTCTCCGAGTTTGAACCAGAATTGAGGACCCAATAGAGCATCCTCAACCTTATGTTAGATTTGAGTCTTAGAAATACGTTTTAAATATAAGGTAGCATGTAAGCCCATCAAACATATGTAAAGTTTAGACTAAAACTGACCTATGTACAACGCACAAAATCAATAAAACTAATATTTAAACAATTGACACAAATTTATGCATATTAATTACCCTTTCCTCTATTAAGTAAGACAATAATCCTTTCAAATGTAACCTTATTCCAGTGTCTTCATTATCAGATATGAAAACTTGATCATCGGCAAACAGAAGTGTCATTATACATTTTTTACTATTAAAATTATCTGTAAGATTTAAAAACTTCATCTTCTGCTTCCATATTCTGATAGCATCGTCAAGATAAATATTCAAAAGTGTGGGTGACATACAGCACCCTTGTCTCACTCCTTTGTTTATAAATTCTTTGAGGATTTTACCTGATTTTATTCTTACATTAATTTGGGTATCTTTGTAGATGTTTCGAATAACTTCAATTAACTGTTTTGGTATGCCTCTTCTGTCCATAATTGACCATAATTTTCCCCTCAGAAAGTTATCAAAGGCTTTTACGTAATCTACGAAGACCATACATGTTTGTAGATTGAACTCTCGTCTCTTTTCAATTAATAGCTTTAACGCAAATACATTATCAGTACACGATCTCCCTTTTCTGAATCCCGTTTGTTCTTCTTTTTTGCCATTTTTCTTTTCATTATTAATTTTTTTAGATTACTTTTTTATTCAGGACTTATCCCTTTAAATTTTCCTCTGTTGAATTTTTTTAAAATTTGGGGAAATCGATTGTTTTCCACCCTTGATTATTTGTTCCAAATTGAAAAGATCAAATTTTTGTTTTGCTAGCTAAAATTTTAATAATTTTTAATAAAAACCCCGGTTTTTTATTTTTGTATTTTTAGTGTTCAATTAATGATTCTAATTTACCCAAAATAGGGAGGTTTGGGCTCATATTTTTTTTCTTCTTACCCTCTTCATAAAACCCAAGGTGTTTAGGTTTATCCGTTTGTTTCTTAAAAACGTTTTTTAATTTTTTTCTTTCTTTTTCGGGTGTTTCAAGCAAAACCATTTTTCCCCTAAAGGGTGAATATCTGAATTTTTTTTTTTTAAAAAGGGTTTTTTTTCCTAATAACTTATACTTCTAAGGGTTTTTGGATTTTGTTAAACATTTTATTAATTTTTTTTTCGTTTTTAATTAAATTAGAATAAAAATCCAAGGAGAGTAAACAAAAAAAGAAAAAAAAAAAATTTAAGATCTAAATGTAACTTCGTCGATAAAAAACTCGTTTAGAATATTTAAGGGGAAAAAAAATCTCTTTAGTTAAATGAAAAAATTTCTTCGACTAAAATTAAAAATCTTATTATACGTAAGAAAGGGGGTGGAAAAAAATCAAGTTTTTATCAAATTAAAGATGTTTGTTAAAATTAATAAAAATTAAATTTTAAAATTGATAAATTATAATAAGATTTGGGACAAAACTCAAAAAATAATTAAAAAAATTACAATTAAACCCAAAAAAATTTAAGTTTTTTTAAATTTTTAATGAACAAAAGAAATTTCCTTTTTTAAACATAAAGAGATACATAAATATTGGGCGGGGAATCAATAATAGATTTTCAAAACCCAATGGTTAGAAATGTTAAGATGAACTGGGGGAAAGTTTGGGATCTGACCATCTTAGAGGAAATAGGCCAAAACAAGATGTTAAGGTAAAACAAAGATCTTTTTTTTGGGGAAAAATTTTTTGAAACCCCCAGCAGAATTTATAAAGAAATAAAAAACAATTGAAAGAAAAGGAAAATTTTGGTTTTAATTTTTAAAAAGAATAATTTAATTTTAGATTATTCTGTCAAAATTTTTGAAAATATCATAAGAAAATAAAAACAAATATAAAATAAATTTAGTTCAAATGAGTTTTTTAATATTTTTTAAAAAATTTTAAAAGCTTATATAAAATTTATGATTGTATTTAAATGAATAATTAGGAAAATAGAAACAAAAAAACAAATTTAAACAAGGGTAAAATTAAAATTGAAAAATACATTTTTAAGATGGAATTTTTTAAAACAAACTAAATACTTGTAATTCTGATGAAAAGTTTGTTTGAAAAAAAAGATTAGACAAAACTGTTTCGCATTTTGTGAAATAATATTTTTACTAAAAAGTTTTTTTGGAAATGAAAGATATTATTTTATGTTTAGACAAAATGTTTTTTAAATTTTTCAATAAGTTTTTCCAACAAACCCTTTTTTATCCTTCAGTAAAGGGCCCTCAGGTTCCAGATTTTCCCAAATTAGATATGGGATAATAAGTCATTAATCCGAAAAAGAACCGCATCATATAAAAAATTTACATTTCATAATTGTCTTTCGAAAAAGCATCATTTCTCCGACTTTCTTTTCCTTGCCTTTTTCTAACATCCAGATCTTTAAGTTTAATGAAAACCCAAACCCCATCCCAAGAAAAAGCGCCTAAAAAAAAAGAAAAATTTTACTTTTCGCTTACGTGTTTTGGTTATAATTTAAGAGATTGAAAGAAATGAAAAATCAAACTTTTTTTCCATCCTCCTGAAACATTAAAAAGTCTCGAAAATTTTTTTTGCTGTGGTTTTTTTTTACTTAAAATTTTATAAAATTTTCTTTAGTTTAAAAAATGAGGATAAAAATGTTAAAAAAAAATCAAAAATATTCGAATCATTTAATTTTGGGTTTTTTTTTAAAATCAAAAACAAAAACTAATGAAAATTTTTAATATTTATTTTTTTTTTTTGAATAATTCAAACATGAATGGGACCAAACAAACTTGAAAAAAAAAAATTCCCTTGTAAATTTGGGGTGGGAATAAATTAAACATATTTTTTTTATTTTTCAATAAAACAAAAAATTGTTCATACCAACAAATTAAATATCTTTTGTTTTTGGGGGCCCAAAATTGGTTTACCCCATTCCCCCAAAACATCATCTGTAACAAAACTTTATTAAAAGATGTTTTTAAAAATCAAAATTTTTATAATACCCATAACCCTTTCGTTTTTTGTTCTTTTTGGAAAAGTTTTACCCGGGGTTGTTAAAGTGAAAGGGGAGATCAACCCGGGGGTTAACTTTATCAATTTCAAAAAAACGGAAAAATCACAAAAAGGGGTTTTTAGAAAAAAAAGAAAACAATTTCAAAAAAAATTTGGAGATCTTACACTAATTTTCCCCTTTATCATCCCAGAATTAAAAGATATTCATAGGGAAATCAATTTGATCTTGTTGGGGCCCGAATTGGCCCATGTGGCCAGCCCCCTCGAAAACGCTGTTTTAGACAAATGCGATGGAAGAAATTAAAGGGAATAGAAATGGGGGGCGATCTGGTCTAGGGATTCATTCGGTCTTTTTACGTCGGCCACCAAGTGGGCTCGTTTTTGGGGGTTCCCTGGTGTTGACACCCCCAAAGGCGTTTAAACCTTTTTTTGGTGTTTCGTAGTCGTCAAACGCCGGCGGCGGGGGAAAGGGTGGGTCCGGGCGGGCCGGTAACCAGCGGTTTCGGGGTGTCACCGGGGCGGTCGGGGAAATTTGGGTCAGGCGCAGAATGAGGGGTGGGGACGTTCTGCAGCGGCGGACCCATTTGCGACGGGCCCCCTTTGGGAAAGGGGGGGCGGTCTTCTGGGCCCGGACCCCCGCGTAGAGATTTGGTGGGGCATTCAGTTTGGGCCAACCCGGGGTGGAGGCTTTAATCCGTGGGGTGGGGGTGCAATTTAGGGGTGGCCGGATCCCGGAGGGTGCTGCCCGGGGGGGGTACGCGGGCGGGCGGGCGGTTCCGGAATGGGGAGGCAGGGGTTCGGAGGAGGTAAAAAAATTTTAATATACAGTCTTTAAAAAAACCGTGCCCTTCTTTTTTCCACCGCGAAGCTTCCAAAAAAATTTAGGAATTCACAACCATAAAGGGGAAAAACATCGATTAAAAGGGAATGGGGACTTGAAGACATTATAAAATGTTGAATCATGGTCCCAAAATGTTTTAATTAAGGGGATGATTTTGAAAAACATAGCAATATTTTTTTCCGGGTTTAATTTTTCCATGAAATTGCCTTGTTGGGATAATTATTTTTGGTGAGCGGATAATAACCATCGCAAAACCTTCATTCCCTTGATTATCAATTACTTGATATCTAGAATCCCGACTCATAAAGAGCGATGTTCAAAACCCCCAACTCCATTTTCTTAATTGTTTAAATAAGTTAATCAAAACCCCCAAAAAAAATCGGACCAGTTTCCAGATTCCATAAAAATGTTTTGTAAATAAACAATGAAGACAATAAAAAGAAAAATTTTCCTCAGGGGAAACCCCCAAGACGATGGGCCCAGGAGAAGGCCACCGAAAAATTCCCTGGGGGGTTGGGACTTTCCCTTTTCAGGGCCTTTTTGATGAGGGCGGCCCCCGTGGAGCCCCAGGCGATGATACCGATAGGAAGGGGCCCGAAGTTGGGGCATCAAAACACGGGCCTCCCCGAGGCCGTGTCGAGCACCCCCCGGAGAAACCCCCAAAAAAACGCCCCTCAAAATTACACTGGGTGAGGAAAAGGATATAGCCCAAAGGGGGATTCGGGGAAAATTTCTCATGTTTTAATTTTGGATTTTAAATATTGTAATTATCTTTTTTAAAAGTCAACGTTCTTTTTTTATCATAGAGAAAGGTCAAAAACGAAGGGGAAAAAAAGGGGAGAGGACAGAGGGAGAAAAGAAACGGGAAAAAAAAGATATTATGGAGAGGGGAAAGAGAGGAGACAGGGAGGGGAGGGGAAAGGGGAGGGAGGGCATCCCCCCTTTTGGGGGTTTGAGCAAGGCCCCTCCCGCAACCCGCGGGCCCGGCAAAAGGTGGGGGCCGACTGGGAGAAAGGGCCCGTATTGCGTGGGGCCCCGGGCCCCACGCGGTTGAGGCCGGGCGGGCCTCGCCCCCCTACCCCCCAGGTCGGCCCCACTGGGAAGGCCCACGAAGGGCCCAACCCCCCACCACCCACGCAAGCCCGCGCCAGCAACGGGGGGTTTGAATTGGAAACAGGGGACACCGACCCCACCCGGAACAACCCCCCCGAACCTGCGCCCCGCCCCGTCAACCCTGACACCCAACAAGATGAACAAATTTCCCGGGAAAAGAGGCAAAATCTGAACGGAACGGTTAAACAAATTTTAAATCAGAACCCCAGCCCCCCCAAACCCCCAAAAACCCCCAATCAATCTTTCTTTGTCCCCATTGGGATGGTAATTTGTTCTAGAGAATTTTCTCTGAAATCTGAGATGAGATAAGACGAGGCGCCCCCAAACCGGGTTCCCCACCCGAACGGCCCGAACATAAAACACCATTCATCTTTAATCCGGGGGAGAAAAAAGAATCGATCGAAGTTTCACTAAAACGGTAATGAATGGCGGTTGACGAAAAGTCCGGGGCAAGACCACAAGCCCATCGAACCTTTTTATAGGGAGATACATTTTTAAAAGTTAGGTAAATCATGTTGTAAGAACTTTTATTCGCGGATTAAGACAAGTCACAAAAAAAATGTTAAACGCCCTTTTTGCCCTTTTTATTCATATTTGGGAAGGGAAGTCTGTTGTAAGGTTGTTGTGATATAAACTGAGGGGGAAATTTAATGTTTCGTTTTTCACCAGAAAAATTCAGGGGATAGTAGTTCCTCAAAGGTGTTTTCCCATTTTATTGTATTGATTTTGTTTTTTGTGTCGTTCTTTGGTTGTTTTGTAAAAAATTATACTTTTAAAAAGGACTTTATAGAAAGGATTTTAAATTTTTTACCAATATATTTTATTTTTTGAGACTTTTTAGTTTTTGTAACTTTTCTAGTAATTACTTTTCATTATTGTAGAATCGGTTTTCCCCCATTATTTTGCCTGATGTGTAACAGAAATAGTTAAAAAACTTGCAATTGCTGAAATAAAGATGGTCATAAAAATTTTGGGATACTTTTTGAAATTAAACATTCTTTTGCAGGTTTAACGGGGTCGTATTAAATATTTGAGAGAAATAAAGTATGTTTCCCAAATTTTGGTGTTCATCGTTTTCTTTTTTTAAGTCACCCCGACAGAGCTTCCCCCCCCTTTCCCCGTTTTCCCCAGCAGGCTGCCTTTTTTTTTTTCAGGTTCTGAATCCCACATCGGGGTGGGATCCCAATGATGCAGGACCACCCGCCAGCTAGCGTTTTGGCACAGATCGTACTCAAAAAGGAAGGTGGGGGCAGTTCTAATTTGATCATTTGCAACATCTTTTTTGGTTTTTTTCCCCTAATTTTAAAACCCGGGATTTCCCTCTACTTATATTGTTAGTAATTTTCTACAGTTTTATATTTTTTGTTTAACCAAACGTTTCAGATTGGGGAAAATTTTTTAAATGAAGATCATGACACAAGTACAGGATTCCTGCTTTTTAGACCTTTGTGGAAAACATCATTTAAACTTCAACATCAACGTATTCACGAACTGTAATCTTAAACGCCGTGAAAAAAAGGGTTTGGGATTGTTGATCTTTTGTTTTTGTTTTGGGGGCGATCTTTCTTTTCCCGGAATAGGGTGTGGGCATGAAAGGGGGGGGAAGACGAGGAGGAAAAAAGAGGATGATAGACGCGGCCCTGGCCGTTTGTACGCCCCAGCATTCGTCGGGTGCGATCGGGAAACAAAAAACTACGTTCGGCCCCGGGCAATTTCCCCTCCAGACAGAAACTAATTATTCAGCTAAAAAGCAGGTCAAAAAATCCCCCACCGCGACTCAAAATAGATCCCGGCGGCGCTGCGGGACATCGTTGATGCCACTCCCGCTACCGGTAGATTAATTTGCAAAAAAAAGATGATTATTTAAAAAGGTTTGGGTAGATAGAAAAAATTTTTTAATTTAATGGTTCCCAATACAAAAATTTATAACGTTAAATTTAAAAATTTTAAAAAATACAAAAAGGCTTAAAATGATATTTAAAAAAGAAGGCTGTTTCTTTTTATAGCAGCCCTTCAGCCCAACCCTTTTTATTTAAACAGGATTGTTTTGAAAAACTGTTTGTTTTTGGGAATACCCAAAATTTCCCAATTTATGGATTAGAAAAATTAAATTGGAAATGTTTTAAAATTTAAAGAAATTTAAAAGAAACAATACTGAATGCTGAAAATTGAAGTGAATAATGTTTCAAATTGTTTTCCAAAAAGTTTTTTTAATAATACCCCCTATATTCAAATTTTCATATTTTCTTTTTTTAAAAGTATTAATTTTAAAATTTTTTAAATTTAAATAATTTAATTTTTTTAAAACAATTTTTCAAAAACCCTTCCAAATTTTAATTTTTTAATTTCTTTTAAATTATCATCACTTTTAAAATACGTTGCAGCCCGATTTGGTTTTTCCGTTTTTTGGGAATATTGAAAATTTAAAATTTTAAATCTGCAAATTGAAGACGAGATTTGGCCAAATTTTTTAGTCTAGAAAATCAGGTTTTGAAAAAAATGTACTTTTTTAAAGAAAGTGAGTATTTTCAGTTTTGTTTAAAAGGGAGGTTTTTTAAAAAAATATGTTCACAAAAGGTTTTTAATAAGCAAATTTTTGGTTAATTCAAAACTTTTCTACTGTTTGAATAGGGGAAGGGAAAAATATGGATCTATTTAGTTAAACTAAATTTTTGAAATTTTAAATTTTGAAATAATGGAAAAAGAGGGATTTTTAGCACCACTGTTAAAATTGAAATTAATTTAAGCCCAGTGATAAAATACACCGAAAAATTAAAAATAAAAAATTCATTATTATTTTCCCGGCAGCTTTGCACTTCCCTGTTATAAGACTAAAGGATGCTGACAAGGATATTTCCAGATTTGGGATAACCAAATAGGAACCCAAACATGCATACCCGCTAAATGATAAAAAATTTTTCCCATAATTTTCCCATTCTGATAAAAAAATTGAAAATAAATTGTTGTTGTTAATACTTTAAAACCCAATCCCAAATTAAAATTTTGGTTCCACCCCCCTTTTTTAGAAATTTATGTCTTTATTAACTAAAATATCAATTCGTGTTTATTCTTAAAAAATTTAAAAAAATTTTAAAATAAAAGATTTTCCACAGTTCATTACAAGAGATAGTGAAATTTTAACATTAAAGTGAAATCAAAATCAATAGGAATTTAAAAAAAATAATGTCCAAGTACCCAGAAATTTTTCAGGATTCCGTCTTAATGAAATAAATTTTTGTATTTTTGCGAGTTTGAGACATTTTTTATCTAAAATCTCTTCGGGGGAATTGCGACTGTCCCTTTAGTAATTTTGCAAAAGCCTCCCCTAAATGATGTCTGAGAAAAATTTCAAACGCCTGTTTGTCCCAAGTAATATTCTTTCCCGATTGGTGAAAGGAGGTAAGAAATTCGGTCGAAAGAGCGGGCCCTCATGGCCTGAGCTCGCCACAAAAAGGAATCATTAATTCAAAAACCCAAGCCCCTTTCTCTTTTGGGGTAATTTTAAAAACCGCAACTTGGCCATTTAAAGACGCAGACGGGCACATCGATAAGGGGTAGGGAAATCCGTCTTGCCGCACCTTTTCCTGTTTCTTTTCCCCCATTTTAGACTCAAGTTCTCCCGACCGAACCCTTTAAGGATGAGGAAAAATTTGTTTGATCTGGGTTTTTTTACACAAGCTTTACCCGGGAAGGGATCCCTTGATCCTTTTAAAAGTGTAGAATCCTGGGGGATAAGTTTAATTATTATTATTATTATTATTATTTATTTTATTAATTTTATTATAAAACCCCCTTTTGGGTGAATTTTAAAACGGGTAAATGAAAAACAAAAAATTAAAATTTTCAAGAAATAATAAAAAATAATTAAATTTTATTATTATTTTAAATTTTGATAAAAAAAAAATATCTTTTTCCCTAAAATAAAATTTCGCGTTTCTTTTTTTGCAGATGAAACAAGTATAGAAGTTTAGCATCCTTTTTTTCAGGGTTTTTTTAAAGTTTTGTTCTTTTCCCAGCCTGTACATTTTGTACCCGTTTTCGCTGAAAAGGAACCGTACCCCCTTGACGCCCGTGCGGGGGGGGGCAGGGGGGAGGGGGGTTGGCCGCGGCGCGGGGAAAAGCGGCGGAAGAGCACCGGAACGCCAGCACCAGACCCGGCGCGCCGGCGGAAAACCCGGGCCCACTGGATTTCAACCGTTTTATTTTTTTTATTTTTTTAAAATTTTTTTGAAATTATGAACATTTTTTGTGAAATTTTATTGTATTCAGAGAATTTTTTTTATTCCTTGTAGATTAGTTATTTGTTTTGGATTATGAGGGGGGAAGTTTGGAGATTTTAAATTATTAATGGCGGGGTTGTAAAAAAATTGGGACAAAAGGTCCAAATTGAATTATAGATAAATTTAATGAGATGTTGTTATTCTTACTTAAAATTATATCTTTTCCGATTTTAAAACCTTCAATTGTCTTTGAAATTATATTATTTATTTATTGTAAATTAATTATTTTATTGAAAAACTAATTTTTTTCTTTTTTTTCCCCTTTTTATCCTATTTATTTATTTACATCCGTTTGTTTGCTATTCAACATCTTTCCTTTGTTTTAAAAATTGTGTTAAAACCTTTCTTTTTTGGTTTCGCATTATTATTTACAAATTGAAATTTTTTTTGACGAACTTTTGGATCGCCCAAAATTAACTCAATGCCGTTTGGTGTTGGGAGTTTTGTTTAAAATTATGGGATTTTTTAAAAGGGGGAACTAAAAAGTTTTTTCCAATGCCCGGGCAGATTCGATGTGTTTTACAAAAAACACTTATAATTTTTGTGGTGCATTATTTTTTATTTAAAATGTTCCTTGTTTCTGCTGCCCGCAATATATAGAACGATTTTCCAAAACCCAAAACAGCGTACATAACTGACCTGGGCCCCTTATTTTTTTTTCCCTTCCTTGGTCCTTTCTTTAAAAGGGGTTTTTTTAAATGGCTTCCTTTTGTTTTCCTGTCCGAGAAAATATAGACCCCAAAAAATTAAAAGGGCAGGTTCGGCCCATCTAAAAAATTTATTTTTTCGATAAACATTAAAAAATTTTTTTTTGATAAATAATATTTTTTTTAAAAGAGACAAAGGGAGTTTAGAATTAAACTTTTCTGACTTAAAAAATTTTTTTTCCAAAAATTTCGAAAAGTTTTTTTGTTGAAGAGTTTTTAAAAAATTTTCATACTAATTTAAAATTTAAAATTTGGTTCCCTCGAAAAATTTTGAAAAACCCAAAGAGTTTTATGGGATGTTTTAAGGGGCCATTAGTATTTTAGAAGGGGGCGGACTGAACAGCTTTTTGGAGGATATTTTGAATTTGTGATGTTCCTTTTTCCGGAATTTCATTTGCTTTTTTTGGAAAAACCCTTCACCCAAAATCTGAATATAAAAATTTAAAAATTTTTTTAAAAAAATTTTTTATCTCTGTCATGCAGGGGTAAATAGTTGTTCGGAGTTTTATCGATTTTAAAAAAATTATATTTTTCAATAATTTTAATTTTTTAATTTTATTATTTTGAAAACAACATTGAATGAAAAAAATTTTAACCTTCACGAGGATAAAAGTTTTTTTTCCCTTTTTTTTCCCATTTTTGGTGTTTATGGTTTCCAAGGAAAACAATAAAATAAATATCATAAATTCCAGGTTGAAAAACAATTTCAATCTAATCATTTGAATAACATATGGACTAAACCTTTTTAAAATTTTCAGAAATGAAACTCCCTTTCAAAGTTTTTTGGATTTTCCAAAGAACGGTAGGCTCACGACCCACCGGGATCCAGGCGGTCTTTTGGTAGGGGGGGACGTCCAGATCATGGGGTTACGGGAGGCCCCCAAAGGGGTTTTCCACAGGGAATACAAAGTCGCCGAAACCGTTTTTTTTTAAAATTTTTGGGGGTTTTTTAAAAGACTGTTTTAACGGCCATTTCATTTTTTCGAAAAGAATGGGAACTTTCTTTTCCCCCGGGTTTTTTTTCACAACCCCCCGTTTCAAATTGGACAAACTGAGGAAACAGGAAAACAGATAAATTTTGAACACCAAAAATTTTCGTCAAAAAATTTTCATTTTGCATTGATCGGCAATAAAATTTTTTGGGGGTTTCCCGCTTATTTCCCCCAGAAACCCCCTTTTTCGTGGGGCATGAAAAAAAAAGGAAAATCAAAAACCTATTATATATATTTTATATATATATATATATATATATTTATATTCTTATATTTTTTAATGTTTTAGTTGATTTATTCAACGTAACCTTTAAATTTTAGTGGGGAGAAAAGCCCAAATCTTTCAAGAAATTTCAGCCTGATTATAAAAAAAATTTGGCCACCAATTTTTTCCGGAAAAATTATTGTCTGTAATAGATATTACCCGGTTCCATCATACAGAGGGGTGGGGAATCAAAACAAAATACATTTTCATCTTATTAAATTTTGGGAAAAAATGTATTTTTTAAAAACATAAAATTTTTTAAAATGTTTTTTTGGTATTTGATAATTTTCCCCCAAAATTAAAACCCAAACCTTTCCAATTTATAATGTAATATTCCCTTTTTACGCGGGCCTTGTTCCCCATTCTTCTAACGCCCTGCCCTACGCCCAGATCCACTTTCTTTTTTTTTGCAGAACCTTTCAATATTCACCACGCTCATTAAAAAAACTAATTCTCCCCCAAACAAATTAAGTTCACCCAAAGCATCCCGAATCTAAGATCAAAAAAATTTGGTTGTTTCCCAGTCCAATAATTTCCCGCCCTCAAGCCCCTTCTCTCGTTCATAAAATTTTTTGTTCTACCTTTTCATTAATTAAAATTCCCCCAGAAATGTTTACAAGCCCCAAAAATTTAACATTATTTGTCCAGATCCTTTCAACACCCGGCATCATAGAATGAACCCATCAATTTTTACCCTTAAAAACCCTTTATCTTTCGATTGATTTTACAGAAACCGATTCTTGCCGCCAACCCAAATTTCTTAAAATGAACCAGGTTCCGATTGTCACGGAAAGTTTGGGGTTCTTGAGACGCCTTACCGTTATGGGGAATTTTTACATATTTATCCTTATAAAAGTTTATAAAAAATATTGTTTTTATGTCTCAAATTTAAACAATAATTTATATAATGCACAACAGAAATTCCTTTTCCCAAAACCCCAATTATTGATGATTTTTTTCACCAAACAAAAAATAAAAATTGGGAAGGTTTTTTCAAAAAACATTATTTTTTTTCAAAGTTATTCCTTTTCCCCTATAATAGTGTTGTAAAATATCAGAAAATTGAACCCGTTATTTAAAAAAATTTGGGGGGGTTGAAAAATTTTGGGAAAAGATGCCTTTTTTTCCCAAAACTGGGGAAAAATGGGGCCCAAGGAACCCCAACCCACAGACCAAACGGTTTGGGACGACCGCCAAAGAAAACTATTTTTATACAACAAATGTTAAAAAAGAAATAAAGGGTTGATTACCTTCCCAAAAAATAAATTTTTTTATCAAAAGGAAAATAAAAAAAAATCAAAAAAAGGATTTAAATTTTTATTTTTTAATTTAAAACAAGTGATTCAGGAAGGGAAATTTGTTTGAATAAAAAATGCAAGAAATTTGTAAATTTTTAAATTTGGGCGTCCTTTTTTAAGAAAAAGTTTTAAATAACTTTTTGGCTTTTTTCATTTTTAAAAATAATTTTAGTTAAAGATCCATGAAATTAATACAAATTTGTATAACCATTTTTGTAAGATGGAGATGTCTTTTGAATGTTTTTTCCATGTCACATTTTATAAAGAAAAATCGACTTAAATGTGCACATGCCCCATCTGACCAACCATCTTTTTCATTTCAAAAATTATTTTTTTTTTTAAAGAAGACTTTAAGATCAAAGAATAATGTGTTGGGAGTTAAGTTTGGTTTAAAAAAAGCGTCAAACCAACTAGTAATGATATGAAGGGGTTAATAAAAAAAATAAATAAATAAAAACAAAAAAAACAAACAAAAACAAATAAAAAAAACAAATAAATAAATAAATAAAAAAAAATAAAAAACTAAAAATAAATTTGGGAAGTTAAAACTTATTAAGGGAATAAAATTTTGCCTTTAATTATTTCTTTTTTTAATTTTTATTAACATTTTCTTCTTTTTTTGAGAAAATGCTATTTCAATAAAAGAAAACGAATTAAATACATACTCCCTTTTCCAATGGAGCTTTATTTTTGGGGTATTGTCGTCCGGGTGGGGGGTGCCCAAAAGGAGTTAAAAGGAGAATGAACGGTGAAGAAGATTTTGGGGGCCCGGGGTCCCGCTGCCAGAATTCTGATGCTGTGATCCCAAGGACCCTCTGTTGGTTTCCTTTCCTTTGACAAACGGGCCAATTTTTTCTCTTTTAAGTCCCCCCCAAATTTGGGGACTAAAAATTTTGAAATAAAAGGAGGAATTTGGATTTTTTTAATTTATTGATTTGATTTATTTTTAAAAAATAAAACTATATGTTGTGGGGAAGTAGTTTACCAAATTTTGAGCTTTGATTTCTTTTTTTTTATTCATTTGTTTGTAAAATTTTTTAAAAAAAGGAGATTTTTTAAAAAATTTTGGGATTTTTTTCCCCAAAAACGGGAAAAAAATTTTAATTATTTCCATTGCCCGTCATTTTTGGGGTTTTTTTCCCCCATTTTGGGGAACCAAATTGACGACAAACTGAACACAAACCGCCGCGCGACTTTAAAAATCCATGAAATTAATGGGGGGTCCAAGATCCCCCCCCACCCACTAGGCGCCCGTCGGGGGCCACCCGTCACACCTTTTTCACAAACTTATGTAAAATTTAAAACCCCAATTAGCGACCCTTTTAGGAGAGAAATTTCCCCAAAATAAGAACTCTTCCCACAAATAGAATAAACCAAAATTTTTCCAGAAACTATCAGTTCCCAGAATTTTAAAAGGGGAATGAAAAAAAAAACCCCGTTTTCCCCTTCAAAAATTTTCGATAAAAACCCCAAATTTTTCCCCGATTTGGGCGAAAAGTCCGGAACAACCCCTGAGAAAAACAGACAACGACAGGCCGTAATTCGCCCCCTCAAACAGAATAGGAAAATTTCGTTTGGGAACAAAGACTGAAGAAGCAAAAGGGTTAAAAAAAGAAAAACAGGAAAACCCAAACCAAATCGATAATCCCCAAAAATAACAAAATGTTTTTGTTCCCAAAAAAATAGTTATAGTGGGTTTTGGCGTTTTTAAAAATTTTCAAATATTTTTGCAGTAAACCGCCAAAAAGAAAGCATTGCACTCACTGAAGAGTTTTTTGACGGGGCGGCATCTCCGTATTCCAGTGATTAGCGTCTTCCCCTGGTCCATAAGGGGAAGCAGCCCCGAGAAAGGGCCAGGGAAAAGAACGTACAAGCCAACATGCGGGCTTGCCCCCCCGGGGCCCATTTCAGTAAAGAGCCAGCCCTATTTCCAAAACCCCATTAAAACCCTAAAACAAAAAAAGGGATTTTTTTAAATAAAAAAATTTTTTTATACGTTTCCCGGGGGCCCCTTTACCACGTATACTTATATAAAAATGAAATTTTTTGGTTTTTTAGAAAAAGAAAGTCGGGATTTCTTTAAAAAGAAATAAAATTTTTGATTCAGATATCAAAAATTTTTCGAGGTGAAAAAAAAGATATACATAAAATCTCTTAAGGGTAGTATTAAATTTTTGTATTTAATTTTTTTAAACCATTTTTAAACAGAAATATAAAAATACTTTATCCCCATGACAAACTCTGAAGTTTTTAAAACAGTAATAAAAAATGAATTATTTTTTTAAAAACAAAAAACATTAAAAAAATATTCAATATAAAGGGTTTTTTTTTTTGGGGTAAAAACAGGAAACATTTTTTAACATTGGTGTCCCCTGTAGTTTGTTGGGTTTTTTTGAAACGTTTCCCGAGGGTAAAAGGACCATATAGGATCCCAAATTGAGCTGATGGAACCAACCCCTGGGGAAACGGTCTTTTGTGGAAATGGTAACTGATCGCCACCACCCCATTGGGGCCCATTTTCTTCGGGATTTTGGATTTTTTGAAGAACAAAAAAATTTAAAAGAAAAAAAAAAAAGGGCAAAAACCCTCCAAAATTTTTTATAAAAACAATTTAGTTTAACTGAATTATGATGAAATTAATTTTTTGTATTATTCGAAAAGTAAAATATAAAAAACAATGTTTTCCAAAAAATAAATATTGTAGGGTCAAAATACACCTGATGACAAGAGGGGGATAAAAAATTATGGATGAGTAAACTAAAAAAGGGAAAAAACCCATAATAAGGATTTATTTTCTTTTTCATTTTAATTTTGACCTGGTATTTTAAAAATTTTTTAAGGGGGTATATTCATGAAGGTCCGGGGTTTTACAAAAAACATTGAAAAACACGGGGTTGGATATCAAAAACCAATTTATTGCATCATAAAACCAAAATCTCAAACGTTTTGTAACCTGTTTGGTCCAAAACTATAAACTGGGGGCCTGTTCTCAAAAACCTTTACCCCCAAAACCGTTTTGTTTCGGGGGTGATAACCGCAGGTCCCGCCCATCGGCTACCCCGGCTCGGGCACCCCCTTGGGCCGGTATTTTTGGGGGGCAGGAACGAAGATTTCGGCGACCCCGCGACCCCAAATTTTGAACCCGAATTTTTGGTTTTTTCCGACGAAACCCCGTTCCCAAATTGTTTGATTCGACTCCTGTGGCCCCGACGCACTTGTTATTTTCCGTTGGGACACGGCCAACCCTGGGGGCCCCTCGGACACCCATCAGTGTTTGTTTCTCCCACTAGATTTCTCCCCTTTTTCCTTTCCCTTTATTTCCTTTTGACAAAAAATTTAGACCTGTTCTCTTACCCGTTTTTTCCCCAACTCATTTTTCCCCCCCAAAACCCCCTTCATACCCGTCCTCCTCCCCCCCCGACTATCCCCCCTCAACAGATCTCTCCTCTCGCCACCCCCCGGTTCCAGACTCTTAACAATTTTAAATTTTAAATTAATTTTTTTTTTGGATTTTCCCAAAAACCCAAATTTCCCCTAAAAGAATCTAAAAGAAAAAACCCCTTTTTTAAAAGGTTTTTTAAATACAGTATAACAAATAATTTTTTTAACCCTTTTTTAAAAGGTAAACCTTTAAGTTGCGATCCATCCATAAAGTTTTAAAAACCCGGGATTTTTTTACACTTTTTCCCCGGGAACTGAAAAAAAATCTTTTATGCAAAATTTTTCTTTCAAAAACGGGTTTTTGTTTTTAAAAGAGAACCTTTCCCAGGGATCTTTACAAAACCACTACATCAAATTAGGACTTTTTGACCTCATTCACCCCTGGTTGAATTTTTTTAATTTGAAATATTTTTGTAAAGAAACCCTATGCTGAACCCACAGGGTTCAGCATCACAGGGTCAAGGGTCGCAACTGCAGGCGCACTTACGTATTCGGGGAAAAGGGGAAAATTTGTCCCTTTTCCCACTGGAACCCCTCCCCCTTTATGGCTTTCCCCTTTACTAACCCCTTAAAGGTGCTTGCCAGCCCCCTCTTTTATTTCAGCCTTTATTGGGGGCTTTTTTAATTTTCCTTGAGCCGGCCCTTCAGAGTCTTTTTAAAAAATCAAAAATTTTTGTAAAAAGTGTTTTAAAAATTTTCCCCCAGAGTAGTTTGTTTACTTACAAGATAGATCAAATTATAAGACTAAAAATATTGTTTCAATTTTTAAAACCCGAATTTTTTGTTTTTTTGTTTGGGTTTCCTTTTAAAACCCAAAAAATGTTTAATAAATTGGATAAAAAATTTTTGTTTGGCTTGAAATGGGAAATCCTTTGAAATTTTAAAGATTTACTAATGTTTATTTTTTTGCATCGTTTATAATATTGTTTTATTTGGACCTCATTGGGGTCCAATGCCTTATTTCTTTTAATGTTGTTTGCTTTCCAAAAAGGGGGCGGGACCCCGGGGTGATAGGAAATTCGCTATATAGGGCCCTTTCCATTCCAGGAGACTAGGAGGGTTTTTGGCTCTAGTCGAACCGGCTTTTTCAAATCCCAGCCGAGAGGTCATTGCGCGTCACCGGCACCGCGGGCCGCCACCCTTTTTGGGGCGCGATCAGGGTCGTTTGGAAATTTTGTTTAGCGGAAAAGGGGGCGCCCTTCCCCACTCCTTTTGCAAACTTCGACCATGTTCTGGCGGGGTTAAAAACATTTAAAATTTTGATTATGACTCCTAAGAAAGTTGGTTCCATGGCTCATGGAGCTGTTTATTAATGTTATTTGAGAAAAAAAGGCCAAAACATTTTTTCCACAATTTGAAAATTTTCTCTAAATTAAAAGGGGGATTCAAAAAAGGGGTTATAAGATTTTTGTATGTGGATGTTGAGATGCCACTAAGGTTTTCACCTCTTTAAAAATTTTGTTTAATTTTCACCCCCGCCCCAAAAGGCTTTCAAGGTATTTAAACATTAAATTTAGGCATTTTTTCGCGCCTTTTTTTATGGAGACGGGCCCCGCGTCCCATTCTGCTTAAATTTAAAATTTCTTTTTTTTCCGCGCCGGAACCGGCATAGAAAAAATATATTTAAATTTTTATCTAATAAATGTTTATATTGAAAATTTTTTGTTGCATTCCGAGAGATCCCAAAATTGTGATACCTTTTTAAAAAACTTGGGGGCCAGAAAGTTCAAGTGACAATTTTAATTTCTATTAGAAATTTTTAAAAAGCTTTCTTTTCTCTTTGCAAATTATCCCATATTACGAAAAAAATTATTATAATTTAAAACTGGGGACCGAAAAAAAAAAAAAAGAGGTCAAATTTTATATTTGTAAATAACAAGGGTTTTGGGGGCGCCACCCCCCCGGGTCCGATGATCAAAGGATCATTTCCAAGAAAAAATCAATTGACCGGGGAAAAATGTTTCCCCCCTTTTTAGTTGCGTCTCTTGCCGTTTTTAAAGGGGAGACCGATGGAATGAAGAACGGGGTTACACCGAGTTGCGCTGCTTCCGCCGGGTCGCTGGGAGTCGGACGGGCCCCCCAGATGGCGGTGTGTCACCCCCCGTGCCCCGCCCTGCAAGCCCCGTCCGGGTTTCCCCCCCCCCGGGCCCCCGAGGGCCCCTGGGGCCCCTGGAGCGTCGTCGGCGGGGGGCCGGGGGGTGGGGTGCCGCGGGGGCGTGGGGACCATCGGAAACCCGGTCGGGCGACAAAAGCGAAAGCCTTTGGCTGTGGGGAATATTTTCGAAATGTTTTCGGGAATATACCTTTCATAGTCACTTTTTGGCACCAAATTTTTTTGATCAAAAACCCGATCTATTTTTTTAAAATTGGGTTACCCTTTTAATAAAAGTTAAAACTTTCAGATGGGTTTGATTAACAAAAATAGTCTTTATTATTAATTTTAAAAATGAAAAATAGGGGGGGGGGATTAGGGTTTTTGTCTTAATAAGAATTTTTGAAAAGAAAAAAAAAAACGAAATTTTTTTATTTAAAAATTCAAAGATTTCAAAAAAAAAAGTCTATAATGACTCTTTACATTTTTTTCCTTATGACATCTTCCCCGAATTTTAACTTATAATATCTGGTGCAGGGCCCAAATTTCTCTAAGTAAAATTTAAATTTTTGGGGGGATGGCTTTTTTGGTCTTGCCCATCTTCCACGCCATCACTCGCCCAAATTAATTTTTTTAATTTTTTAAATTTGGTTTTTTAAAAGAAAAAATATTACATAAGAAAAGAATCGCCATATTTAAAAAAAATTTAAAAAATTAATTTTTTAAAATGGGGAAATTAATATTTTAAAAAGAAAAATAAAAATTCTTCATCAGTTTTATTATAAAACCATTAAACCGCCTTTATTCATGATTCCCCTTTTCAATGAATGTTGGGCTCTTTGTTTTTATTGATTATTCCACTTGAAAGGGAATTTTTTTTTTGATCCTTTTTAAATTTGCTGTTTTTTCGGTTGTGTAAACATTTTAAGATCTTTTTCAACCCCGTTTCTTTGTCTTTTATTCCCCGGCAAATTTTATTTCCAATATTTTTTGTTCCCTTTTTTCCCTGTCGTCATAGTTTGATTTTGGTACTGGTCACTAAAAAAATTTGAATTTTCCGGGGGGGTTACACTTTTCCAAAATAATTGGGGGCCAAGATTTTTTGGGGTTTCTCCTAAAAGGGGCCCCCAAATCTAAAAGCCTCCTCTGCCCTTTTTTTCGAGGAAAAAGCAAAATCAAATAAAAAAAATTTTAAAGAAAAGTCAGAAAAAGAAGGAAGAAAGTGAAAGCCTATCAACCCAAAGACTAGAAAACAAACCAAGTGAGGCCAGAGAAAAGGGGGTGCTCGAAGTGGAGGGAACAACCCCAGAGAACCACCAGAGATCCAAAAAAGATATTGAAATGGTCGAGGTGAAAAGGAAAAATTGGGGAAGGGGCAGGCGTTGCAAGACGCTTTTCGCTTCCCCCCAACCTTTATCGCTTAAATCCTACAGTAAAGGAAAAAACAAACCGTCAAATGCCCACAATCCCCGCTTTTTTGAATCCCAAACCTCCACCAGGCAGTGTTTTGCGGCAGGAATAACAAAAAGGAGGCCTTAACCCCCTTTGGGGGTTTAAACCCGATCCGTAATGGATTTTTTGGGGAAAACATCTTTCGCCTCCCGGGGGGAAAGAAACCGATGTCCCCTGTTGTAGATTTACCGGAAAGAAAAAGTTTAAAATTCACGGTTTTTCCATAATATTCTTTCCATGGGAAAAAACAAAAATTTGGGGAAAAGAAACATGTATCCCGATGTAAAATAGCGTTTTTCCTTTTTTTTCGTTATTTTCATTCTTTTTTTTACTTTTATTTAGAGAATTCAAAAATTTTAAAAAAATTCCTTAAATTTTAAAATTTAAAATATATAAAAATAATTTAAACGTGGATTTTTGAGGAAAAGATAGCACTGAAAATTTAAAATAATTTTCACCAAAGGGAAATTTTTTAATGACAGAAAAAAAAAACCTTTTTAAATAATTTAAATTTTTAATAAATTTTTGTTTCTTTTTTGCCATTCATTCAAATTGATGAATGAGAAACAAAACAAAAGAATTTTTATTTTGTAAATTAAAATTTTCCAAAGAATCATTGAATTCATTGTAGATTCATTTAAAAATTTTTATAGAAAATTTCTGGAAAAAAATCATCCAAAAAATTTTTTAAAAAAATATGAAAATTTAAAAAAAAATTAACAAAAATCAAAAATATTTATTTAACTAAAAAAAAAACAATTACAAAACCAAAAAAAAGTTTTACATTTGAGGTTTTTCAGGGTTTTTAAAAAAAAAGTTAAAAATTAAAACATGAAATAGAACTAAGGAAGAAAAAGCGAAATTTAAAAATACTGATGAATCTTTAAAAGAAAATTCAATTTTTGTCATTTATATGATAAAATTTTTGAAATAAATCATTTTTGAAACAATGACAGATTTAAATTTTTTAAAAAAAATTTTTAAATTTTTTGGAAAGATTTCTTAGGTTCACGTAAAAAATTCGGGAAATTTATTAAAAATTACTTCTTTTACATAAAAAAATTTCCCTGACAATCCCTCTCTTATCCTTCATAAAATCGAAAATTTCCTTCCAACTTCCTGATATAATAAAACCCCGCCGATCCCCGAAACGCATCACATAAAATTTAATTTTTAAAACCAGCTTTAAAAAAAATCCCGTTTTTCCACCCATTTTTTTTGTTCTTTGTCCTCTTTTTTGCATCCAGACCCTTTTCTATAATCCACAACCCCTCCCAGAACAAAGCACCTAAAAAGGGAAAAGATAATATGTTCAATTATTTTGTTTTGGATATGAAAAGAAGAGATTGGAAAAAAAGAAATCAATTTTTTTAAAAAACTTGTTTGAAAATTGAAAAGGTGAAAGTGTTTGTGCGGATGTTTTTGTTTTCTTTAACTGGGTCAAATTTTAACACAATGACGTATTTTAAATTAAAAAAAAAATGGGGGTTAAAGTTTTTTAAAGAAATCATAACATTTTTGATAAAAATGCTTTCCTTTATGTCGAAAGAAGCCCCCCAAGAATGGGGTCGGGTTATCTCAGAAAAGGGATCAATTCCTTTTTTCAAGCGGACGCAAGGTTTTAGTTTTAGTAAATGAACTTTTCGTCACAAACTCAAATTTTTCCCCAAATTTGAAAGAAAAATTTATTTAAAAATAATTTAATTATATTATTTAAATTTATTTCAAAATTTTTAAAAAAAACACTTGATATTTATTTTTTAATGTTGAATTATCATAATATTAAAATATTCACAATTTAGCCCTGATATAGATATAAAAAGAAGGGAACCCTATTCTGCCAATATCAAACATATACGGGTATCCCTCTGATAATGGTAATGTTTTGGAAAAAAAAATAAAAAAACTAAAAGAAATTTTTTTTTTTTTCAATTTTGAATAGAAAACGTTGGGTGGCGCCCGGCCTTTAAAAATTTAAATGGAAATTTTTTTTATACATTTATAAATAGTCGGGGGGACGTATCTTAAACATTTTATTTGATTTCTGTTATAAATATTTAACATTACTACCGAAGTTTTAAAAAAATAAATTTTAAATTTTTTGTCATCATAGAACCAAAATTCCAGTTTAAAACATTTCTCCCCCCCTAAAATTTCAGCATCGGGGAAAAGAATAAAATTGATTTGATATTTGAACATTTAAAACAAAGGAAAAATCCGAAATTTTTTTTTTAATTATATTTAAAAATCTTTTTTGGGTTTTTTTTTTAATAATTTCGGAACTTATATCACGGCAGAATTTAGGGAAAAGGGAAAGAACAGAATAACCAGGGTTTTTCGACCAAAACACGTCGTTTTTTAAAAAAAACAAAGAAAATAAAGATCCAAAAACCACCCCTTTTTTTTCTTTATCATACCAGAATGCTTTTTCATACCTGAATCGGGGAAAACAAAATTTTCCCGGTTTCAAGTCTGCCCCTGAGATTGAACCAGTGACTGCAGCTATTTTAAATGCAAAAAAAGCCCTTGTTTCGAATCGAAGGAAAATTTTTTTGGGAATAAAAAAATAGAATTTTGGGGGCCTGTGGATACAAGGGATCTTCGGTCGTTTCGGGCGCTACAAACAACTCCGTTCTTCTTTAGTTCCGAGCAGGGGCCATCCCCCATAGTCCCGATCTTGCCCAGCAAAATTTTTCCCCACCACAAGAAATTGGGCAATATTACACGAACAGTGTCCATTTAATTGACTTTAAACACTGGTACCCATTCCACTAAGCATGGGGCTTTAAAAATTTATATACTATTAAATCTTTATGGGAAATGCCATTTTTTAAGATGATTAGAGGAAAAAAGAAACCTTTTGCTTTTTCAATAACGTTTTTCCATGAACTTGGTTTCATTTCGAAGAGAGGGAAAATTTTTGGGTGTACAAAAGATCAACTCCCAAAAAACCCTCCAAAACCATTTATTTAAAAATTTATTTCAAATGATGTTTATTCCCAAAAGGGAACCAAAAAACCCCAATCCCCTGTCCTCTGAATTATTTTGAATGTATACAGTTAATCAAAACAAAAAAATTAACCCAAATTTTCCGATTTATAAAACAAAGGGGGAAAAAAACAATAAAGTCAAAAAGAAAAAGCCTTGTACCAAGAATGATCCAGATGATGGTCCCGGAAAGGCCAGACCGCGGGCGGAACTCCCAAAACCCAAAGGGCCCGAATTGTCCTCCCCGTCCACGCCGATCGGGGGTGGGGGCCTGGCCCCGCCGAGGGGCCGCAGGCGGTGAGGAATGCGTGGGGAGGAAGAGGCCGAAAAAGGCGCAGTCGCGGGGCCGGGCCCCACCACGAGGCCGTCGGGAATGCACCAGAATATCGCCAGAAACCAACGCATCTCCCGCCATTTTTTGCTTGCCCTGAGGAAAATTTTTCACCGGTGTTTTTAAAACATAAAAAGGAAGTTGTTTGTTTTTATTTGATTTACAAATAAAAATGCAACGAAAAAATAAAAGGATGAAGTTTCCCTTTCAATATGATTATCCATTAATATTTTTTTTAAATTTAAGGGTTTTTATCCGTTAATATTTTTTGTTAAATTTTTCGTTTTTTTTAGGGATTTGTAAAAATGGAGAAGAAGAATTAAAATGGGAAAAAAGAGAAAATGGGGTAGAAAAAAACAAAGGAAAGAAACAGAACACAAAATAAAATTGACGAAAATTTATATTCCAAGTTTTGAGTTTATGTTATTCCCAAATTTAGAAAATTTAAGAAATTTGTTCACCTGAAATTTTTTTCCCTTAAAAAAAAGTAGGGAAAATTGGCAATCAAGGGAATAAAATAAAGGGGTTTGAAATCGGACGTGAAGCGAAATGTTAAAAAAAAAAAGTTTTCACTGATATCTTTTATCACTTATAAATTTTCAAAAATATTTGAAAACAAAATGACAAAAAAAAAAGAAAAAAAAATTAAGGAAAAGAATGAAAATTTTTATTAGGAGGTTGATATAACTACTGATTATTTGATCCTGTTAAAATTTTCCCTCCGGAAATTTTTTTTATTTAATCAAAAAAATTTTTAAATAATAGATAAAGGGGAAAATTTTAAAAAAGTTTAAAAGAGGAAGAGAAGAAAGGGGAGAGAGAGGGGGAGGTAGAGAAGATGGAAAAAAAGGGAGAAAAAGGGAGGGAAAAAATGAAGGAAGAGAGATAAAAGGAACAAAGGGGAGAAATAGAGGGAAAAGGAGGGGAACGAAGGGGGGGCGACAAGAAAAAGGGGAGGGGGGAGAGAGGAAAAAAAAGACAAAAGAAAACGGGGAAAGAGAGTGAGATAGGAGGGAGAGAGGAGGGGGGAGAGGAAAAGGAGGTGAGCCGGGGGAGGGGGGGGGTTCAGCCCACCCTGGTGCCGTTGGCAGCCCTGCGCCGCGCCGCAACCCCCGGGCGGGGGAGAAGGTGGGGGAGCGAGCGAGCAGGCCCCTCTGACGTCGGGGCCGAGGGGCACCGCGGGGGGCCGTAACGAGGGCCGTCGCCCCCGCCCCGGGGGTCGGGCCCCGCAGCGAGGGCCCCGGAAAGGGGCCCAAAAGTCCACCACCTCCACCCCCCCACCGGGCCCGCACGCGCCGCGGCTTTAACTTGGATGACATGGCGGACGACGCGATCCCCGGCCGAGCACCCCCCCCACCGAACCGCGACACCCACCGCAATTTCGACATCCAAAAAGCTGAACGGAGAATTGGGTGTAAATGGGTTAAGAAAAAAAAGAAACACTTTGCAACAACGCTTTAAAAATGGGTTTTTAGGGTTTTCCGTCATTTGTCTCGCTGCTGTGGCAAACAGGGCGGCGACATCGAGCAAGTCGTCGACTTTGCCGACGCAGCGAACATGAAATTTGAAAGCCGGTTTAAAAAGGATATGTTGACGAAGTCTTTTTTCTTCATAAGAACGTCAAAACATCCAATCAAAATTCCCAATTCAAAAGGTGTTTCTTAAATTTTACCGGAAAGGCCCAGTCCGGGGAAAAACAACCAATGAAAAGAGTCACCCAAATACGCCATTAAATTGGCATTAAAGGGGGCGCGGGTGTGATGATCAAAGGGTTTAATTTTAAAAGAGGATGCAACGTTTTCCTAATCTGATAAATTCCAGAACTATATAGTCTTGGGGGAATTTTTGAATATAAAGAAAAACAAATAAAACCAAAATTTAGTGGATCCAATTTGGCATTTCCCTCCTCCTACTGAGAGGGGAGTGAGGCAAGTTTGAAATTTTAAAAGAGTTCACAATTTTCGGAAAAAAGATCTTTTGAATTTTTTTTGAAACATAATTTCAAATTTTAAAAATGTATCAAAAAAAACCCATGTTCTTTGATTTTTTATACATCCGCTTAAATAAATTCTTTTTGAAACTTTAAACCCTTTTGAATATTATCAATAATTTTATCTTGAAATTAAAAAATTATATTTATAGAATCCGTGGGATCCCCCTTTGGGGTGCAAGTTTAAACCCCCGAAAGTGAAAAGATCTCAACATCTTTTGGAAATACAATTTACTTTAATCATTCAAATTAGATATTTGGAAATTTGTGTATAACATTTTTGAAACAAAGACGTCCCCGGGACCTTCCGGGTTTCGTTTCCCAAAATCCCACGCCTTTTTTTAATGGTTTTTGTTTCCCTTTTCTTGATTTAAAAGGGGAAAAGATTTTGGGTGCACCAAGTTTTGTTTAGGATGTTTCAGAGGGGAAATTTTAGAGGAAATGGTATTTGTTTTGTCGACTCACTAAGACTTTTTTATTTTCGCTTGTTATTTAAAAGGGCATAAGTTCGTGAATTATTGAATGTTATTGCATCTTTTTATATTTGGAGATTTTTTTATTGATACTAGTTTGTGACTAAAATCCATTTTTGAGTTTTTTTAAAAATGGAATTTAACGGGTCCCCAAGGGCTCGGGAGTTGGGTTTCATGGCCGGCCTTTGAACGTTGGAAAGAAAAGAGGTCAAGATCTTCATGATTCCCAAAAATAGCAGGAGGGAAATTTAAATAAAAAAACTTTTTTTAAAGTTGGCAAAGGCTTGAATGTGGAGTCGAATTTTGCCCAGTGGGAAACAAAGAGAACCAGCGGGAATATATACGACATAGCAAAAAAATTTCCCTTTTAAAAATCAAGAGACATTTATTTAACGTTTTAATTAAATTTTAATTTTTATACATTTTCATAATATATCGTATTTTTTAAATTTGGAAATTAAATTTTGCATTCGATGGAAAGCCCCAGTCTAGGAAGCCGCCCGTAGGTAGAGAGTTTTATTTATTTTATTTTATTTCAACGGTAAAACGGAATATGAACACTTCCCTTTCCCTAAAATTTTCTGTAAATATGCTTTTGCAATATTATTTCATTTCATGAAACTTTTAAAGGGTTTGTTTGGGTATCACGATACTGATCCAAATTGATGGGTTTTCGGATAAAAAAAAATTGAGGGGAAAAATCCCCCATTATGGGATAGTGCCAAAAAAAGGAAAAGGACTTGGCCGATCGTGGCAAAATTTAAACCTCAGCAATTTTAAACCCAAAGAGGGGTTTCGATTTGAATTAATTTTATTATAAATTTCATCTTGGTGCGCTACTGAATTCAAACCTATCAAATTGGCATACTAGTCTAAGGAAAGAAAAGGAAAAGCCCAGGTATCTGTTGGGCAAATCTCACAAAAGGGTTTAGTTTTCACCAACAGTGTATGACACTAAAATAAAAGTATTTTTTTTATATTCCAAATCTTTTTGGGGCCCCGTCTCCATAAAAAAAATTCATCAACGGAGATTGACTGGCTTACGGTTTCGGATAGTTTGGTTTTAACTCCCCGGGGCGAACGGATCGACGAAAGCGTCTCCAGTATTTGGCATGAAAATCCAAAATTTAATGAGACCGAATATAAAGCATCCCAATAAAAATGGAAAACAAAATTTTATTTCGAAGTAATTTTTATTTTGATAGAAAACTGCAAAAATAATTTTAATAAAAACCAAAAAACAGAATTTAAAAATCTCTTTTTTATTAGAAAAATCAGTGACATTTCAATTCATTTAAAGAATAAAAGTTATGGGTATTGATATTTAATAAAATTTCTTTTTCTGCAATGGTTTCACTTTAAAAAAATCCCCGGAAATTGACGCTTGAACTCAGCCCGGGGGCAGAAGGATCCCCGACACGCCTGCAGCGCCCCTGACTGGGGGGTCGTAGGTTACCGCGGGAAAGGGGTTTTCGGACAGCTTTCAGCCAGGCAAATTGTCCCGTCTGGGGGAAAAATTCTTGGGCGGTTCTGATCAGCCGGGGTTTTTCCGACCACACCAGGCGAATGCTGGGCACCTTCCCAAAAGGGAGGACCAGGGGGTCTTTCCTTCCCTTCCGTCGTTTTTCTCTCCCAAAAACTTACACTAAAGAACTACCCACAATTCAGGGAGAGGTCGGACGTTTAGATGGTCCGGCTGGGGGGCCCCGCTGGTAGGTCCTGGGGGAGAAAACCCCAGCCGACGGTATCGGGGCCGGGTATCGCCATCCAGCGGTGAAAGGGGCCCTGCCATCTCCGGGAAAAAAAGCTACACTAACGGGAAAAAACCAAAACCGTTGACGCCCGGAAACAGAAAAAAATTAACAAAAAAAAAGACGCGTATTCCCCATTTAACCATTGTCACCATTCGGGGGTCCCAAAACGAAAAAAACGTAAGGGCCCCTTTTGAGACAAATTCCATTTTTTCCCTCGTGATGAATTACAAAGCACTAGGATGAACAGGCGTAATTTAGGGGAAAAATTTAAGGGTTCAAAAAAAGGCATTTTGTTTTCCATTGAGTTTTAAAACAACGAACATACCCATTTATTAAAAAAAAATGTATAATAAACATTTGGAAAATAAAAGAGGAAGTGTATAACAAAATACTACCGATGGGGGTGGGGGAAAAATTAAAGAGATAGGACAGAGACCATTTCCTTTAATTTTTCAAAAAAAATAAACTGTCGATAAAATTTGGATAAAAAGAAAATTGATGAACACGATTAAAAAAAGTTATTGATATAATAATTTGGTTTTTAAGGTTTGAAAGAATATGTTTGTTGCAATGTGTCTTTTTTACTAACCTCTTTTTAAACTGATTAAAAATAATTTAAAAACCCGAGATTTTTTTTTTAATTTTGTAATGCATTCCAGAACTTCTTTTTAAAACATCAATTTAAATAAGAGTTTTAAAAAAATTCAGCAGCAGCTAGATTCAGCTTAAAACTTCATTTAATTTTCACTTCCCAAATACATAAAGACTTTCAAAATTCCTTTTTTATTGGGGGTTTTTTTCCCCAATTTTTTCTTTTCCCGCCGTAATCCGCTTTAAGCCGTTTCCAAAAGGGAAAGCCACGCCCCCCGCTCCGTGGGGGGGGAGCGAGGAGGGCGCGTTTGGGGGGGGGCGGGGGGAGCCGGGGGGAAGATCGCGCCGCCACCCAGACCCCGCGCCGCGGACCCTTTTACCAGGGCCAATTTCCGCCCATGGAAAAAACGGACTTTTTACTAATTAATTTTTCATCATCCATTTAAAATAATTATTTATTTATTTGTTTATTTAGTTGTTTATTTATTTTTTTTTTTTGTGTATTTATGTAATTAATTTAAAATCGAGTTTTTTAGCAAAAAATTCATTTAGAACCAAATTTTAATTTTCCTTTTAAAACTTTTTGTTTTTTCTCAAAAATTCCCGATTTTTATCACTTTTTTTAACTTTTTTTGTGCAAAAAACCCTTATTTAAATTGTTTTTAAAATTTAGAAAAGCATATGTTTTCGTTGCGTTTTGTTTTTTGACCAGTTAGTTCCCCGAATAGATTGTACATGGTCGTTTTTTTTTCGTACAAAAATTGAAAGAAAAGTTTAAGGTTTTTTAAGCTGTTTAAAATTTTCAAATGAAGATTTGGAATGAGAAAAACGGGAATTTTAACATTTTAAATATTTCCCAAAAAAAAGGGAAAAATAAAGATTTAAATTTTTTTTGAAAATATTCAAACTTTTTCATTTTAGGGGTCTTTTAAAAAAATTGAGGATTCTTAGTGAATAGTGAAAATGTTATATTGTTCCAAATTTTAAACTTAACCTCTGAAAAACTAAAAAGATGAAAAAAATTTTAAATTTCTTTGATCAAGAAAATTTCTTTTTTTTGAACTTGACAAATATTTTATTTTTAGTGAGAATACGGGTTCATTAATAAATATAAATTTAAATGCAAAATTTTAAGAAGATTTAATTCAATATTGAAGGAAGACAAAGGGAAGAAATGTTATGCAAAAGGTTTGAATTTATGTCGTTTTATAGTTATAGTTCTTTCAAAACTGAAAGGGTCGATAATGGCGGCCCATTTAAAAAAAAATTCTCTAGAATTCAGGAGCTAAAACATTTTAAAGACTTTTTTAAAATATTTTCGTTTCCTTTTTGGAAAGTGGAACCCCCGATCACCAGGCGATCCAGGGTCGTTTTTGGGCAGAGGTGAGCCAAACCACGCCCCACGGGGGGCCCGAGGGACCGAAAGGGGGGGGGCCCGCGAATGCCCACGTCCCGCTGGGAAATTATTTATTTCATTTTTTCGTTTTAGAGTTTTCTTTTAAATTGTTGTAAGACCGGAGGTTAAAGACTACTGTTTGTTTAATAGATAAATATTAATTTGTTTTTTAAAATTTTCATTTTTTCAAAATCATTTGAATTGAAAAATTTTTTTAATAAATAGTATGATAAATTAAATTTACATTACAAAAAAAAATGATTGACGTTTGGAGAGATAGATGCTTTATAAAAAAAAGATAAATTTAAATTATTAAATAAATAATTTTGTGAAAAAAGATTCAGTTTATAGGGGCTGAAAACCAGCCAAAAGTTAGTTAATTTTGGCTTTTTCCAAAAAAAGCTGAGATTTTAAACTCATTCAAAGAGTGAAAAAATAGGCCAAACAGACCATGCATCATAAAACCCATGCCATAAAAGAATAAATCGGATGTTATTTTTGCCCAAAATTTTGACATTTTTTTGTAAGAAATTTTAGAAAATGTGTTTCTTGTGATAAGACACCCAAAAAAAAGTCTGAGAACGGTTAATTTGAAAGGAAAAGTGTGGAAAAGGTGAATACAAAAAGAATATTAAATTAATTTTAACATTTAAAGAATTGTAATGAAATTTTTGGGAATTTTTTTATTTTAGTAAAAAGTAATGAAACAAAAAAACAAAAAATGTGGGAATTTTTTTTTGGGGGGAAAAATGAACTGGGGTTGAAGAGAGTGGGGTGGGGATAAAAATGAAAAATTTTTAACAGGATAGGGGAAAGAATCTCCTGTGTTTCTCAAAAAACCAAATTTTTTTAAAAAATTTAAGAACAAATTAATATCAGAAAATGTTTAAAAAATTTATCCTGATTAATTAAAATCAAAAATTTGGAAAAAAAGAACTTTTTTGTATTATATCTTTTAAAATTGTGATTTTTTTTTTTTTGAATTTATTTTTCTTGTTTAAAAAGGTTTTTTCAAAAACCCCGACACGATTCAACCCTTTTATAAATTTATAATCAGCGATTTCTACTTTGGATTGGGTTTTTTGTTTGAAAAAAAAAAGGGACTGCTCCCCAAAATACTCTCAAAACTTCAAAAGTTTTTTCAAAATTTCACCACGCCTCAGGCCTTTTTTAACCCCCGGGGAGAGAAGAGTCCCCACGCCGGGAACTGTTTGGGGGTCCCGGGGGCGGGGAAGTTTATCTCAATGAAAAAAGGGCGTGCCAGGCATCAACTGATTACGGGCCTCTGCCGGAGGTCTTAGGTTTGATCCGAGGGCACGGGGGGATTTTTTTCGATTTTTCCAAAAACCCCTGAGAGTTATAGAGTTTTGAGAAAAAACTAATTTGGGTTATTTAAATTTAAAGGTTAAATCCAAGAATAAACATCTTAAATCGGAAATATAAATACATTTTTTAAATTTTAAAATTTTTTCAATTTAAAAATTGACTTAGAAAAAATTTAAAATTTTTTGATAAATTTGGGAAAAAAATATTTAATGATCCATTCTCTCCAGAGAAAATTCATATAAATTTCCAAAAACCAAAGGATCACATTTTCACTATAATTTCTCCCCATATACAATTTTGGAAATGAGAAACATATTTGTTCAAAATTTTAATTTTTGGGGAAAGATCCCCAAGCTGGGCATGAAAGAGATAAGATCTCAACAGGGGTTAAAATCCCCGGATTGGGTTTATAAATATTTCACATAAAACAAAAATTTTCAGAAAAATTCCAAATCATCCATAAGCAAAATCTTTTAAAAATCTTTAATAATTTATATAAACTGTTTAAAATCCGTGAAAAAGCCCAATCACATTTTTGGGGAAATTTAAAATTTTAAAACAAAAAATTATTTATTTTTACATCCACATTTTTAAAAATTCAAAAAAACGTTATGAATGTTATAAGAATTTTAGACATAAAAGAAACTAAAGTTATCAGTCGAAAATCAATTTCTTAAAGAATTTTAAAATTCGTTTACAAAAAACCTTCAAATCAAAAAAAGTTTCCCCCTCAAATTTTATGATACACGCAATAGATGCTGAGAAAAAATAAAAAAACCAAAAAGTTTCGTTATTCCCCCAAATTTTAGTCTGATTTTTTTGAATCACTCAGTTTTTTTCTTCTAGACATCGCGTTTTTCGATTTGGTTTTACTTTTCACCGCCTTATTCGGCTATCGCTTTGCAGAAGTCTTACCTGATAAAAATTTATAAACATTATAGCTATTATAATTAATTGATTAAACGAAGAGCACCATGATGTTTCCCCAATTTAAAATTCGGATCCACTTTTTTTCCCACTAACGGTCTGGTTTGGGTTTTTCTGATCCCAGAAATCTGATGATTTGGGGAATAAATATATAAAAACGAAAAAGGACGAGTTCACAAATCAATTTTAAAAAAGTATTCAGGGTCCAAATATTTTGAATTTAAAAAAAACATTCTTTTTTTTTGTTCTTTTAAAAGAAGCAAGGAAAAAATATGGGATTTTTGAAAGAAAGGTTTTTTGTTAAATGTAATTGCCAAATTAAATGTAAAAAAACGTGGAAAAAAAATTTTCCCGATTGGATAGCCTATCTCAAAATTTAAGGCAAAAATTTTTTAAACTTAAAACCAAGAAGAATACCATTTATTGAATTTATTTAAAATCGTTTTTCATCTGAAACAAAGGTCAAGGATGGTCAGAGGGTTTTCGCAGGCAGGGTTCCCCTTCCATGTGGGGTTTTAGCAAAGGCCCGGGGGCAAAATGAAATTTAATATCTCTGTCTCATCCCTAAAAATCAAAAGGTGTTACCCTTTTTTTATACAAAAAGAATTGTAAAAAAGGGACAAATATTTAATTACGTTAAATTTAAATTTTGTTTTTAATTTTTTTAAGAGATTTTGCAATCGACCCCTTTCTTAAGAGACATGCAATCCCGGGGTGGGAACGAAAAATCCTTACCAAGTACCAATGGGGCTTTTTCCCTTTTGGGGGTTGTTCAATAGGACCCGCGTCCCAAAAGAAAAAAAAACCCAGAATGAGGCTGGGGGGAGGAGGAAAGGGCCGAGGGAAACCCCCGTCCAAGCCCCTTTATCTCGTGATCCTGGACCACCGGGCCCTTGCTGGTTTCGCCACCATGAAAAAATTTTTTATTTTTTTTTTTTTAAGTTTTTTTGTTTTCCATTAGCCTGTAGAGTTCTAGGGGGCTGAAATTTAGAAAGATTATATATCAAAGTTTTTATTGATATAAAATAGTTTAATAACAGGAAAAAGTGTATGCGACGTATGGGGGAGAGGTATAATCTACGTAAGGTTTTTAGCTCTAGATTCCATATATCACCCATTTACTACAATTAGTTGAGTGAATAATAACAATATCTACAAAGCGAGATTAGCAATATTAAAAAACTAGAAAATGTTTGTTTCAGAAAACAGAAAACTTATTCACATTGGTAAGCGAGGTACAGGTTTGAATATATAGTATTGCTAACAAAACAGCAATCCGCGCCCCGGCTCTACTTCCACCAAAACTTGTGAAAGAGACCTCAACAAAACGTGCGCCTAGTGAAGACATATGTAGTACGTCCAGAATCAAAATAAGAGGCCACAGCAGAATTTACTCATTGGATCAAGTTAAGTGGTAGAAAAATCTGAACGATATGAATGTTTCATAAATAAAACTAATTTCTAGTCTGTACAGAAATTAATTCGTGCGATCCAAAACATCCAAAAATGTGATAGATACTCAAATAATCACATAAGACAATGAAATTAGTACCCTTTATTTTAAATATTTTATTAGAAATTATAATTTATAATATAAGACAAGTACAAGAATACAGCTTAAGCTGCTTGCTCATACATGTTAAAATCATCAATATTTTAACGGGATGCTGTTATTATTACGTTTCATATATTGCTGTCAAAATAATACTAATTTGAAAATTCATAGCCACATCCGAGATTATTCGGCAACAATTCCAAAAGTTGATGAAGGTCCGTGAAAGAAATGTCAAAAATGTCTTTTAGTTTCGAATGTGATGTCGATACAATGTTATTCGTTATTTTCTGCCAGTTAATTCGTTGTGCAAATTGTATGAATTCTATTTTATATTTCATGACTGTACATAAATGACTATCTTCTATAAAGAAGGCATGGAAATGATGTTTCTTGCTCTGAACAATGGAGATAACATGTAGAACTAGAAGTGCTACAGAATGGCAATGACATTCATGTAGCATTTTTTTTTAAAATTTCCTTGGTGTCGACGGGCTTTAAGGTCTTGTTCCATTCTCTGGCCAGCTGCTATCTATGGTCACCTATGGTTTTACTCTTTTGACATTTTCTCAACATTTCTGTTTCCTAATAGTAGAACGGAAATATTACTTCAAGAATATTCATCAAGAGTAAAACCTCAAAATAAATACACATTTTCATTGAAAAATTTTGAACCGTTTTTAAGACAATGGCGATTAAGCATTACTCACATACGAAAAGCTCCATTTAAAGATATTTGAAGCACTTCCCCTCACAAATGCAATAATGTATATAAATCGATGAAAATGTGGATATGAACGGCATGAGACATATTTAAAAAATACATTTGTGAAATTAAAATAAACAAAAGAATACACCAAAATGAACTTCACATCATATTAAACGGTGGAATTACATCCATTGCAAAAATTGCATCCATTGCAATTAAATCCATTGCAAAAATTGGAAGAAAGCATGTTGGATTGGATAAAAACAATGAGAAAATGGCGTTTTTTGAGAAAATGTTTTTTTCTGAATTTAGCAACTGGATCTATCTACTTTCTTGTTTTCAGGGCCCGGCAATAATTTTTTTCTGTCAAAAATTCGTCGTTTTTCCGCGCAGTATTATGTAACTTTCTCTATACTACGTATATTAATTGCTCAGAATATACGTACGTATACGAGAGAGTAAAAATAGTTTTAGAAATGCTCTTTTATGTAAATAAAAATTTGTTTGGAAAAAACAATTTTCTATGATTTTGTTTTTTTAAAGGTTTAAAAAATTAAAAATTATTTGATCTGGAAAAATAGCCAGGATAATACAAATATTAAATAGAATTAGCTTTTATGAAAGATGTTTTTTTAAGTTCCTCAAGACTAAGATAGCTAATATAGCTGATTATCTATGTGTGGTCAAATAAATTCTTCAAACAATCTCTCTGGAACATTGATGAAACCGTTTGACAAAGGAAAGCAGCGATCACTCACTGGAAGAGTTGCTTAGCAGCAGGGCGGCGTCTCCGTATTCCTTAGTGAGCTCCAGTGCTTCTTGCCCTGGTCCATACAGCCAATGGGGCAGCAGCCGCCCGAGCAAGGCAATGGACAAGAGAATCGTGCCCATGGCCACCATGCGCGGCTTGTGGCCTTGCCTGCCCAAGTAGCCCATTATCAGTAAAGAACCCATTGCCCCTAATTCCCAAAAGGATGTAATTAAACCTGCAATACATAAGAGGAAAGTGTTTTTTGAAATAAAAGTATTGTTTTTATCTTGATTTCAAAATGCATGTTTTACTTGTGTATACTTTATTCAACTAGTGGTGCTATAGAATAGCACAGACTTTAATTTAGTAAACAACCTACTTATATGTATGTATTATTTATTGTGTCAGTTTTTACATTTTTGTAATTGAAATAACTTGTGCATCAATGTCACTATATCCTAAATCTTTCGTTTCAATTTCATATCTAGTAGTGATGTATTAATTATTATTTCATCGATCGTCGTCTTTAAATTAATTTTGGTCGGTGTAGTTGCATTTATTGTAATATCTAAACCGAAGAAGCTGATTTAATTGAGAAACTGCTCATTCTCGCAAGATTCGATCAGAAAATAAATGTTAAAATTTCCGCATAAAATAAAAGATTCAATAGATCGATTGCTTGTTTAGTTTTGATCGATTGCTCTCCAGTTTTTCTAAGAACGTTGGATAATGTGTAGCTCGTTCTATTGGAAGCCCGTAGGCGCAAAGTAAGATAATTTTGAATATTGGAAGATGTGCAATAGATATCTTAAAAACATTTTCAACTAAATAACTATTTAATTTCGTTAGGAAGGTGGAATCGATATCATTTCTAATGTAAATACAAGTGTCTTCATATGTAGGACACTTAATTGATTCTTTTCCTCTGCAATAATAAACCTTAAGATTGAAGTTCGGAATTTGGAAAATTATTAGTTGATTACGATATAACCAACGTTCTGTAAAGCAAAGAACATCTATTTGATTTAAATCACTCTGAAGAGAAGCCTCGATAATTCAGTTTATTTTAAAAATATTAAACATTATTTTGCAGTACTTAAATATTTTGCCAAGGATGCTTTGTGACCGTTCGTTTTCTTTAACTACGAAAACGTGTCACATGATCGACCAAGAGAGCGAGAAAGGAGCAGTTCAAACGCGCGCCAACGCGGAAGAATATGAAAGAATGCTAACTGAAAATTAAGTCAATAGAGAACGCCACAATAGATCGTGCGAGACCGGTAGTCAGAGGAAAAAAAAGTTATTTCTGAGGCTAGCAGCGGAACTGTGCAGACGTACTGACGACACGCCAGGGATTCTTATTGCAGCGGATTTCAGAACAGCGTCTTTTATAAAACTCTTCAGGAAGATAAGAACAGTTTTTTTTACATTTTTGGTCTTTTGATTATTTGCTCTCGTAAAGCTTGTGTGCTCGTATGGTTATTAACCGTCAGAATTGAAAGTAAATTAAAATTTATATGAGAGTACGAAGGAACATTAACCTTGTACGAGACGGAGAACACGTTTCTGGAGGGCGACTGAATTTCGACCGGGAAAGCGAGAGGTTCTGCAGAGAGGGCTCCGCACTGTTCTCAAACCGCAGCTCCGGCGCTCCAAGGCCAACAATCCCAGCAGGCGCAACGGATTTTCTGACGCAGCCAAGAAGTAAAAGTAAGGTCGTGCCAAATGAACAGTTTCTATATTGAAACGAGTAATTCGTTTGTAAACGGAAAGTTTATTCTAAATTCTTTACGTAGAAAGAGGGGAGAGTAAAGTAGTTGTTCTACTAAAAGATAGAGAAAGTAGCAGTGCATTTATTTCCTATCTCTAACACGAGAAGAAAGAATCAATCGTTTCTTTTTTTTTTTCAAGGATTTGAAAACGTAAAATTTGTAAATTAGTGAATAAGATTCTGAGTAAGAGACGAATGCCTGTAAATTATTATCTGAATGTTAATGCAGAATTACTAGTTTTGATTTTCAATTTGTTTTCTTTTGTATAAAGTAATTTTTTCTTTTAACAATTCTCAGTATTTCAGAAAGGTGTCCATTGAAAGTTTGTATTATAATTGAAAGCAAGAAGCGGTGTATTTAGTCAATAGTGTGTGTGTGTGTGTGTGGTGTGTGTGTGGTGTGTGTGTGGTGTGTGTGTGGTGTGTGTGTGTGTGTGTGTGGTGTGTGTGTGTGTGTGTGGGTGTGTGGGTGTGTGTGTGTGTGTGTGGTGTGTGTGTGGTGTGTGTGTGGTGTGTGTGTGGTGTGTGTGTGGTGTGTGTGTGGTGTGTGTGTGGTGTGTGTGTGGTGTGTGTGTGGTGTGTGTGTGTGTGTATGTGTGTATGTGTGTGTATGTGTGTCTTTTTTCGCCAGTTATAGTTTGTATATTGATTTCTTGAATGCCATTTCATGTAATTGTTACAGCTATTTTATAGAATATACTAAAATAAGTGAAAAGTGATTCTAACTCGAGTTGTAGTAATTTTGCATCCAATCCAAAACGTTCTTCACGACCTTGCCCCCCCCTATTATTCTTTTTTTATTTATTGTGTGTCCACACTGGGACGTCTCACTGAGCTAGCTGACCATCCGGCGAATTGTGTTCGCCACCCCCTAGACGTCTCAGGTCGGGAGCTGGCCTTACGGCTTGAAACCGACGAGTGGGTCGCAGCTTTTCTTCTGTGTCTGAAATTGCTACGTATTTACTCCATTTTTATCCAGTGTGTATTGGAATTGGGAAAAAACTGTAATAGGTTTAGAAGAAGAGGTAAGAAGGCTTGAAATAGGAGTGGGGTATGGAAAAAGTAAAGAAGATGAAAGGGATGGATTTTGATAGACTGCATGGGAGTCGAGTTAATGATGTGACATACAAGTTCACTACCAAGTGTGTTTTCCAGCAAGGTTCATGTGATGACCTTGCACGGGGAAGGCTTTTGCTGAGAAGAAATTAATTTAAAAAAGTGACATTTGTTTGTCTGAGATGCGGTTTTAACTGTTGGTTTACTTCTTAATCTCGTTGCATAGGGTTGCTCTGTTGTATCCGAACGGCAGACTACAATGTTCGAGTTTTGGGAAGCAAAATGTAATTATTTTGTTTACACGTTGTTCAGATGTAAAGTGATTTATTAACTCAATGTCATTGTGCCCTCCTACGATAATGACTTTATCCCTATTTTTCGTGTAACTCGACAGTTACTTCCGCAAACCTCTGATAGGTTTAAAACCAGCTGAAATGTAATTTCCTACTGCGGCACGTTGGCGGCCGCGGCTCCCTTCTAAAATTACTTTCTCGTACTAGATAGATTTCTAAACATTTTAGTCTGGGTTGACTTTTCTGTTTTGCTCCACTCTATTCCCAGCTACCATCTATTGTGGTCTAAAAGTAGATTTTTCACATTTTCTCATTTTTCGAACCTCTGATTATAGAAAGAAAATATGACTTTAGCGATATCATAGGAGAGGAAAACTCGGCCCTAAACGCATATTTTCGTTTAAAAAATTCAAGCTGCATTTGATAAAATGCCGTTTGAGCCTTTCTGAATTTTTTTCACAGAAAACTGTGGAGTTTTTATGAAACTTCATTGAAAATTATTTGAAGCACTAAAACGCACAATAAATAATTTATATATTATGCGAAATAAAACACAGAGACAATGAATGTTTTCTAATATTTTCACCACCACACGTTTAAGTCAACAAAAGCTTATTTAAAAAAATATTAATAAAGTTTTTTGCACAATATTATATCATAATTGGCCAATTATACTATTCAAATTTTATTTGCATCAATTTGTAATTTCAATATTTCTATGATACTACTAATACTTTCTTTAATTAAAATATTGATTTCAGTAAGTCATCTCAAATAATTTTTTCCATGCAAATATATTTTTTATTGTGAAACCATTTTTTTTATAAGATTGGTGAATTTACCTGCAGTTTTACTTGGTATTTTGAAACGCTTCTCAATAGTGCTTAAAGTTCCAATCATGTAGGCCCCCATTGCAATCTGATGGAAACCTATCAACCCGTGAAGAACCACGTATGCCTTTTTGCTAGCGAAACGCTGTAACCAGGAGGGTCGCCAGCTGCCCAGTCCGCAATGTGTGTCTCGTTGTTCTTCAGGAGTGCTGGTGACGTTTTCCTGTGCTGTAATCTACAAATGCGAAATGATGTATTCTAATTACAAATAATTAATATAATTGAACTATGAAGGATTAATAAACGACATTTTTCAGTGTATTATTCAAGACGACCTATACAGAGACAGAGACAGAGAGAGACAGAGAGAGAGAGACAGAGAGAGAGAGACGAGAGAGAGACAGAGAGAGAGAAGACAGAGAGAGAGAGCAGAGAGAGACAGAGAGAGACAGAGAGAGAGACAGAGAGAGACAGAGAGGACAGAGAGAACAGAGAGCAGAGAGACAGAGAGAGACATAGAGACAGAGAGAGACATAGAGACATAGAGATGGAGAGAGAGACAGAGAGAGAGGCAGAGAGAGACACAGAGAGAGAGCAGAGAGAGAGAGACAGAGAGAGAAGAGAACAGAGAGAGACAGAGAGAGAGAGCAGAGAGAGAGAAGAGAGAGAGAGACAGAGAGAGAGCAAGAGAGAGACAGAGAGAGAGACAAAAGAGCAAAAGAACAGAGAGAGACAGAGAGAGAGCAGAGAGAACAAGAGAGAGAGACAGAGAGAGACAGAGAGAGAGAGAGAGAGACAGAGAGAGACAGAGAGAGACAGAGAGAGACAGGGGAGAAGAGAGAGCAGAGAGAGACAGAGAGAGAGAGAGAGAGACAGAGAGAGACAGAGAGAGACAGACAGAGAGAGAGACAGAGAGAGCAGAGAGCAGAGACAGAGAGACGAGAGCAGAGAGAGACAAGAGAGAGACAGAGAGAGACAGAGAGAGACAGAGAGAGAAGAAGAGACAGAGAGAGACAGAGAGAGAGAGAGAGCAGAGAGAGACAGAAGAGAGACAGAGAAGACAGAGAGAGAACAGAGAGAGAGCAGAGAGACACAGAGAGAGACATGAGAGACAAGAGAGAGAGACAAGAGACACAGAGAGAGACAGAGCAAGAGACACAGAGAGGAGACACAGAGAGAGACACAGAGAGAAAAGAACAGAGAGAGACAGAGAGGACAGAAGAGAGAGACAGAGAGAACAGAGAGAGAACAGAGAGAGGACACAGAGAGACACAGAGAGAGACAGAGAGACGGGGACAGAGAGAGCACAGAGAGAGACACAGAGGAGAGACACAGAGAGAGACACAGAGAGAGACACACAGAGACACACAGAGACACAAGAGACACACAGAGACCACACAGAGACACAGAGACACAGCAGAGAGACACAGAGAGACACACAGAGACACACAGAGACACACAGAGACACACAGAGACACACAGAGACACACAGAGACACACAGAGACACACAGAGACACACAGAGACACACAGAGACACACAGAGACACACAGAGACACACATATACAGACATACACACATATACTATATATATATTTGTCATGTAATAAATTTGTTTTTTGTGAAAGATCAAAAATATATTGTAAAGGAGTTTTCAATTACTGGTTTTTCACTGTATGTTCAAGAAATATTTTTACATCAAAGTAAAATATAAAAAAAAATCTAAAAGAAATGACGCAAATTATTTCAATTTGTTTGAAACGAAAAATCAAGAAATGCCTAGAACATAATGATCACATTAATTCAACTTAGTTTCTTCGATTTTTTTTTCAAGGGGCAATGTTCAACAATTCCCACTATTTAAAATAATCCTTAGAATTTGAATATAGTAAACAAGCAGACATTTAAACATTTATTTAGATTGAATAAAGGATAATAATTATTCAAAGAATTTTTATTTCCTTTTTGCTTTTGAAATAGAATTTATAGCAATACTCCATGTTTTTTTTCTATCAAGTTCTGTATCTGGGGTCGTTTCCGGGAGTATCTGGGCTAAAACAACGGAGTATAAATGAATGATATTACTCTGAGAACGTTTATAATATTATTATAACTTTTATAATATGAAAATTAAAAATATAAAAAATAACCACCACACGTTTTTGTTAACTACTGCTTCACAGTTACCTATGAGTTTGTGAAAGAAATTTTGAAAAGAAAAAATTAAATACTACTAGTTTGAGAAACATTTTTCAATGTTCATGTCAGTATTTCAAATGAAGATAGGGGATTGATACGTTCGTTCGTTCGGAACAATGTAACACAAAAATCATAAAGGGGTGATATCTTTAAGAATTGTTAGGTATTTGCGTGATAAAGTACAAAGACCCGTTAGAGAAGAATTAGAATATATAGGAGTTAATGGAAAAAGCTCATAAAATATTATGGGAGATCAAAAAAGATCTAAAGATGTGCATTGAACATTAAGACGATAAATGTTAAGCAAAGGATCAAAATGTATTAACTTGCTTTCTTTTAAATTGGGTTTAAAACGAAATTTCTTATTAAACTCAAAACAAATGATGAGTCACGGAATATAAGTTTATTTCATTAATTGAGAAAATATATTTAACACATCAGAAATGGTTATATCATGTGCCACGACCACTTCCAAACGCTTTATTGTTGTTAAAATATTTCGATTAGTTGCTTCTCGAATAGTGTTGATTATGTTGGCTCTGGGCTGTCAACATAATCTTAGTATACTGTTCTATATCACACTTCAAATATGCAACGTAAGTTACATGTACACAAAAAACACATATCTGCGACAAAGAGGACATATTTATTTGGTATGTTGCTCAAGGACAAATCAGATTTATTGCAGACACACATCTATGGAATAACTTCCAGAAAGTACACACGTCATCACGCAGAAACTCTTATAAGAGCAATGACCTATTATTAAATGTAATAACAGAATAGAGATAATTCACAATAAATATATAAATTAATTACAATGTAGTAATATTTTAACTAAACTGAGTGATAGATAAATTAAATAAATTGTTATACAGATGAAATGAAAATGCTGATATGAGAGAAATACTTGAAGGAAGGGAATCGCATAAAGAAATGAACGAAAGAAGAAAAGTAAAAGAAGGAAAAAAGAAATAAATAGGAAAATAAAGAAGAAATAGTAAATATTATTGTATTAAGAAACGTGGCGTACAACATACGTTTTTCATTCCTTGTTGAAATTTTATTAGGGGTATAAATAAATATAATAAAAATTAAATTCGCAATCTTGTTTCACAATTGAAGGACTCGGGCTATCCCACATTCACCTAGTTTTGGGACACGGAAAGTTTAAATCTTTACAATACAGTATACTGAAATATACGCCGATATTGGAGTTAAATAATATCTTGCATTAAAACGCTAATATTTGAAGTTATATATTTAATGCTAAAACTCAATTTTACAAACAATGTGAGATAGCCCTTTGTTCTACCGAGTCCTTAAATTGTAAATACTAATATTACGTATACCCGGTGAAAAGGAAAATTAATGTAATGAGCGAAATATTCAATACCTTTTTATTATAAATCTCTTTTCTCTATTTCGAACTTTTAAATATATTTTTCAGAGTCTAACTTTAACGCATCTATTCAGATCTCTTTCGGAGGTGATGTAATTTGTGAGAAGTACATTATATATATTTTCTTTCACCCGTGTAACCCCGGCGTATTCTGACGTTTGCAGGAGCGGCTGAGATCTCGGAAGTACCATCATCACCGAGGCCATTATCAGATAGTCCCAGAAAGGAGTACATTGCCTACCTGTTCTTCAGATTGCCGTCTCCCATTGGAAACCGTTTCCAAGGCCGAGACGTCTGATGTTGTGAATGAAGTAACGGCGTTGACACCCGAGTTGACGCTGCTTCCGTCCGCGGGGTCGTTGCGTTGAGAGTCGTGACTTTGCGCACCGCCAGATGGCGGTGTGGCACCCGCCGTGCTCTCGCCTCTCATAATTGTGCACAGCGTATCTGCCGGTCCCGGCTGCCTGTTCGTCCGCCGAGGCTGCTTCCTGGGCAGCTGGAGCGGCGTGGCAGAATTGGCCGTGGGCGGAGGCAAGCCACAAGTGCTGTTGAGGCGTGTGTGACCTAGTCGAAAACCACGGCCGCCCTGGCAGGCGGAGGCGTTTGCGTCAGTCGTAAATTAGTTTACGTAAGGAATGATGAAGCTTGTTGTTAAATAGTGCGGGCTGTGTTAGGCAGCACTGATTTTGCTCTACATTGAAGTTGTCGTTATCTCAGATTATTCGCTAATTTGAATTACATCGTATCTTATTATAAAATATATTCGACGGAGATATTTTATCTTTTCGGATGGATTTTGAAGTAGTAATCAGTTTCACTGCATTCCAGATATTTAAAATTTCAGGACAGTGTTTGGAAGCTTGAGGACTGAGTGTGTTACTTCTCTTAGTACATTTAAGTATACGTCAAAAGTAAAGTAATAAATAATTCGACGAGTTAATAAATAACTCCATTTCATTTTATGCTAATTCAGAATTGGAAAGACAAATGGAAAGAGGTCTGGTCTATAAATTGAATTCTACTTTATCAGTGCTTTGTGCATCACGATCTCGTCCATGAATTTCGGAAATTCATAACGTAAGAACTTCATATTCAAGGTGTCCGTGACTTCATTATCAAGAAAATCTTTTCGCTTCTCTTAATGTCTGGATAATATCTGGCGAAGATTCCTCTTGAGGGGAAAAGTAATTGTTTTTTTCTTGCTTTTCATATCTAATTATTTGCTCAGGTTAGCAGTAGTCAATTAATGTTCCGTAAATAAGCACTTGGTTAGGCAAGAGAAAATGAAATCACATTGTTTTCAAACATCGAAGATCACTGATGTTTTCAATCACTGATGTTTTCAAACATCGAAGTTTTTACAAGTGGGTTAGTAAGTTTACGATTGCCCGAGGAAATTTTTTTTGATTGTGACAGTTTGTATTAATTTACAATTAAGATTTAGCGAAAAAAAAACAAAAAAATAATAAATCACTCCACAAAACTTGAGCCTGAAAGCCCGAGCGCTCAGGGTCATCTCCTGGAATGAGTGCTCCCTCAGTTCGCCTTAGAAGGAAGCGGGAAGGAAGCGGGAAGGAAGCGGGAAGGAAGCGGGAAGGGGAAGCGGGAGAAGCGGGCAGAAAGCGGGCAGAAAGCGGGCAGAAAGCGGGCGGAAGCGGGCAGAAAGCGGGCAGAAAGCGGGCAGAAAGCGGGCAGAAAGCGGGCAGAAAGCGGGCAGAAAGCGGGCAGAAAGCGGGCAGAAAGCGGGCAGAAAGCGGGCAGGAAGCGGGAAGGAAGCGGGAAGGAAGCGGGAAGGAAGCGGGAAGGAAGCGGGAAGGAAGCGGGAAGGAAGCGGGAAGGAAGCGGGAAGGAAGCGGGAAGGAAGCGGGAAGGAAGCGGGAAGCAAGAGAGAGGCCCTACCCGTAATGTGCATGCGGTGACCGCTTCTCTGCGTGCGAAATGCAAGAAAAGGGTAGGAAATACCATGGCATCGGGGGCATCTTCCGAAGGACAGAGAGTCTGTTCGAGCGTTCCATTCGTTCTAACAAATGAACTCCCAGTTGTTTGACCAGTTGTTTCGCATTTTACTTTTTACAAAATTGTCATTATGGAGTTTTTTACTTCACACCCGAAACGGAAGCTTAAAAAATCGAGCAAAAAACGTCGATGATAAAAATATGGACTGCAATGTAGATGTATAAAACATCATTGCTTTGAAAATATGGACGATGTCACATTACTAACAGCACATACAATTAGTACAGAAAGTGACGGCACGAGAAAATACTGAAAAAGCGGTTATAGGATGTAAATGTGGTATAGGTAGACAACAAAATTGAACTGCAGAAAATATACTTTTTTCTTTGTGGGGCTTTCTTCAGCTTCAGAGGATGTCGATTTCGGCTATCCTTGCCGGGTGCACACAATGTCCTTCATGGGGACGCATGCTAACCTCTACACTAGACACACAGGCGGACTCCTCGGTCTGGGGTCAGCAGACTCACAAGGCCTTCCGCGATAACACTTGAAATACGGGGCTCGAACCCTCGACCCTTCGGACCGAGGCGCTGAGTCGGCACACGCTCTTGCCACCTCCGCCATCTAGGTCACGAAAAAGTGATAATTGTGATTCATATTAAAAAAAAGCTCAAAATAGAACATCTTACATTCACACACACACACACACATCTTACATTCACACACATAATAAAATACGCAGTTTTTTTTATTTATTTAAGGTTGGCCTTTGTTCCTCTGCAGCCACCGGGAGCGGTAGCTCAGTGCATCAACTGATGTCACTGCAGCGCCTCTGACCGGGAGGTCCTAGGTTCGAGTCCTGACGGTAGCAGGATTTTCGACACTAGCTTTCCAGCTAGGTCGAATTCAGTCGTTGTCTGGAGGAGAATTCTAGCGGTCGGCTGCTCTGATTGGTAGTTTTCCGTGGTTTCTCCGATCAACACCAAGCGAATGCCGGAGCAGTACCCTACCAAACGGACCACGGACCGCGCGCGATCTGTCCTTCCTCCTCCTTGTCCTATCCTCTCCCCTCCACACACACACATTTACTCTAACATACACTACACTACCACATATTCTGGGAGATTGGTCGGGAGCTTAGAGCTTGTCCCGGCTGGAGCGGTGCACCGCTGGTGGGAGAGTCCTGGTTAGGGGGAAACCCCACTAGCCGACGGTAGATCGGCGCCGGATCTCGCCATCCAGCGGGGAAAGATCACCGCGCATATCCCGAGAAAAAACATGCACTACACTAACGGGACTAATGACCAAAGCAGTTGACGTGCCCAGAAATACGAAACAATCAAATCAAATCCTCTGCAGCCACTTAAGAAAAACATAGTAGGTACAGAACATGGGCCTGCAGTGACCCATTCGTGTGGCTATGTTCTTCGAATAGTAAGTATGCTCCGTGACTTGTACTGTTCTGGGAGACAAATCGTTCAATAAATTTTTAGTCAAATCATTACGTATATCAAAAAATTAACATTATTATTATTAATTTTATTATTACATTATTATTACATTATTATTATTACATTATTATTATTAAATTATTAAATTATTATTATTATTATTATTATTATTATTATTATTATTATTATTATTAGTGCGTATTCTGGAAGAACGCTAGTCCTTTGCATACATGGCTTTAGTTTTCAGACAACCAACAGTCGCTGGTGTTTGAATGCTCCATATCTCGAAAGAAGTTACTATCTTTGGGAACGTGTAAACTCTGTATCCCGTATGAGAGGCACCATCATTTGTGCTGAATTGGCAACGCTCACGCGTCAAAACCGTCTCCAGGGAGCTGCCATCGCAATGGTACCGCCTTCCCTCCCACGATTCTGATTTAGAGCTAAGAACTGTTGGGATATTGTATCTCACGGAATGACAAGGAGCAATGACTAAATCATCTCAAACAACTACGAAATGATGAGCCATTGAAATTGTATCTTTAACAGATTTGCTGAAGACATTACTACTCCGATTTAAATATAGTGGCACTGGAGGGTCGCGAGCTAGAAAGAGAGGGGGACATTTTCATTCAATCGGGAGCTTCAATACCAAAACTAAGTCGTAGCGAAGCTTCCACTTAGATGACAGAGTCCCTCTCCCCCTCCAGCTCGTGACCTTGAAGTGCCACTGAGTTTAAATCGGAGTATAATCGAAGAAACCAAATAATTTTGAATTCTGTTTGAAGTGATTTTAAATGTTTTAATAAATTCTCGATGTTATTGCAAGGTATAATTGTTCATACTCTACAAATTTCAAAGTTCAATAGACGTAGTCTTTGTTAACCAACTCATTTTCACGGTGCCCTGTGAAAGGCATTCTCTGTATTTCTAAAAACATGTCGCGTTAATTAGGCGTTTTAATTTGTCTCTACTCTTTATAACTGCATCATTATGTTGCGTTACATTTGTTAGACCAAGCTCAGTTTTGATTCTGGCACTTCCAAAACTGGCCAGTTGATTAAGAGAATGCAAGAGGTTTTGTGATCGATCATGTCTTGTGATTGCATTTGTGGAATTGTACATATTGTTATTGTTAAGTATTAAGATAGCGGAAATGCTCCCTCCTCTTTCCTTGAGAAAACCTTTGAAGTCAGGAAGTTAAGTAATAAGTTTCCCTACACGAATAATTGACTTTTCGTGTGTTTTCAAAAGTTCGACAAATAAATTTTGTTTTAAAAATCCTCAATTTACACGTATTTTATGCCATAGCACAATGTTACCGCTAAGACAAATGGTAGAACACAAAATAACACGCACGTAGAAATAATACACACACTACGAATAAGTGCGCACAGATCAAATAAATCCACAAGTAAAAGATCGTGGAATCACGTATCGTCAAAACTGGCACGCGGCGTTTACCAGTGTTCGTACTCCTAAGAAAACACATCTGTAAGCGAACTTCAGGGCCACCCTGGGTAGTGGGCTGGCAGTGGGCCTGGGATGCTGCACTTACCAGTATTCTGTATTCATCCAATTGGAGCTTCCAAAAGTCTCGAGTGCATGCGCGAACTGCCCAATGCTTTTAGATGGACAGCATCGGCATGTTCACTTCACGAGTCGGCGCCTACCACCATTGTCTTCAGCCGCTTTCGGTCTTTGTCAGCAAAAGTGTTGTATGCTCAATGCGGGGCCGCACACCTATGCGAGCCAGTTTACCCTTACTTGGCAGAATTTTAAAAACCAAGCCGAGTTCTCGTCAATTGGTAGAGTGGTAATTTCACGAAATAATAATTATATATACTAATACTCTTTTCTTCAGAGTAAGCGTAGCATATCTAACTCACCTGGAATGTACGCCACTAATGATTTATAAGATATCGTATGATATGCAGTAAACAGCATCTTAGTTTCAGATACAATATTGAATATTGTGATTACATAGGTGATAAATTGTAACCGTTCACCCATCCCTCTATATTACAGGATCTGTACACACTACAGCTTAACTTTCTGTTATGCCTAAAATATCTTATGCTCATTCCAAATTTGAGCCAATGAACCTGTCTAATCTCTGGGCTTTGGGATCTTGATTGATAGGTTATCAGTCATACTCATACACTTGATCGTATACAAGTTAAATATATTTTCCCTCTTTAAAAAAAAATTGCAAAACTTATCCTGGATTCTATGCACCATGACTCCTTTCACATTTGTCTACATCAAAAATTTGTTTCACAATATAGTGAAAACATGAGAATCCTTCATATGTGATTCTAATTCCTGATCACCAAACACTTACTATAAGTACACGTGATATCAAACCCAAAATTGGTTTCACAATATAGTGAAAGCTGTATAATGATTAACATGTTCAATTACTGATCACCACACTTACTGTATATACGTGTGATACCAAACCCCAAAATTGGTTTCAAAATATAGTGGAAGCTTGATAATGGTTAACAAAAGGCTCTGACTTGCAGCAATAGCCTTTCATACCTCAGAAGTAAAGACAACTAATTTAACAAACAATTACGTCCACTGTTCAACATGCAACTATTAAATACTCTCATTTACAATGAAAACAACTGAGATAAATCTTCTTAATCCCTTTCTCCCACATTCTAAGAAAAAGGCAGACTCCCAATTGCTAAAGCTTAATCAGTCAGCATAAAATTGTTTGTGGTCTACACTTCCTACATTAACTTTACTGGTTGTGGTAGCACAAATAATTTCGCCGTACTACACGCCCTCACACACAGGCTATTGTGAAATAATCTCGCTGACGAACAATCTTTCAGTATCCCAAAGTCAACTGGCTTGATCCGATCTCATTATTTTCACACAAAAAAACAGTCATAAAGCAAAAGTGAACACGTCTACTTATCGGTGCCGATGTTAGAACGCTGGTAGGCGAAGTCCAGAAAGTTCTCGACCGGTTCCCGGTTCCAAGCAGGGCCTTTCTCTCAAACACCTCCAGACGCTCTCAGGACACCTTTCACTTCCCAAATGCCTTCTTGTTCTTCTCTCAAGCTTCTACCCTCACTACCCTAGTCAAATGAGCGACTACTTATATGTTCATCACAGAGCTTACACTCTTTAACCTAGTCAAAAGTGCAATTAGGTTATATTGTGACATTGTATGGTCACAAAATAGAGCCCGGACGTTCAGGCATTTATTTTACCTCACATAGGCAAGCAGAAGTCATTTGTTTATATTAAAATAGGCTTGCACAAAAAGCATTTATTCTGGCTAAAGTAGGGGGCAAAATACAGAACATTAAAAATCGTTTAAAAATAATTAGGTAACCCGTTAATAATTAAATGATTCGCATTTTTATTCTAACTAAAATTAACATTAGTATTAACGTGGAAGGAAACTACCTTTTCTTTGTAATCTTGATCTCACTTGACCATCCGTTTGATAACTGCGAATTTATTTTACTCGCGATCCTGTCTCTACGAAATGTGGACGCCCTTTGAATCTTGAAATGGTAGCAGTGAAACCGGAATTGTAAATTTCGTTCTTTGCACTTGTGTAGGGAAGAGAGAAATGTAGGAAAGGTAGTTGTAGAAGATGCATAGCTTGATGAAATTGAATTGACAATTAGGTGATAAAATAGCCAGTTGCTGTAAACTGTACGTCACAAGACCAGGGACGTAATGACATGACGGCGTACACTCCACAACAATTTTTCTCTTGTCCGCCTCTGGTACCGGAGAGATTGTAACGTCATAGCATTTTGCTCGGTCGGACGTGCACAAGGGCGCGCGGCCGGCGCGCACTGGTTGAATGGGGCCTAAAACGTGGTCATAATTGCATATGCCAGTGCATTTGCGTAAAAATGGGTATCAGTGGGTTTCTGAGGTCGCTGAATTTGATTGATTGAAATAACGTTCTGGAACGAATATAGTGTGTTTCAATGTCTTCCAAACGAGATTTGATAAGCCAGAATTCCGAACACGCACTTTGAATTTTGCCTTTATGGCCAGGTTTTTGGCCCGATTCAACCAGTGTGCGGCGGGAGGAGGGGCTGGTTCTGTAAGCACCAGACTGGCCTCGTTAGGGGATGCGGGCCGGGGGCGTATTTTTGGAACACGGGTGTCATCTTGCGGAGGGGGTCTGATGTGTGACGGCTGCCCTCGGAATGCAACCAGTTGGCGGGCCCTTTTTTGCACATGGCTGAACTTCGTAACAGGTATTAGGCAGTTCGGCGAGTCAAGGGCGTGGGAGGCACTGTCACGTGATTCTTCGCGATACACGCTAGCGGAGAAAACCCACGGGGTCTTCGAGTTCGAGAGGAATATCGGTGTAGAAGTACATTCTTCACCCATGTGGGTGTAATGGCAAGCTTTGCTTTTGTTAGGTGTGACTCTCACCGCGGGCAAGAGATCAGAGGCGGTGCAAGTGTCCGCACACTCCGGAGTTCGGCTCTGGGGCGGCTCACCTCAGAGAATGTTGGCTGCGGAGTGCAAAAGTGTTCCTTAAGAGTTGTAAAAATTGTATAGTGAATTAATGTAAATATATCTGTAAATAGCGACTCAGTGTCTGTGTTTTTACTTTACGATCACGATCTCACAGACGAGGAAACATTAAATGGTGGCTGTGGTTTAAACGAACATGAAGGCGGGGGCGACCATTGAGTCATTAAATGGTAGCAGCAGTGACAATGAACATCCACGCGATGGTGACCTGTAATTCATTAAATGGTTCACGCAAAGACGTTCTTAATTAACATTAAATAGGCAGTCATGGGTATACGGTATTAAATGCCGCAGTCAATACGGCAGTTGTGAATAATGCGCTTACGTGTGTGGACAGAGATAGACTCCGCAGTAAAGGAAGTAAATGGGATATTTTGAGGCATTAGTGAAGCGTGAGGCAACATTAAATTAGGCGGCAGCAAGTAGTAAGTTAATTGTTATTTTTTTTTTCAAAATTCCAAAGAGTATCACAAAAGTGTCCTGTCGGATGGGAACGATCTCAAAGCATATTTGAATGGACAAATCTTCTAAATTCAGTTTATTTTGTTCTTGTAAAAGAAAACCCTTATTGTTTGTCAAAAAATGTAACTAATTGCAAAAAATGTGATATTTTGTTCCTAAAAAATGAACTTGAATATTCGTCAAATAACGCTCTTTCAGTTGTCTTTCTACGACGTTTTTAGACCTTTATTTAATTCCCTCGATATGCATTCTGAACCTGTTGAATATTGTAAGAGTTGTTATTGCTAACAATATTATTTATTTCAATAGCCGCTTTCGATGGCTTAGCCATCACCATCAGTTTCCTCACACAAGAAATATAAACAAATTAAACCATGAGTCAAAAACATTAGAATTCATAGATTACTAATATTTAAAAACATATTTAATGTTTTCAGAAAAGAAAGAAAAAAGAAAATGGGGGAATGTTAAATCATTTAACATTACATTAATTTTAATTCTATGCAAGAAAGTGAATGAACTTGAATTGAACATGTGAACTTTTGTAACAGAAACCATGAAATGTAAGTTTTTAAATGCCAACGACAACTCGCCGCAAAACCAATATTGTTCAATCTTACCTTTGCTTTCCAATGGTACTACAAACCAGTTCCGGCCTTGGCCTGGAATTCGCGTACACAGTCTTTTGAGATCATAGGGAAGATTCCTCGTTGAAAGGCGGGATCAGCCAAACTTAAAAGTATTTTCTTTTTAATACTGTGTTGATGATGATGATGATGATGATGATGATATCTTGTTATAAAAGGTGCTGTATAGTTATCAATATTTTTAATAACTTAACTCTTTCCCTCCCCCCCTTCCGACCGTCACCCTGTTCTCTTAAACGTTTTGCTCTCAGAAACAGCAGAATTTCGTTTTCCGCCCACACGATGGAAGGTATGTACGATTTAGTTTCCTTACTCATCTTTTATAATTCTTACATAGAAGTGTTGTAAAACATTTATTGTTTATATTTTATTCTCTGATAATGATGATGATTGCTACGCAATCGAAAGTATCTTACGTTATTAAAAACCTTTTTGTAGTAATACCTGGTATTCAGAAAAGTAAAATTCTGCAATGCTATCAATGTATTTTAAGAATTATAAAGTATGTTTAAATTCTTTTGAGAAGTACTGTTATTGGAAAGTATTATAATGTGCTTAAATGATTAGTAATTTAGTGCAGTATTATAACTTAATGTTTTGTAAACAATTTTTTGCTATATACAAGATAAAATATACAAGGTTAGAGAAGTACAGTGTTAATTTTATAGCTATAAAATTTGGTAGTGACTAACGATCTTAATAGATAGTGCATCTGCAAAGAAAATATCATAAAACCAATATTTTAAAACAAATAGTAGCAAATATATAGTGTAGATAAAATTGTGTTTCTCCAAACCTAAATGAGACCTACACCATTGAGAAAACATATTAGAAATGTGTATGATTCATTATAAAATGAGTGGGTTATTACGGAAAATAAATTAAAAATCAATATAAATATTAAGGTTTTTTATAAAAGGAACATTTTTGACGTGTATTTCGGTAATATCATCATAAAAATTGCATTCACATTTTAATAAAATATCAGCAACATCTTAAATAATTGCTTTAGCTTAAAATGTTTTCACACATCCATGTATGTGTAATGCAACGATTTCTCTCACAACATACGCAACACGATGTCAGAAGAAACTTACAATTCTTGTATTCAGAGGAGATGATAGAAAGTATGATGAGAAATAGTGCGTGAAAGTACTCTTGAATCATACGTGTCATTTTCTAAACACTGTATGGATTTCAGTGTGTTGCAGTCTTTTCACAGACTCTCGACTTTCTGTACAATAAGACGACGAGGTATTATCTCGTCTTATACAGATGTAAACCAAACGCAAAATTCATCAAGTATTTACGTCTTTTCCAGAAATGGTGTTTCGACGTCTTCTATCTCCTTCAATTTGTTTTCTTCTTTACTGTCATCCGGTTCATATATTTGTAGATCTTTACAGTAGTACCATACTGCTATATCCAGTGACATTCCGCAGAACAAGCATCCTGTAAAAGACACAGTAAAGTGGATCGTATTCTTAGTTCTGATAATTGGTTCGAAATTTGGGAGAGATTTAATTAATATCGTGATATTAAGGAAAGTTCATACACTTCCAATAAGTTTTTATATACTCGTATTTCTTTTTTAGTGCAGGTTTTGACTCTGTGGTGCAGAGTAAAGGATACTTGGTTTGAGGAACAATTTTGACTGTCAAATAAGAAAAAGAGTATTAAATGTAAATGTTTCAGGTGTAAGTTATCAGAAAAGAAGAAAAGTAAATTTATAAGTCACAATTATTTTTTAATTTATATTTCTTTGCAAATCAAACTCTCCTTGTTATTTTGTGTGAGAACATCGAAATCATGTTCTATTCAGAATGTTATTCACTGTTCACATCTTTAATTGTGTAACATACGTAATACCTGCTGTCATTTGGTTTTCAAAATTAAAAATGTAATTTGTAATTTTATTAATGCTGTTGCATCTTCGACCCGGTTGCGTGTTTCAAATGACAAAGCCGACTGTAAATTGTGAGGAGAGAATCAAGATTCCCATGGAGAAAAGGCAGAGTCCCTCCCACGCAGCCACCGCCACAAGCCACTGCGCTTGGAAGAGGGAGGGTTCCAAAGTCCGCCGCGGCGGTGACTCGACGAGGCGCACATACGCTCAGAAAAAAATTGTTGGTAAACTTGAAGACGCTGCTATCCCCACCGAATCTTTTCTTAGATCAAACTTAATGAAATATACTTAAGGCTTATTTGAATATTTACACGTTATATACTCTTTGCCGGTACAAAACGTATGAGCGGATTTTGTCATAGAAAAATTAAGTTTTTAAAATTGTATTTAGTGAGATTCATCCATACTTTTCTTCTAAACTTCCGACATTTTGAAATTTACAGCGACATCTGAAACCTGCACCAAGTGAGTAAGAAATTTTTAAAATACTAAAATGAGCGCTTAATATGTCTAAATATTTAAACGTCTAAGTACTATGCATTGACCCAAAGGAAAATATAAAACCTGCGTAAAGCATGTATTTCTTAAAAATAGAAAATAAAACACAGAAATATGAAAAAATGCACGGAAAACGAATACATTTTTAAGGGGGAAGGACACGAAAAATATGGGAGAAAACGGAGTTAAACTCTTGGAGGAATGTAGATATTTGCAAAGTTCGAGATATTGTTTGCAATTCATGACGTGTTTCCTTTATATATTATAAGTAAAACGCCTATTGTTGTGATCCTGCATTTATGCGTCTCCATTTAAACCAATGCTGTGTCAGCCACCGAAAGACAGCAGTGCGAATCGGCCACACGGGGGAAGACCTCTATTTAAAATAATGCTTTGTTATCAGTCGGAGTGTACGATGGCTCGCGGCAGTCTCTACGTGTCAAGAGGCTCAAACATATGGAATCAATATCGTATGTCAATTGTTTTACTAGCCGCAACCATTTACAAATGTGATAGTAATATTTGTTGGAACTCCGAGGAGAACAAGGAGAAGAAGAGAAGGAGGAGGAGAAAAAGGAGGAAACTGGAAGGAGTATGATAGGAAAGAGAAAAAGAAGTTTTAATAATAATTACAATAGCAATAACGACACTAACAATAACAACAACAATAATAATAATAATAATAATAATAATAATAATAATAATAATAATAATAATAATAATAATAATAATAATAATAATACTTACCGGCAGCAGTGAAATTTAGAAAATATCTTAATTTTTCGTCGTCGTATAGCCAACAGTTTCCGGTCTGGCCACACATTTCACCCCAAACCAAACACGCCGAATCTGCAGATAGGTAGAAGTCGCATTAATACATCTTTTTTCAAAAACGCACAATTTACATATGTCATTTGAATATCATCAAATACAAGACAATGTTTCAAATCTTGTTACAGTGTATTTAGAGATATTTATACAGAATGTCTCAGAATAAATGTTGCAAACTTCTAGGGTATGTATGGTTATCTGAGATAATAACTTTTTGCCAATGAACTTGCAGTGAGAAATTACATTTAAGAAAGTTACACTTGAGGCAATTTCCCTTGATTGGTAGGCAACCCATTACGTGTTGACGTTTGACAGGTTTACAAAATATATTTTTGCGTTAGAATATGACCTGCCAAACACCAACGCAGATGGATTGTCTTCCGATCAGGGGCTCATGCCACTTGTGTAATCTTTTCTTATATGAAATTTAACACCAAGTGTTCACTGGCAAAATGTGATTATTTTGACTCACGTACATAGCCTAGGTGTTTCTAATATTTATTCTGAGGCACCTTATATATTATTCTAAATCTTCGTGAACGGGTTCAGAGTCAGAGTGTTTTAAAATTATATTATTATTTAAAAATGTGTTTTACACGAGAAATACGTGTAATTACTTTAAGCATTATGATACCGTTCTTGTGAGTCTGAGAAACCTAATCATTTGTGAAATGCCATTCGTCTAGAAGAGAAAAAGACTTTAAAATTAAAGGGGCACCATCCCAAAAACAGCGGAAGTAAAACGAGTTGAGTAGTTACTGTCTTTTTCAACTTAGTATTCAAAAAGAAAATTAAAAATTAAAAAAAAACTGAATATCGATTTTGTAATTACATTGGCAGTACTTTGTATATACTTATATTCATACATGTTCAAAATTCTTGAAAATTAAATACGGAACAATGAAGGTTAAAAATTTTCAAGTTTGGAGAGTCTGGTATTTTATATATCTGATGAAAATGTTACAAATATACTAAAAACTTTAATTTTTTCCTTAAGATATTCGCAATATCATTCTATTTTTCCAGTCCATAAAATGTCAAATTTGTTTCATTTCAGAACATTTCCGACATCTTGTCCCTTTAGATTTTCACCGCTTTATCCGCTTTCTCTACGGTTTCTGTACTTGAATTAATTTAATTATACATCTCCAGATGTCAATAGGACATATTTGGTCACAATAAAGCACAATTCTTGAGGCATCTAAGGAGGCATTTATACTGGGATAAGTGAACGAAAGTGTCAGTTCTCAATCTAAGTGGGATGACCACTTAACTTTGGTCCCCGCTTACCAACTTAGATCTCTTTAATTATGCATTAAAGTACTCCACACTTTTCACTTGTTAACTATTGCATCTTACAGATAAGACGTAATGTTAAATATAACTATTTTTAACCGATAAATGTTAATACAAGATTTACTCATCAGAAAATTGAATTAACCTTTGAAGTGTAACTAACTCATGTGACCTTAATTAATCACATCCTCCTCATGAAACAAAAGATATTTAACCAATTTTAAATATTGTAAATACCGAATATTCTTTAAATATTTAGAACTCTGCAAAAGGCTGGATTGGGTTAGCCCAGTATATTCCTATTCATTTTATTCACACAATTCGGCTGTGAACAAGGTTTCCCGTAATGGATAGTATACTAAGAGATGAATTTGTCACCTAGCAGCATCCCATAGACGATTGGCCCAGGGATGAAGGCAAGGCCGCAGAGCAGGAACTCCCCGAAGGCGATGGCGAGGGGCTTGTCGTCCTCATGCACGCACCTGCAACGAGAGCAGCCTCGATGAACAGCGAGTCCAACGGTGAAGCGGATTAGTAAAGAACTTAGTTGTAGAATTTGTTTGTTCCCTAGTACACCACACTAAAAAGCCAGAATGAGAAACTTAATAACTGATTTTAGCCACTACATACAGCAACAATTTTCATTTGTAATATTAGTATACAGAGTAATGAAAAATAATTGAAAAGCACGTAAGAACAATAGGAAAGGCACTAGCCTTCACTTTCGCTCTAATATAATTAATTCAAAAATTCTACTCTAAAATTATTTATTATTAGAATAATGTTCAAACCCTTTATTTTCTTTCTTTTTCTTTTTTACATATTCATTTAGCAGTTACCCTGACTGAATTGAGGGTCTCTGCCTGGACCCAAAAACACTTGCATATGTTCGAAGTTATCCCTATTCGGATTTCGAAGATTCATGTTTAACAAAATCTTAAAGGTTAATATGCTCAGGATTCGAGAGGATTGATGAAGAATAATGAAGTTTAGTATAAAAATTGCCTGGTTTTATTTGCTTCGCTCATGTTTTACCTAATTTTGAAGAGACAAAAACATTTCTTAGTTTAATTTTGTTCAATTGTCTCAGCCAGGATATTAATTTTTTGAGATTATTATATTTTTGATTGATTTGAAAAATCTCATTATTATTTAATGGAAGCTGTCTCTGCAGCAATTTGTATCTAGGGTGCGAGACACGATGTAGCGGATTTTCGACACTAGCTGTAGTACATCTAGGGATTCAACAGCGTCTAGAGATTAATTCTAGAGGTCGGACGCCATTATAGGTAGTTTTTGGTAAATTTCCCTAGTTTCTCCGATCAAAACTAGGCGAATGTCGGAGCAATACTCTAACAAAAAGATTATAACTATACTTAATGTAAGTTAACATTTAACTTCATATTATAAGAGACTCATAGAGCACGTGCTGTTTGACAAAATATTCAGGAAAGCTCCTACTGGGATTGTTTTTAATATGGATTCGCAAATAATTGAATGATACTAGATTATAGTGGGCGGCTTGAGCTATTGAGTATATATTTGAATTGAAGTTATTAGTGAGGTGGGATTTGTGGTTGGTGATAAGTGGTAGGTCTAATTCTTAATGGAGAGGTCTCTTTGTTTAGTTTAGTTTAGTTTATGTCTTATTTTACGTGGCGAGACTCATTTTACTAGCGAGATGTGTGGCTATTCGGAGAAATTTGTTTTCGCAGTTAGGGTTTTATTTATGTTTGTAATGCATTGATCCACGAATATAGCACTTGCATTTAGCGCATGAATGTGGCACAATCGATCAAATTATTGTTTCATATACGGCTATCGAATTGTTTAATCTAAGTCTGCTTTTTTCCTTATTTTAATTTGGTTTTTGTGAGATGTGGTTTAATTCTTTGGCAGAGGCGCACCTGAACTGGATGAGCGTGTTGCCGGCCTTGCCCGAGGAGCCCAGCAGGCGCATGAGGCACTGCGTGGCGAGGAAGAGGCCGAAGTTGAAGGCGCAGTCGCGAGGACACGGGCCCTCCACCACGAGGCCGTCGGCCGAGCACGCGCACTCCGAGAATATCTGCCAGCAACCACACGCAACTCACAGCCATCTCTTTGCTTCCACATCGAGGAATAGATGGTTTCGCACAAAATGGCGTAGTAATAGCAATTTATCTCCACTTTATATTGTGCAATATTTTATGATTTTTATGGATCACATATTTTGTGATTATTTTCTTTTTGTTAAAGTAATTTTTCTTACGTTCCTAAATTACAACTATAGAATTGGAATAACATATAAATTGAAACTAAAAGAGGACAGGAGACTTATAAATCACTACAATTTATCTACTCAAAGTTTCGTCAAATTTTTGTAGTGTATATTTTAATGTTAGCGTGGTGATTATCATTATATCCACGAGAGGCAGAAGTCATGGTAACTATTTTTTTCTAAAAGAAATGTTATCGGATCACAGGAAGAAGGAATATTATTTGTTGCTTGAAAGAAATGTTGAACTAATGTTTGTTTATAACAACAGATGCCCTGTGGGAGTTTTTATTAGCACAGAGAGCAATGAGAAATCAGTTTATCTGACTGCCACCGTGCCAGGTGAATGTAACCAGTTTCGAGCAACGTTCATACGCCAAGATGACCTATCTCCATAGAAGAAATGCCCGAGAACGTGACAAGGAATTGATGAACGCTTTTGGTAATAATGCCCTTACGTACCGGATAGCAGGGTGATAGGCATAAGAGATTTAGCGAGAATGCAGAGCTATCAGTGATCATCAACGCACGTGACAGCCTGTATAGCATCTGCTTAATGGGATCTTTAGAATGTGTATGTAATACTTTGGGAATATTCGTGGAATACTGTGAACTCTTAAATGCTAAAATGCTTTGGAAATTCAAACCAGTACTATCATTTCAAATACCTTCATAAATAAGAGAAACACAATTTTGTACATCAATAAAAGTAATTAACTTTGTTCATACTTCGACATTTCAATGTATACATTTTCCACTTGTGCTCGTATTCTCACAAAATAATAGTTGCCATGACTAATGACCCAACCTTAAAATTTAATAAAATCGATGAAGATGATATCTTTTAAATACAAAAGCACAATACAAGAAAAACGTTACATCAAAAGAAATGTAAAGAAATCGAGTTCGAGTTGATGTGAGTATTCGATTATTTGGATTCGATTAAATATATTGTTCTGAATATTTATGTTTTTGATTAAATAAACTGAAATTGATATACTGAAAGATGACAATAAGGATGATAATTTGAAAAACGCACCGGAGGAATAGGACAGAGAAGAGAGAGAGAGAGAGAGAGAGAGAGAGAGAGAGACGAGACCGAGAATGAGAGACAGAACAAGGCTGAGAATGAGAGAAAGAGAGAGAGAGCGAGAGACAAAGAGGGAGGGAAGGGAGAGAGTGGCAAGGGCAGGGAGGGAAGGAGTGAGGGAGTGTGTTGCGATGCCCACCGTGGTGCCGTTGAGCAGCGCCTGCGCCGCGCCGCAACCCCGTGGCACGGGCCCGGCGACGCGGCGTTGGGCGGCCGTGAGGTTCCAGGCGCCGTCGCCGCCCACGCTGCCGTGCAGGTCGGGCTCCCCGCAGTTGAGGAAGGCCCACGAGAAGTGGCCCAACACGTCCACCACCTCCACGCACACGCTCCACGCGGCCAGCACGCGCGCCCGCGGCTTGAACTTGGAGATGACGATGGCGGACGACGCGATGCCCAGGCCCGAGAACACCAGCCCCACCGAACCTGCGACACACCGCACCTGTCAATCTTTTATTTGGCATCCAACAAGACTGAACGGAGAATTGGGATGAAAAGAGAGTTGCTACTGGAATCGGGAGACGACGATAGCGGGTTAAACCAATATTTAGATCCGAGAACACCAGCCCCACCGAACCTGCGACACACCGCACCAGTCAATCACTCGACATCCAACAAGACTGAACGGAGATTGCGATGAAGAGAGAGTTGCTACTGGAATCTGGAGACGACGATAGCGGGTTAAACCAATATTTAGATCCGAGAACACCAGCCCCACCGAACCTGCGACACACCGCACCAGTCAATCATTTGACATCCAACAAGACTGAACGGAGAATTGCGACGAAGAGAGAGTTGCTACTGGAATTTGGAGACATCGATAGCGGGTTAAACCAATATTTAAATCTGAGAACACTAACCTCTCGGAAAATACTATACCTACTTCAAACACACATACATCAGACCCGTGAATAACAGCTTCTCGCACCAACGCCATCCTTTATGCACATTGTTTGTGGGCATAAAAGGGGAAACTTTGCATCTACATGAATGATCTCATGATTTTGGATGGCGGACAAAGTAGAAATCGAATCAAAATACACTAAACTCAGTAAACCCAGAAGAAAAAAAATCAGGATTACGGATTAAGGCCAATTTAAAAAGACGATATCTGAATTGAGAGTGAAAAATGAAAGAAAGAGGGAAAGAAGAGAGATGTAATGGAAAAGGAAGAAGTGAATTCGAATTAAGTGGGAGAATTACAGGAAGGGGAACACCTTTAAATTCAATGGTTGAGTCTGAAGACACACATAGCAGTTGGGAAAGCAAATACAAAGGAATACCATAAACAATTAAAGAGAAGGATGTAATTCAAAAGACCATTTTATAATTTTCGATATTCACCGCTACTGTAACTTAATACTTTTAGGCGATCTTTTTGTAAGTTATAGAAATAAGTATTGAAAGCTCAAATATTTTAGTTATTTCTAATGATTTTGTCACTAATGCACATTGAATTGGCACCCAAGAACTTTTGTTAAATACAAATCTCTAATTCAGTGATTGATTTTAAGGGTAGATACATACCTGAAATTAAACTAGCACGTGATGCAGACTGTCGATATTGTGTCTCCATATATTTTGGCATAAACGTCCAGTAACCGATAAGACCGAACATAAAACACACTCCACTGAGAGTATTGAAGAGTAAGACTCTGCTTCGAAGAATTCTCCTTAGTGCTACTATAAAATCTGAAAATAAAACACAATTTTAGAATTATGGATTTCATTACGCGAATAATTTTTTTAGATGAGAGAGGCAAAATCATCATCATTGGGCTTGTTTTAACGACGATATAGCCGATAAAGCTTACCTCATCTTTCCATGTTCTCGAATTTACTATCCTATTCGTATCTTCAGAAACTTAAAGTTAGCCATTTAAGCTCCTTTCCCAGCCACTCATAGGCCCTTTGCAGTCCGAACCCATTTACCATTGCAGGTAATAGGCATGTAGCAAAGCATGGAACATTCAACAGTTTGAAAGATATGTTGGTGGGCAGATGGCTCACACTTCACAGTTCGTAGACCGATTGACGGTGCATTCTCCGCCTGCCCACTGGACGTCATATTCAAGATCATGCCCAATCGTTTGGGCAGGGGCGAAAAGGGAAGGAACGACAACTTTTACGGGAGATTGATGATGGCTTGAAAAAGTCCCAACTATGCCACGACATGTAAGGCCTTGTACTGTATTGGACAGTCAGTCCCTGCATCCCCTTCTGCGAAACTAGTTTTCCCTGATCGGACCCTAATTTTTTTTTTTGGGGGGGGGGCTGTGGAAACACATGTTCCTACATTTCTCTGAGCAGTGAGAATAACAAATTTGACGATTTCGAGAGTGAAATGCAACGTTGGCATTTCCTTACAAAAAGGGAATGCTTTGAAAACGAAGGCACTTCTTTTTGCCCACGTTTAATTGGGTAAAATTACAACTTTCTGCTAATGAACATATAGAGGAAAATTTCTTAAGAGGAGTATTTAGTGCTTATTCTGGTAATGTTCAAAGGTTCAAACTTACGGTTCCCTTTTCTCAAGAACAATGGAAGTTACAACTTTGATATTTTACAGCAGTTTTGTCTGACGACTTTTCAATATGCTAGATATTTTTTTTGCATTAATGATTTTCATTTAAAAGTTATAACTTTTTACATATGTAACGTTTTTACTAAAAAAGGAAATTTCTATTGCCGATGCCCACTGGAAATAAATTTGCGGCTAACGACCTTCAAAGTAAACAGTGACACCCATCAACCACTACGATAGACTAAAAGCATCTTTTGATGTAATCTGTGTCGTCCTCTTTCCTTTTCTTCTTGATGTTTCTCTTCTTCTTTTTTGCATGTTTGCTAAAATCTACCACAGCTTTATCATCTTTTTCTACTTTAAATTTAACATTAACTCAAAATTACAAGGGTATCTTTATAAGCAGATCCGCGTTGACGTACATCATGACACGGGTGGAAAATTTGAATACCCGAGAAAAATTCATTTAAATTTCAGATACGGTCAAACGGTAACTACAGCTATATTCAGCACACTTTCAAGATTCAAAAATTTTGTTTTTAATTTTCCGTCAAAATTCCACTACATACTCCCGTTTACGTGAAGTTACTTATGTGATACGTTCCCCTGATTTTTAGGCAACTTCGTGTGCACAAATGTTCCGCAGGTCACGTTCAAGTCGTATACCTTCCGAACATTTGTGCATATGTGATTGCCTAACACTTAGGGGCAAGTATAACATGTGTAACAAAAAATATAACACTGATACATACAACTTGCCACAAAATGTTCGTGAGCAAAAAGTGATTATTTTCGATCCCTCTCCATGCCTTAGAAGTTTGTTACATTTGTTATGACACATCTGTATAATACACATTCTTATCTTAAAATGGATGGTAATAACAATTGCCCCAACTCTAGTTAGTTCACAGCCACGAGTGTGAGAGTATGATAAGTACCTTTGATGCTCTTCTTTTGCTGCTGCAGGGGCGGCGTGGAGTGGAGGAGAGCGCGCCTAGCGCGGCGCACGGCGGCGCGAGGAAGCTGGCGCGGGAAGAGCATCATCAACGCCGCCAGCACCAGGCCCAGCGCCACGCTCGGGCCGTACCCTGCACCAACACGGCATGAATCATTACTTCAACATCGCTTTTTTTTAATTTTATTGATTTTGTTGGATGAACATTGGTCAGTTTTAGTATAAACTTTACATAAGTTTGATAGACTTACTAACTTATATTTAAAACTTATTTCTAAGACTTAAATCTAACATAAGGTTGAAGATGCCCTATTGGGTCCTCTATTCTGGTTCAAATTCGGAGAAGGATTTGAGGAATATATTTTAGGGGTATCTGTTTTTTATTCTGGTATGGTTCGGGTTTTTAGCGAGTCTAAAGGTTGCAAGAGAGGAGATTTGAGGTACATAATAATAAAAGTTGGTGGCTAAGAATGTGATGTGATGTTCAATGAGTTCAAAGTTGAGTTCTTTGTGAAGCTGATGATTCGTGACAAACCACGGTGCATTGGTAATGGTTCTGAGAAATTGGTTCTGAATGATTTGTAATTTCTTTAGATTGCGTTTTGCGGAATTTATCCAGATGGGACAAGCATACAGCAGTAGCGGTCTTAGAATGGCTTTCAACATTGCTAGAGATGCCCTTAGGGGAACAGGTCAGGCTGCTCACCTTTCGCTACTGGAGATTGGGGTTCAAACCCTGGCCAATTGTGAGGGAGTTGTTTCTATTAATAATGCGTGTTTGGAGAAGATTTTGGCATTGTTCTTCCAAATTATTTGACCGTTGGCCCGTCATCATTCACATTTTGTCAAAGAAATCCATATATCCATACATTAAAATCAATTCACCTCAAGTATTGCTGAATAGCAATACTTGCAGCAAATTTTTGAGATGGAGTAAATAAAAGGTGTACCACTTACAGCCTTAGCGCGAATAATATTAAACAATTGTTTTAATCAATTTATTGTAAGGCTGTCTTAGAGCTAGGTTGTGAAATACAGTTAGCGAATAATAAAAGGAAATAGATGATGCAAACCCTACAGAAAGTACAATATTTCCATACATATTTGTTACTGTTTTGTTTCATGTATTTGAGGGTTCCTGCATATCCTGACTTCTCAAATAATTGTGCTTGCATTCATGTTATAAACATTATGTTACTTATAGCGGAAATATATTTGTCAGATTGAAGAAGATTTTAGGGGAGTTGGTTTTTATCAACTTTTTCTACATATTTACGAATTCTACTTTCATAAATTATTGTAATTGTCCATTAAAATATTGATAATTTCATATCTCACGTTCATAATTTATTCACTAATAAATTATTCAATAAGAAAAATCTTCGAGACTATAGTCAATTCACAAAAATCACTTTGAACTACAAGATGCTTGCTCTTCAGGCCGCAAACCCTCTTTTCTCCATGTATTTTAAATCACAGAAATTCATTAAAGATAACGTTCAAGATATACTTTCGTCGATTATTCTTCGAATTGTGATTATTTACAGAAAGGAATTTGGGAAGATAACAAACCTAGACGTTGAAACATTGAAGCACAAACATTAAATGCTTTGTGTCGCTTCCATCGTAGTCTCGAACTTTTAAAGAAGATGTGTCATTATATTACAGAAAAACATCACTTTCAATAGAAACATTGTTCGTTTTTCAGAGCTACACATAGTATTAGAAATTGTTACTTTTCCTTGACTAATCCTAGTATAAAGGAAAGTTTTAGTTGGGACAAAAACCAATGTCACGATTTCGGTATTAAAATCAATTTTGAGAAGCTCTAAGGCAAAACGTGTGTGTATGTCTCATAACTTCCAATAATAAATATTAATAATTCATAATAATAAAATACATTTACATGATTAAATTAATGTATAATTAATAACTCCTAAAATAAATATTTTAATCCGGCAGATTAAACATCTTTAAATTGTTAACTTAGTACCTACGTCAGGAGTAAGGTCCGTCAATTACAACTCTCGTTAAGATTCGTGCTGATGCAGAGGGGATACACGCAGTTTTGTTCTCACACCAGAGCAAACATTGCTCTAAGCCTGAAGAATGGGAGCTAGAACATTGGAATAAGGCGTTTTGTGGTCACCCTCTTTTCAGTCCCCCGAAACATATTCTCATATCAAAAGACTTGCACGGAATCGATGGGTAAATAAATAGTATCTTTTAAATGAAGAATGCCAAAACCGAAAATTCTTCGCTGTTACCTAACTCACGGTAGCACGGAAAGAGATATCGTCCAGGGTGAAGGTGACACCATTCATTCTTTCTCCTGCTCCACTAGACCTTGCTACGTTATTGACAGTTATTACCCAGTTATCGCAATGATATTTGTGAAACTATTGAAATAATTAGCACTAAAATTGACTCAGTTTCTTCTAATCATTACAGTAACCAAATTCTGCATTTCCAAAGGTTAAAAGGATGAAACATTTTGGAATGCCAAGCGTTACCTACATTGTTTCAGAAAACACCATACGTTAAATAACTGTATTATTTTCTAACAACGGCGTGAAAAAATATATGTTTGTATCGATAATAACTAAGTTAATTACCAACATATTCATTACACTACTGTTAATTTCGTATATTGTTTAATTTTAAAAAAAATTGTAAGTTTCGCAAAATTAGTAAATTTGGAAATGTATAATCAAAACATTACATAAATCTCTTTTAATACAACAATAGGGCGAAAAAATCCTTCGTACGCCTTCCTTCGGAGGGGAAGTAAAGCCGGCTGTCCCATGTTAGTAGATTTACTGCTTGTAAAAGATCCTCAAGCCTAAATGACGCCTCTGAGCTAAATTCAAATCGCCTGTTTCGTCGCCCAAGTAATACCTTCTTTCTACCATGATTGGTGAAAGGAGTGTAACGAAATTTGCGTAGTCAGACGGAAGAGCAGGCCTCATGCCCTGAGTCTCGCCACGTAAAATAAGGTAAATTCAATTCAATTCAATTCAATACCGTACATTTTTGGTACGCCTAGACTTGAGATATGTCTTCATTTTCCATTACCTCTTACTCGTCCTTCAAAGATATTGTTAAATATCTACGTTTGTAAGAAGACGTTACGATAACTTGAAGATTTGAAGCGAATCACTCACCGAACCACCAGGCGCCGATCCAGCGCGGATCGTCCTGGTCGATGAGCGGCGTCACGTCCAAATCCACATACCGCGACAGCGCGTACGAGGCCAGGGAGAAGCCAATGGTAGGGCCCAGCATGCGAATGCAGGACGTCGCCGCTGTGGCATACGAAGACGAGAGTGAGTCTCAAAGGTAGTTGCGCCGCCGAAAAAGAATTTGAAGGGTTTGGGTGTCAAACATGGATGATGTTGAGAAATGATGACTCCTTCGCTAAAGCTTAAGTCTCTCTGTCGATGGAAACGTTTTCAACTTATAAGCAAGCTTAACTAGCACTCAGATGGAAACGATTTAAAGTAATCAACAACATGAATACTTTTGCTTGAGAGTTTCATCAAAACGACAACCGGAGGGAAACTGTGAACAATCAATTGAGCTAATTGAGTATCATATTGCTTGACAACTGAAGAAGCTCACACTGCAGGAAACAAAACTTATGTCACAAAAAATCTATCGAGGATTATCCTCTTTTACACGCGATTCGTTCAAATAGTTAATTAGACATTTACGATATTTACTCTATTTTCTGAAACGACAACAAAAACACATAAATTATTGTTTATCAGCTTTGTTGAAATAAACAGCGACTCTTATTCTTTGTTTTTCTAAACCAGTTATGCTCAATTAACATTCTCACATCGGATTTTTAAAATGTACACCTTTTGTCTCCTCTAATTTCTTTAAGATCCCTGCCACAAGTGTTGATCCTTTCGACAGCGCTGTTTAAGCTTTAGCGGAGGAGTAATCATTACGAAACTGCATATTCTTCCTATTCGGATGCTCATGTAATTGGCCTGGCATATGTCTTTGACCCCAATGAATAAGCTGATAAGTCACATTTTTATTGAGAATGAGATAAGCATACTATTGCTTTCTCCTAATCATTGTGAACATTTTAGTATAATCGGGGAAGTTAAATTCCTTCTGGTCGCGGAGTAACGGGCGCATGTGAATTTACGGACATAACGTAAACGCATTTCATGAATGTTTAAACCCTAACAAGAAAATTCAAGATTTCTTATTGTTTCAATTTTCTTATTTCAACACTGATCTGCAAACACTGATTTTCATAAAATAAGTTGAGTTGTATATTTATTCACGCTAGTAGTCTACTTCAATTTAACCACAGAACGACAAGATATGTTGCCCTCCTGTCATATTTAACTTTCATGAGTTATCAGCTTATTCACGGAAGGTCAAAGATTTTCTGCTGATAAGGTTCGATCCGTAACTTCATCATGAATGTCGATAATGCAGTTGTTCCCATGCAGTGAAATGCATCCCTACATGGCAACAATTTTCATTAAGGCTCCCCTTGCAAATGAAATAGCACTCATGTTAACTAATGACTTTCGTTCTTTCACTTTTTTTGAGGAGTGTCTATAAAATTATGGGAAACAATTCGGATACAATATACAATATTTTGTGCAAATAAACAAGCAAAGAAAAATTATTTTATACATACTCGTACTATACATTACATTATTAACGACATACACCGGGTTCAATCGTCGAATGACGAATAATCTACACATATGTTTTAAAAATGTATCATATCGAGGCGCATTTACTTGTCAATCTTACACCGTCCCGGCTGGGGCGGTGCCCCGCTGGTGGGAGAGTCCTGGTTGGGGGGAAACCCCACTAGCTGACGGCAAGTCGGCGCCGGATCTCGCCATCCAGCGGGGGAAGATCACCGCCATCGCCCGAGAAAAAACATGCACTACACGAACGGGACTAATGATTAAAGCAGTTGACGCGCCCGGAAACACGAAAAAAACAAACAAACAATCTTTACTAAATGGTGGGGGACCGGACTTACCGAGTGTGAGAGGCGCCTTGTCCTTGTGCGTGTTGTCGTCCAGGTACGCCACTCCCAGCGTCCAGTACATGGACGAGCCAATGCCCAGGAGGATGCTGGACACGAAGAGGATGATGGAGGGCGGGCCCAGGGAGCCGCCGTCCGAGCAGTCGTCCTCGTCGCGAGATCCTCCGCCGCCGCAAAGGGACCCCCTGTCACCACCAGCGCTACCTGGCGCGAATCGCCAAAGTTACATTCACGAGTAGCTGCGATGTAACTTAACTTTTTTGTTGTACTGCTTGTACATTGTTTAATTGAATAAATCAATAGAAATAGATTAAACTACAATTTTGCAGAGGTACTAGCATTTAAATCACTTTTCTGGTGTCCCCCCTCAAACTGTACGTGTCAGAGACTCCATGTGTTTAAAACATTGTAATGAAAACTGTTCTTTCATTTCCCTATAGAAACTGTATCTGCATGTGTAATGCATTTAGAACCTTACCCCGTGGCAATATTTGGTATTTATTTTTGCATTCTCCATTCATATTCTTGGAAGCTAAGTTTCAATACAGCACTTTTAAAGGGGAAGAAAGTTTAGATACCAAATCAATACACATTTTACCGTTTCTTGAATTAGCATCTAAATTTTTCCGTGAATTAACCATTAATAAAGACACAATCACTCCCTTACTTGTGCTATTTCCGAGTACGATGGCACCATCTCCATACTCCTTGGTGAGTTCTAGTGCGTCTTGTCCTGGCCCATACAACAGATGGGGCAACAACCGACCGAAGCAGGCGATGGACATTAGCAACATCCCCACAGCCACAAAGCGCGGTTTATGCCCGGTCCTGCCCAAATATCCCATTATCAAAACCGAACCGCACGAACCGATGTCCCACGCTGACGAAATTATTCCTGCATTAAAGTACAGACAACACAAATCACTTCTATTATATTCAAAGGTTGTACACACATTGTTATGCTGTACGATATTCACATCAAAACCTGCTAAAAATGAAAATTGTTTTAAAGTTAACTTTTTCAATTAAATAATCTTCTGCTAATCATATCACCTGAAATATGTCGGCCATGAAATATTTCGAAATTTTCACTAACAATACTCTAAACATTGGAATTGTTATACATAATACATAATTTTTCATTTAAAACTTTATTTGTCATCCTAATTAATAGAAATTTCGTTGTCTGTATTGTCTACTCTCAGTAACAGGAATCGAAGCAGATTTACACAGATTTTTAAGAGCATTTGACACATCGTCAAAGTTAATTATCGTAAGTTATTTTGAAATATTCACAGTGTTTCAGTAGACATAAATGATCTTATTTATCCAACGCAAGGAAAATGTTCCTACTGGGTTGTCTTGGAATCGTCAAATTATTGTTTTAAAGTGTTTGATAACATACGGAGATTTAAAATTGTATTTTTAGAAACTAATAATAATTATACATAGTTTGCAAAATATAAATATATAGCTATATTAAAGATATAAAATGCTGAAATGCATTAATATATCAGCAATTTTGTTAGTCAATGATAGTACGCACTGTTTATTTTCAGAATTATTTTTTTCTGAAAATAAAATTAATAAAAAAATAATTTAAAATTTACAATTAAAAAAATTTTCTCCCGTTTTTACACGTTTTGCTTAGTTTGCTTAGGACACGTAGTTTAATTTTCTTTGGTTCATGCAAACTTCCTGTCAATGAGAAAAACATTGAGTCAATAATCTTGAAATAATTCTTGTTTGTGAAAATAATGTTTCATTCTTTTGCTTTTTGAATATTTCTAGTACAATAATCCTTATTAAAATTATTTCACTCACCTGTCGTTTTGCTAGGTATTTTAAATCGCTTTTCCATTGTGCTAATTGTGGCAACAAAATAGGACCCTGTGGCGAATTGATGAAATCCTATTAGACCGTGAAGTAGCACGTACACCTTCTTGCTGGCCAGCCGCTGTAGCCATGCTGGTCTCCAGCCACCAAAGCCGCAATATGTATCAGGGTCCTGTTCGGGTGTGTCCTCAAGTTCTGGGTGTGATTCGATCTACAATCGCAAGACAAATGTTTTTCTATTGTGGCTCCGGCGGATAGCCCATGCGATAAAATAACGCGAAATTTCTTCTCAAGAGCCAATAATGAGTTATACAGATGATATCAGAAATAACCTTACTCTTAAGATAATTACTTAATTACTTAAGATATATTTACATATTAGGTGTACACGAGGGAATATTCAGCACTTAGTAAATCATTGTTTTTAGTGAAAATTAACTTCATACAGAAACGCAAATTCAAAAAGATCGACCCAGAACTTTGCGTTACTTAATGTAACCTATCGTTTACGTGGCTACCGAAACGCCTTCCTAAACAATTTTCTCTCAACTCCCTGAGATTTAGGGCCCTCCCTTTGGGTTTCAGGGAATTGGGGATATTTGTAGGCTCATCTCAACCGGTTTCCTTATTTTCTGACACAAGCAGGTATCCCTTAGGCCTTTGTCAGCTCTTACCAGTCTGAGTGAGATAGGAATTCAAATGAATGATTTGACCCCCAACTCTGGCACCTCCCGTCTCTGCGTTGTCCACTTTCATGACAAACATGCCTTACGCAAGGTTAAGATCCACAGCCTTTTGGAGTAACGCGCATTTGGGCTCATTGCCCAAGCTCCTGCGCTAAATAGCCGGCATGTTACATCATAAAGGCTTGATACTGTGCGTTTGTACTCATTCTAATATTGCTAAGCGTTAACACGCAGAAGAACTTGAACTCATATGATAAAATTACGCGTAATATAAGACAATAAATCTAACATATATTTCGAAATTTTGAACAATTATGACCAGCTGTGCTACAGATTGGAAGAACCCGGATCAGTTAAAAGGTTAAAAATATAATAGAATACTAAAAAAAGTCTCTTTTTTTGTATTGCGTTCTAAAAAAATAACTTTGGCCACATCATTCTTCACTTGGGACGAGCAATTTGTAATGGACCATGGATCTGAAAAACAGTTGTGTTGATAATTGCATGTTGGCCTACGTAGTTTTTAAACACTTTCTATGAAATTCTACACTTCTCTTCTTAAATTTGTTGAGGTAATTTCCTACTCACCAATATCCAATTTACGGGGTTTTGTTTCGAGATTATTTGGACATTACATACACTTCAATTTAATTTTTAAAAGGTAGTCTAATTTATACATGAGAAAATACTCTACCATTTAGTGAGAAACCCATCAAAATAGGTGTAACCGACATCGAGATTAGCTGTGGCAACTAGACAGATAAAATTGTAAAAATAGTTCTAAGGGTTTGTCAGTTATATAATTAAATAAGTTTATAACATGTTATTTTGAAATCGTCGACAGAAACCTAAGTTTTATTAATATAGGTGAAAAAAGTGATTACCCATTCATTTTTTGGATTACGCGAGTTGCCTTGCTTTCTATTCAGAGAAAAAATATTAAACAGTATAGAGAAAATGTAGGAAAATGATTCAATTCTCGACCTGGATTAAAATCTCAAAAATGTTAATACCTCGAACAATTCAGAGAAAATGTATAAAAATGATTCATTTATCGATTTGGATTAAAATATACATAAATTAAGATACCTTGAAAAAAGGCACTTTTTCTTTAAAATTTGTTGATCCTGCGAAATTTTTGCTTACTGTTGCTTGACCAAAAAAAAAAAAAACACGTTGTTGTACGTGCGACACTTAAAAGAAGTCCGGTTTGATGTTCAGTAAAATCCAATTAATTGACCATTATCTCCCGAACACGATTGCATTTTTCTTGCGAAATGTCTCAAATATCTGGAAATATATTACAAACTTTATGTAGCGGTCCATCGCGGTGAAAACGGAAAACAAGTAAAATAAAAAATTGAATGAGATAAGAAAATAAACCATTTTTCGGTCTTTTAGAGATGAAAAGATCAATAGAACAAAAAAACTCATAAGAAGTAAAAAAGAAAGTAAACACCAAATTACACCCATTTCTAATCAAAACAATTATCAAATGAAATAAATAAGCATCGTAACAAGAGAAAAATCTTTCATTAATTTGTTATTGGAAAAAGAGAACTCTTATTTGCTCTTGGAACTAGGTTAAATACGTTCTTGAGGTTGTTGACTCGTTCATCCCCGTTTCTCCTGTCAGAGCACAAATACCTAGGTGTCAAGCAAACAAGGAAAATTTATGTCTCATTGGTATCGCCTATTTATGATCTAAGATGTTTAAATATGCTTTGCTCTTATACTTCCCGCTCGTAGGTTATTAAAACGTACGGTAGGTAATTTTGTTTCTAAAACATACGGTAGGTAAGTGACAACCTAAATAATATTAAAATGAAACATCATGAAATACTTCGTATTAATTTAAATATTCTCTCAAAACTGATTTATCATCATTAAATCATTTAAAATAATGATTGGATTTGATATTATGAGTTTGGTCAGGTGTAAGCATACCTTAAGTAACAATTTTTGGAGAACATTCTTTGTGTTAATGTATGAAAATATTATACTTAATATAGAAAATATATAAACGTCCCTCGGAGAATAGTTAATATTTATTTATTCGATAATGAATAGCACAAAGAGCAAAAAAAATAGTTGCATTATTAAGGAAATAGCGGATACGGTAAGGAAAGATAAAACGAGAAGGAAAATAATTTGAATAGACGATGGAAGGTATACAGTACTATTATCAGTACAGCTGGTTTATGATGTAGATCACATCATAAGGGATTCCCAAGATATGACTATCTCAAGGGCAAGGTCACACGTCTAGATTTGACTGTCCACAGATGCTGTAAACATTTACCCTAATGAGAATTGAAATGTCTGCAACAAATGTAAAGTGAGAGCAGTTTTTGTACCCGTTATCCGAATATGAGAAATGATATATATATATATATATATATATATATATATATATATATATATATATATATATATTGATTAAAGGACAGATATTTAAAGGAATCTGTATAGCCCACTTCTTTCTCCTTTCTCGAGAATAATAAGTAGTATTGTAAAACGTCCGTTCATTGGTAAGATGAAACAAATATTTGTGATAATTGGTCATTCTGCTTAATATGCTTTTTTTTTCTGCCGAGACAATTCTCAATTCATCACCGCGCAAACACAAGAAAACAAATATAAAAATTGTTATTTCTGTTAGGAAAGTAAAGAAATACGTTTAGAAAATTGTACACTTTTTACTACTAAACATTTCATGGTAGTCCGCAAGACTGACTATATGTAGTGTATAATACTTTCACTAAGGCTCCGTTCATTACGCAAAACGAATATTCTCGTGTAAATGGTCCCATGGAAAATAATTTTCATGAAAATAATTTTTGATATGTGTGTACCGACAATACGTATTTTGATCAGGAATTGGACGATCACGTGTACTTTCAGTGCCAAACCGCTGAACGCCCCCAAACTACGCGAGTACCACCTCACCCCAACCCACCTGCGGATCCGTGAGCCGGCGTCCGTTGGCGACGGGGGTCGAATCCCTGGGGAGCCCCTTCATTTCATGAATAGTCCGCAAGACTGACGATATATAGTGTATAATACTTTCATTAAGACTCCGTTCATTACGAAAAATGACTATTCTCGTGCAAATGGTCCCATGGAAAATAATTTTCATTCAAATAATTTTTGATATGTGCGTACCGACAATACGTATTTTGATCAGGAATTGGACGATCACGTGTAATTTCAGTACCGAACCGCTGAACGCCCCCAAACTACGCGAGTACCCCCTCACCCCAACCCACCTGCGGATCCGTGAGCCGGCGTCCGTTGGCGACGGGGGCCGAATCCCTGGGGAGCACCTCCTCCGACGAGAAGGCCGCCTCGCCGTTGGCCCCCGCGCGTGGCTCCGCGCCATGGCGCGTGCGGGCGGCGACGTCCGCGGCGTCGGCGGTGTCGGCGGCGTCGGCGGCGTCGGCGGGGGCTGGCGGGGCGCGCTCTGCCATGGCCCGGGCGAGCTGCGTCCGCTCCTGTCCGGCGCGTCCGCCTGGAGCGCGCGCACTGGCGACGGGCGCTGCCGGCGACCGGCCGGGGGCCCCTAACGCTGCCATGCCCCTCCCGCCTGTGTGTGCGCGTGGGTGTCCTCCCTGGGAGGAGTCGAGGACCGCGCGCGGCCTCGCACACGCCGCGCAACCCCCTGGGTCGTAAATCAGTTTACGTAATGGAGTGATGGCGCTTTCGCTTGAATCCAGGTGCGGAGAGACGTTTGTTCTTGTCCTGATTACGTTTACGTTTGTTATGGCCTGATTTGTAGTTGCCACACGGTGGTTGAATCTTATCTTACGATGACGTTCGACGCACCACCGAGAAAAGCGTCATTTATGACATTCCTTGTGATGTTAAACAGTCTTCATTGTTCTGGTACTACTAAAATATCATTAGTGAATGTCGGGATGGAATTATATTGGTGCCCCTGTACAATTGTTAAAACTAGGTTATTAAAATACGTTGCAAGAAGAAGTAAGTTTCGGCATTCATAATTATGAATTTCTCTTTAACTATTCAGACATAATTAACTGAGAGTCTTATATTCAATTGCGATCGAAAAAAATATCAAGTAAGTAAAACACACAGTTGATTTACATTTTATACGCTTAGCATTTCTTTATGTTTTATTCATTACGGGATCTCTTGTTCCTGAGAATTTCACCTATTGCGTTTATATTAAATGTCAAGATCTTAAGGTTAGGAATAAACAGTATAACTAACCAACTAAAGCAACTTGTGCTTTGAACGCCAAAGAGAATGTTGTGAAAAGGCACACTATTTATCTTGTATCATGCTCATCGGAATATTTTTCAAAATTTTATTAGAAAAGCTTTTAACCATTTGCATTAACTTACAAAAGTAACAAATATTGGCATACTTCACTTAATACTCAGTAGGACAGCATTCATTTAGATACATTTTGAGTGCATCTTAAGGAGATCTTGTTACAAAATTCACGTATATCTTATCATTATATTTGGGCGCCAATACCCAGTAAGGGAGGTAATAGAAGAAGGCAATCCTGAGAGATATCCAAACTCCATTGCCTGTTAAGTTTTTCTAAAGGAGAAGTGGTTAACCTGTTACACACTAAGCATCTTTTTTTTACTTACAATTTTAGACCCACCATACAACACAGCCACATTTTATTCGCTGTTCCGTTCAAGATTGGGTTTGACAAATAAAGACAGGGGTAGGATCTTCTTAGGAGAGTAAAATGGATTACGCAATCATGCAATTAAATCAATTAATGTACATGAGTTCAAAGGCAGAGGTTCCTAAACAGCAAGAAGTGGTCTTGTGAACGTAAGGGCAATCGCTGTCATAGACCAATGACAGGGATGGGACCATCAAACGAGATAAGGATGTAACGTTGAATTATGTTATTCTTACGAAAAATAAGTATGTGCATGGAACCAACGCGCCACATATGAGCATAGCTTGACATAGGTTGGCAACGCTTGCTCTAAAACGAGATTTCTGCTCATTATGCGAAAGGAAGTTCCTTTTCTGTTCATGTATTGGGACACCGCCCCAATCGGAACCAGTGCTAATCTCCCGACTGGTCTCCCGACATGTGTAGAAGTGTAGTAAGTGTAAGTGTGTGTAAGGGGTGCTGATAGGTCAAGGAATGAAAAGGAAAGATCATGACCGGTCCGTGACCTATTTGTTAAGGTACTGCTCCAGCATTCACCTGGAATTGATCTGGAAAACCACGGAAAACAACCGATCGGAGCAGCTGGCCGATAGAATTCTCCTCCAGCCAGCGACTGAATCCGATCAAACGATCCATCAAACATCCACCACTGTCGAGACTCTCTCTCTCTGTCAAGACGAACCCTAGGACCTCCAAGCCAGAGATCGGGAGCGGTAGTTCAGTGCATCATCTAATGTCACTGCAGCACCTCTGACCAGGAGGACGTAGGTTCGAGTCCTGACAGCGACCTCCTAGCCTTTCAGCTAGGTCAAATTCAGTCGCTTTCTGAAGGAGAATTCTAGCAGCCGGCTGATCTGATGGGTAATTTTCCGTGGTTTCTCCGATCAACACCAGGCGAATGCCGGAGCAGTACCGTAACAAACGGGACACGGACCGCGCCCGATATTTCCTTCCTCTTCCTTGTCTTATCCTCTCCCCTTACACACACACACACACTAACATGCACTACACTACCACATATTCCGGGAGACCGGTCGGGAGCTTAGAGCTTGTTCCGGCAGGGGCGGTGCCCCGCTGGTGGAAGAGTCGTGGTTAAGGGGAAACTCCGCTAACCGACAGCTGGTCGGTGCCGGATCTCGCCATCCAGCGGAGGAAGATCACTGCCATCTCCCAGAAAGAAAAACAAGCACTACACTTACGGGATCTAAGCCGTTGACGCGCCAGGAATCACTAACCAACCCAATCCAAGCCAGAGACGCTGCAGTGGCAACCATGAGCCCTGTCCTGAGCCGGGGCCCCACCCCCCGCGCCGAGAGGCAAGGGCCGGCCGGAATGGGCCAAGATGAGGCGGCGGACGAGGTTGTTGGCCACCCGCCGCTCATTCTCCGAACGCCCAATGCGCCGCGCGTGACGAATCACGACGAGCGACGCGTCGCGCCGGCTACAGTTGGCCGAGTTAAGGACGACGCCGCGCCGCTCCGGCTCCTAAGGGAGAGTTACCTTCCCCGCATTTCCATATTTCTTTGGTTTCAATGCATGAAATTATGAGTATGTACGCGTATTTGGTATTTTAGACTTTTGCCAGCTAGCGGTGTTTTCAGGTCTGGGCCCTGGTTCTAGTTATCCACCCCTGGGATTAACGGAGACATGTGCCGGTTATACGTATTCCCTTCACCGTATCTAGCAAACTCCACCTATTTAAGCTTTTTTTTCGTCATACATATACAGAAGCTGAGGCGATTGTAATGAAAAGCTACAGCTCTAAGTTTGCCCTAACAAGAAATGGAACAAGGGATAAGCACCACGGCATCTAGCACGCTGCTCATGAGCCACCCGTGGGGTTTCAATGGTTTTGTGAAAATAAAACTATGCAGCAATATATTAAATTCAACCTTTGCATGATTTAACTCACAACGCTTTTCACAAAACATATCATATTGGAAAATATTTAGCATTCATTCATTGTACTTGCGTTTTCTGGGCAAGATACGAAATGTTAGCCAGGAATTATGTGAATGTAGTTAGATTTCGTGGTGCAACACAATCAAATAGTTTGAAACTATTATGGAATATATAATAAAAGCTTCGTGCAGTATCCTAAGTAATCTGACCAACTAATAAATTCTGATTAGAAACAGTGGTGGGTCTAAATCTTTTTGACCGCCCCCACAAAGTTTTCTAATGAACAGCACGTCAATCATTCTAGATACTTTTAACCATTCTACGTTTAAAATAAAATAATATTAAAACACAAGTGTTAATCTTAAATTAAATATTACAGTACATCGTTTATGAAAGTAATGAAGCAAACTGTAAATTACAGATTTTATATTACTTCGCACGAAAGGTTGAAGTGCTACTGCAGTGGTTTTAAAACAGGATGGTTATGTATAAAGTAAATTTAAATCAAATTATTAAATGTCAATTATTAAGTCTAATTTTTAACGGTAACAATATCATAATTTTAAACCTTTAAATTTTGAAAACCCCTTAAACTCTCCAGCCCTCCTCAAGCTGAACCTACGGATGAAATATTTACGGCCCCTTCCCACAAGCATAATCTCTGTGACGTAACTCATCCTCACGGTGTCTTCTTTAAGTTGACGGGCTATAACCGCCAAAGACCTTGAGTAAGACATTGAGGGACACACAGGCTCGCTAATCTCGGGCGATAGGTCGTCTTCGAGTTGGGCGCGTCAGTTTTGAATTGGACCCGTCTTCCTGGTCGGAGCGTTGCACATCAATCCAGATTATTAAGAAATCGGTGACAGACCCACACGAACGGTGCGACGCAACTTTTCATTAGACTTTATCAAGCTACTGTTTATCTTTCGGTTTGGCGCGCTCATTTCATTTTTGAAGAGCAGCAAACACGCAATGCGCAAGCCAATTTAGTCGTGAAACTTTAATACAAATATTGTAGATCAAAAGATCCTTGGGAAGAATCCCCGCGATGACAGATTTATGACACCAAATCAGTTGTTGGGTTTGATGACGACACTGTCTGGATGAGAATTCTAGAGTCCGGTTGCACTGATTATTCGTTTCCTCTTATCAATTCTATTCGGATGTCTGAGCAACAACTTAATAGGACACGGTCGCACTCTGTCCTTTCTCCATCCTGACCCTTCGCACCTTATCAACCTTCCCTCCTATTCCTCTCTAACGCTACCCCCCCCGTGTCTTCCCAAATCTTTTCCCTTCCCTTATTATTTCTCTCCCACTTTATTCATCTTCTGTCTTATCTCAGTCCATCATGTTCCACATTCATCCTGTTCACCTCCCATCTGTTCCCCTTTCTATCCTTAGAGTAGGGGTGTGATGTTTTCAAAACAAATGTTTTTACGCAATCATGGATGACTGTAACGTCCATTTTTTGTGACAACGTTTTTTGATATAGATGCTTTTAAGTGACTGATATTTTATTTTCGAATTTAAAAAATCTACCATCATAATTAAATCTATAATAATTTTTATATATCCATAAATTGAACATTCTTTAGAAAAAAAAATTAAAATGAGTTTTCGTCGATAAATGAAGTTCATTTTTTTAAATTATCCAATCATATAATTGATCAGATGATAAGAGTTTTGATAAATTGATTATTTTTGACTGTGGTTTAGCAGCTAAATCTCAATTAAAAATAAACAAATGCGACAACCGTCAAATTACCTCACCCCCTCACCGCGAGAACAGTAGTGGTTACAAATGCAGTTTTAAAATAATTGATATTTACAAATTGATTGGTAACTTCGGAAGATGTTTTATTAACATCCACATTTTAATTGTTGAACATCGATGATAAGAACCATCGCTGTCGCATCCATACCTTGGAGCAGGGCTCTATGCCGATTCTCAAAATATTTGGCTGCACTGCCAGTATGCGCGTGTCTGGCCTGAGAGCAAATTGGCCTGCAGTGGCGTCGGAAGAAAGTGCGATTAATAGAAAATTCAAGTAAACTGTAGGTTCGACCTCATTTGTTGGTCTTCAAGAGCTTGTTTCTTGGTAACATTCTTATTCACATAATTTCATTCATAGCATATAATTTAGTAAACTATAAATATTTTTAAACTATCGACAATTATTCCGGATATCATGTGTGTAAAGTGACATGCAGCAGGATTTAATCCCAGCCTTTAAATGTAGGCAAGTGCTTACAAACTAGTGTAGGACGCATATCACACTTGCCAAACGAACATATTCTGTTAAATGTATAGACTTTAGATAGGAAAGCGGCCTGATCACATTTGTTTTTGAACAAATAACTGCTCTTGACAAGGAACGATGAGTAGTAGTAAGTACGTACTTCGTACAGTTCCCTAAAGATACTTAATACAACGAATATATTCCTCCGAATGCAATTCAGTTCAGTTTTCTTCAAAATTTCCAACAACTTGTATCTTTAAGGTGTATTGTTCTATCAATAAGCGAGGTTATTACGTATTTCTGTACTTTTTTGTTCTCTCGTATCAGTTGTGGCAAACGTAGAAATACATCTTCAAACAGCTGCCAATGTTTACGGACGATTAGTCAAAATATTATCTCGTCAACCTAGACCGAATTCGCTTGTGAGTACCAAGCTGTTACGCGAAGATCATCCCTCGATCATTATCGCGGCCGCACCTCGCCTCGCCGTCCTGTGTTCTATCTTATCGTAACTATCGATAAGATTAGTGCGACACGAGATTCAGTCCAGCATCGAGAAGTCACCAGTGGTGAAGAGGTGGCTGAATATTTGCGGAGCAGCACAGCGTCACGTTGCTGACATGCAAGTTCTCGAACTATTTACCAGGTAGGTTTTTTGGGTTTTCAAGGCGCTGGAAATATAGCATACATCGTAGCAAATGAGACCACATGGCATTCTAATTTTGAGAGACACAAGTTACTTAATGTTTAATTAGACATATGAGTAATATTATTTAAAATTCAGATAATTAACGGTAACGAGTATTTACGACAAATATTACAAAAGATGGAATTGATAAAAAATGTGTTCGGAATTCACCACATCTTGTGAATTAAAAAAGTCATTGATTTGTGTATGATTAATCGGGGGGATACAATACTGATACCTTGGATAATGATCTGAAACATATAAACCAGGCATGTCAAGGTCGCGGGCAAAGTAACACTTACTAGAGTTCGCGGGCACTGCGTTCAGAGAAAGTGGAGCGAGATTTAAAAGTAAGGGTTGTACAAATGCTACGGAAAGGCGGCACTTCACTAGATACCTGGCTCATGACAGTCTTTGGGAGAAGTTGCTTGACATTTATTGTCACAAATTTAACTATAATAATTCCCATCTTTAAAGAAAAGAAACGATCCATTAAAATGAAATAACACGGTATTCCGATTTCAAATTTACAAATTCGATCACAAATTTAACATGCTTTATCTATGCGTCAACATGAGGCAGCCGAATTTACTTCCCCTCTAAACGAAGGCGTTCGAAGGATTTTTTGCACTTAAAAATGTACGACTTCGATAGGGTTTGTACCTGCGAACTTGGGTATAAAAGTCCGAAACGCAAACCATTTCACCATTGAAGCCGATATTAATCGAACACTGCTAGTAGTTGGTTTGTAGAGTCACAGCACACCTATGCTTACTGCACGACGACAGCTGCGCATGAAGGGGCAAAATATCAGCCCTGAACTGAGAAGGATGAGTAAAATGTCACCTAATCCAATTAATCGACACTTGGGTGCACTGTTGAGAGGAGACAGGTCGAAGAAGAAGATGTAATGGTCAGGATGACGTTTCTGTGGCAAATTAGGGCCCGTTATTCCGGTTCAACCCATTACAGCAGTTATCTGTACGTTATTGGAGAGCAAGACCAACCTTTCATTTCCACAGTTCTCTGTTGGAAACAGACATTTTTATTGTCCGACAGGACATTACGACATGCCGTATTGCCAGGGTTGTTAACATTAGGTTCGAGAAACATGAAAGCGAATTTAAATTAATGTCCAAATCTTCAAATAGCCGCCATACGAACCCTATTGCACATTTCAGGTTCGACGTGGAGATACGGCTTCATCACTACTTTGCCATTGCGCCACATCGTTCGGCACATATATAAAATGCTATTGCAGTTGTAGTATAGTGTGTGTGTGTGTGTGTGTGTGTGTGTGTTAGTAATATGCTGTTATAGTTGTACCTCAAGATACTTGAATCTGCGGAATACCTGCATCGAATTCTCTTAATAAGAGATGTGGGCATAATGTAGTTGCTAATCAATAAATAAATGTCTTGAATATTTGATACGCAATTTTAGGGTCGTCCGTAACCATGCTCAGTTGAACGATCATAAAGAGTGAATTTTACATTTTCGGCGTGATAAAACAATTTGATTTCATTGGAAACTTCCAAAGTCAGTCCTAGAGAGAAATCTGACGACATTCAGGTTCATTGCAAAATATCATGGAGATCACAGAAATGCAAGTTAATGTGTCAGAATAATCTATTGTGATAGTGTGGTAACTCGGAATGATGAAATATTATTTTTTTTAATCCAACTTGATTTGCACATGTTCTACACTATTATGTCGCAATTTACCTATATTTCTGGGTAATCTAGATATGGAAGTTTGACTTCTTAATATTTCTCGGACAAACAGCTTTGTAAATAGGAAATTACTCATCCACTATCATTGATATCTTTCAACACCGTGCTGCAGAGATAACCAAACTGTGCAAGGAATTATTATTAGTTATCCGTTTTGGGTGATGTTCCTAGGACTTGTTGCCTTTTTTTGGCATTCTGCAGACAATGAGTCTGTTCTTCGAGTGAATGTATCAGGTGTTAAGGTATTAAAGTGCTAAATAATTTAAGACAGTCTAGACGTTGGTCTTGAATGGATGCATGGAAACGGATGGACGTATAAACAGGAAGCAGCGATGACGATGAGGTAAAAATATCGTTCCCGAAATGTGATTTCTGGGTTTTGACATATTAAATAATGACATACCATTAAGAACTGTGTCTGATGGGCGCGTTCCTTCACGTTTTGTCGAAGAAAGACAAATATTTTCCCAAAATTCTGAGTTTTGTAGTGCAATAGTAGATGTGTGGAAGGCCAACTTTTTAGGAGGTAGTTTGGGCGCATTTTTCTTATGAAAGATCAGCAAAGCTAGCGGTCAGAGGCACACCAACCTGCCTTTAAAGCAGTCACGTCTCACTGGATATTGAAGAATTGATAAGCATTGATTTTATCAAAAAGGGTGGGTAAATATTATTTTAAATCTAAATAATATAACTCAATTCAGTATTTGTAATTAATTTTTTGTAAAGACTTCACTACATCACAATTTTTATCACTGATAAGCCATACTCGATAGTTGTCTTACCAGAAATGATAAAAATAGAAAAATGAATAACGGCGATTAATAAGAATGGAATGCAGAGCGATAAGAAATACATATTTATCAAAACATTAAGATTAATAAAAATTATTTCTAGAATGCATGCTTGTAATTATTTTTACAGAATTGCAAGGATTTAAACATTACAATCTCCATATTTGATTACAAACAGAATTTGCTTTGATACTAGTGACAACATGAAACACAGTTAAAAATTGTTCTCAATCTAAGTAATCTATTATTACTTTTCTACTCTAATTGTATTGCCACGACCCGATTTTATTTTATGTTGATGCTTTTGGTTGATTTTATTCAGAATTTATTTATTTATTTATTGTAGTGATGCACGAGTACACAATCTCTTTCGGACGAAGTTTTTCTTGTGTTTGTTTTTCTTCAATTATTAAAAATTTTAAAACACATTGTTAAGAAAAGTCATAAGGCAGGCTACAATCATGAAAAACGATCAGGATATTTTGAACCCAAATAACAAAACGAAAGCAATGTGGAATATAATAAAAAATACGACCAAATCAACTAGAAGCCTTGTAGAGAATAAAATAGAACGATATAAATGTGAACGATCCGGCAACAGTGGCTAGTCTTTAAACAATACTTATCGAGAATTGCTGCCGATCTCACTAAGGGTCTTCAGCCACAAAATTCAATAATAGACAGTTCACTCAAAATTTTAGACACAATGTTCGTTTCCGATACTTTTTCCTATGAAATTCTCAAAATAATCGGTAAACTAAAAAATAAATATTCGTCCGGTTTAGATGAATTCCCAGATTCCTTGTTAAAGACCTGTGGGTATGCCATTATACACCCGTTAACTCACATATTTAATGCATCCTTATGCACTGGAACGTTTCCAGATATTTTCAAAAAAGCTAAAATTAAGCCGCTCTTCAAAAAGGGCAACAAAAATGAAATTCAAAATTATCGGCCCATTTCTCTTCTATCAGTTTTTTAAAAAATATTGGAGAGATTTTTTTACGTACGAATGGAAACCTTTCTCAGTATACATGTCGCGCTTTCAGATTGCCAACATGAATTTAGAAAATCAACGGAAACAGCCTTATTTTCTTTTCTTAAAGATGTCTTTTCTTAAAGATTCATCATTGGATCAAAACGAGGCACCTATTGGATTATTTTTAGATCTCTCAAAAGCTTTTGACGTCATTGATCATGACCTTTTACTTTCCAAATTACCTTCATATGGAATTCGTGGTATTGCTCTAGATTGGTTATGTTCGTACCTTAAACAACGATCTCAGAGAGTGGAAATACCTTACTGGATTGATGGAACATTACGTACACACCTTTCCGACTCTCCCCATTTCACGTGGAGTTCCTCAAGGATCGATTTTAGGTCCTATTCTGTTCCTACTTTACCTAAACGATATGCTCTTGACGATTCAAAAGAGAAGAACGGTTCTAATTTGCGAATGATACGAACATTCTTTGTAATAAAGAAACCGTAAATAGTAAAATATCAGATGTTTCAAATTGGTTCCGAAATAACAAATAGTAAACGAAAAGAAAACGGTTTTAATGGTTTTCCATTTCAAATAAACAATTCTGTTCTCCATTGAAAATGAACGGTGTACCATTGACTGATGTTAAGGAAACAAAATTCTTAGGTCTCTCAATTCAGTTAAACCTTAAATGGAACGTCCATTTACATGAATTGAACACAAAATGAAATTCATTATACTGCTCGTTGTGTATATTTCGCGAATGTTCATTCCCGCCTGAGATATGGCATAATATTCTGGGGAAATACATCTTATAGCTCCTAGACTTTTAGATTACAAAATGAATTGTACGAATAATAACCAAATCCCACCCACGTGATTCTTGTAAGCCTCTCTTCATTAATCTAGGAATTTAACCATTACCTTGTCTGTTGATTTACGAATCAGTGGTGTTTTGTCAAAAATGACATGCTTAAGGGCGGGAATATATTTTCGGAAAATGCCGAAGTCTATTACTATAACACTCAACGTTCAAATCATATTCATCTGGTGACAATATCAACAGCTCATTACAAAAACTTCACATACAATACATATACATTATTTTACAACACTTTGCCAGATGACATTAAACGATTAAATTCGATAGAAAAGTTTAAATCCAAAGTGAAATCGTTTCTGCTGCATAATTGTTTCTATATAATTAAAGACTGCACTGAGCATCACAAGAAAAGTAACTTTAATTTTAACAACGATACATAATGCATTATTTACCATTTGGACTGTATAAATGTGTATAAACAACCTGTAACAAGTATTGTACTGCAAGCCTCCGGGTCAACGACCTCCATCTCGATCAGGTTTTTCGTCCAGTTTCCCTGATCCATTGAGAAAATGCTGAGATGGCCCCTTGCTTTGCTTCTGGACATAAATGTAACTTCATTATGCACGTCTTCTAGAATTCATTGGGAAATATAGTTATTCAAATTATCGTTTCCATACTGTTTCCATACTGTTTCCATACTGGCAGGAAGTATTATTCCTTCATGAAGGACATCATGGATAAGAGCCCAAAATTTATTGATTATTTATCCTTGAAAGATTTTATTACATGAGAGCTTTTTTTTATTTTCAAAATTCATGTAGTATGTGACAGTGTAGGGAGCACAGAATTTTGAAAATGTCCACAGAATTCACTTCTCCACATAGCACGACATACGCAGTTTCAACTGTTTTTGACGTATAATAAATAAATAAATAAAACCGAGACTTGAATGCGAGATGCGTACCGGTGCCCGTGTTTTCGGCTAAAATAGTTTTTCTTTCTGTTCACATGCGTGGGAGTTTTCTTTCACTGATTGTGAAAGCATGTTAAGAGACTTTTCATATACGTAATTAAATTTAGGTGGTGTTACCAAATGGTGTGGACGGGTTTATCATGAGACGCCATGAAAAATGTCGGATGATATAATGTAGACACTATTATTTGTAATCCCTTTTGAGATATTTTTTAAATTGGTTTTAAATGAAAAATAATAAAGTATTCTTGAATAAATGTCCCACACACTCTCTCATATCTCGTACCATTTTTAAGATAAGTGGATTTTTGTTTTTGAGATTGTGAAGTAAACCAGTTATTCTGGAGATTCACAAATGGTATTTCCAATCAAATTTTGGAAACGTGCCCAGCGCAGTCAGAATGGATTTTGATGAAATATCATATGATGAGTTTCAAATGTGTAAAAAATATTTTGTGAAGTTGTAGATGAGTTTGTAGTAAGAAGTGCGTATTAAGAATACTCGTTAATATTTGTTGAACATGATTTATGAAATTTATTGAAGATGACTTCAATAAGTCACAAAAAAAGCAACGTAATGGGAATTTCATAATGTTCCCATTTCGCATTTTTGCTGTAATGATTTAAACCCTTTCTGAATCTCTAGAATAACTCTTTTACTTTACACTTTCGAAAAGAGCCTGAAACTCAAAAACGGTTCGATATGAAAATGCGCGTATGAACGTTTCTTAAAGAACAATTTATCTTCCATTTAAAATCAATAGCAAAACAATATTGGGATTTTAGAAATAATAGTGTCTGTATTATATCAAACGCCATGTTTAATAGCATTTCAAGATAAACCCGACCACCATATTTGGTCGCACGGGACTATTTTCCCTTAGAGGCACATGTAGCACGTGGTACGGGCCTCGAGATTTTCGAGGCTTCTCGCTTTTCTAACTTCTTGAAAATGTTACAGAAACTTAGTTCACAAAATATGAAAATAAAAATGTAGTTTATATAGTTTAATAAATAATCATAAGAGAAACAATTTCCGAAGGATTTTTTATACTAGTGGGCCATTACGGCCTCGTCTATTACTGGAATTTAAATATAAAAGACTTCTATTGCTTTTACTGAACTTCGTTATTGAAGACTAGTTTCTTGGATTTCAGTTTTATTGAAGCACTTCCTGGAATTATTTCCTGGAAGCATTTCCGGAATTATTTGTTGCAAGCAATTGTATTTCAGTGATAGAAGTTTGCTGCAATTTGAAATAGAAAATGTGTTTGATGAAGAAATGTCGATGAAAATTATCTTGAAATAGGTCAGATAGTGATAGTGATTGTGATGTTCATGTTCATTTATTAATATAGTTATTAATATTATTTGTCTTCTTAGGTTCTTCAGTAAACATTTACTCTTTCATGGAAAATGCAGCGCGATAAATGTTCGGCCTTCGTAAAACCCACAACGTTCCACGATCACGTAGTTGTTGACAATGGGTAGTTGTTAGATTTCATTCCAAAATTGTTGATTGAATCGAAAACGTAGAATTGAGTTACATAATCGAATATACGTTCAAGTTGAGGTTATGCCGAAAGCTCCAAGAAATGATCCATCGAAATGAAAGGAACTGACGTGCTGACAGGTTTAAATTTTAAATAGCAATTACTTAAGGACTTTGCATGTTTGGAAAACTGAGTGTAACGTCTTTATTTTCCACCGTTTCAACTTATAAATGAAAGAGGCGAAATATTTTCATGCCTTATTTTCAGACCTCAGCGCTGCCTTCTAATTAGTTCAGCCACTCTCCTAGTGTCTGCCGCGACAGTCTCGTGAAAATTGACTCTTTTTAAAACATTGATTCAAATTATTGCAGATTCAGGAAAGCTACAATTAAAATATGCTTCATAAAAATGTGATAATGTAAAAAATATTTCATTAAATATCTATATATTTTTTTCAATTTAAAATATTTTGTATGATGATAAATATTCAGACAATTAATACGTAGTCAACAAGGATAACTATTTCAAAACATAAAATGGTCAGAAACACTAGCCACTATTAGATTGTTTGAGCCTCTCAGAGCCAAGCATTTAATCTTGCTTGGACGCTCTGGATGTAACAGGTGTACGTTCGTTCGCAATTCGTTCAGCCACTTAATTCATCATCAAATCTAAATACACGACAGACATTTTAATTTAATTGAGATCTGTGATTAATGAATGTATTTTTGAATAGACTCGTGTACATTTTTAGGTAAGTGATACAACAATGGCTCGACTTTGTATCTCCTGGAATGCACGAATCCTTTCCAATCATTATTAAAGGACCATGATTGTTGTTTGTCGATATCACCGGTGAGCTTATCCACGTACTGGCAACCTGCGTTTATCAAACGAGTAAAGATTACTCGAACCGGGCGTAAAGCGTGTCCTATAAGAGTAGAAATTGTCGCACATCTCGAGTGAAAAAAATCATTCCTACATTATTTTCGATTGCGTGTGCACCAAAATGGTTTCTTCAGCCTTAAAAAACCAGCGTCAAATCTAAAACTATCTTGATGTATTAAAATTGCTCCCATTTTTTAATCCTCACAAAAGAAATCAATAAACATGTTGATTTAAAAAACATTTCTGACAGCGCTGTTGCTCGCGAGAACTGGACTAAAAAACGCGTGAATTATTATATCATGTAAGGAACTTATTATATCATTTAACAAGTCATGGTATCTGCTTCATAGCATCATAAAACCAGACAGACAGAGAGACGTTTTAGAAAGCACTTTTTCAGTATCAGATCCCAAAACGTATTTCCGTTGAAATCTTCAAATCGATTTTCCGCAGCATTACGTAACTTTCTCTATGCTACTTATATTACTTCGTATATACGTACGTATACGAGAAAGTAAAAAGGGGAACATTTGATAAATTTATTAAAAAGACTGTACTTAATACTACTTCAGGATCCAAAAGTAATAAGTCATTTGAAGGAAACTGTGCATTAACTGGTGTTACTGCAGTGCCTCTGATCGGGAGGTCCTAGGTTCCAATCCCGAATCGAAAGCCAAATATACTGTACAAATCAATTATTCAACCCACTCTAACCTATGCGTGTCCAGTATGGGGTGGCGTAGCACCCAGTAACCTCCAAAAGTTAGTTATATTCCAAAATAAGTTTCTAAGAAAGACCCTCAAGGCACCATGGTTTTGTCCAAATTCTCAAATTCATCTCAAGTTAAATATATTACCACTGAACGAACACACAAATAAAATAGCCGACCATTTCTATTGAAATCTTTACTCTTCACTTTGTTCCACAATATTTAATCTAATTTATGGCCCCAAATTAAATCAAGGTTCCCTAAGGATAGACTGAGACCACCGTAACTGGTTTTTTACACCCTTCCCAGCGCTACCTTAACTTTCAACGTCATACTTCAGACCAGCCTTGAAGCCTGAAATTTCTAAACTATTCATGCCATGTTTACGAGCAGGAACGAATAATCCTTTGCTATGGATGGCCATATCCACAATGTTATAATATAAAATGTACTATTTTCAAATTCCTCGAGAGACAGAAATGTCGAACGAGAAGAAATAAAAAAAAGAATCTCATCACCTCTCCCATCTCCGATATTTTTTTATTTTGATTAACGGGTGGCGCCACGACATTTTCTACATTATCATTATTCTGTATTACTAAACCGTTATTCACTTCATCTTCATTTTTTGGTTAAGAATTGGTACAATGCCGTCATCATCCACTTTCTCCGGCCAATTAGAACGCAACACAGGATGATGGATTTTGGCTTATTAACATTAAACGGGGCATGTATTCTTGTTCTAAAGATTTTGTCTCCTTCTTTTACCATATATGAATTCGGATGATTGCTAAACCGTACAATTTCACCGTACTTTCGCAAGCCCACAATCCACAAACCTTTTTATAAACAAATCTGGTTATGCTGCTGAACCATGTCTTGTTTCGTAATTTTTAATCTGCTTGTTTTTATAATCTTCTCTTTTAATTGTTCTCCTTAATTTTTGCAAAAGAATCCAACTTACTAGAAAATAATAGGTTCTGTAGATCGATATTTTTGCGAGAACATCAATTCTACAGGATTAAAACCGTTTTCCAGTGGGACTGACATATATGCGAGTAGTCCTCGATTAATATTGACACATTCCTTGAGAATTTATTTTGCAGTTTTTACCACAATTTCGTCTTGGCCATTACTTTGCGACTAATACGGCAAGCTCAATACATGACGAAATCCACACTCTTCTGCATTTTTTGCGTCTATTTGACGCAACGCGTCTCCAAGCCCCTTGGGGGGCGTTGAGCGTTTTGCGCTTTTCGAAGTAATCCTCCATTAATAACAGCGCTTTTGGAGTAATCCTCCGTTAATATGTCTGTCGCGTCTCGTCGCAGTCAGTTTTCGAGAGGACCGCCAGGTAGCATCTCCGCATACGCGCCTCCTGCTACGCGCTCCTGCGTCACTACCCAGCGGCCAGAATTGGGAAGGAATAAGGATAGAGGTAGGGTTTAGGACATTTCACAGGGTTTGGACTAGCCCTTGTGAAGCAGCCAAACTCGTTTTGTTGGAAGAAATTTCACATGAGATTCGACGGAAATAGAACCCGGATGTCAGTGGTGAAAGGCTAGCGACTTCGCTATGTGCCACGAGCGAGCAAATTTGTCAAATTCTGTTGTAAACTGGGTCCCATTATCGCTCCTCGCTAGTTCAGGGATTCCGAATCTAGCAAACGTTTCTTTACATATGAGTATTATTTCTTTCTTCATCTATTCTTTCTTCATCTATTCTTTCTTCATCTATTTTAGAGGATAAATTAAAAAAAAACTCTGGAATAGTCCTTGGTTATAATTAAAAACTTTGAGTCTGTTTTAAAAAAAATCTAAAGCAATTTTTTGTAAACAGTCTCTTTGGTAATGCATCCGAGGTACATTTTTTATTTGGGATTAATATTAGATTCGATGCATTCAGGACAGAAGTTGACCAAATTCTTTATTTGCTTACTCAATCCAATCCACAAGACCGTTAAGCTCTTAAGCGCCATTTATTCATCTGTAAGTGAACGTATAATTTGTTTAAAACAATTTTGTACTACGTATTAGGTGTAGTAATGCGGGTACTGTGAAATAACAAGTCCTCAGCTAAAGCAATGTTATCGCTAAATGCGAAATACGGCCATAACTGTTCGATAGTTTGTTCGCATTTGACCATCCACTCAAACAAAACTTTTAATTTTGAACAGATGTCATCTTTCCCTTGTTCCATTTTAATCTTTTGTAACATACAATCAGTTTCAGAGATATTATCGTCGATAAAGTGAACATATTTAGACGCTTCCAGATCAAACTCATTCGCTTCATAATTAGGAATTGGGCTTTGCAATAAAGCATCTGCCAGCACCAATTGTTTTCCTGGTTCGTAGTTGGCAGTATAATTAAATCGCATAAGTCTTAGTCTTATTCGCTGGAATTTGAGTTAAAATCGTGTAATGGCTTAGGCTGGTGTTTTAAGAAAGAACTAATGGTCAGTTTCTAAAATAAAATTAATGCCCATTAAGTAGTCTTGAGTGGCATAACGTTCAGGTCCGCGAGGCCCGCAATGCGGGCGGGCCCAGGCGAAAGGGGACCTACTTTTAGGCTTATAGTTTTACGATTGTAAGAAACATTAATTACTTGATACTTTCTCTGATACTTAGTGATAGTTGATAAATAAAAACAGCAGCTTCTAGAAGGATTTCCCCCGCTTCGGTAGCTTACGTAACCCTATTTCTAAATCAATAAAGATAAGAAAATTCATTTAGGTTTGATAACAGTCTTAATTTCATAAAATTAAATAAAAGCAGATTTTTCCACTATTGATCACAAGCACTTTACCATTGTTAACAGTAAGACCGACACAAAAAGGGTCTTTCAAATGTTGTTGTTTAGGTTTGAAGCTTGCCATCTTATGTGATAACGCTCAGACGACAATGTCGCCGACAACGATTTTTAATAAATAGCAGTTCAATGTAGTTAAATACTTAGGTGCTCATTTGGATAGAAGATTAACGTGCGTGGAAAGTCCATATAAAAATAAAAGGAAAGAACTAGAATTAAAAACTACCAATGGCTAATCGGTAAACACTACCAACTATCATTGGCAAACAACATACTTATTTATAAAAGTATCCTATGTGTATAAAAGTAACCCGTATGGACGTACGGCATTCAAATTTGGCGTTCAGCCAGCGTCTCCAACATCGCATTTCTTCAGCAATTCCAATCAAAATATCTTTGATCAGTAACAAATGCGCCCTGGTATGTTAGCAATGAAGTACTCCGCAACGACCTTCAAATCAAGACCATCAAAGAAATAACGTCCACGCCTCAAAAATACTACACAAAACTTGAAAATCATTCAAGTCATCGCTATTAATCTATTAGACAATAGGGAAGAAACAAGAAAACTACAGCGACAAAATCGCTAGATATAACGTACCGATTTGTTTAAATAGGAATGCTACTTTTGTATAACATTTCCACTCATGTAAATATTACTGTTAAACTATTTGCCTAATATTTATGTGTAAATAAATTGCAAATCAACAGAATTAATTAATTAATTAATAGCAGTTAGAATTAGGAGGTTGATGGCATCGCCTTGACTTGGACCAAATTGTTTATTAGCCTGTTGCTCTTTCAGTTAATGAGTCTTGAATTAGATTATGTATCGCAGAAGTATTGTGGGTGCGTTTAAAGAAACTTAATATTGTGGATATAGTAACATTGATTTATTATATAGACTGATAAGTATGCATTTTTAAACGATATTTTTATTACTGAAGGAGCTATCGCTACTAGTGTTTGCTACACACTTTTATAAGGGTGTCCGCATAAAAGATTTACGGGCGGGGCCCCACTCATTCCGTTACGCTACTGGCAGTCTAAATTTATCTGCTGGAAATGCAATGTTGAGGGCCTCTTTCTCTATTTCACTACAATTCTTTTGGCTATTCGTTAACATTGTGCAAACATAAGCTTCTACTTCTCTTTGCCCCGTTGTACTCTCTTGCGTTAGCACTCCCATATTTCCGTATTTTGAAGCATCCTCTTGAATGATATATTTTTTAAAAAATAATAATGTGCTAACGTTGGCGCGTTTTGTAACAATTGTTTAATTTTTTAGAATACATTTTGTCGGTTTAACCATATGAACTTTACTACGCATCTTTACTTAACAACGCATTCAAAGGTTCTAAAACATTTGATCTATTGGGAATAAACTTTACGGAAACTTTTACCATTCCAAGAAATTGTAATAACTTTTGTTTATTGTTAGGCTCAGGGAATTCGCAAATCGCTCTGCTCTTAATCTATCAACAAGGATACTGACGCAGTTTGTAGAAATTCGATGTCCTACAAAATCAATCGTATCTACTCTGAAAACACACTTTTCTCTGTATAGTGTAATCCCTTCTACACGACGTTTTTCCAGAACTTGAGTTAAAATTCGATCATGTTCTTCACCAGATTTGAAGTAAATCAAAATATCGCCGATGTTGATTTCTATCCTTGGAATTGCTGCGAACAATTTATTAAAAAAATTTTAAAAAATTGTCTGGTACACAATTTTTTCCAAACAGTAATCTCTTAAACAAGAATCTACCGAAAGGGGTGATATAGTCAGAGCTTTACTTTCATCCTGTAACTCGAGCTGGTGAAATCCCGGATTTGCGCCAAGCTTTGAAAATATTTTTGCATTTTTAGTTTGTCCGTTTTATCGATTTGCGGTCTAGGTAAAACAAAATATAAAACTAAAGTAATATAAACTATACACACCTGAGGAGTGAGGAGTGATTGAGAAGACGTGTTGTGGGAGCGCAGGTGAAGAGTGATTGAGAGGACGTGTTGTGGAGCGCAGGTGAAGAGTGATTGAGATGGCGTGTTGTGTGAGCGCAGGTGAGGAGTGATTGAGAGGACGTGTTGTGGGAGCGCAGGTGTGGAGCATCTGAGGCATTGAGAGGACGTGTTGAGGAAGCGCAGGTGAAGAGTGAGATGGCGTGTTGTGTGTGCGCAGGTGAAGAGTGATTGAGAGGACGTGTTGTGTGAACGCAAGTGAGGAGTGATTGAGATGGCGTGTTGTGTGAGTGTAGGTGAAGAGTGATTGAGATGGCGAGTGGTGTAAACGCAGTGAGGAGTGATTGAGATGGCGTGTTGTAGGAACGCAAGTGAGAAGTGATTGAGAGGACGTGTTGTGGGAGCGCAGGTGAGGAGCCTGAGGCATTGAGAGACGTGTTGAGGAAGCTCAGGTGAAGAGTGATTGAGATGACGTGTTGTGGAAGCGCAGGTGAGGAGTGATTGAGATGGCGTGTTGTGTGAGCGCAGGTGAGGAGTGATTGAGAGGACGTGTTGTGTGAGCGCAGGGGAGGAGTGATTGAGAGGACGTGTTGTGTGAGCGCAGGTGAGGAGTGATTGAGAGGACGTGTGGTGGGTGCGCAGGTGAGGAGCGGCCGCCGCCATGATCCCGCCGTCGCAGCTGCCGTCGACGGACTCGCTGGACGGGCTGACGGCCGCCACGCCCGACTCCGACCCGACCAACCTCGTGTGCAGCCTCAACTGCGCGGGCGGGCGCTGCGCCCCGCACTGCGCGCAGCGCTTCGCCACCCGCGCTGCCGTCGCGCTCTTCCTGCTGCTGGGCTTCGTGCGCCGGGGCCTTGGGCCCGCCCGCCGTCGGTAAGGCCGGCACGCTTGCTTCGGGGTTTTACCGGGAGCGGACTCGGGCATCCGGTCACTGCAGCGCCTCTCACCGGGAGGTCCTAGGTTCCCACTCCCCACGGCGGCAGGATTTTCGGCACTAGCTTTTCAGCTAGATCGAATTCAGTCGCTGTCTGGAGGAGAATTCTAGCGGCCGGCTGCTCTGATCGGTAGTTTTCCGTGGTGTCTCCGATCAACACCAGGTGAATGCCGGAGCAGTACCCTACCTAACAGGCCACGGACCGCGCGCGATCTGTCCTTCCTCTTCCTTGTCCTATCCTCTCCCCTTACACACACACACACACTTAGACAAACATGCACTACACTACCACATATTGCGGGAGACCGGTCGGGAGCTTAGAGCTTGTCCCGGCTGGGGCGGTGCCCCGCTGGTGCGAGAGTCGTGGTTAGGGGGAAACCCCACTAGCCGATGGTAGGTCGGTGCCGGATCTCGCCATCCAACGGGAGAAGATCACCACCATCTCCCGAGAAAAACATACACTACACTAACGGGTCTAATGACCGAAGCAGTTGACGCGCCCGGAACCACGAAAAAATCAATCAATCGGGGCCGTTTTGCTCAAGGCAGCTGTCGCCAACCTCCGTGTCGAGAGTAAACGTTGGTGGCCTGTAAAAAATACCTTGACATTATTTGCATTTTTATGTATTATCAATGACAAAGTTAAAAATTCATTAACTGATTTCCACCAAGGTCTTTAAAATGTGTAACACTTAGAAGAAGCTTCGGCAGCTTTTAATAATAAAACTTGCATTAATAATTTTGTGAAAATTAAACAATACATCAAGAAATTAGTATTACTAAGAATTATACACATATATTTCACAAATGAGCGCATTCTTCTCTGTGTAGATGCATTTCACATTAAATTGGAACTTCGCAACGGAATTGTTGCAAATGTAAACAAGTTGCGTCGGCGACAGCAACACCTCTTAACCGATTTAACCTGAGATCACTGCATTCCCAAGATTCACTCATCGTTTAGCATTTGCAACTTTACAAAGTGTTCCACATTTTCCTATCATTTTAAAAAGTATTTTACAAAAAATTACATTAATTATTTCATTATAAACTACAAAAAGTAGATAATAATGAAATCATTAATGTTATTTTTATTCTTATTTTTATTTTTTAATTTTAATGATAACTACGTACGTACTCTGAAAGACTGGGAAGTTTGAATTCTGTACTTGAAATAGTTTCAAAAGACATAACCTCAATCTTTTGAAGGGCAAAATATGTCGAAAGCAACTTAAATAATAATGACAAATATATACTAAATTGAAATTTGGTTCAAATGTTTAGATCTCATTTCATAAGTGCCAAATTTCCAGGCACATCACAAAGTTATTTAGAAATTTACAAATGCTTCATCTTGTCCGTGATTCCTAATACGTACTCCAACGTGTTACCGTGAGTCGGCTGAGCGCTGCCTGTGTGTGCAGAGCTGCTGGTGGTGGGCGCGGAGACGGTGCAGGGCGTCTCGTCCATGTTCGTGGCGCACTTCGGCGCGCGCGGCCACCGGCCCTCGTGGCTGGGCGCGCCGGCCTTCCTGCACGCGGGCGCGTGCTTCGCCGCGCTCGTGCCCTTCGTCACGCACGCCAGGGCCCACTGGCTGCCGCCCGTGCGCAACGGCACCAACGGTCAGTACTGAAGGCGTAGGCTTCCGCGGCCAGACTCATGTAAATGATCTTGGCTGTCCAGGTGACGCAACAGGGCTGTTGTGACACAACAGCCCTGAGGAAGACCTCGACAAGATGGTCGAAACGTCGGCAACACAGCCTTCGACGCGGCGTCACCTGGACAGTCAAGATAAATTATCATTTACAACGGTCAGTATTGCTGCTGACACAGAATGCCTATGCGCAATTATTGAGGCGCTGGATATTTACTAGCATTGCATTCTGACTTAACTTGCATAAGAACCCTTTTTGGCGTTGAGTGCAAGGAATAATAATTAAGGGATATAACATTGATGTAAGATCCAATTAGTTTTTATTGACAATTATCTTGTAAGTGTATTAGTTACAAAACTTTGTAAATAATACACTTTGTAACTAATGCAAGGTGATTATCAATACAAACTTATTGGACCTTACATCAATGTTATATCCCTTAACGAATTAAATGACAATCTGTACCTTATGTATACCAAAACAAGGAGTAATCCTCCTTCAACATGTCAGTCATAAGTCAGATCAAGTCTTAATTCATTGCCTTTCATCATTATTCGCCAGGGGCTCAACGCCGTTGCTACGAGGGTAATCCCAAAAGTAAGGTCTCCTATTTTTTTATTAGTATATATACCTGTTTATTTCTACAATGGTTTACATCAGTTTACAGCTTGAACATTTAGATATTTTTCGACATAATCACCATTTCTTTCGATGCACTTTTGTAGACGCTGTGACAGTTTTTGTATGCCCATGTCATACCTCGTCATCGGAGCTGAATCGCTTTCCGGCCAAACGTTCTTTCAACTTAGGGAGTAGGTGATATGCGTGGGTGGGTGGCATCATTACTGGGCGCGAAGTCGGGAGTTTAGGGTGGGGGACTGAGCGCCTCAGCGCGGCGTGCGCATGTTTACACACAGCGCGGGAAGTACTCTTCATAACAGTGTGACCATCTGCCACACAAACAGAGTTCTGTACTTATAAAAAAAATAGGAGAACTTACTTTTGGGATTACCCTCGTAACTAGGATTCCCAGTCACCTATGCAGGGACCCGCGGTATCTCGAGTTGCTTAACGTCCGCGACATCACAGAGCTTGGTTTGGCTACTGTTTCAGGCAGTAATATTGCAATCCTAAAAATGCCTAACATAAGAGAAGAAATGTCTGATGTTTTGTGATGAAAGAAATTTTCCTTTCTTAGAATGCTTCTTCGTTTCGAATTTCGAAACAATGTATTTACCATTTAGTATACACCGAGAAAGACAGTTTTAGGATTTTGCAAAACATTTCAGACTTGGTGTAATATTTCTTGAAATATATTGGCCTGTAAATTTACATTGGCCTCACAAATACATTTTTAATGAAGAGAAACAATAGTTTGATTATATTCATTATTATCGCCAAAACAGTTCGACGACCAATCATGACATTAGAGTCAAAACCGTAAGGAACAGAAACGACATTGATATAACTTGGAGATTTCTCACCGACAATATACTCACCAAGGCACCGCTAAGCAAAGAATTTGCTAGTAACTTCAAGAGCACATGGCGCGCAGTTCCTCTGATCTACGCTCTGATCATGCGCTTAGCGCGCAAAGTTGACGCAACTCAATGCCCGCAAAGGTGACCCTGATCTAACAAGCTCCTACAAGAATTAGTGTAGACTAACTATTAAATCGCATAGCCGCTGATACAATTTTGTACGCGGAGTGAAGTCTTAAGTAATGAAATAAAACGTCAGTTTGGTAACATGAGGGACATTCACAGACAATCTCATTCATGGGTCTCTTGCAAATAAATTCATGCACAAGACGATTTCAGCCAAGCGCCACGGAAGTAAACACGGCAGGGCTGCTCAAGTAGGCGGAACCCTTGGCGTGCCCTTCCCCAACGCTTATCTGAGAACTACTGGTGCGGCCCGCTGCTTGCCAATTCGGCTCGTGTGGGGGGTGTAATAATCGGCTCTAGTCGAGTAAAAGGCGAATGGCACGCGGTCACTGCGGGCAGTGCGGGTCCCAATTTTTGCATTTGAACAGCCCTGCGATAGATGGCAGACCAGTATGACAGTATTTTGATCACCATGACGTCACGAGTAAAAAGCACTCGGTCGAAAAGATCGCGGGTCAGAAACATGTTAATGCGAACTCCCCTAGTCAAGAGACGCGATTTCAAGTAGAACTCAAAGTTGAAGGCAAAGTTCAAACTTCATAAAGAGGAACAAATCATGTGACAAAGTATGAATAAAAAGTGAAGTTTACACTAGACTGGCAGAAATAACTAGTATATTTTGTATACCTGCTTCAATTACAGCAAGTGAAAGAAATATGATTTTAGTTGGTAATCTTACATCAAAAGAGATGGTTATTTTTTCGAAAATAATTAATTATTTAAATTTTGGAAAGAAATCTGTAAAACATTTATTAATTAAATTTCCACACACATTCAGTTCGTTTACATATAATAGTAACAGCAGCAGTGGCGTTTTCTTTGGGTATGCAACTCGTGTGTCAACGCCCAAGGAAATTTTAAAAAATCCTTTGAATATATTTAGATTTTGTTATTTATTCGGTCTTCCGTGCGATCGACGCCATAGATCGGCACCAGCGCGCCCATCCAATGCAAGCAGTGAGCGAGCACAGCTCAGGCCGTTGGCGAATGCCTCCAACGTCTTCAGGAGGCGGCAGAGCATGCGCGCGACGTCCCCCACTCAAGGACAAAGCGTGACAAGTCGTTGGATCTCGATTTAACGGCCTGCTGGAGAGCAAGCGTCCGTGGTTGTCATATTCTCCTTTGCGCATTCAGCCTTTACTGATACTCAGAAAATTAGTGATATTTTTGATGAGGATAGTGAAAAACTGGAAGAATAGTTTTAAATTATTGCTTTCCTTCCCTTTCGTATAAAGAAAAGATACAAGTAATTGAGTAATGGGCGGTCGTATCCTAACTTGATAATATTTCTGTGTTCAGGGGGTAAAAGCTCTTAAGTCAATTTTTGGCGAAATTGGGTTAGGCACTGAACTACAAGTTAAGTATCTATATTTTATTTTAGTAAAACGACCGAATTCATGTTGGCTCGTTGGGAAATGTAGCTTAATCGGCTTAATATAGCTTGCGACTCAATAATCTAACCCTTGTTTTTTCCAAACTAAGATTTTTGAATTAAGAACGTTTACCTCCTGACCACAGATATCAGAATTTAATTTTTAAAACGAGAACCGAAGAATGGGAAAAGCGTTCAGCATGTCTTTTTACATACTTTAAAATGTATTATTCTAGTCTTTGCAACAGAAAACACAACATCCTCACAGTCGTTATTTTACGACTATCTTTCCCTCATTCTTCCAACATTATAATTTAAAATAAATAAGGATTTTCTGTACATAATTCAATTTTACTCTAAATATGTAAGCAAAAATAGTAGTGTGGAGGTTAGCACTTTTCTTCCCTGCTAAATCATGGACGCGTTGATGGACGAGATGAATGGGAACCCTTATCTAAGAGACGGGAACGGGCGCGTTTATGCGTAATGTACAAGACATACAAAGGGGACTCAGCATGGGCTGACCTCAGTAAAAGATTACAGAAACCTGATTATAAAAGCAGAGGAGACCATCCCTGGAAAATACGATGTATAAAGCAAAGAAGTGATGTAGGCAAGTTCTCCTTTGTGAATCGTTCTATAGTAGATTGGAACAAAGTACCTGCAAAAGCTCTAGAGACTCTTCCTTCTAATGTAGTGAAATTTAAAAATATACTTAATTCTATGTAGGTCATCATTAATAATACTGGGACTTTTATCATTATTATTATTATTAGTTACATTATTATAATCGTTATTATTATTAATAATATGGTCATGTCCCTTATACAGTGAAGTGAAGTGTAGTGTGGTGGGGGCATGGGAGGGGAGGGGAGTGCAGTGTAGTGCAGCGCAGTGAAATGAAGTGAAGTGAAGTGGAGTGAAGTGTTAGAAAAGCTATAAGTCAACTTACAGATAACTCAAAATTAATTATACTAGGATATCAATATCTAATTATAATTGTTATTATATTTGTAAATATTCGTAATAGTTTTGTAATTGTCGTATATTTGGTTGTAATAATGTTTGTCACCGAGCATTAGCTCAAAGCGAACTTTAATAAATCTATCTATCTAACGCCCTAGGTCCAGAGTGAGGAGACGCCACTAAACAGCAGCTACATTAAATGGAATATTAGCCTGAAAGGTTCCTCAGTTTTATTACTTATGTAGTTTTGCAACGCTGTCATACATGACATATCATCTATGCCTACCTCAAGAGACCAAGCGAAGACGTTAAGGACTGTTACTTGTGAATCGTCCCTCCGCGAGAGCAGGAAGCACGAACTTAACGGCGCTGGAGGCTGAAATGTTCGAGAGAGTACGAGTGAGCAAATGTAGCCCGCTAATGCTTACATATTTGTACGTCAGGTTTCTCCTCGGATACCTTGGAACATCGTATTTCTACAAGAGCTATACTCAAATGAAAATAAAAATGAAACTCATAAACACTCAACTAAAAGAAAATACAACCTGGCCATCAAATTAAGAACAGACACAATATCAGTAACACTGAGAGAAAATTTCGTTTTCATTACAAACATCGTCAATACGAGATCATGAATTTCGAATTTATACTTGAAGACAAGTGTTAAGAAAATTAAAATTATCGGCCCCGTTCATCAGGTTAAAAGGTAGAATAAACTCATAGTTAACATTGAAGCTATGAAAAATGTTAAAACATTGCACTACCTAGTTCTTCGAAGACAGTATAAAAATTATTATTAGAAAAGGAAGTTATGTCTTTTGTTAGCGTTATTTCAAAATTGTTTTGTGCCGGAAGAGTGAAAACAAATAACTGCTCCTCCTTCAACCTCCTTAAATTAAAATAATTTATACAAAATAAAAAGTGAATTCGAAGAATGGTACAAGAAAATACGCAGAGGGGTCATGGCCCCGTTCATTCTCCCCCCCCCTCCCGATGTGAATCCACCTCTGAACCATTGCTTAATTTGGTGCATCTATTCCTGGACTTTCTTCCAGAGTACCTGTGCGAGCTGGTGGCGCCCATGCACGAGACGCGGGTGGTAGAGACGTGCTGGACCACGCTGGTGGTGCTGGTGTTGGTGCAGCTGACGGCGGGCATAGCGTGGGCGGCGCTGCTCACGCACGGCATCGCGTATCTCGACGACAACGTTGACTCCGAGGACAGCCCCGCGCTCTTAGGTAGGTTGCCCCTCGGTGACGTTATTTCTTGTGGACAGTTGTAGATGACCACGGGACCCTGAGTTTCGCGGAGGTACTCACGTCAAACGCTTCAAGGTGGAGGCTTAGTAGACGGTGCCAAATCTCTGATTGCCGGGCTTGCCCGGTAATCCACCAGTTGGGCCCTGGCGACTCGGTTTTTGGCCAGGACTAGGTGAAGGAGATTATTTGGAATGCTCTGAAACCCACATCATAAAGTCCGGCGGGAAACTGACCTCGTTGCCCAGGTTCTGCTGATACTCACGTTGTTATCCTAAAGGTGTAGGCAGTAAGGAGACGGGATAGGGGCTTCGAGCCGCTAGAGCCTTAGTTCAGGAGGTCCCCAGTTGAGCCTTCGGTTTCGTTGTGGCAGTGGCCTGATACTCTGGGCAAAGCGGAGGAACTTCTTGTTCTCGGCGCATTGTTTTGACTCCGGTACTAGCCTGGATAGCTAGAAGCTCTGAGCTGGCAGGGCGGCCCGTCCCAGGCATTGTATGGAGTGGTTACCGAGAGGGTCAACTGCGTTCTGGCGGGACCCACACACCAGCCCAAAGGCGTACTTGTACGCCTGCGAGTGTTGCGGATAAAGGCTAGCGCCTAGGTACCCACCCCGGAGTGAATTCACCCTGGTAAAGTACAAGTGCGATGTAGGTGGGTAGGTTGCACTTAACTCAGAAAACTGTTCTAGTCGTGCACTTTTTCTTCATTCTCGGCTCAGCACTAACGGTCAGAGGCGCTGCAAACCAGCATGTTAATTTAACATTTTTCTTATCTTCCTTTAGGTAAATTAACTCCATTTTCCTCACATTCCACGAAATGAAACTACTCCGGTAATCGTATTTACTGACGACGGGAAGAAGTCGCCACTGGAAGTCAACGCGCCAATTTCCTAACCAAACGTCGTTTTTATAGGCTCGGGAGAATTATTTGCATCCATATTTCTAGAACCACGGCATACGAATATTGTTTATATAGATTATCTCAAGCAACACCCCACAATATCGTACGAACGTGCCGCAGCAATAGAATTAATGTGTTTACTATCGCAGTAATGTGAAATTTCCATAATTCGTGAAATTCTATGGTAACCGATAAAGTATTGAACATTCCACGAAATGTTACAGTGTTATTACTGCCTCGTCCAAATTAAAAATCTCGGCTCTGCTACGGTCCGCCACAATTTTTAACTTTTGACCTCGCCAGTAATAACACGCATAACAGTTCTAGTTATGTTAATAGCTATTAATGTTGTTTTTATATTTTTCACGCGTCCGAAATCGTGAATTAGTAATATCATGTACGAATGTGGATACGAATATGTATGTATGAGTTTTTGCTCTATAACTCTTTTGGTTATATGCCCTAGCATTATTGTATATTAGAGTGTGGGGTGTTGTGTAGTGTATCTGAGTGACGATCCATAACGCCCAGTGTTGTGCAGGCGGGGTGCTGGGCGCTGACCGGCTTGGACCGCCCATCGGGCAGGTGTTGGCTTTCGTCTGCGCCTCCAGAACTGGCGACGTGACAGCTGGCGGCGAAGTCAGCAAAATCTGGTGGCTTGGTGAGTACTCCGCGCAGTCAGTGCCGTACTGCATAAAAACAGGCTCTCATCGCCTTTTCTCGTTTCTTTTTAACCCAGAAAAGTAGTTCTCAGTAAAAGAGAATAATTTATTCGTTCAGAGAGAATATTTGCTCGGTCACAAGCTGTAGTGTTCCTTTTTTTTTTGACGTTAATATTCGTGCATATATTATTCTACTTTTGTGAAGAGCTCTTTCATTGTTCATTAAACATTTACAATAACTCAAAGTAAGTATTTCATTAAGAATAAAAATAATAACTATTAGTATATTGTGAAGAGGTTTTTTTTTCCCCAGAGGTTTTTTGAAATTCTTCACTTTCTGCTAATAAATAATACATAAAATAATTAAATTGATAATCTTGTGAAAGCAATATAGGCCCGCAATTGAAGGCATGTTGACGTGTCATTTTAGTTTTACGTAGAATTTGAGGTTCTACTCGATTTTGTCCACCACTATCCGCTATGGAGGAAGAAGAACCCCAAAATGACTTAATATTCCCAAATGGAAAAGAAAGATCACGAGGGGGTGTGCGCAGGGTGGCCGATACTGGGCGCGCTGCTGCTGGTGGCGGCGCTGCTCGTGGCCATGTTCCCCAAGCGCCTGCCGTCCGCCGCGGTGCGCGAGCGCGCCAACTTCATCCTGGAGGTGGTGTGCCGGCGCGTGCGCATCGACGAGCAGGCGCAGGACATCGACATGCCCACCGGTGAGCACGCACCCGGCCCACGCCCAGGCAGGCAGCGCTTGGATTCAATAAACAGACAAATGGATAAAAATAAATAAATAAATAAATAAATAAATAAATAAATTAAATAAATAAATAAATAAATAAATAAATAAATAAATAAATAAATAAATAAATAAATAAAAACTTCCAATTTTTTTATTGAACATAATTACATTAGCATTTCCCTAATATATTATGTGCAATATGTAGGATAAGAAGTGATATCTTAATCGTGAAAAATGCCTGGGCCAGGAACGTTTCACTCTTGGGAAACCTCTCACTTCAATGCTAACGACAACTTGTTTAGTAAATGACTATTTACGCATTTATTTCAATATAGGCGTTACGTTTTAATAAATGTTAAAAATACTTGTTCTAAAATTTTGCCTTCATAGAAGCCACTTAAGGAGATAAGTTAAATATATCATTAAAATGTTTGTAATTATTGTTTCCACAGGTCTGTTTTCCACAGTTAAAAGGTTACTAAAGAATCCAATTGTTGGGCTTTTAACACTGTTTCTCATGTTCCTATACGCGCCATTGCATTTCTTCGCCCAGTACGAAAATCGCTATCTTGAATCAGTGTACTTTATCCCAGAGCCCGAATATAGCGGTGGAGTGTTCAAGGATCAATGGACATCAAGAGTCACAACAGGTAAGTTCATTTATCTGGTTTCTTTTCTAGTGTGAAGTAGATATTTTTTGTGACTAGAAACATATTTGCTTTGAGATTAATGCACTATGAATGAATCACAATGTACAATGATAACATATGATGTACATATTAATGTACATCAACAAACTACATTACTTAATACTTACACACTCACACATACACATGTGTATGTATGTATGTATAAAATTATTATAGACCCGTCACGACGGGTACATAAAGTTCAGGACGATCCTGAACAGTTTGAAAAATAATGTTCAAAAGGTTTGATCGCATATTGGACATTATTATCTGGACGGCAAACTCGGACTATCGACCCAAAATGCCAAATACATACATAAATAATGCTTACACGATGACTCGATTAAATAGCGAAATTTCTTCATGTACAGCTTGCAATCCAGCAAGAAAGGAATCGCAGAAACCTAATGTGACAATTTCTGTCTTACATTTTATTATATTACATACGCCATTAACAATATTGCGAGAAAGTATGTGCTGTTTCAGCACTATTGGTTTCTCTTTTAGAGCCCCAAAATACGACAGATGGCTTGTGATCGGGTGACATTTTTTTAAAAAAATTAAAATGACGTAGGAACTTCATGTGAAAAACAAAAAACGAAAAGATGCGTTGAAAAGATGAAAAGATTCGAGGGGTCACAACATCATCCGGTTCGATAAGGAAATATCCATTTTAGTGAAAATTCTGTAGATGGACGTATCATGTCAGACAAATGTTGGCGACACCGCCTTATACAAGCTTTGTCTTCTCAGAACAGAGCTTAAAGATTTGCGCGAGGCTCCGGTGGCAAGCCGTGTGCTCACCTCTGTCCTGGGCACACTTAAATATGGCTCGGACCACACTTAAATAGGACTTGCCATGCATTAAATGATATTGTTACTATCACTCCATTCTAATGTATGTAGTTTTGGTGGTAGTAGTTCTGATGGTGATAGTAGTATGGTGTATGCAGTTCTACCTCCTCTGTAATCTCTGTCATCGGTATAGGTTGATACTGGACCGTGATAGTGAACGAGGTTCCAGAGAGTCCTTTCTTGCTGGATTGCAAGAACTTTCGCGATTTCATCGAGTCATCGTGTAAGCAACACGCCGATGTCATGGAAATATTCGCTAGATGAAAATCGGGAAAAAGACAAATGTTTGTGTGGCAGTGCGCGGGAAATAATATACCATGACATGCCGATTTGTAGTCTTTTAATGCCTAGACGATGACTCGATGAAATCGCAAAAGTTCTTCAAGAACAGCTTTCAATCCAGCAAGAAAGGACTTTCAGGAACCTCGTCCTGAGATAGTTGTTTGATAGTGGGAAGGACGTTTAAAAGAAAGCTGTTTGGAAGTAAAATTACACGAAAAGTACTCAAATTTTCGAAAAATTGTTCAAGACCTTGTTTCAAATTCTATCTTGAAGAAACATATTTCATTAAGGGGAAAATCTCTATCTTCATAATTGTAGTCGTAGGAAGACGTCGAACAAATTTTGAACTTTTGCAATTTTCGGAAACTCAGTTTTTTCAAGGAAAATGAGACCTGCACCATTCTCTTAAACGTCCTTCATATCATCCAACAAAAATTTAATAAAAAAATGATACAGCCCTTTTCTGAAAGTTTAAAAAATGTCCCCGGGGCTTCATGTAAAGTACCCCCCAAAATTTAAATATCTGTTTCAAATTCAAGGGCCGCGACAGCAGTCAGATCGATTGAGGAATATCAAGTTTCGAGAAAATTGATTGGACGGTTTAGCTGCTAGCGTTGTTCACAGACAGGCAGATGGACGGACGGACAGACAGGCGTTCGTTTTTATGGGTATCAAGGACCCACAAAAGATGGATTCTGGCTACATCACGTGTTAAAGGATATTTTTTCTAAATTTAGCAACTGGACTGAACTGCAACACTTTTTCGTTACCAGGATCCTGTAATTAACACTTTTCTGCCGAAAATTCGCCGTTTTTCGCGCATTACAAAACTTTATCTGTACTGCGTAAGCAGTAACGAGAAAATAAAAATGTGTCATTTCAGTAGGCAAGTGTTGGAGATAAATCTGTCGAAATAGTCCTATTAAGTTCACGAGGATGAGAACTGTGAAGGATCCTCTGTTTCTCCTGCTCTTTGAATTGTTGGGTACCCGTTGGCGGCGGGCTCAACTCTACTAACAAGTTGAATAGTGTATAATTGAAGTGAGCGAAGATTACGGCTCTAAAAAGAATTGAGCTTGTGTTGGAGTAATTTTCTGATTTGAGCTTCATAAAAATGGTTGAAATTTGTTAGGCCATGATCAACGGATATGCACAGAAGAATAACTCTTTCGACTGAACTTTTTTGTGTGATAGATTCCCGATTGTTGTCTACTAATTAAGGTTCGCAATTATTTAACGAGTTGCTGTAAATCAGCTAGTCTATTAGGTGTAAACTTCAAGTTAGCTTTCAATATCTTTTAAATTCCCACGCAAAAATAAACTTTCAGTGAGACGAGTTCTAATACTTTTATTTGCAGAACTCAGTAATGATTGATTCATTCAACTCCATTTTGATTCTCTCCCCGGCCCTAGTACTTACAATTCTAACTGGTGTCATGATATTCCTGCAGATTACAGAGTTACTATTTGCCTTTTTAGGGTGGTTTAAAAATTTCTAGACTTTATTTTTGCCTCTAGTGTAGGTATGTAATGAAAATTAAGTCCCCCACCCTCCCATACCAATGTTCTAACAACACTTTGACACGATTTATGATTTTTAATAGGCACCTTGATTTCCATTCTTTGCATCAGTACCTTTTATTTCATAAATGAGATTCCTCCATTACATTTCGTTCCATTCTACAACTTCAAATGTTTTAATAGGTAGCCTATGACTCGAGTTTCATGCACATTACATAGTCTCACAATCCGAATTTTAGTATGCAAAACTCCAAGCATAGTTGTAATACTTGCGACAGAACTTTTGGCTGATAAACTCGATTTTTTGCTTCTAATTTTATTTTGATTCTACTAAAATTAAGATTCTGAATTATATAATTATTTGCTGCAAGTCATATCTACTATTAATGTTATTCTCAATGAGAATGCCCTTTATGTTCTCCTCCAAAATGTTTAGGTTATTCCTGAATACAATAAAAAATCAACAATCTGAATCTTTGCAATCGAATGCTAAAAAGTAATGAAGAAATAGGAGGATGTGGTTTGAGACAAAAGACGGAAATATTGCTGGTGTGCAGGTGCAGTTCCAGAAACTGTCAATGGTGAAGATACATGTGGAGCAATAGATGCATTCTATGAGAAAGCTTCTTTTCAAATTATTGAAAATTATCTTTTACAGAATAAAAATAACTTTTCTGTTATATAACTAGTTGATCTCATGCGAAAATTTCATGCATTGTACGTCAGAGGTATAGGAATCTTGGTACAGAAACCACCCTCGGAACAGGCAGGGCGTGAACTGTGCGTAATGTCATTCAGGACCTGTGCTGTGCTTGAGTAACATATTAACATTACGAAGCAATTAATAACAAGCAATAAGACTTAAAGTCAATGCAATTAAATTGCACATAATATCATATAATCATACAACCAGTTTAATTTTACTTAGTTATCGAGATTCTGTATATTGCTGACCACCCGTGTGCTGAGTGGGGTTCCAGAAGAGCTAAATCCACAAAAGTAGCCAGTGAAGCTCTACTCATTTTGTAGATTACACTCTAAGAAACTACTTGCATTGAATTTGAAGTGCATAACACGCTCTATTTCCTATTTATGAACAATGGTAACATGTGTGGAAGTGTAACTTGTGTTGTGGGATGCATGTGCGCCTAATGATTCTTTCAAAGTTCTACATTTTTCGCATTAAATCAGTTTGATATTCTCTTTCAGGGTAATTCTTTAATCAACAAAAGTGTAAATACGGGATGTTTTGTCAATGGTAGCTTGTAAATGATACAAAACTATCATCATTTCGTAAATTATTTTAGTATGTTTTGAATATATTTTATTTACCTTTATGTGTCTTATTATGTAACTTGTTTAATAGAAAACGAAAAAATTGGTTTTATTATATTTTTATTTTTCGGGATTTTAAAACCACCAATTGTATTAATGACAATGCTGCTTTCTGGAATGATAATTGCCAGAAAACACCCTAGACCTTCTACTTTAGCCATGTGGAATATAGTTGTAGCTTCCCTAACAGCTGCAATATTTTTTACATTTATATTTCTAAGCTGTCCTGTTCATATAACTGGAATGACTAATGGAAAGTACGTAGTTTTTGGACCTATATTTAGACATATAGATGGATAAAGTTTATGTAGCGCACTTTATTGGGCCCTCTCTATGTATTTCTTTCGTCTTATGACAACTGGCGACAAAAGTGTCACCCTACTCAAATGAAACGAAGCGGGGCAGAAACACTCCTACTGACAAATTATACAGAAAATCACCAAATTGTGAGTCTGGTTTTCATAAATTTCAGTCTTCTAGCACTGCTTCCCAATGTCAAGATTTCTTGCAATTGAAAATTTCTCTTTTTTCTTTTTCTTTTTTTCCTCTTCTTCTTCTTCCAAATTTTTTATTTTTTAAAAATCCATTCTTTTCAATGAAGATTACACCAAATGTATTTGAAATCAGTTCCAGGTGAAAAAATTGAAGACGAATAAGTTAGAATATAATAATAAAGTTGCAACTGTAGTTTCTCTCTCATTTTCATCATTGCCTTTATTTTTTATAAGGAAACTTCCAAGTTTATACGTACCTACCCATTTGTGAGAGTATTGCAATATGAACACACCTGTTCTATATACAAATCAGTTGAACTTTGGTTTTCCCGTATAAAAAAGGAAAGTAACATTAATTTTAACACTGCAATTTAATGTATTAGTTATCATTTGGACTGTATAATTGTGAACAAAATTTAACAAAACTAAACCCTCTAATTTAAACAATTTGTACTCCTGCTTCTGGGTCAATGACCCCTATCTTGATCAGGTTTTTTGTCCAATTTCCCTGATCCTTTGAAAGAATGTTGTGATGGCTTGCTTGCTTCTTGAGATGAATTGTTTTGCTTCTGGTCATAAATCTAACTTCACTATCTGGGCACATTTTCTTGAGATGAGTGGGAAATAAAACTATTTTAATTATCATTTTCCCTATTCTCGTGACAGCAAGTCGATTCCTTCAGAAAACTCCTGATCAGGTCACATAATAGCACAAATCTATAGCTGATTTACCTTTGTAAATAGATTTAATAATAAGGGAGTAAATATTTTCTTATCAGTTCTTGCAAAATCTGCTTATTTCCATCTGTATTCAGAATTCAACTTATAAACGGGTTAGGGTAGGGATCCCAGAATTTAAAACATTGTGTACAGAATACACATCTCATAGAATTTTACACATAGTTTTTAATTGTTAAATAAAAAATAACAAAATTCTGATGTGGTTTATATCAATATATTTCATTCATATGAAAATTTTGATAAAAAATTTTGTTTATTTCAGTTTAGAAATCGATGCAACTTGCAACAAGGCTTGTAACTGTCCTAGTAATATTCCATTTGTTCCTGTATGTGACAGAAATGGAATTAATACCTTTTATTCACCTTGTCATGCAGGATGTACAAATGTGGAGTACATAGATGATATTAAGGTAGTAGCTCTTAATGTATTTACATATTGATTTCTAAATAACACTTTTCCTATTTAAAAAATAAAGTTATTCTAATAATTATATCCAGTGCTTGATTTCAAAAATTTTAGGTCCCGGAACGTGCCCCAAATTAACCATTAACTTAATAGAAATAGCTATATATTTATAATGTAATTTAATAATTATTCCTGTGGTACCGGAATGCCGTTCCGTCATGATCCACCAGAAATCAAGCCCTGGTTATATCCTTTAAAAGTAGATGTATTATGAAAAATCCTTTCAAACTTCTGTTTTGCAGTTATATAATGACTGTAAGTGTCTCAAATATGAAAGAAAGGCAAAATCTGGAGCATGCAGTAATTCAAATTGCACATCGAAGTGGGTGGTCTTTCAATCTCTAGGAGTACTTATTTCTGGACTTGTGGGAACATGTGTTGTTGGAAGTGTACTCCTGTGCTTTAGAAGTGTAGCAGTTCAAGATAAAATGCATGCAATTGCATTTATCATTGCACATATTGGTGCCACTCATCTTCCTGGAAAATTTCTTTTCAAGTTTGTAACTGGTAAGTTGATCTATTTAGTAATAAATTCAAGATGTTTTACGAGATTTGTTTAATTATAATTTAAAAATATTTGTTTCAGAGGCAACATGTATTTATTGGGGTGGTGAATATCAGTGTCAGCTGTTTGATGCTTCAGATCTTGCTTTATGGTTCAATCTAGTATGTGGAAGTAAGTAAATATTTTGGAGTCATAATAACATTGCATTGATATAATTATGTTTTAAATATAAAACTATTATATCAATAAAATAATATAATAAATCTTCATCAGTAAGATTTCATTCTCGGTCATTTCTTTGTTCAATTTCCTCTAGTGTCCAACGTTTTTCCCCTCTGTTAGCTTATAATTAATAAGATCTTTAATAATTAACGCTCTGCAATTCTTTGAACTTTGTCAAACCATTTGTGTCTATGTTATTTAATTTTGTCCTTAAGCTTTTTATACATTTTCAAGAATTAGAGGGTTTTATTTTGAGTACCTACTTTAAATAAAGCCTCAAAAATTCTGAGACTGTCTCTGCATTTTGAATCAGACTGTCGTTGCATTTCTGAATTTGTCAACGTCCAGTTTTTACATCGATAAAGCAGTGTGGGGTTGTAAATTAATAAACGTAATCTGTGTTTTTCTGGTTGAGTATGATGATGTTAGAGTCACTTTTGTGCCAACCTGTAACTGATAAACTAACTGTACTACTAATACAACACATATTTACATATCTATTGTTTTTGTTATAGAATTTATTTTTTTATTGAAGAGCAGATAGGTGTTATTGCCCATAACACTTGACTTAGAACTTCTGTTCATCTATTTTCAGGGTCTATCTCATATCAACAGCAGTTTCAATTAATTTAGAATGCGTTACAATATATTACTTAAAATATTAGAAACTAAAATATTTTGCATACATTTTTAAAGAGGGTCAGTCCTTTTCTGTAGCATTGCTTTCTTATGTCTGGAACTATTTTCTAATATGAAATATGTTTGTAAGATACATGAACTTTTCCTTGCCTTTAAAAATATTTTATAACCACATTTTTTAGCAGCAAAAACTTACAAGTTGTCAAAAGTTTATTAAATCAAGAATGATGGTGATGCTTGTTTTGATTCTTAAAATTTTTATTGATTCTCAGGCGCCATCCATAAATTACATGATAGAACGTTTTAGTATTCTGAATACTTCTCCTCCCTGTAATGGATCTGCTACTCATACTTGAATCACCCCTAAATAATTATGTAATGCTTACGACAAGTCCTCCATTTACAACAATGTAAATTATGAAGCAGTAACAACTAGTTGTATTAATATTATATGTGCTACATATTAAAATATATGACAATGAAATAATTAGTTGGTGATATGGACTGTTCCTAACAATAAGATTGGGGACAAATTTTTAATGAAGGAAGGTCACAAAGGTGAGAAAATTTCTGACAAGCCATACTTGACACATACGTTTGGCTGACATGAATGACACATAGGCCCTGATTCTATTGTGCCAATTTAATTTGATTATAGAATGTACTATAGAACAGTTTGGAGTACTTTCTTTGTAATCTTAACAGATTCAATCATTATTTTTTTTTTTAAAAGTTGACACATCGTAACTTTTTAATTTACACACATTTTTAAAGTTAATTTGTCAACACTTATGTTTTTCTATAAGACTGAATAAAAGGAATTATGTCATCAAATGATGAACAAAAATTTTAAAAGTAAATATCAGCATTATATAACACTAAACTATGATTCTCTTACCCCTATGTAATGTAGTGTAAAACAGTCTGAATCCCCTCCCCACCCCTTTGGTGTAATGTAATTTATGGATGGCTCCATGGGTATTTACTCTTGGATATAGGGTAAACATTTCAAGTGTAGCTTTTGCCCAGGATCCTGGTGATTCTGTGAGAGAATGTTGGAATGGTACAGTTGACTCTGGTTAGAATGAACTTCTGGAGACTAACATTTTTGGTTCACTATATCAGAGTCCACTATATCTGATGATGTCAAAATTAAATAATCATTTCTTCACAATGATTTATTTTACTAATACAGAGATAAAGCAAAATATATTAAGAGCACAAACAAAAAATATCAATGTCTTTATTTGTCCCTAAAAATCAATTAATTTCAGTTGTTGGCTTCATACATTTTTCATTAGTAATTTCTCTCGGTCCTTCTCCAGAGTTTGTGCTCTCTCCATTCTTGATTGCATTGTCCACTGTATCTAAGTCTCGTGCAGTCTTGACAGCCTTAAATGCTTATTACTCTGTTGCAAGTCCCACTCTTCTAATGTCCTTTTACTCGCCTAATATTATACAAGTTTTTTTTTTCCTTCTGTAATTAATATTTATAGAAGTATGTAGTAAATTATTATTTATAAAATGTTATTCTATGTGGTAAATACTTCAATGAATGATTTTGCAGACATATTTTAAATATTAATTGTTTACCAATAACACTTAACAACCTTTAGGCTGAGAGAGAAATTAACTTTTCAGTAAGTAAACACTTGAAAATGAAAAGATGGAAGGAAAATAGGACAAAAAAAACAATATTAATTGCTTTAATGACATAATTGCATGTATTTAAATGTTGTAGCTTCATTCTTAAATTAGTGTATTTGCTTTGTCAAGATTAATGATTCAACTTTTTTTTTTCTTTCAGTTTTACTGCTTTTTGCAGTTCTTTTTGGATTTCTTGCATGGCGCCACAGTAAGGGTATAAAGCTTTTCAAAGAAACTCTTGATGACCCAGATACTATAGAACTGAATGAAATAAGACAAAAGCTAAATGCTCGCCTGGCTACACCATTTACAAGACGCCGAAGGAGAAATAAACATGAGGATAACTCATCAGAAGAACAATCTGATGATAATGAACCAAGAAAAACCACAGGAAGGAAAAAAAAAAAAAATAATGATATTCAAGAAAATGAAAATGATCAAAGAACAGAAAACATTGTTGCTGAAGCAGAAGTTCTTCAACCTCTTCGATCACATCAACAGAGAACAGAAAGCAATGAAATTCAACAAAGTGCAAATGATGATCAAAGAACAGGAAACAATGCTATTCAACAAAGTGAAGATGATGAAGAAAGTGAAAGTACTAAAAGTGAAAGTGGCGAAAATGTAAAAAATGAACCAAGTCAAAATAATAATCGCAGAACCTGGCGTGCAACTGTTGTTTAGAAAACTTTAGATTATCTCAAGTACTGTAGTGAATTAAATTTTGGATAATGTAAATCAGAATGCAATTGTAGATTTAAAACAGAAGTTGTAATTGATTTACATTATTTCTTTACAGTTGGAAAGTATTTTTTAATCAGTGCAATGTGATAATTAATGTCTAACATAAGTTGTACTAATGTACATATCCTAATATTTATCAACATGAGAGACTTCATTTGAGAAATGAAATATTTCTCATTGGTCTTTGATATTCCTTCTTTTACCATTTGCAGTTGGAGTAATTTATACCACTTTCCTTAACTTAATATAAGATTTCACCATTCATAGACTGAATCTTCTTTCATTACACTGTCCTGACGGATCTATAATTATACAATAGTGTAATAAATTTTAAAAAAACTTCATATTTTTTTAATATTAAGTAAAACAACAGATAAAACTCATACATGCAACATAGGCATATGTTAAAAAATGGAGATAATACACAAGTTTTTTATTTTTATAGTACAAAGATTAACAAAACAACCTCCATTGTTCTAATTTGAATAAAACTTGAACATGTTCTTCTGAAATCACAGTTGTATCTTGTATTCAAGATAATAATGTACTTATTTGCAATTGCTTCTAACCTAATTTAATTTTTGTGGTAAGAATGCTTTAGAAATAATATGACAAAATATTTGTTTCAGCCTCACCAAATAATTGACATAACTTTTTCATTCTAAAATTTTGTTATGAAAAAAATTTCTCTATATATTTGAAGGCAAATTATATTATAATTGAACTGGTAGTTTTTTTGATATTTAAATTTTTTTTTTTTAACAAGTAATTGTAAATTATCTTATATTTGTGCAATTAGAAAATTGTCCTTTCATGTATCTGTTCAAAAACCAAAGTAATACTTACTGATTACCTGCACATATTTAAAATATTGAGATTTTGTGAACATTGTATACAAAGAATTTGTGGGGTGAAAACATTATCTCATGCTTGGGATAGAACAATTTGTGATTGAATAAAAACTATCAGTAAGACATTAAATTCAGAAATGTAATTACGAATGATTACATGACAGTCCCAATGAAAATAATTTTTGATGAACAAAATATAATTTTTGCTGATAAAATGTTATAAGTAAGAATACAGGTTGTAAAAGAGGAATTTGCATCAATCAAGTATAATCTAGTACAAATAACAAACAGAAGTTACTTCTATTTTTACTCCTTTTAAATATTGGTAAAATCATAAGAAATATATGTGTTTTTTCTATTACTTCTTTTCTTCTCTGCCATGAATCCACACTCACAAGAAATATGAAGATAATAAATAATGCAAAGAATAAAACAATACTTGTACTCCCTTTCGAATTCCAGATGTCAATCATCAATCACACGTATTTAATTCTTTTCACACGTTTCAAAAACAATAATAGAATATTTATTACACAAATATTTTTTTTTACATTTGTTTTTACAAGCCAGTTGTAAAATTGACAATAAAAATTATAAGTATAAAAATATTTCATTCATACAAGAATATATTAACAAAATCACTTATTCACAAATGTTTTTTTGTTACTTATGAACAAATATACTGATGCATAATCAATTTCTGTTTTTTTCAAAGTTGACTTTTTCTGCTCTCCCTTCCAAAAATGTAACATTTTTAGGATTGAAAGAGAATGATGTGACACAACCAGTTTGAATGTTCAAAGAACTCTTGAATCCACTTAATCACTTACCATTTTTTCTTTGGCTTCTTCTAATTCTTTTGATTCAACATCATCATCATCAAATATCTTCAGATTCTTTACGAAATACCACACTCCAGCATCAAAGAGAGTCCCAATTGTTACAAAACCTGAAAATAAATAATTTTCTATTGTGTATTGTGGTAGTATGAGATCAAGCATAAGCATTCATTACAATACAATGTAATGGATAATATAAGTTTGGTATTTCTGCTAAGTTGTTCGTCATGGAATTTGTAAACTGGAAGATGGCAGGTTATAAAGAATGAATGTGATACGTTTTGTTGACACTAGGAGATTCTTAGTAATGCTCAGTTATTAAGAGAGAATCAACAAGGTGGTAACTAGTGAGGTTTCTGGACAGAAGAAAAAATACTTAGGATTAATACACAATATTCTGCTGATCAGTGTTGATCAATTAAAACTGATATATGAATAACTTATTGCTAAGGAGTGCATCAAGATACATGTGGCATGGAGAAGGTTTTTTGTAAATTTTCTGCAAAATGATGAAATGTACAGAAAGTATTAAAACACAGATTTATTGAGAGAACTGATGCAGATTGTATTATTGTTCTTAGTTAAATTAATTATCAGTATGATTGTGTTATTGTTCATGTTATAATTATAGTTCAAAATATTAAACAAATTATTGTACATTTTTTTGTTATAAAGTATCTATTTGTTTTAATATTGTAATTTCACTAAATATCTTCCATCTGCAAAACAATTATTATCACCCACAATTAGTAAATATTACATTTTTTTCTGAGCCTTGCTTTGTCATTCAGGTTGCAATTTTGTATAAGATTGAAGATGTTCTCTTACAACATCTCAATAAACTGATTTTAAATAGAAAACACTTAATTGCATATTTACTTTTCGTCAAGAAAAATGAGTAGTAACAACTTTTATTACTAGCTCAGTATAATTTGAATTACTTTTTGAGAAGAAAGTTTTGGCAGTTACCGCCAGAGAAACAATGTGTAACATTACATTGGGAAATGAAAAATTAATTTGAAGTTGAATTAAGTTTTAAAGATGTATGTGTTTAACAGGAATTATTGACGAAATTTGTTCATAAAGTTATTATTCATTGAAGTGTTTAGATGAACATTTTTTATGAATGCACATAAATAATGTCAAACTACAAATATTTGTAAAAGGTATATTATTTTAATGAATGTAATCATTATTGTCATGAACCACATTGACACGTTTTGGATTACATTACTCATATACTACTTACTTGCAGCAGTTAGATTCAGCATGTACCTCAGGGATTCTCCATTATACAACCAACAGTTTCCAGTTCCAGAACATGTTTTACCCCAAACTAAACAAGTTTTATCTGAAATTTAAATAATGATAATTGTTGATTAAAGCATGACAATTGTTTATTTTTAATTGACAATACATTTTTGACTTGAATACATTTTACACTAAATTTTTATTTACATCTACAAATATTCTGTTTTGAAACTAACAAATTCCCTAAAATAAATGTCTTAAGAAGAAATCAATATTACTGCACATTAAATATTAGCATATGGAAAATTAATAAGTAATTAAATCTATTGAGTAGTATTTCTAAAACAACATATGTGCATGAGATATAGGGTTAAAATATTTATAAATAGTGTAATGTCAAATGGTTTTAATTATAAGAATTTATTTGATTCTTTACCAAGCAAAAACCCAAAGAATATTGGAGATGGAATGAATGCAAAAAAGCTCATAATCGTGAGGCCAAATGCCATTGCCACAGGCTTATCCTTTTCTTCTACACATCTGAAACCAATTGAAAATCATGAAGTTTGTAACATTAAGTTTGCATGCAACACTGAAAAGAAATGTCTTACATTTCACTGACATCACATACCTCACTGACACCAGAAAATTGGATGCTCGTCCTGTTGCTCCACTAAATTTGAGTAAACACACTACTGCAAGAAAGATGTAAAACTTCTTCTGACAGTCCACAGGACATGGTGAAGCTTTCACAGAACCTCCGCCAAGAGGTGGAGAAGAAGGAGAAATTTCACTGAGTTCAGAATGTCCACCATTTAATATTGGTGAAGGAGGGACACAGCTACATTGAGTGAACATCTGAAATGTCATGTTTTGTAAGTAAATGTATAATAGAAGCTATTAAAAGTGCATTAAAAAGTATTTAAGGGAATGTAAGCTGAAGTGAAAATATAAATTACCTTTGTTCCGTTGGTCATAGAGATTGAAGTACAACCTGCATGACAAGGAGAAATAAATGTGGTTTGTCCATAGCATACAGGAGAATATTTTACGTAGTCACAGCTGCAGTTTGTATTACAAGGCAAGACAGTGTTCAGCCTACAAAACAATGTGAATTGCACTTTGTTCAGAATTATAAATGTAAAAGTGTATGGAAAAACAAACACATTTTATAATGGATATTTATTTTAATGACACAGTAAAATTTAAATCTCTTTCTGGAAAATTGATTCTGCCAATAATGATGTTTCTGAACTCAATAAAATATTAAAATATCTCAAAATTGCCAAATAAAATTAAACGTAATACATGCCAGTCACAAAATATTCTTATCTCCTTGTAAAGGATATCCTTTAAAAATTGTTTAATCACTTTCTATTCATAACTATCAAATTTACTTTTATTGATGTAACAAGAGATCTCACTTTTGTATCTGGTTTCCTAACTGCTACACAGCATTAAATCTTAATCAATGTTCAATAACTGCTCACTAATGTTGACTTCTCAAAGGAAATACAATTCTTGCAAACAAAGAGACTTTGAACAATTTTCTATTTGATCTTTTATATCTATGAATTGAATTTGTCGGGTACATACTCTCCATTAGGAAGCATTGGCCCATGGTTATCATTGGCTGGACATCCTAGGAAAACATATGAGATCATCCCCAAAACAGATATAGCACCAACAACAACATTCCAGCCAGCCAAATAGCGAGCTCTGGGGCGAAATTTAGATATTATCATTCCAGACAGCAAAATGCCAACTGCAGAGAACACCAGACCCACAGTGCCTGAAAATACAATATTTTTAGAGAAGATTCATTTTTCAATACATTCATTGGTCTAAGAAAACCCAAAATGCCAAAACTACCTGTGACAAGACTTGAAACTGATGCTGATTGTCTGTACATTGTTTCAATGTACTTGGGCATAAATATCCAATATGGCATGTAGCCCGTAAAATAGAAAACTGCTGCGAGATTATTACACATGAGAGTTGGATTGGTTACTAACCTCTTAAATGTTGTTATCATATCTGGAAAATATTTAAAAAATATGTCAATCATAACAACATTTGCCCAAATCTTTTAGTTATTTATGTTTTAAATGCCAATATTGTAATTATGGAAATCTGGAAAACACAAAGAAATCAGGAGCAAAGATATATGTATTTCACTGAAGACATCCAATTAAAAACTCTAAAAGTAATTTAAAATGCTGTATAACCCATTTTATGCCCTTGCGCCACAGAAAACAATAAAGTAGAAATACCTGACAATGATGTAGGTAATTCTGATGTTTCAAGTTCTGATTCATCAGATACAGAATTCAGTTTCTTCTTTTCTTCTTCCACCATTCTGCGAACTGCAGCTCGAGGAAGAGATTTGGGAAATAATCCCAGAATGGAAGACAACGTGAACAAAATACAAGCCAAAATAATCCAACCTGGAAATGATTTGTTCCTATTATTATGAGTAAACAAAGGCAAAGATTATTTTCAGGAATTTTTAAGATTGTATAAGAATTCAGATCACAAGTTACATTAGATTAAGAATTAAGAACAAAAATCATATTGATATGGACTTGCAATGCTGTGCTACAAATCAAAATTTGTCATAGTAGGATTTCTTTCTCAGGTAATAATATTTCTTAGTTTATCAAGCATTTGAGAATTCCTTTCCACCACTGAAAACTTTAAAAACAAAAAAAATCTTGTTTGAATTGTAATCTTTTATGAGGAATATTGTGAATCAGACGATGAAGTTTCTATTTCATAAAATCAACAATACTGCCCGTCATGGCATGTATGAGGACAAACTAGACCTACACAAAATATCAGCTCTTTGAAATAGTATTTTAGGAAATTATGAGCAAGATTCCTTACTTACTACATAGGATTCTTAATCTTCAAACACGTTTTTCTTGCAAAGTCAAGAATGTTACTTGGCTATCTGATGCACAATGATGTCAATATGTTAATGTATAAGCTGTTAATTATAAAAACTAGTTGCGATTGAAATCAATGAATCAACTTAAAAATGTGAATAGAAGTAAATGTGAACAGAAATATTTTAGAGAATGTCAGAAATATCGATGTCTCAGAAAATTATTATAGTATTAAAAAGAATATTATATTAAAAAGAAAAAACTTCTATTAAAGTTCTTGCTTCTATCGTGAAAAATCTTTGCATACCTAACCACCAAGCACCAAGCCAACGAGGATCATCAGTTTTAATTGTTGGAGTCAAGGTTGGTGAAATGTACAATTTCAAGCAAACTGATGCCAATGAATAGCCAATTGCTGGACCCAACATTCTAATGAAATAGGAGAAACCTGTGAATAAAAAATAATTGAATTAAGAGAATAAAGATAAGCAATTTTATTAATATAGGAAAGTAGAAAAAAATTTTTTTTTGCAAAAGTTAGCATTTGTGTGGGAAATCATTTTATGTGGACATTACATGATGAGGACAGACATTCTGTACGTTTTTGTAAGAATAAGTGGATCTAAAAAGTCATTATTTCTATTATTTAATTCTAGTTTTCAATAGAATTTTGAATATTTTGTGACTTACTGATAAGAGCTGGAGTCTTTGATTTTTTGATATTATCATCCATGTAAGTGACACCAAGAGTATAGTAAAGGGATCCTCCAATGCCTGATACAAAATTTGCCACAAATAAAAGAATGACTGGTGAATAGTTTCCATCTTCTTCCTCACAGCCCACACCTCCTTCTGTTTTGCAAAGAGTTTTCTGTTTTTCTCGATCTGAAACATATTGAAATAATTTTTATAAAATTCCTTCAAAAAGCCTCCATATTGCACAATGATTTCTTTCTTCTTAATAATTATTTGACATAGAAGCTATGTTAGTAAAATGTATTTAATTTATGAAAAAAATAATTTGTATAGAAGTCTAATTCTTTTACACCACTAGAAGAATGATTTTAATGATTGTGACAAAATATTAACTACATATTTTTCTCTCATCTTTCCATACTTTGTAAAGAATAGAACTGCAAAATATTTTCAAATCCATAACAAATTAGTTCTACTTTTTTCAAAATTACTTTGAAACTAACAATATGTGATGCAAAGATATTTCAGAATTACTACAATAAGTTTTTATGAAAATATCTTTCTTGTAATATTCACATGTGAAACCCCAAAAATTGAGAATTCGCATTACCTAACGATCAGCTAATTTATTTATAATTTCCTGAACTTCAGCCCATACCAATGATAACGAATAAAAGAAGATGGCGACGACACAATACTCGTGGGAAATGAGAGAACGCAGAGAACATTATGGGATTCTATTTTGTTCACTATTTCTACATGAAGTGACCTCAATGTGACCTGTCACCTAGAAATGAAAAGCTAGCACGATGGCTGGAAAGCCAATGATCAATGGTGAAACTTTTGGGTAGTCGGGATTGCGAACCCAAATAGAATCCCCACTCATTATTAGCGATTAAATTATTGTTGAATGTCGGGGAATAAACTGCACAATATTAATATCGCCCTGACTTGGTGTAGTAAAGTGACAAGGACAGCCTCGAAACGAACACCATGATTCAAGGGCGACTCTCAAGTTGAAAATTGGTTCTTCAAGTTTCGCAAGCAACTCTCGGACAGGCATTTACAACACTTGTCTTCCCGTTGATGTAGTTAGAGGCCAGCGTTCTTGCGAAATTAATGGGCTCTTTCGCGTATCTGCTCACGTGTATAGATGCATTGAGTAAACGTGTGTATAGATGCTTTTTGCGTCTTTGTGGATGCTATTACTCTTTAAGGGTACAAACCGCATGTAGAATTACTCGAAATCAGGGCCGGCGGAAAATAGCTTTTAGTAGTTTGTAAAACAAGTCATGGATAATAAAATAAACATGTATAGCATGAAAAGCTTCAGTCATTTAAATGCTGAAAATATAAACATACTTTCACATACATTATGTGTTATTTCTTCCGCTAAATTAATGTATAAGCAATATATGTAAAACTCGGCGTTTCATGGACGCAAAAAGTATACACTTCAACTTTGCCAGATAATGCAAAAAGCCCTGAACCATTTAAATTATTAATTATTAAATCAGTTATTTGAAGATAATTATTTGAAGACCTCGGGGCAATAATATGCTATGCCACTATACATAAGTTTTGAGAAAAAGGAAAGTAAAGGTTTAGACATTGCATTCTACACATTGGATTAAAGAACATTAATTTATGAATTACACTGCCATCTTGCGGCGAATCTTTAAAATAAAAACCCAACCTCTACTAGATTCATCTAACGGGGTGTCGAGATATACTAAGATCTCAATTTCATCAGAAATGTGGCAAAGCATGTTATTGCTCAAAGGTCTTCATTTGTAAATATATATGTATTAAATAATAAAATAAATAAACATACACATTATATATTCATAGAGAACTATACACAAATTAAAAATTCCCAGGTGTGAATTTTTATACTGAACAAGTCTCAAGAATGAATCATTTCATAATTTACTTTTCCCGGGTCTTGCTTAAAGTATTTTTAGGGATGCACTTGACTAATTTTACAACATATATTCTGTCTCGTATTAGTTTAAGTGAATTCCTAGCCATTATTGTTTAAATGCGATGTTCAGGAAGATATTTTTTGGAATTTTGAAGAGATTTTATTATTACAATCTATTAGTCTTAAACAACCTACGGAGGACTGCTATCTGTCCGATGTCGAATTGACTCTAAGAGCAGAACAGAAGAATAGATTTTAGAAGAGAAGAAATATATTTTATTACATGGAAGTTCTTTTTCTCCTTTCAAAATTCAAAAATTATTGCTTATTTATCCTTGAAAATAGATTTTACTACATGGGAGTTTTTGTTGTTTTTTTCTCCCTTTCAAAATTCAAAATTTAAGTAGTATATGACTTAGTGTAGGGATCACAGAATTTTGAAAATGTGCACACAATTCACTTTTCCCCATAGCACGTCATACGCAGTTTTTAACTGTTTTTGACGTAAAATAAATTAATAAATAAGAAACGTTATTGGGTAGTGGCTTGCACTACGTTGCTTGATGAGTGCGTTCCAAATTTCGAGACCGGACAGGATTCGGTCTCGTAAGCGCTGTTGCCATACCCGATGGTAGATAGGTGGCCAGACAGTCGCTGGCATCTTGATTTGAATGCCAAGTGCTGGTCTCGTAGATGAGCGAGAGAACTGTCAACTTGTCCAGGATAAGTATGAGCTATCCGCGAAATAAAACTAAATTACTCGGCCCAAGAAACCTAAATATTAAATGGGACGAATCGACCAAATAAGTGTTATGTTTTTCGGCACATTTTTTGGTTTGAACCACTTTTTTTTCTCACAGCAGTTTCCAAGAACTTTTGAGTAGACGCTATGCGTTTTACTACACCTCTCACTTTCTTGCGCAGTGTTTTCTATTGCGAACGCCTTGGCTATCGACTGAACGGCTGAACAACTTGGCTATCGTCGCATGCTTCCCAGCTCTTGGAAGCCCTTGGAATCAGTCAATTGATTGATAGATGTTTCCGGGCACATCAACTTCTATGGTCGTTAGTCCCGCCAGTGTAGTGTTTAATCCTGGAAATAGACGTGTTCCTCCTTCCCTGTTTGGTGAGACCGGCGCCGACCTACACGTCGGCCTTTTGGGGGGATTTCTCTCTCCAGGTATCTCCAATGGGACACAACCCCACCTTGGATAAGCTCCCGACTGGTGTGATAGCGTAGAGCATGTGTGTGTGTGTGTGTGTGTGTGTGTGTGTGTGTGTGTAAGTGTATGTGAGTGAGTGAGTGAGTGTGTGAGGGAGAGAGGGGGGAGGGAGAGAGAGAGAGAGAGAGAGAGAGAGAGAGAGAGAGAGAGAAAGAGAGAGAGAGAGAATGGAAAAATAATAGGATAAGGAAGGGGAAGAAAATATCGCGCGCGGGCCATGTCCTGTTTATTAGGGTACTGACCTAGCATTCGCCTCGTTCTGATCTATAAAAACACGGAAATATACCGATTAGAGCAGCCGACCGCAAGAATTCTCCTCCAGACAGCAGCTGAATTTGACCTAGCTAGAGCTCAAAATCCACCACTGTCGGAACAGGGATCCTAGATCCTCCCGGTAAAAGTTGCAGCAGAGATAAAGGTAACGCTCGCTCTGAGCTCACTCAGGCGGTTTGAAGACAGCCAAGAGAGCAGCGATACTTCAGGAGACTTATTCTTGATTATGGCATTGCTTTTTCTTAATTATGACACTAATGCCTAAAAGCGTGATGACCATATTTGGGAGTGGATGACTGATTTTGATTAGGCGATTATGAAGATTTAGTTAGATTGATGATGGAACAATGGTGGAATGAGTAAAAGAAAGGGGTGGACCCCAAGAAAAACTGCCGCGAATCCGCTTTGTCTACAACAGTATGGATCAACAGGGAGTTGAACCCCCTGAACGCTTTAGTATAAGATAGACCTCTGAATTTTGTAAAAAGAAAATAACCTATCGCCTTTCGGAGTTCCCCCTGGCAAGTGCTTGAGGCAAAGCCGAGAAGGTCCTTGCTCCACTCGCCGCCATTGTGAAGTTTGGAGTCGTTCGGTGCCTGACTTTGCGTCGCCGACGCGTCGGTACTCGGTACTACTCGGTACGTCGCGGTATTCGGCGCCCGACGCTGTGCGATGCCATCTGCTCTTGATGCCTGCAATGGATTCTGGAAACCCTCAAGTCTTTCGAAATCGTTAATCTACCCTTTACAACTTCATATTCGTTGTAAACCGACGTTTCGACCATCTTGTCGTGGTCTTCCTCAGGGCTGTTGTGGAGGAAGACCACGACAAGATGGTCGAAACGTCGGCAACACAGCCTTCGACGCGGCGTCACCTGGACAGCCAAGATCATTTACATGACTCTGGCCGCGGAAGCCTACGACTTCACTTCATATTCGTTGTTCATATTCACGAAATAACAATGTATTTGCCGTTCGTTTCTCTGCCGCATGCAATGTCCTTGGTAGTATTTGGAAGAAGAGCGACGGCAATGTAATGGGAGCACAAGGTTGGTGTGCATGTGGTTACTTTGTGCGATTATGCTTCTAAAATGAAGCCAGGAAGTAAATGGAGATTTAGTTGCCTTGCTTACAAAGAAAAGGCACCAGGAACCTGCGATGACAGAGAACGGAGAGCTTGTTTTAAAGGAAAGGGTAAGCTTTGTCTTGAGTCTGAAAAGTGATGCGTAAGGAAAGTTTAGATTTGCAGTCGATTCCAAACACTTTCATGGGTAGGCAAATACAGTAGACAATTATAAATTACTAGATCGGGGTATTAAAATTCTGATTTGTTTTGGAGAAATGAATGTTTAGGTATGTAAAAGCTCAGAAGAATTTCAAAGAGACAAGAAAATAAATTATCAAAGGAGTTTTGTGCAAATACCTGTACTTATACGAAAAATCATCTTTAAATAAAAGAATAATTAATGATGAAATTATATTAGATCATTAAAGAAAATGGTGCTACATATCTTATAGAAGATAGCACATTAGCCGCAGGAATTTGCCGATAATGAAATATAATTGACTTTCAATTCAATAAAAACTATCCTGAAGTCCTCTTCGAATGTCTTAAATGTCTTAGAACTTATAAACGAATTCGCATGGTCGAATGGCCGGTCATCCCCACTGCGAAGTCAGCGCGCTAACCCATTTCGCTCTGTTTTTTTTTTTCGTTGCAATCAGAATAAAAAAAGAAGTGACCGTAGCGAAGGTGAGTGCGTTTAGGGGGGAGGGAGGCGGTACTTACTGAGCAGCTCCAGGGAGAGGTTGCGGTCGACGACGCCGCCGTGCTCCAGCGTGAGCGCGAGCGCGTCCTCGCCCAGCGCCGCAACAGCACCACCGTGTAGATCCCGGCGACCAACGCGGCCGGTGGCGCCGCCCGGCGTAGTACGAGATGAACACCGACACCAGCAGCTGGCTGATGTCGTTCCCCACGGAGATGATGCCTGCGCAACGGAGCATTATGTTTTATTATTTGATTGTTTTTGGACATAGATCAGTTCCTATAGAACTACACACATGCAATGATGGCTTAACTTATAACACTTAACCTAACTTAACTCTAATACAGTGGTTGAGGAAACCATGATGGCACCTCCTAGATATTATTCTAGGTCTGAAAATATTTTACAAAATATGTGGAATGGATATTTTTTTATGCGAGTGCGATGAGTGGGGTTGTTACAGAGGTTGCACGACGATAATGTTTGAATATGGTGAATATTAGAGAAGAATTTATGGGATAGGTAAGTAATGTGGTGAATGATGAGGTCGAGGTTGAATTCATTATGTAATTCATGATTTGATATGAACTAGGGTGCATTAGTGATGGTTCGTAGGAATTGGTTCTGTACTATTTGAATTTTGTTGATGTTTGCTTTTGCAGCATTAATCCATACTGGACAGGCATAGAGAAGAATCGGTCTGATTGTTTTGTGGAGTATTGTTGCTGTTTTGTATGGAAGGTATTTATTCCTTTTAATTAGTGATTTTAGTTGATGAAGTTTGTTTTTAGTTTGAATTATTTTGGTGTCTGTGTTGTTTCCAATTCAATCTGGTGTCCAAGTGCAGTCCTAAATATTTAATGGGTTTATTTGGGGGGTACCATGGGATGGGCTACGCAAGAGAGCACCTGTGGACGCTGCGCGGACTACAGAACTCGAGAACAGCTCCTCAAGGGCTATAGGGCGGCGCCCTTCCCGGAAAAACCAACCTCGGGAAATGTTGCAGAAAGTGTTAAACTTGCAATAAATTGACTTGTTAAATTTGTGTATACCACAAGCGCCATTTTTGAGGACGAATTTAGTTTAAAGTGCCCGATTATGTGAAAGATAAATGTTTTTGGAATAGGTAGCATCGTGGACTATCTGGAGTCCGTCCGTAGCTGGTGCATGCGAATGGCAATGGCAATGAAAATTTGAAGAGTGGGGTTTCTAGGAGTTGGGTCGGGGGCAGCGTGCTTCTGTTAGGATTTTGTTCGGCAGAGTCCGCAGCTATTAATTAAGCTGAGAATACCGACTCATTCATCTGATTTCATAAATTAATGTTTTGTTTACTGGAAATATATTTTTTAATCTATTATTTTCGCGTGAGCATAATTGTGTCTTCCGTTATCAACGTAAAAGTTATCTTAGACAAGGATTAAAAACGGTTGTACTTTATATGCCATAGTTTTCCTTCTTGAAGAAATGTTTTGAAGAGGTAAAATGCACGACGTAGTTTGAACATACATGCCGTCCCTTCTAATTCGCAACCCAACGGTCGCCGCTGCTTGAGGATAAACTCAAGGGGGCCATTTGCGGAATTGAGAGCCAAGTGGCCGCGAGAGCGAGAGTGGCCTAACTGGAATGATGGAAGGCTGTCCGGGTGACGCTACTTCGAGGGCAGTGGTGCAGAAAGGACTCCAGCCCTGAAGAAGACCACGGCAGGATGGTCGAAACGTCGGCATCGTTGCCCTCGACGCGGTGTCCCTCCGACACTCCAGAGCTTTCACATGACTCTGACCGCGGAAGCATACCTTTGCATTTAACTGGAATGATAGTGGTGGTAGCTAGGCGACTCTTGCTCTCGCGGAAGATCTTAGACCACTTGTGCTCCCACAGCCTCATTTGTAAATGCTCAAAAGTGATTTAAAAAAGAGTTTTCTTTTTGAAATACATTTCATTGTTATGCTGAAATAGATTCCCCACGAGAAGGGAAGGTTGTAGACCAAAGGGCGTTCTCCGTGCCATGTTGATTTTGAGAGAGTTTCATTTATGTAGGCATTTCGTATTTGATATGCCTACAAGGGGAGGGAAGACGACAGTATGGGCGCTTGTCGATGCAACACCCTTGACGCTCTTAAACGGTAAATTCATGGCCAGGGTCATATATGTGTTCCTTATGTCGATTGGTGTTTGTGAAAAAAATCTGCCTTCGTGTAAATATTGGTTGAAGAATTTGCATTTTCTTTCACACAATGTCTCATCTTATTTTTGATAACGAAAACACGTGCAGCATTTTTTTTCAAAATATTGTAACTCATTTTGTACATTGACTGCATTAACGACTGTAAGTATTGAGAATACTTACGATGTTTCATCGCGAAGGATTAATTAATATTTTAAAACATTAGGACAAAATGTATACTAAAGGCTTTGTAATGGCTCAGAGGCTCTGGAACAATCCTCGTTAAAACATGCAGAAGCAAACACTTGGCATCCTATTTATTAAATAACTACAAATAATGTGAAACATTCTAGCTGTAAAAGAGAAGGAGAACTAAAAAAAAAAAAATTAGCATGTACTCGCACTTGCACTGAGAACTTCGCTGAAATTGGTTTATGTTGAGATCAATGACCTGACACATGGGCGTGGACCGACATGCGTATCTCTTTGCTAATGAGTGAGAGCAATCTGATCAACCCTCCATGCAACATGAGTCAAATCAGACCTATCTCGCTCTGCGACAAGCTACAAAGTAAACATGTATATCTGGTAACCTGTGGAAGTGGTGTGTAGTATTAGGAGGATGCAATTAATTTGGACCAATAACATTTTTGAAGGAAAAATCGACTGAAAAAAGAAAAAAAAGTAGGCGACTTGATTCATTAAGAATTAACGTGCTTGAAAACTCGATTTCAATATATTATATCTTACATTGCCTCTCACAGAAACTGGTATTTCTTATCACCGTTTTTGATTAAGTTTTCAATGTATTTTTTCTTGAGAAGTCTTCAAAAAGAATTAAAATTTTAGCTTTAGGGATTTGCAACCAGTTGAATAAAAATGAAAGAAACGAAGGTCAAATAAAGCAGAGTTAATCTATGAAATAAAATTAAATAAAAACATTCAGTGTTCACGCCTCTCTAGAAAAATTCCTTTCTTCTCGAAAGTAGCTACTTAATGTAAAGAAAAATGTCATTTAAATGCTCTATGAAAGAACTATTAATCTAATGACACCTATATATCGGTAGTATTACATCTCTCATTTCTTTTCTCATTATTTTCTGCTATATTTGCATAAGACCTAATAAATACAAATCAATAAAACTTAATTTCTGAACACAAAATAATACCCATTTAGTAACAGACATTACACAATAAAAACAATACTTTAAGTTTTACTTTACGGACTTTTTTTTACATTGTGGAAATTAGAGTACTTTATTGACTCGTGACCAAATAATAAATTGGAATATGAAAAAAGAGAATTGAAAATTAAAGGCGAAAAAAATGAGGCATCAAAACACTCTTAGCCATTACAGGAACCTAAATAAATGATAAAATTAAGGGAGTTAACGAAACGATAGAAAAGAAATTTCATATTTTTTTTACGGGGTTCATTTTCATATTTCATATTTTTAAGGGTCTTTTTATGAGATCCAAACCACAAGCTTCGCACGAACTCACCTGTCGTTCTGCTAGGGATCTTGAACCGCTTCTCCAAGGTGGTGATGGTGCCATTGAAGTAGGCGTGGCTGGCGGAGAAGATGCATCCGAGCAGGCCGTAGAGGAAGACGAAGGCCTTCTTGTTGGCGAACTTCTGCATCCAGGGCGCCCGGCAGGGCCCGATGCCGCAGGAGATGTCGTCCGTGAGCGGGTGCTCCCTGTACAGCTCCTCCAGCAGCTCGTGCTCCTGCTCGGGGGTGGTGGCCGCGAGCGTGGCCTTGGCCACGTACGCGCGGTCGTACTGGATGTTCCTCATGGCGGAGCGTGCGGGCGCGCGGGCGGCCGCGTTGTTGGGCGGCGCGGCCGGGGCCGGCGCCGGCGCGTCGTCCGCCGCGTTGGCGGCGTGGGCGGCGTTGTTGGCCACGTTGTTGGCGGCGGCCTTGTCCGAGGTGGCCATGGCGCCGTCGCCGTCCCGCACGGCGTCGCGCAAAGAACCGCGCCTGGGCGCCTCCTCACCCAGCGCCAGGTCGTCCACGCGGCGCCTGCGCGGCGCGGGTCCCGCTGGTAGAGAGCGTTCTGCACTCGGCCTCTGCTCGCTCACGCAGCCTCCTCACACGCGCATGCTCCCAGCCCGCACTGATTCAAAACACGCGTTCGGGTCTTCGCAGCACGTTCAGTACCAGACGCTCTCGAGGGTTTGACGAGTTATTAGAACCACAGAAACGATTCCGTCTATGAAAAAAAGTACAAGTTACGTGAGGTGGAGGTTGTACGTGGCCAGAGCAAGTCGGCGGTGAGGGGGCGCCGGCTCCAGCGGCTGCGAAGCGGTGACAACAGAGCGAAGGACCAGGCGCCCTCTGGCGCGCCGCGCGCCCACCCGCCTCTATATATGCACGCCCCGCGATCCTCCGCGGGTGGAGGCGGTATCACGGCGGCGCCGGTGCAGGCGCGGGGCGTGGAGCGAGGCCGGGGCAAGGGCGGGGCGCCGGCGAGGGCGGCCGCGCACGCGTTCGGCACGCCGCAGATTCGCGTGATGTTCAGAGCAGTCTTCAGGCAGAAAAAGTACTTGAGGTAGTGAGGTGGAAATGATCCGAGATCTAGGGGTAAGATGCTGATTATCTGCGATTAGAAGCACCTGAAAAAGGAAATCTGATTAGATTATGTTTCAAATACACTCTTGTAATGGAAAAGTGTATACCGAAACCTTGTATGGTATTACTATATATTTAAGCTATTCCATTTGCATTCATTTTTCATTGGCCAATTTATTTGCTAATATTATGAAGAAAAACGATGTTTATAAAAGATGGTCCTATTACTGTACATAACAATACAACATTCATTTCCTAATGTTTTATCAAATGAAAAGAAAACGAAAAACACCTAAAAATTTAAAAATAGCATGTACAGTGATCAATGATCAATGCAAATTAGTCAACTATAATTATTGAGAGAACAATGTAAGTTTTTAGTTTTAGATGCATATTTGATGAAGAAAATTGCTTAAAACATTTGAATAGATTTTTGTCTTGTAAAAGTGCTGAATGTATTATGGTGTTTAACGTACAGAATTGAACATCCTAATTAATCTTTTCTATATTACCAATTTTCAATGTACGCGGACACTGAAAGCAAATTATTTAGTCAACGGCTGGGTGTCTATAATTTTGTTATACGAGTATACCCAGGACTTCCAAAAAATCCAAAACCAAGAAACAGTTTGATTTTCACTGAAAATTCTAATATGTGATTGTTATTCCGCCTATTCTCATACTGTGTATGCTGACTGAATTTTCGTACTGTGTCATTGACGACGATACGAGTATAGGTGACACAATGCGACAAAAGGCTCCAAGGAAGAGATCGCCCGCCATTAAATATTCGCTATTCTCATGTTGCGTTATGAATCAAAAACTTTATATTCAAGTAAGTAAAGAAGTGTTGTGTTGTGTTTCGCAGTATTATGTTATTGCAGTATTCGTGAAGACTATAAGTAACAAATAATTTAGTTTCAAAGAGCAATGTGTATGGTAAATTAATTACTGAGGAAAACCACGGTAATGAATATTTATTTTATTTTAAGCCTGTCGGATCCTTTGAGGACTAAGGCCTCCCGCAGAAACGGGGATGTGAGTAAGTACACCCATAATTTCGTAACATAGTACGCTTATATAACAGAGCATTACATAACTATAGATTGTTAAATGGAAGTATATAAAATATATTAGCTCAGTGTTCTGTATTAACTAAAAGATCAACATTTTTACGCATTGATTTTAATTTTCTTTCAAACTTGTCTGTCTTTTACTACTTGAGACCACTTTACACTATACACTATACTTTACACTACATATTTACTTAGTGTTCTGTATTAATCTGGACTGAATATTACACTTACGTAAACACGTCGAATCCCATTGATAAAACGCTATCTTTAGATGCATCTTCCTCTTTTCAGCCAAAACAAAGGAGAAGCGAAGTTAAATTCAGCATGTCGAGAAAATAAACCCTTTATATGTATGTCACACTTTTGAAAAATAAATTGTTTACTCTTACTATACATACTATTTAGACAAGACTAGTGCAGTTTCAACAGCACGTACTTTCACGGCTTATTTATAATAGCTACACAATATACAACGTGGACTTGCAAAAATATTTATTTCAGCAGCAATTATTTTCTCCTCGTTGATACTCGATCTCGGGTTCTTAAAATTAACATGCCTGACCCGTTTCCCCTACACCACTAGCTCCACGGCTGAATTTCCTCCTTCCCGACGCAAAAAGAATGTGAAAGATTTGCATTTACAGTTCTTAAAAATTCAGAGTGTTTAATTTACATTAATTCAAGATCTAGTTTTAAAAACAGAATTCATGATGGAAAAATCTCTAAAATATCTTGCGTCAATATTGTTTTTCGACAATGGTAATATTTGTTTGCAATTTTCAAAAATTCAGATTGTTCGCCCAAAACTGGACGCACCATATTTTTAAACGTCTTTTGCTTCGAGGAAGAGATTTACAGAAAAACAGTTGGAGCTACAATAATTCAATTTTAGAAGTATTTATTTCCAACCATTTAGGAATTCACGAAATTGCATTGAATTTGCCAATTATAAAAATGTTTTAAATATAATTATTAATATTTAAAAATATGTATTAACAATGCAAACAAATACAATTTTTCGATGAAATATCATTGCGGATGACATGCCATCTATCGAATAAGGTAGTTTAACCTTGGAATTTTTATATGTAATAAGAATTTGCAATGATATTTCACATTGCAATGGAAGTTCCCTAGTGAATTTCTGTTGGTTAACGTTAGAATTTAAAAAATGTGTAATTTTACTGGATTTGTAAAGAACAAATATTTTAAAATTCGCATTGATACTTCAGAGGTCCGCTAGCGATATTTAATTCCGTAACAAAAAATCTGTTTGCATGCACTTGCTAATCTAGAGGAAGAGAGAATGTAACGCGATTTCACATATACTCGCATTCCTATATTATAACATAAAAATTTCGCATTAACAGTTTTAGAACGATGATCCTGAATTATTGAATGATAAATTGAATTGAAAATATTAACATAAAGTTATATACGTTCATTTAGAAATTTATATACTTTTGTAAATGTAGTATTTTGTGATGTGTGATTCCACTCATGTGATCTTTCAAAGCACAAAATTGAATATTTCTGTATTTGAAAACCTTAACACTACATTCATCCAATCTAATGCAGTTCATAGCAAACAGTTAACAGTATGTTTCCCTATTTTTTAATGGTAATGGTTAAACAAGAGGAACAAATAGTTTCTGACTCTCGGTTTTAAAAGGAGACTTTAAAAAAATAAATACAGTTATTATTATATAAACATCCCTTTGATAGAAAAGCAGAAACAATCATTTGGGCGTAATGCACCTTGAAAAATAATTTATTTATAATCAATTTCCTTTCTATTTGATAAATATATCGACTTGCAAATTGCAGGACTTAAAAGAGAATATACAAACATGCTCATACTCGCCGAAAAATTACGAATTTAGCATAATGAAATTGACCACAGAATTTGTTTACAAGCAAGTGCATTTTAAGCGTATGTGGCAGGCAAAAGCGCGATATTGGAGAACTGTTTTTTTCAGTATGCTTGTACAGAGCGAATGAATTAAGCGCAAACAAATGGGATCTACGTAAGATGTTAATTTCTTATAAACAATTACATATATCTCGAATTTTGCATCGCATGTAAGCGCCATTCAGGTGAGACAATAAAAATTGCAACAATTGCAAATTTATAAACAATTTCCAAAATTTGCAAATCTAAAGGGGGAGAGTCTCCCGATGTTCCAGAACCGAAAACCGCGAATTAACAATTTTGCAACAATTTATAATTTTATAAACAATTCGAAATACGCACTAGAACGGCCGGGAAGGTTCCCAAATTTGTGCCTGAAATGAACATCTCAAAATAGCAGTTTGACAGGAGTTACAAATCGATTACTAAAAGTTAGAATAATTGTTGCTAAAATGATAAATATTTACTGGTCTATGGACAATAATTCTGGACGGAAAACCCCGCTTAGAAAATATTTTTTCGTCATGGCGTACGCGCAAGCAAAATCTCTCCTTCGGCAGGTAAATATGACGATATTTCCGCCTCGTACGTAAACGAACTAGCCCCCTCCCCCTGAGACAGCGTTCTTTCTGTCCCTTGTGATGTTGCACCAATCGCAGACAACTGTGGTTCTATCTTCTAGCGATTGGTCAACGCGTCTCTCCCCCTGGCTGCGGGGTGTCCAAGTTTGTCGGCGCGGTTGGGAAGATAGAATTTTGCCGACCAATTTTTGTGAGGGAAAGGATACATATTTTTAGACTACCATGACGAGCGTAAAAAGACGAATCCAATGATATAAATATTGTCATATGTTAGGTAAGCAGTTTTCGGGTAATTCCACTCCACTCCACGTGTTAAAGGGATATTTTGAACGGACAACAGTCTGCCACACACGGCCATGCAGCAATCCCCCAGCTAACGCGCGATTGGGCAAGGAAACCTGAGAACAAAAATATAAAAATAACTCAAATAATGCTGATCTAACATACAACAATACGTATATCACTGGGTGCGTCTTTTCACGCCCGTAATGATAGTCTAACAAAATATGTTTAGTTCCGTATGAAAGAAAACAAAGTTACCTTAATATCTCGTAAAATAAAAGTGACAAAAAATGAATACATGTATTAATTAGCCCTTTTCCTAATGTACGTCCGTGAAAACTGGATTGCAGTAACATCAACCGTTCAAAAACTGCAGGAGGTTCTGAAGTTACGTGACTCATCCTGTACATCCTCATCTCCAATTCTTCGTACATCCAAATTCATCGTGATGGTTTACATTCAGATTTCACTGAATGAAAGACGATAATCCAGGAAGGTTAAATAATGTTCGACTGCAGTTTTGAAGTGAGAATAAACTATTGCCAGCTTAAGAATAGCTTTAGGTCACGTAATACTTTGTGTGTTTGCATATGACAGATGAAATGGAGTACTTGAGAGCGTTGTAGAGGAGTACTTACGAACAGAAACCGGCCTTTTGGATGACAAATGTACTTTCTTAAATGCTGATGTCACGGTATGCAGAGCAATATAATAGATTCTCGGTACCCACTAAAACACGTTTGAGGAACAATATGGAAATAAGAGAGTCTGCCAAAGTAGAGGTTAAGTAAAGAAGTGTAGAAACCGCTCGCAATTGTGGGATATCAATTCAGTTTAAGCAACCAATTATTTTGTGAATTGTAGTTAAATGATGAGCACATTTTCTTTGTCATCCGCAATGTGGCGATGATGAGTGAAAGCATCGCTGGAAGGGACATCCAAATGATACTCTTTCTGGTCACTTAAAATTTTTGATACTATGTTGTAGAGAGGCTCTAAACAGGATTCACGTCAAATGTAAGGTTTTCCAGTCATTAACCATTGTGGAAATTTTAAACGAAACATTACCTTCATCGTGGCAATTGATGTATCCTAATACTAGGCATCAAACAGAGCATAGGACAAGAGGACAAAATGGGACAAGGAGACAAAATGGGGCAAAGCAACAAAGTGAACGTCGGAAGAAAATAGAACAAGGGGACAAAATGAACCAAGGGAGCAGAAGGAGAATGAGGATGCCATCAGGTTAGGCACGGGCTTCGCCCTAGCAGGGACAGAGCTCTTCCACCTCATGGAGAACGGCTTTCCTCTTCACTCCAGGGACGCCACAGCTCATAACATTCGACAAGGAATCTCATCGCAGTTTTCAAACTCTCGAGCCGACCCACTCATATCACCTAAGATTCAGATGGTGACGCTAAAAAGATGGCCACACAGTATAACAATACATACTTATCCTCATTTCCAACTGTAAGTACACCTAACCGCTCGCGGTATTAGCGCAATCCGGCAGCAGTGAAGGAAATGCATTAGGAAATGATTCCTAATGAAACCACCTCCAATTTTCATTCACGAAGTGAACAATTATAAAAATGTGATTAGTGAAATCCACAATGCTATCGGTGATAGCTTCACCACTCTATTAAAGAATTTCCGAATTCGAGTGTCTATCTCTTCCCCAGATGACTACAGGATGTTAATAACTCTTTTAAATGAAAATAATATATTAGTATCATACTTTTCGTGGTCCAAATCGTAATATAAAAAGTGCCATCATACGTAATATCCCAAATGACTATTCAGAAAGAAAAATCGGTGAGAAACATACAGTTCATGAAATTAACATGTTACACGACTGTTTCAAGACAAAACCCCAATGCCTCTCTGCGCAATAGAAGTCCCTTACTTATTTGAACTCGAAAAACTATTGAAAATTACCAAACTATTCGACTCAATCGTCTCAGTAGAACTTCGTAAAAAAATAGCGCTTTCGTTCGATGGAAACGTTGTCAAGAACTGGGACACAAGAAACTATTGTAAAGTATCATTTAAATTTTTATATTGTAGAAATAATCATGAAACAGGGAACTGAAACCTAGCAAGCCTCATAAATGTTGCAATTGTACCGGTGATCACTTAGCCTCAGATGAAAATGTCCATTCTATATTGCAAGGCAAAAGTAATTTCAAAGCCGAAATTCCCCTCCGTTTTCCTATCCTAACGCAGCTAAAAATAATAACTTTATGCCACAACCTGCTCCAAATACCCCTCATGAATTTTCGTTTTCCAAAAAATTTATGAATTTAAATTTTCACATCGCAAAGGGGATATGTTGCTTATAATGTTTCTCCCCCAAACACCCAGGGTCCCTTTCCTGCACCTCTGCCTCTCCACAATCCCTCTGATCTTGTTCACTACATCATGAATACTTTAATCTCTATAATTCAATACTGTATACAATCATACTTCAATACTATCTTAATTCCCACAATTTTTATTTTTCAGTTCGTGGATATAAATAAACTTAAGAAATTAACTCAATTAAACTGGAAAGCCAATGGCATTAGAGCTAAAAAAGATTATTTAAGATTCTTACTCTCAGAATATAATATCGATCTATCAGTCATTATGGAAACTCACTTAGTATCTACAGCAAATTTTCGATTTCTAGGTTACAAAGTTTATCGATCAGACCGCCCCTCTGTGATAGCTTCTGGTCAAGAGTGGCAATTATTACCAAAATAACTTTCATCATGACCGAGGTCCACTGGGAATCACTCCGGGACTAGAAAATTTTAGTTCTCATAAAGGAGAAAACCTCGCAGTTTATTACAATTACGGCAATGTACAAACCGCCTAATATTTCGCTAAATTCGAGTCAATTACAAAAACTCTTTGCTCAACCCACCTCCACTATAGCAATAGGAGATTTTAATGATAAGCACCGATCTTGCTGTTGTAGAACAAACTCGACGAACGGAAAAGTTCTGTTCAACTGTGCGCAGAACTGGAATTGTACCCTCTCCAACCCATATAATCTAAGCATACGGTCCGATATATTAGGCATTATACTAGGTAAACTAGTCAACGAACATATATATCAATTTTCCTTAACGGAATCAAATTCAGACCTTTGCCAAGTCCTGATTAAGTTCAATAACAATCCTCCTTCAAATAATTCGGAAACTATTCCCAAAACTGTTAATTGGAAAATCTTCAATTCAATCACATATATTTTCACCTCACCACCTCCATTTTGCATAAACAACGCAGAAATAGACGAGGCAATCAATAAATTCTATGAAATAAGAAACACTGCCATTAACAACGCAACCTATCCCAATAAAGTATACCACAAAAATCTCAAACACAAAAATTGTAATATTTCGCCCACAACAGCGCTTTATGCTGACGACACAGCGGACTCACAGCTTTCCACCGCCATACATCACTTACAAGACGCACTAAACATTTTTCAGAATTGGCCATCTTCGTGAATACTTAATCTAAACCCATCCAAATGCGAAGCAAAAATATTCACTCTTCGACGCATCAACAATTATACTCTCATATATATTAATAATCAAAACGTTCCTTCGAATTCTCCAAATAAACCGTTAAAATATCTAGGTGTGCTTCTTGACACCAGACTAAATTGGAAACGGCACAATTTAAATAAATGAAATAAAGCACATACCGCACCTTTTAAATTGTAACCTTTAATAAACAAAAAGTCATCTCATAAAACAGATCTCTCCCTATTACTGTACAAAACAGCCATTCCTCCCGTAATTACATATGCATGTCCGATCTAGGAAGGAGCTGCACCTTCGGTATGTAAAATTCTCCAATCATTCGAAAATAAAATCCTTTGCACTGCCGTCAAAGCGCCTTGGTAGGTGTCAAACATGCAACTCCACAGAGCGTTTGTTCTTCACATGATTGATGATTATATCAGCCATCAATCAAATAACTTTTTTTCTTTCTTTACCATTCTGCCTTGGAACTTCCATATGCAACCTAGAAAAAACTATAACCAACACCAAAAAATCAAATCTAGATTCCCAAAGGATCAATTTAAACCATCCTAAAGAGAAATGCGCGATGTCACAAACTTACTTTCTCTAACTTTTTTCTTCCTGTAATTGTCCTATTCTCCCATATATTCTCGCATACACTAACTATTGATTATTGAGGTCTCCAGTGGAAGTATCCTTGCTCTCCTATTTGTCACACATAGTATTAAGCTTGCTAAGTTGTAGTTAATATTCAACCTTATACAGCGAAGTAAGCTCTGTACAAGAAAATCTGATATCCGGGGCGACACAACTCGATCTTGCTTGTCAAGTTTTAGCTCAGACACTCCAATTTTACTTATCAAGTTTCAGCTCAAAAACATCTAAGCTGACAGTTAAGCATGACACATCCATCCATATGATTGATTGATTTGATATACAATTGTTGTGGCTCTAAATACAAGGCATAGTTTTATAACATATAGGATCATATTATTACCTGATACATAAAATATCCTCAATAGAAAACTGAGTTGACTATCTTATGAGGTACATAATATTATAAGGATTGAAGAGCTCTTCAATCGTTATAAGATTTTAGCAGCCAAAGACATATTATTTTACTGACACACAATGATTTGGTTAAATTAAATTATGTATCCTGAACACGATTTGATTTAATGTCAAGCAGACTTTTCGATGTTATAACAATCATATTCTACTGTCCCTTATGAGGACGACGGGAAGTAAGGAACACCTGTAAAATAAGACACCGAGGATAGTAGCAACTAGGACGATGGGGATCTTCGTCGTTAAACCAAATTACAGTACAAAACCAAAATACAAGCATGTTTACTTTACCTCATTGTAAAATTACCATAATAGACTAACTATATCCTAATATCCAATTGATACATTTTTCTACTAATAGAGGTGTAATTTTGACCATATTAAAAATACAATTTTATTATCTACCCTGTTTATTTTAATTATTGGTTTATTGTTATTCTTTTGTATTTTACTACTCAGTTAACTCAAATTTCAATTTTCCTTCTGAACACCTATAACAAATCGGTAGATTGAAGAAATTTATTTGTTGGGTACAGGTCAAACGATTTTCCCCTTAGGGGATTTCAGGATCAGATTAATTAATTACACTGGTTGATAAAATTTAACTTTTTGTCTTTAAATATAATATGTATTTCTTATAGATTACGGTGTTCTAAATTCAAATATTCGGAGCATTTATTTCTAACGGGCAAGGTTTCTTTGTAACAGGCAATTTTTTTTTTTTTTAATTTGTTGCGTCTAGGTCTTGACGCAACGCGTCTCCAAGCCCCTTAAGGGGCGTTGAGCGCTTTGCACTGGGAGTAATCCTCCATTAATGTGCTTTTACTTTTAATAATTGTCAAGTCTCGTCACGTCGCAGTCAGTCAGTGCCTTTTATCCCTTCGGCCAGGGGCTCGACGCCGTTAGATCCCGGGGTTCCTGGCCGGTCACCCAACCACGAACCCGCGAGTCTCGAATGCGCTTAACCTCCACCTCCACCTTCACCTTCATGACTTCACGGAGCGTAGTAAACGCATTCGGCTAGCGCCGCCGGCTAGAAAAGTAGTTTTAAATTAAAAAAGACATTCTGTTGTAAAGTGATTGGTTTTATTTACGTTACTTTCATATAATAATATCAATAAAAAAGTAGTTTTTGACGATTGTTTGCTGCATTTCGCTTGAGAAAAAGAAGAAAAAACCCTTTTTAGTGTCCAGCAATAGTCTACAAGCATACTTTGATTCCGTTTTTCCCTGATAACGTTATTCTATTGCTGCAATGTATTTGAGGAGTCGCTTACCGTGTTTGTCGGTCACAGTGCCGAGATTTTCAAAAAAGAAAACTAAGTTTGAATCTAGAAAATCTAAGTGAAGGAGTTCGGACACTAGTTCTTCATAAATCGTAGCTTTCGTGTTGCCAATATATTCAGTTTCCTTTCCAAGCGACGTCCATCAAACCATTTCAACACCATTCAAACATGCCTGAAAGTCATGATCTTTCATAACTTCTTTTATGTGTGGTCCTACAAATATACCCCCCTTTATTTGCGTCTCACTGATCCTCAAGACTTTGTTCTTAAAGTTCATGGAAACTTGACTCACTTTTTTACCCATTGCCTTAAAATTTTTGTTATCAATCTGAGTTTGAAGTGCGAGAGAGGAGGATATACGTGTGCAGAATTAAAAAGTGGTTGCGATGTTACATTCTTTTGTCCAGGTATCAGTTGTCGTTGAGGTAAGTGCTACTTTACAAATGATTTTTGCGATTTCTGTTCTCCCACACCAATAGAAAAAAAGCAACATTTAGTATATCCTTGTTGTAGACCTAAGAAAAGTGCAATACTTTCAAAAAGCCACATACATTCCAAAAATGCTGTTGATTTTCTATCTTTGATAACAAGAGTTTCATTATGCCATGTTTCTCTATCATATAGGCTGCATAGGCAAACGGAATTGCAGGTTTCTCACTTCCAATGTGAATGGGCACGGCTTTTATATTGAGTTTCGAGGAATCTATAAACATCCTCCATTCCTTAGGATCAAGATGGTCTTCCAACTCACTCAGTAATTCATCAACATCAGTACTAGATTACCTTCCTCGGAGAAAAGGCATGGGGAGGGGGTCTTGTTTCCGTCCACTATACACAGTAATCATGGTTACCTTCTGAAAGATGTTCCAACACTTTAATAGGGACGTCAACAATTCTTTGACAAGCGTAGATTACGAACTAAATCGTTGAATTCCTACTGATTGATTCTATGAAGTTCAGTAAACATTCTCCCAAAGTCTGGGTCTTCACTGCCGCCCTTTTCGGTACTTACTTTTAAATCTTCTTTGCCAGTGTTTTCGGAATGTAAACTCCAATTTTCCGGTGGCGCTGGGATTGGACGGTTGTCGCTGTGAGGGCTGATAGCTGAAAAGAAGGTTGCCATATTGAATGGTCGTCTTAGTCTTGCTTGTGATACCAGCGACTTTGGTAAGACAGAAAAGACAGTCGGTCGAGTGGTCCTATGGTTCCTTCCATACCATGGGAATTGTAAAAGGCATAAATCGTGAATGTTCGCTAAGCCAATCACAAAGTAATATTATACAAGACTGGCAGCAAATAAGAAGGGCAAACAATTTGTTCTCTTCACCGCTTTGACACCCGAAATACAATTCATATGCCTTTCTTATCAAAAGAGGAATATTCCGCCTTTGGCTCAACAAAGTTACCTCATCAAATCCATAACAGAAATTGTTTTGATAATTCACACACCCGCGGAGTGTGTAAACTAGTTTGCAAGGAATCTCCATGTGCATAGTGCACTACATAGTACACCTTCCTCACTCGACACGCAGGGTGCAACTAACATGCAATGACTCCGTACACATCGCGCCGAGTTGGCGCGTCGTATGTGTGTCACCACACTTCACTTCCCAATTTCCGAAGTTGGTCAACTTATTTCATCGACCTGGCGTCTCTTTCATATATTTAGTGGAATATACAATATCATATATTGTAGGAGACTACCGTCTTGTAATGATCCTGCAAGCAATTAGGGTTTCAGCGTAAAAGACACGTGCGGATCTGCGAAATATACATCCTTTTTGTGTATATACGGCATAGTATTTATGCGCGATTACACAAAACCTGAGACCGTTTGGCAACTTTTGTGTGTGTATTTGACTTCATGCGTAGCAAAATGTATAAGAAACAGCTACAGCTATTTAACGAAATCACTGTCGACCAGTGTTATATGCCCACGTCGGTTGCAATTTTTAGGTAACTTGTAAAAGTAATAAATAACGTTGTAGCAGTTCATTTTATATTATTTCATATTAGTTCACTCTATTTTCTACAATTTAATTAGCGACTCTCTGAAAATATTTTGTGCAGTTTCAGACATAACGAATTAAATAATTGCCAACGATGAAACATGGAATTCACAAAAACAATATTCAAAATAATCAAGTCATTCCAAATCATTCACCCCATTTACATTCTTCCGTCATACATGACGCCGTACTCAAATTTCCGTGTACACACCATTGAAAATAATAGGAAGATTCCAGACATTTCTTGGTCTTCTTACGATGTGTTTATTACTACGTACTTATCGTTGTAGAAACACAGATTCAAGGACAACGACAGTCATCAACAGCGTGCACGACGAATTAGCAGCATACACACACCAACATTTATTTTCCACTTCTTATTAATTCAAATAATTACCTTACGAATTTCCGCATTGCTTTCGCCATATCCTGATTTTAACATACGACTAAATGCGATCTACCCATCACAGTACCACAAACACAGTCCCACACAGACACCTCTACACACACAGATTATTGTCCAATTTAAATATAGGAACTTGGGGCAGGTAATAATCATATACAGAAAATTGTCTGTCGATCACATCAATTCAGTTTATATGTATTTGGCCACGATATTTTGACAGACAACTATTGGCCACAAGATATTGACCGACAGCTTATTTGGTCACAAGATATTGACAGATAACTGTCTGTCTGCTCTGTCAAAATCTTGTGACCAAATGCTCAGAAATTGGACAGATACTAATCATTTTGATACTGTTATCCAATCGGGAGCTTCGTTACAATTTTAATTGAAGCATCGAATTTAAATTTCCTTCCCTCAACGGCGGCGGAACCCTATCCGTCTGGTACCAATGACCAAGCTTCTGGGTACCTCGGCCTCCTTTGTTGGATGTAATCACCGCATGCACGATTGGCTATTACCTACTGCGCTGACTTCAACTCTTGAAAAACATCAGACTATTGTGGGCACACCCACACGTTTCTCCTTCGTCTGATTGTGCTTATTTATTTGTCTACTCAATTAATTTATATATTCCTCCTTGCCATTGGCTACTTTGACAAAACAAATAATCTGTTTTACATTAATAAAAAATATTTTTTGAACAATACTTTGTCCCGTTCACTCACATTTTACATAGCTCCTGCGTACTTCCGGCATCTACAAATGTTTGCCCCCTCTATTTGTCTTTTTCACATTTTTGATATTTACGTATTATTAAAAATATTTTTAAATGCTTGTGATTATTATATTGTCTTTATATAACTTTCATTTACATGTTTAAATAAATTATATGCCATTTACTGCGGAGGACCTCCAAGTAAAACTTCTAACAATTCAATAATTCATTTGAAGAGAGATAACACACAGGCCAAGAAGCGAACACTTTCGAAAATGTGATTTGTCTACAATGGACATTTGAAAGTATATGTTCTTCTTACGTCTTTCTGTCATGTTCTTCCCTTCTTGCAAATGGCGTCATACTCTTCATCAACTAACAGCGATCACGTGAGACTCTTGACCACATCAACGTGACAGTTGACCACAGCAACACCATGTGGCAGAAGAGACAGATTAGACGCCTAATTAGATCATTCTGAGTGTGTTTGCTGACAATACTCTTATCTGACATCATAGCAAAACGCCTCCCTTCGCTCTGATGCGCAAACGTCCACTCACCTTTGTTTTCTTAAGCTAGAAACATCACATACAACTTTAAGCCGTAATAATTCTGTCCAGAGGCGACAATATCAAACATTTACTTGGTTTATCCATTTTTAATTTTTCGTAAGGGTGACAGATCACCACAAAGTTATCACCCAACAGATGTATTTGTTTTAATTCATCTTAATGTTTTATACATGAATAGCAACAACGTTAAATGCGTTTGATGAAAACTGTCCATTAGTAGCCTTTGATACAGAGAAGATATAGAGTTACTCTAAGATGGGACCAGTTTGACAGATCGGGAAACAAATGTAGTACGTCATGCAGGGCTATGACAATGCAAGAAAGAGTGAGTTTACAAATGAGCTAACTGTAAACGAACTCTCTGGCAAAATTAGTGCATAGACATAAACTGCAGTTGTATGGCATCAGTGGGCAAGCAGTAGCTGTGAAAACGGTCCCTTCTTATAGTAATCTCAGTATATTCAGCAAATTGACTCAGATTAATAATGCAGTGTATAAAATTTGTGATTTTCGTGATTGAGATGTCTTATCGTAATTATATCGTGATTCGAAAATACGCTTGTTATATAGAATTTGGGGATGTTCTTTTTCAATCCTGCATAGCTGGAGGGTAAGTCTGTTTTCGGGATCAAATGCTGAGAAATAAGCAACAAACAGCGTGTTCTATTGTCGCCGTGCATGATTCTCCAGGGTTTTGGAATTAGTGGAAAGACAGATGGACGGACGTTATTGAAAAAACACACAAACTACATGTTCAGTATCATGGACTGCAAAAAAATATTTTTGGCAAAATCTCGACACAGATTTTTTGCAGCATTGCGGCGTATATATATATATATATATATATATATATATATATATATATATATATATAATGTTTGAAATCTATACTGTATTCGAGATAGTAACAATAAATTCGCAATAACCTTCTAAATTATCACTTACATATTTGCTTTCAGCTGTTCTAGAAATTTTTGACATGTGGTATTTTTTGAGCTTCGTGTATGATTGATTTAAAAATAAAATAATTTAACTATAATATCACATTTGAAAAAAATAATTATAATTGTACATTTTGATTTTGTTATTTTCATAATTTTTAAGATAATTATCATTGCCATTAATGTAATTTAAGGTCAATGACCCCACTTCAACCTTATTTTTTGGCCAAGATGCTCTAGATCTAGAGAACAAAATGTTGAGATGGTTCTCTGTTTTACTTCTGAAGAATATAGATTTTCTTTGCCACCTAAACGTCACAGTGATTTACTCCCTTTAAGAAAAAATAAATAGGCAAATAAATTGATGGACAAAGACAAATAAATATCGCAGTTTCATTACGTGGACTGCGAATACTTGTTTGGTAATTTTTTTTGAAAGATGATAAATCATTTAATAATAATAATAATAATAATAATAATAATAATAATAATAATAGAAAAACCGCCTAAAAACTAGATTCTCTGGCTTCTGAAGTTTTTACTTTCATTTTGAAAGCGAAGAATGGAAACAAACTACAAATTATCTCATACTTTCATATCAGTGGCATAACCGGAGAACGTACAACTGCTCTCTTCTCAAGGTCTATCCCATTTCAGATATGTGTGATATTATTTCAACGAAGAGTGACTGCTTGACAACAGTTTCAAGTAGACGACTAGTCAAGAGATTGTGAATCATTGTGTTTTTCAGATAGGAAGAAATGAAAAATAGGGTTTTACAAATCTACACGAACTTTTATACTAACTTCCTGATTTTTATTTTTGGTTATGAATGTTTATGGAAATGTCAAATCAAATTAATTCAATATTTATCGTATTAAGCTAATTAGTATCAATTTCTAATACATTTTCCCAATGTGAACATTTAAACTAAATGATGAGACTCTTATTGTTTGATTTTGGACACAAGATGTACAAAAGTGATTTTTTTATACGAGTCATGAGGCAATAATAAGCAGAACATCACATAATAGTTATTTACGACGTCATCAGAAGTAAAAAATGGTAACTTGGCTTAATGTAATTAGCTTCCATTAGTGGTAGAAAAGGAAATGATATATAAATTAAAATTCAACGTAATGAGTATAAATCCTTTCAAATGAAGTTTACGACACGAACTAGGAAAGAGCTATACACTCGTGCATTAATATCCATTATTTGTAAATGTACACATACATCGGCATTTGCGTAATCCGTCCATCATTGTTTCGTAATATACTATTACGGTATAAATATGTAATAAGACATACAATATAATATAATATAAATATGTAATAAGACAATAACACATTTAGATTTTACATCAAAACTCAGTGTCCATTTCTACTTCCTCGCCTAGTACATACTACTATGTACTTACGTTGTAGAGAGAAAGTATATTGCTGCAGCGAAAACAGGCGACATTTATTAATACGTAATGAAGTCAGAATCCACGTATTGTGGGTCCTTGATACAGAAAAATAAGTTTGCGGCAAATTGTGAGTCAGTCTGCCTGCCTACCTGTCTGCATGCCTGCCTGCCTGCTGTCGGCATGCTGTCCGTCAGTTCGTCTGTTTGTGAACGACGCTAGGCGTAAACCGTAGCCAGGATTTCAACAAAATTTATATTTTCTAATAGATCTGGATTATGTAACGGCCCTTTGGAATTGAAACTTACATTTTAATTTTTTAGGGGTTGGGAGTGGGGGCTACTTTATTTGAAGCATAAACATTTTTTTCTTTTCTTAAAAAGGGCTCCAATTTGTTTCTTATTTTTTCTCAAGAGAGCTCTCTTCTCTTTTGAGCAATACGCTTATAAAAATGGCACGGGACCCATTTTCCTTGAACTCTCTGTATTTCTGATATTTGTAAAAGTTTAAAAGTTTTTCGATGTCTTCCTACAAATACAATAATGAAGACATAACCTTTTCCTTTATGAAATCTGTTTTACAACATTAGACTATGAAATTCATAGAATTCAAAATCTCTAAATTTTCGAAAATTGCAAATGCAAATGTTCATCTTTTTTAAACCTTTGGGAAGGTTGTTTTATCTCTGAGACTGGTAGTGTAGGGGTAACATGAATGACTGCATGAATAACTGTTTGAGTAACTGATTTCGAATCCTGGCAAGGGAAAAAATGCTGGTTGGAAAAAACTTTTGCAAATTCAAGAGGTTACTGCACAGCCGTTACAAACGATGCGAGAAAGCAAATACTGCAATAGAACCCTTAGTTGTTTCATTCAAACCTTTTAAATTCCAGCTGATAAAAATCATTCTATATTTGAAGAAAGTTTGTCACAGTACCTCTTATCGTGATATTACGTTATTTCTATATTGCATAACTGAAAAACGCGCATTATTGGCTAATATTTCAATTCTAACGAAACCGGATCTGCACTGTTACACATTTACTGATGAGGAAAAACAGTACACGCTGATATTTTAGAAAAGAAAGGACTCTAGAATCGCGCATCACTGTGACTTGCAGGTGGCTGTTCATCTCCAGTGCGCAGAGCGATGATGACGTCAATTGCTGCTGAACTACCACTTGCGTCAGGGGCCCAACAACCACCCCCACCAGGCTGCCCTCCGTCCTTCAAGAAGGACGACGGTGGGAATGTTGTGAGGAGGTTCTCGTATGCTCTCGCTTGTAATCATTGCAATCATAATATTAGCGCAAGTCAGTTGTATCAGTGGGAAGCAGAGTTGAAAATACATATTACGGAAGATTTGGGAGAGCAGATCGCAGCGCGGAAGTTCATTGACAGAATGCCGGTTTTGAAGTCTCTCCAGGAGTGAGACACGGTAGCTGGTGAGATCCTGATATGTTTGAATTCATTACATCAGATGAATATCTAAAAGACTATATTCACCCACTTATTCGAATAAGTTACAATGATTTAAAAAAATTCTTCGCGAACATATCAATAAAAACAATCACGACGTTTATGCATATGAAAGTCTGTAATATTTAGTACTCCTTTTAAGCAAAACAAAAGTATATTAAATAGAATCCTTTCCAATAAGATTCTTCTGTCAATTGTATAGTTGTGTGATTGTTATGAGACTGATTTGTAGCCTCAAGATTCCTGGGGAGAAGGCTAACCAACTTGATCAAGAAAATTAAAAATGATGTGGAATGCAGAAATTAACATGAAAATCTATCAATTGAGGTCTCTGCATTATCCGAAACTTGTTCCCCAAGAATTTGGAAGTGGATGAGTGTAGACGCTCAGGTCAAAATTCGAAAATATTTTTGAAAAATATGTTTTATTATTAAAAGTAATAAAGGACGATATGCAAATTGACGTAAACAAAAATATTTTGGATCAATTTCATAAAATGTATTACTTGTCATAATGTCCTTCAATCAATTATACAAGACAGAATTCTCATGAACGACTTACAATAACACATATGATAATACGTCCTAATCATCAGTTATTTTTTGTTCTCGTATAACATATTCAAGTTTTGGGTAAAACGATACGTCAAATATTGAATAACAACAAATTAAAAGTCAAGTATTAAAGTATTATTTTTTAAACTTTATCTTTATCTTTGGAAAAAAAGAACTAGTACTAGCTGAATCTAGTACAATGAAAGTCCAGAAAGTTCTGACATTTGAGTTGTAGAGAAGGAAATAGTTCATATTTGCTTTGAGATTTTCTCATCACAGCTCGAGAAGGTACGTAAAATAGGATTTTATGTTTACAGAGGTACTATTTATTCTTGACTTTGTGACTTTTCCATTACCGTATATTACATAAACATTTTTTCAAAGGTCATGTTTTTTTAAGTAAGAACTGCGCTTCTTTTGAAATGTGCTTTGATGAATTTAATAAGAAATTACTGTAAATATTAAATATCAATACTTTGGCTTTCCTTTGCACTCTGGCTAAAGGTAGGCGTTATCTCCATTACCCATTCAAATTGAATTAAAATTATTCTCAAAGAAATTTAAAAAATTAAAATTACATATTTCAGAATTACGAATTATTCATCTCGCTCCCAAATAAAATGTCGAGATTAAGTAAGGAACTAAGATACACACGTAATTATTTCGAAGATAGATATATTACAATGTATGAAAACTTCATTAAATTGCACTTTGACACTGTGAAAATAAGTTTCATATTTATGAATGACTTAAATTGTCTTTGAGAACATATTCATTAGATATGTAGATAGAGTGCATTCATTGAGTGAATATTCACTTTCTTATGGAAATTATTGGGGAATCGCGCCTTATTCAAGCTACAAAAATCTGCAATATATATAGATTGGCGGTATGAGGAAGTAACAATATTAGAAAATATAAATTTTTCTGGAACATTTGACCACACACGCACTTGAAGTTTGTAAAGTGAATTGAAAAGTGAAAGAAAGCAGTTAAAGAGCACAGGAACCAAACACCGCGCGAGCGCCCTCAAGAGTCTCCGGCGCATTGGCACGTGCTGGCGCCGCGCAGCGCTGTTATTGTTGGGGGCAGCACGTGCGAAGGCCCGGCGCGGCGACGGATTTACAACGGAGCTCAGGGCGCACTTGTGCAAGAAGGAGAGCTCCTTGCGCCCTAAATCACGCTCCCTGACAACGTCGGATCCCGCCTGCCCCCTCGCCGTCGCCCGTACCCGCCCACCCATCCCCCGCCCGCCTATCGCTCGCACCGTCGCCCGAACCCGCCCGCGCCATCGCTCGCGCCGTCGCCCGCACCCGCGCTCCCGCCCGCCGGCCCCTAGGCCCGAACCGCCCGCCCGCGCCGCGCCCCGTCTCCCCCGTGACGCGACCCCAGTGCACGTCCCGTGAATTAGCTCGGGGCTGTTTGCAGGCTTAGGAGCACATGAGGCGCGGGCAATGGCGTAGTAACAGGGAGGAGGGGGCAGTCCACCCCAGGTATCACCGTTTAAGGAGTGACACCAATTACAAAGTTTTATAGTTGGAATTACATACTTTTAATGATTTATTTAAAAATTATACTCCAATTATTCTGATTTACATTAAGTTTTTTAAATATATTACAGTAAACCCTCGATAGTACGAACTCACTTAACACGAATTTCGCCGTAACACGAACAAAACTTTAGTCCCAGCAAGGGATTACGGTAATACGGAATTTGATAATACTCGGATAACACGCATTTTTGTTACACGAACTCTTCGATCTCTTGGAATTCTTTTTCGTAGGGTTTATTGTACAAATAAATGTCATGTGCAAATATACTTGGGTATTTATATATAAATAAGGTATAAACAATTCAATAATAGATACATTTATTTTCAACTTATGAGGGGGAAGTGATATCACTAGTTTTGCACCGGGTGGTACCAACTGAAGCTCCGCCACTGAGCACGGGTCGAAGGTCTTGCTTGACGAACCTGCACCGGGAGCGATGGCTCAGTGCATCAACTGATGTCACTGCAGCGCCTCTGACCGGGAGGTCCTAGGTTCGAGGTCTGACGGCGGTAGAATTTTCGACTCTAGCTTTCCAGCTACGTCGAATTTAGTCGCTGTCTGGAGAATTCTAGCGACCGGCTGCTCTGATCGATAGTTTTCCGTGGTTTCTCCGGTCAACACCAGGCGAATGCCGGAGCAGTACCCTACCAAACGGGCCACGGACCGCGCGCAATTTTTCCTTCCCCTTCCTTGTATCCTCACCCCTTACACTAACATGCACTACACTACCACACAGGCCGGGGACTTAGAACTTGACCCGGCTGCGGCGGTGCCCCGCTGGTGGGAGATACCGGATTGGGGGAAACACCGTTAGCTGACGGTAGGTCGGCGCCGGATCTGGTCATCCAGCGGGGGAAGACCACCGCTACCTCCCGAGCAAAAAGCACGCACTATACTTACGGGACGAATGACCATTGTAGTTGACGCGCCCGGAATCACTAACAACCAACCAATCTATTGACGAGCCTGCCTCGGGACAGATGTCACCGTTGTGTCTGCTGCATTGTTGGCTGGAACGTCTGCAGTGGAGCGTTTCGGCACTAGTTACTTCGCTGGGTCGAATTCAACGCAGTCTGGAGGAGAATTCTAACGGCTGCGTGCTCCGATCGGTAGTTTTCAGTTTAACACCTGCTGAATTCTGGTGCAGTATCGAAAGGAACGAGCCCCGGACCACGCACGATGTTTCTTCCTCACCCTGGCCCCGTATTCTCCCCTTACGCAAATTACGTACCTCACGTCTCAGGAGACCAGTTGAGAGCATAAAGCTTACTCCGACTGAGGCGGTGCCTTGGGGGAGATTCGTGAAGAGGGAAAACCCCGAAAGTGCACGCGGATACGGGCTCCGAATATTCATTCCAGCGGGGGAAGAACATCGTCAACTCTCAAAAGATAATATTAACTACAATTAAGGGACTATAACCTAAATAGTTGACGCGCCTGGAATAAATAATTACGGACTCTCCCGCAATGGTTGTTAATCTCGCACCGCTGCTTCATTGTTTCCACAACGAAAGCAATGCGATGGTCAACCGATACAAACCAGTTTCGCCAGCGTAGCTTGTTCCTGTAAAGAGCTATTATGCATTAGAGATAGCCACCTGAAAATGGCCGTACAACAATCGTTGCTCACGAGCCTGCTTCTAACCTCTCAAAATCATATTATAAATCTGAATCTGTCCGGAGGGTATACTTTCTTGTTCTTTATTTATTAATTGCCATCCACAAAAATGTAAAAATTTTGCTACGGGCGCAAATACAGAATAGTTCTGTAAAGTCACGAACCATTTTGTTTTGTTTTGACAATTTTGAATTCATCAACAACATTCTATTATTCAGTTTCACAATTGTACTTATTCACTGAAAAATAAAATAATTTGAAGACCTTTCTGTGGATTAATCAATTATCTCTACAGGCGAATACGTTCCGTTCGAATCCCATGTGCCTAATCAAACACTTCCTTGTAATTGTGAACAGGAGCAGAAAAATATTAGGTTATAGATTTAGAGGTTAACTCGCTTATTACTGAACATAAAAATGCGACATCTTCAAATTAATACTGTGTTCACTGGACGTAACTTACCCACTACTTTATGTTATCAAATAAATACTACTTATAGTAATAAAAAGCTGACCTGGATAGCCGAGGTGGCTAAGAGCGGGTACCGACTCAGCGCTTCGGTCGGAAGGGTCGCGGGTTCGAGTCCCGCCTTGGGCATGGTTGTTTGTCCTTTGTCTTTGTATGCATGTATTGTCGCGGAGGGCCTCGCGTTCTGCTGACCCCGGATCAGAGGAGCCCGCAAGTGTGTTGGTGTCTAGTGTATGGTCGAATATGCCTCCCATCGGGACGCAAAGGGTAACCGGATGTCGGCTGGATAAAAACCTTAGAAAGAAGAAGTAATAAAAGAATCTGCTCCTTCGGATCCACCAATGGGAGAAAATGAGGTGTTATTCGATTCGTCACGGTCTCTGAGTGGGGAACTGACAATTTTTATCAGACGAATCCAAAATTTTCAAACAGATTTCTTGGTTGTATTGCAGCAACAAAAACAGTTTGAGGGACTTAACGCACCATAAGACGTCCTCAATGCCTCATTCGATTCCCCTCGGCAAGGCGAACCGACTGATTCCATTACTATCCGAATCCCACTAGAACATTAGGGAAGTATTTTAGAAGAACACTTATTTTCGATGGTTTCGATGGAACTCACATTGATGAAATACTATGTATTGCAACACCGTCATCCTGGAAAAACATAAATCGTTATGACTTGATTCATCATACAGACGATAATTCAATTTAATTTTGTAATGAAACAAAAAGAAAAAAAATACAATCTATAGTTTTTCATGAAACTTGTTGGGCCCTAAGATGGTTAAATCTCGCAACTGCTACATTTAAAATATCTTTTGATTATGAGCCTACGCAGCACAAATACATAATTTTGAATGAGAATATAGCCGCCAAAGGCGCCACGCTACGCTAATGTTAGAAAATAATATTGAATGCAAGGATACCGTACGTTGATTTCTTCTTTCGTTGTGCATCTTTTTTAACCTCCCTATAAACAGTTTCAAACCAAGTTACCATATCTCAATAGAGGTTTCATAGTATTACAGGGATGCAAACCGAGAGCGGTAGCTCAGTGCATCAACTGATGTCACTGCAGTGCCTCTGACTGGAAGGTCTCTGGGTTCGAGTCCTGGCGGCGGCAGGATTTTCGACACTAACTTTACGGGACGTCGGGTCTGAATTCTAGCGGCTGGCTTTTCTGATCGGTTGTTTTCCGTGGTTTCTCCGATCAACACAAGCTGAATGCTGGAGCAGTACCCTACCAAACGGGCCACAGACCGCGCGCGATCTGTCCTCCCTCTTCCTTGTCCTATGCTCTCCCCTTACACACATACACTTACACTAACATGCACTACACTACCACATATTCGGGGAGATCGATCGGGAACCTAGAGCTTGTCCCGGCTGAGGCGGTGCCCCGCTGGTGGGAGAGTCCTGGTTAGGGGGAAGCCCCACTAGCCGACGGTAGGTCGGCGCCGGATCTCGCCATCCCGCGGGGGAAGATCACCATCTCCCGAGAAAAACATGCACTACACTAACGGGAATAATCACCAAAGAAGTTGACGCGCCCGGAAACACGAAAAATCAATCAATCAAAAAATCCGAGAAAAAACGTGCATTACACTAATGGGACTAATGACCAAAGCAGTTGACGCGCTCCGAAGCACGAAAAATCAATCAGAGATGCAAACCATACCGATCCAAGCGCTGTACAAAAGTTAACGCTCTTTATGCATTTGAAACATTTACAAGAAACTGGTCGTGTTCGCTAAAAGAGCTATTATAGTGTTCCTTGGCAGATGTCGAAAATAAAACGCGTATTTCAGAGACGTCTAAAAATAACAGTAAATTCCATTGGTACCTACTACATTCCATTGTATGCCGTAGGCATTAAAACAGCCATTTGTCACTATTTTTTGCAAAAAAATATTTAAGCCTTCTATCTCTCGCAAGGATTATTAAAGGCAAGTGGAATGCACTGTCTCGGTTTTTAAACTTTGAAATAAACAAGGTTCATTGAAGTCGACAAAGGATATGTGATTATAAGACGTCACATATGTATAGCGCTCATCATTTCAAAGATGATGAATCTCATCGGAACAGAAGAAAAAAATTAACCAATAGAATTAGTGAGTTTCGTGTGTTTCATTAATATAAAAACTTACGTGAAACATATATTTACCATTTAGCCAAGTCAATCCATCTGTCTTTTTTGCTTTTAACTTTCAGACTTCAACAGAGTCTTCTTCATCAAATACAGAGTAAAAAATACAAATTGATGTTCAACTTTTGAAATTACTTAATTTTTTCTTTCCAACATTTATTTATTTGTGTATTCACAAATAAAATGTTATCTTATAGTTTACATAGAATAATACTGGCATCCCAGCCCCTTGGTTGGCTCAAGGACAACATGCTAGCTTTCTGTGAGTCGGTCCCGGGTGCGATTAATGGCCAGGGCTATAGCTTTCTAATAAAATCATCTCAGTTTCTATCGCGGTGTGACGGAAGAAAGCTTCTGCAGGAAAAGTAAGATATATACGGTAAAGGGAATACGTCATGCTCGCCAAATATCTCCCTGATTCCTAAGCGTAGATAATAAAGGAACAGGGCCCAGGCCTCGAAGGCTCTAGCTGGCAACAGTTGGATTAATCTGACCCTAAATGATAAATACATGTTTATTTTCCTGAGATCACTGTCTGGATACTAATCTTCATTTCAATATTTCATTACATATTTATAAAATTAAGAATGGCTGTGCTCTCTTCTTCCCTCCTTTAAGCAAAAATACTAGTGACCGAAGTTCTTCGTTGCCACCAAAAGTTAAAGCGGTCTACGTAATCCGTAAAATTAACGAGTCTCACCTTACAATCACATCCTCTTTCACCTTTGATAACGCTAGGTGAGTCACACAATCAAAGATGCAAAGGATTTACAACGTAACATGTTAAAATGATTCCAAGTGTGATTTATTCTCATTTTATTTCTAAGCATGCCGTACACATAACATTGAGAATTAGACAATGACTCACTTATTTAACTCAGAGTTGTTATGAAACTGTTTCTATGTAGATTCCGTAGATACTAAATATTCACGGGAGAGTCACGAAAAGTATTACGTTGATCACGTAATATTTACGTCAACATAAAACTGAAAAACCTTTTTCATTTTTACAAACAGTTTCCACGCACGTCATGCTTTCGCCACACTCACAACTGGAATTTGTTTTCTCTTTGTTTTCCTTGTTGTCTGACACATTTCTACTTTGATTCCGCAATATTTACATTCACATGCGCGTACAGACGCATATACGAACGCACGCACTTGTTCTTTTCGAAGTTGAAAATGGGAACATGAACGAGAAATAAGAGAGTTACCTAACTGAGTCGGAGATGTGTCTTTGAGGGAATGACTTGCGTCCCCCTCATTTGCTCCCGCAGGATATATGGCCGACGCTCACCGTATTTACGAGGGAGGCCTCCCAGTGGCCTTGAAGGCTGCCAGGCGTCGCCGGGGCGCCGCGACGGGGTAGCCGACGCGCAGGCTGCTCGCTGCTGCAACTTCCCCTTGCTGTTAGTTCACTTCTTTCATTATTGCCGAGCGATTTCCACCACTTGACTTCCCAACATCATTATCAACTTCATGAATTAGTCTCGAATCCTGTTGCAGATTGATTGTTTATTTTGGGTTTCCGGGCGCGACAGCTGCTGTGGTTATTAATTCCGTGAATGTAATGCATGTTCTATTTCGGGACATGCTGGTGTTCCTTTCTCGCTAGAACTTGACCTAGCCATCAACACCGAGCTGCACGTAGGCTTGCGTGGTTTCTTCCTCCATGTATCTCCGCCAGCGGGATACCGTTCTAATCAGAACAAGCTCTAAGCTCCCGTCATGGGTAATAGTGTAGTGCATGAAAGTGTGTGTGTGTGTGTGTGTGTGTGTGTGTGTTTGTGTGTGAGAAGTGGTGAGAAGGATGAGGAAGAAAAGGTTTTGCGCGGCTCTTGTTAAGGCATTGCCCCATCATTCGCCTGATATTAACCTAAGTAACCACAGAAAACTACCACTCAGAGTAACCGGCCTCCAGAATTCTTCTCCAATGGTTCAGTTCGATCTAACAAGAAGGTAGTATCTAAATCCGCCACTGTCAGTACTCGAACCTTTGTAACTCCCGATCAGAGACGCGATAGTGACATCAGTTGTTGCTTGAGCCATATTGGTCAATCTCTCTGTTGGCTGATGATTCAGCTCGGTACGTTTGTTCCGAAGGATCAGATTGTGTGTGACAGGAGGCACGTCGCCACGTTTAAATAACGCAGCGAACTAATGAGGCGTCTTTTTGGCTTAAGGTTCTTTTACACGGCGTAAAACTAAGACGTGGTTTTATGGGTCAGAATGCTTTACTCTCTTCCGAAGGGAAGTTCGTGTGCGTTAAGGATATTCTGCTTTCAAAATTCCTACGTCCCCGACTCGATTTGAACCCACCCACTCTATTCATAATACGCTTAGAAAATATGACATTTCTTTCAATTTATAAGAAACTATCGACACAAAACCTCATAAATGTACTAATGAGGGATTGGAAATTACCCCCTCCTCCTGCATCAATGAGATTTAAGACGAAAAACCAAAATTCGCAGATTATGGCGTAAGAGGAAAATCAGAACCCGTTTGTCACCCACAGAACACATTACTCTGTTACATATTTCACCATCGTGCATAAATCCGAAATATTGCATCTCAGAGATTTAAAACCACATTTTCGTGTCTCGAAGGACGCAAGAAGTTGCTTTTTATCACTATACTACAGTATGAGATGTTTATCGACAATTTATTATATTTTTTAATAGTTACTCCATGACGCGGATTACCAGAAACGCTGAAAGTTAGGTTAATTTTCACTTTTAAAACAATTACTTAAAAAATTCTGTTTGAAGATTGTAATCAATGCTAATGGGAAAGCTATTCAGAACAGCATTTATTCCATAATTTTAGATGCATAATGTGCTTAAAATCACTTTAAAATGTGAAATTTACAGTTCTACACAACCACAATTTCTTAATTATCCTTGGACACTGCAATTTCTTAATTGTCATTGTCTACTAAGGATTCTTTTCGTTCAATTGTAAACGGCAATGAACTGAATTGCAAAGATATTTCGCTGATTACTTTAAACTATCGCTCTGTCCATTTGTATTTTTTCTTGGTTTTGATTGATTGATTTTGTCGTGTTTCCGGGCACGTCAACGGCTTTGGCCATTAGTCCCGTTAGAGTAGTGCATGCTTTTTCTCCGGAAAAGGCGGTGATCTTCCCTCACTAGATGGCGAGATCCGCCGTTTGGTAGGGTATTGCTCCGGCATTCGCCTGGTGTTGATCGGAGAAACCACGGAAAACAACCGATCAGAGCAGCCGTCCTCTAGAATTCTCCTCCAGACCTGAATTCGACGTAGCTGAAAAGCTAGTGTCGAAAATCCTGCCGCCGTCGGGACTCGAACCTAGGACCTCCCGGTCAGAGGCGCTGCAGTGACATCAGTTGATGCACTGAGCTACCGCTCCTGTTTTTTTTCTTGGTCTTATGATATTTACATAACAATGATTATTGTAGTAACGGCCTTTTCCGGTTAAAAATTCAAGTGTCGCAAGCGCACTAGAGCGTGGTGAGCGGTGATTTCAGACCGCGGTGGCCGCCCGCCAGCATGGCAAATGGAGGCGCCACTTATGATTGTAATGCCAGCTATTAATCGTTTGGTTCTGTCTCAAGGGTAATTACAGGATCAACCACGTTCGCATACCCGTTATTCAACCTACCATAATGTCAAGAACATGAAACTTCCTCTACTTCATTCGCCAGCAAGGGCCACAAGAAGATTAAAGCGTATGATGAGAATGTACCTACAATATGTACATTTTTTTATCAGAAAATTAACTAAGTGCAATGTATAACGAAGAAATTCTTAGAAACCTACCTGATTATTCTTTCATTAGAAATATTTTATTGAGACATTTGCACAAAAGGAAGCTTAGTGCTGAGTGAGTATATAAGAATAAAATTATTATTATTATTTATTATTATTATGATTAAAATATAACATTAATTAAATAGCATTTAAATCTAGTACTGCACTTAGAAAACTGTTCAATTTAGGACTTTTCTCCTCCATATCACACACTAGAGTACGCCGCTATATTTGTTCTTTTCGAGTTGCAGATTATAGTTCTTGTGTTATGATGTTGCTCTTCATAGTTCCCTGGTGTCTATTGTATGATTATGAATCTCCTCTCTCAACAATTTTCAATTTCATTATCATTGCGTGGTCAACAAAAGCATGAAACCTTACATCTGAAATGTTAATGTATGATTTAAGGGTTATTGGTCGTTCCGAGGCTTAGGAAGAACAAGATTGTCGATATTTTAAATTTTATTCTGAAAACAAAATGTAGAAAACCACATAACAATACTAAATTTAAATAATACTAAAATCAAAATATGCAATTCCTTAAGCCCTACTTTATGAAATATTGTGCTCGAAATACAATAGTTCTTCCATTTCAAAAAACTTAGGTAAATAATCACCCATCATTTACAGAAAGCGAGTCAAGTAATTATGACTTCACATTTAAGGTAACAGTTCAAATTAATTTAGCAGGCAATGCTTCTTTATTAACGTATTTTCTAGTATTGAAGGGAATAAAAAAATTGGCATTTACTTTGTTTATTAATAAAACTATTTAATTAGAAAGTGTTAGTTTAAAATACCTGCCGATTGGATTAGACAAGATAAAATTATGAAAAACATTTGCCAATTGAGTTTGGATGCAACTAATCAGTGATTGGGATGACATACTTTGGCAACGCGTTATTGTAGCGTTAGTTGTTTTCTGTCATTTGCTGCCATCTATGAAACACTAGTTGAAATTTTAAAGTTTCCTGTCAACACCATTCCGAAGTCCTGAGCGCTATCTCTAGAGCGTATCACTTGAAACATGTCTATGTTTGCTGTAGTATTGTAGTCGAAGAATGGAATTTGAACTTATAATTGAATTACAGTTGAAAAAATGTTCTACGTTCATCATAAATTAAGATAACTAATTTAAAGTTTATGTAATATATTTAAAATGGTATGCTAGAATAAAAGCAAACTTTTGAAAAAAAAAACATACATTAAAACGAAAAACAAATAGTGTCGATTTGAACACAAAGGTACGAAAGTAATCAGTACCCTTCAAAAGAGAACATGGTCATCAGGACAATAATTCTGTAATTAAATAACTTGTCAGTCAATAAATGTTCCAGAATAAAATATAGAGGAATTTTAAAAATAAACAAACAAAAAATGAATAAAACAATACTGCCAATTATTATTAATACATTAATTCATAGTGATCAGTTTACCTAATGAGAAATAAACGTTAAAGAAAATCCAATACTATATATTATTATTATTATTATTATTATTATTATTATTATTATTATTATTTAAAACGATGACCAGAATTTGCTTCTACGCGAGAAAGTTCTGATTTGACAAACAAGGTGTATCGAATATAAATTTACGAAGTACAAAATTATTTAGTCGAGGTACTCCTAAGGTCTGTACTTTTCGTTTTTAAACTCAAGTTACATATTATTGTTTGATACTTACATTCTTAAAAACCTAATTTGTCATTTAATGAAATTATTGCATGAATAAGACACAAGCACCTCTCAGCGATGAATTTTTGAATATTTTTGTTCCTCTTAAAATGTTGAAATCCCACTTTTAACGTTGACAATTTTTGGAGAAAACGTTATTTAATTTCAATTCTAATTTCCAATCATTTCAATTCTCGCAACCTTTTGAATATTATCGTCTGTTAATCTTTAATCTGGAATACGTTTCACAACTCATCTTACCTGCAATCGATCCAACTCTATCGTTCATCCCTGGAGTTGGCGTGGCAGCGGGGCGCGGAGCAGCCGGGGCGGCAGGCGCCTTGGGCAGCAGAGCAGAAGCCGCGGGGCGGGCGGCGCCGCGGGCGCGGGCGCGGGCGCGGGCCGGACACTGGCGCAGCCACGCACTGACCTTCCCGGAGGGCACGCGGCTCTTTCAGGTCAGAGGCGGCGAGGGCGGCGGCGGCCGAGACGCCAGCAGCGGCTCCATGGCGCGGGTCACGGTGCGCCTTACCCGGCGACGGCGTCGCGGCGTCCTCGCCCTCGTCCTTCTCCTCGTCATCGTTCGCGTGGTGGTGGTGGACGGGCCATTGTGGTGCGCGGGATTAGCCAATTGGGCAATTGGAGCCCCCTCCCCCCTCCCGCTGCGCCTCACGGCGCGGCGCGGCGCGACGCGGCGCGGCGGCGGCGTCTGTCCTTCCTCGCATTAGCTCATCAGAGGGCCGGTCGCTTGACGCGCAAATCGCGACGTCTCGACGCCGACGCGATGCGACGCGACGCTGGCGATGCTGTGCGCTCGCTGCCGGAGGCTAGCGTAGGTGGGCACGGCGGATTCTGCCACTGCACAGAATGTGGCTGTTCTGTTACAAGTCGAGTTATCAAATTTTTGAGAAATTACAATATTAAAAAATATTTATAACTATTTGGTCAAAATTTATAGTTTCAGAATGATCGTTATCAGAAATGGGGTGGCCTAGGTTCAAGTCCCGATAGTGGCAAGATTTTCGACACTAGCTTATCAGCTAGGTCGAATTCAGTCGCTGCCTGGAGGAGAGTTCTAGAGGCCGGTTACTCGGTTCGGTAATTTTTCATGGTTTCACTGATCAATACCAGGCGAATGACGGAGCAGTACCCTAACAAACGGGCCTCGGACCGCGTGCGATCATTCCTTCCTCTTTCTATTCTCACCCTTTACACACACGCACATGCAATACACTACAACACTTTGCCGGGTGACCGGTCGGGATCTCAGAGCGTGTCCCGGCTGAGGCAGTGCCCCACTGGTGGAAGATACTTGGTTAGAAGAAACCCCGCTAGTCAACGGTAGGTCGGCGCCGGATCTCGGCATCCAGCGGGGGCAGATCACCGTCACCTCCGAGGAAAAAACATGCATTACACTTACGAGCCTATTGGCCTGTAAGTGACGGAATCACTAACAGGCAACCAGCAATGGGGTGGTCGACAAACGTTCTAGAAAAGTAGCCTGCTAGTAATTCGGATTTTTGTAGGTCAGAATGGGTATTTTGATTAATATGTGTGAGCGTAGATATTGAAAAATCTCAAATAAAATTGAGAATCTAACATATTTTATTTATTTATTTTATTTATTTTACGTAAAAAAACAGTTAAAAACTGCGTATGACGTGCTATGGGGAAAAGTGAATTGTGGGCACATTTTCAAAATTCTGTGATCCCTACAATAAGTCATATACTACTTAAATTTTGAATTTTTTATATATTTATATCATATTTTGCTTACTTTCCATGAGTTCAAACATTCCTTACACTCATTATAAAATGAATATTTTTATACAAAAAATTATAAACCAGAAATATGGATTTTCCATTTGTTTCCTTCAGTTTCCAGCAACACTAACATATATGCATGTGAATCTGTCTATATTCTAATAATAGTTTTTTCATACACAAAAAAAGAAAGAAATAGTCAATGAACGTTATCTCAAACATTTTTCTAAACGAGAAATAATTCCGCTGGCAATATGTATATAATATAATAAAAAAAAAAAACCGAAAATAAGGATATAGGAAGGTAAAACCGAATAATTACTAAACTACTAAAATATAGTCATCTACAAGAATTTAAATGTGCATTGTAAGTATCTATATCCAAATTTATTAAGTTCAATTTAATACATGCAACACTAACTTTGCGATGCAATTAAAAAATAGTGGTGATACAACACAACGTATTGGATTATTTATAACGGTTGCGTAGTAATTTTACTCGAACATACATTCGTGTAATTTTTGAAAAATTAAAAATTTGCATAAAAATAACATATTATTCAGTACATTTAAAGCTATCCATTCAAAAACTTTTTTTAAAATTTTGTCGATTTTGGAAAAAAAAATTAATATTGTCTTTATTTCAAGAAAATTACATGAAAACTACTCATATTAAAACAATGTGCATTACTAGTACTGACGTTAAGAAAAACAATCGTATCTACAGACATTTCTCACGGTCTGTATTACTGTCCGCTTGTTCTAAACTCAATACAAGAGATAAGACAAGACTACGAACAGTTTATTATCTTGGAAAGTAAATATAGACGCAGAAAAATCAATAACTTTTAAACTCGTGTTTGGAATAAGCCATGATCGCTCTCTCTTTGAAGACAATCCGATCTTTACCGAAGCCTCTAGTAAGAAGATAAAATAACACACTGTCAGGATGAAAATGCGTGATCCTTTGCTCTCAGCAATCTCTGTGTCATAACCATTATTGACTCAACATTGAAATATCATCTTCACATGACACGAACAATTGTGTATACTACAAAGGCCGAGAAAAGTATTGAAGTTATCATTAGAGAGTGCAAGTGAATATCAGTATAATCCTAATGGTTCCTGACAAAAACTTCTTAATTTTCGTAAACACGGACAATTATGAGTGTGATAGATAATGTCAGTGAACTGCCACTGAAAATGTCAAATGTTTCAAGTAGCAAAGTCAATTATTATATGAAGGCTATAGCAAGTGCCTCTTACTTACTTATTAAGCCTAGTATTAAGTATCTGTTTATTGTTCCTGTATATTGTGATTATATATTGATGTAATAAGTATTGTTCATAAGCACTGTACCATTTTGTAATACTTGTCATTACTTCGTGTTTTTTTTCAAATATTGTGAATCTTTTGTACAAACCATGTGGTTGCTCATGACCTAGAAGTTTATGCGACCTTAATAAATAAAGTAAAAAAAAAAAAAGTCAATTATTAAAATTAGTGAATAAAGGCCTACAAGTTTTAAAATGATGAAAATACAAATAATCGTTTAAAATATTAATATTTATAGAAACCACTTAACAAATTTGAAAACTAATTTTGCTGCATTTCTATCTATAACAAATATTGTAAATAATGTGTGGGTCTTTGACCTCCAATTCAATCTGATGTTTGTCCAGTTTTCCTTGATACTAAAAGCAAATGCTGATATCGTCCCTTGTCTTGCTCCAGAGGCTTTCATCCCGCCTTTCTAAGTAACAAAAACTTTGTTTGACATAAAACACAAACAAAATATTATTAATATTCAATGGGTTGTATTAAAAATTTCAGGGAGTGTAAGAATAGAAGAATTAAACTAAAAAGAAATAAAAGAAAAAAAGCACGCAAAAAGATAAATTATATTTTCCTTGAATGAAGTTAGAAGTTATCATTTAAGCTATCATTAGTCCATTCACCATATTGAACAGAAAACGCGAGTTTACAGGATCCAATAACAAGACTGCTTTTTCACGAAACTTCATTAGCATGATCGTTCCGCATGAGAGGGCCCTTCGTATTTTTGAGTTTCGCCCTCGCGTTCACTTTGACGGTATGATGACCCACCAATTGAGTTGCTATACGAAGCAGGAAAATCACAAAAGCGACCAACGAGGTGGCTTGACTGTAACAGGACAAAGTTTAAACGCATGATTGATGGAACACTAAATTTGTTCACGAGCTCGCGGCTGATGCTCAGGTGTCCAATGATGTTACGCAAGCTCAACAACTATTGCCAAAATTAATTGAAAGTAATGTATTAATTATCGTTAAAATTGTATCACGCAGGGAACAAGAAAACAAACGTAGTCTCAAAGAATTGCGAATGACATACAGAGATCACGAGCAGGATAGTACTACGTGACATTACGTGGGTCCGCAAAATAACCCTAATGAGCTCTTTGCATAGGGCGAAAACACACACGGGACACCCACTTCTCCTGCAATCGGCCCTCTCGATCCAACTCACAGGAGAATGAACCAAGTTTAATGGGATATTGATGTCAGCGAGTTTTTAGAAAATTCTATTTGCTTTCCCTCACATCAAAGAAAATCAAAGAGAAATGCAAACACTTCGAAACGTAATCATATTGCTCTTCGCATCATAAACTTTTCTTTATATTTCTATGTTCCGGTAGAGTAGGGCTTTTGGCTTTTGAGCAGTTATTTGATGGAAAATATTTTTAAATCATTAGCTGTTATTCAAAAATCAATATACATCAAATCGTTACGGATAAAGCAGTTGAAAATGATGCTCTGTTGTCCCTTTCAAAAAATAAAAGCCAGTTTCATCTTTTTAAAATTTATACAGTGACAATTAGTCTCAATATATAAGATAATTTAAGTTCATTTATTACGTTACATCAAACAATGTTAATTTTGAAAGTAATCATTCTCACCGTTTTTATATTTCGTTAATCTCAACACTCTCGCTGAAGTTTCTGACAACGTAACATATTCATTACTAAATGGTTTTTTACAAAATAGAATTTATTGTAATATAAAATTAGAACGTAATGTAATTAGAATGAAAGATTAGATGTATTCTTGAGAGTTAATCGTTTGAATCCTAACAATTATCGTAAAATGCTAAATGACCGAACAAATATATTAATACTTTACGTTATATTATACATCAATTAATTTCGAAATTAAAATAAATATTAGTTATTTCAATAGATAATGAAAGTTTTACTTAATTTCTTATCGAGTAGAAAATATTAAAAATTTAGACAAACGCTATCAGAAAGGGTTAAAATCTACCAAAATCTATCATATCTTTACAAACTGTAACAAAACTGCATGGCGGAAACTGATTTTAATAGAAATTTTCAACATAATTTAAAAGATTAAGTGACAGCTTGGGCAATTTTTAAGCGGGCCGTTCTAAAAAATTTCGGTTGTAATTGAAAAATAAAATCCAAAATAAAAGAAAGAAATAATAAAAGAAAGAAAGAGTGAAATAACAGTTGATTGATTGGGCGCATCAACTAATTTGTCCCGTAAGTGTAGTATATGTTTTTCGGTAGCCGGCTGTGATGTTCCCCTGCTGGAAGGCGATATCTTGCGCCCACCTACCGTCGGCTACCGGGGTTTTCCATAACCAGGAATCTCCCACCAGCGGGGTACTGCCCCAGCCGGAAAAGCTCCAAGCTCCCGACTGGTCTCCAGGTATGTGTGGTAATGTTAGTGTGTAAGGGGAGAGGATAGGACAAGGAAGAGAAAGGTAAGATCGCGCGGGGTCCGTGGCCCGTTTGTTACGGTACTGCTCCGGCATTCGCCTGATGTTGATAGGAAAGAAAGGACGATGAGATTATTATGGTGATGGTGGTGGGAGGGAAGTCGCTTAGTCGCTTTGATCTCCCTCCATGAACCTGCCTCACCCTCCCCTCTGAGCGCCACTCACCCTCCACTAGAGCTACTCCAGCGTGAGTAGCGGCGGGCGGCGGGCGGCCTGCCCTCTGGGCGCGCGCAGACGAATCCATCAGGCGCGAGCCGCACGTGACGCCGCGAAGGCCGTCGCTGCTCTTCCGGCTGCTGGCCCTGTCACGCCACGCGGCCGCGCCAACCGCCCACCGGCCGCCTCACAACTCCCTCCCACCCCTATCAACCTCCGCTCACCCCCCACTGCCCGGCCCCACCTCTCACAGTCCCCCACCCCTCCCCCCAACCTTCCCCCCTCCCCCCCCCCCCCACCACTCCCACTGTCCACCGTCCAGTCCACTTCCCATATACTCTCACCACCTACTGCTCACTACCTGCCGTTCACGTCCCACCACCTACCCCTATCAATCAACGGCCTCTGCCCATCGTCCACCGCCAACTGCCCACTGCCCACTACCCACAGCCTATGCCTGGACACCACCCGATGCATGGCTGCCGCCCACCATCCAGTTGTCATCGCTCTCCACCCTCAGAACATTCATATCCATATACCGACCACCGAGTACCACCCCCAGCAATCGCCCAGCGTCGACCGCCCATAGCACGTCTATCACAGACTGATCTCTAAACTCATACGTCATACACAGTTTTTAACTGTTTTTTTGACGTAAAATAATAAAAAAAACTCTCGTCAATTGCTCACCAGCTTCTGCTATCGGTGAGACACTGTTACCTTTAGCCGTGTTATCCTGTTTGTTGAGTGGTGGAGGATGCCCTTTCGCCCTAGTATTGCCACCGCACGCCTCATGCGGTCGGCGGAAACGGAATCTGGAATGTTTTCTACTTTCGCACGAGGAAAGATGCGGGCAGCTGAAAGCAAAAGGGCTGCAACCTTACACTCCCCTGGTGGATTGGTGCCAACCTGGAGAGCCACAATTATCCCAGGATCAGATTCGGCTCTTCCGTTCTGGACTTCATACCGATACTTCATACCGACCTTAAAATTGATTACTGTAGCATACGTGGTCTGATATTTTAAAATTATCAAAATATGACGGAATCACTTCGTTTAAGAAATTGCAAGGTAGCATTCTACGAGAACGAAGATTCTTGGCAATAAGCAATGCAATCTAATTGAAAATAACGAGTTCGTCTCCATTGCATATATGGCGAATTTGTTTTTGAAATGTCATTTAAACGCCATCTACAACACCGAAGGTAGCAATATACAAACAATTTGTTAGACTTTATACAATACTTAATATTCAATGTTAAATTAAATATTGCCGAATATTAAAAAGGCGTGGAAAAACAAAGACTGGGAGTGTACTTTTTTTCTCGATTTGTAAGTAAGGAGTAATGTGCTCCGAACAAAAATGAATTTCACATTGGACACTGACCTTTTATCATTTCTTTGGAATTTGATATATTATCGAAATAACTCGTCAGTTATGGCTTATTGAAAACAATTTTGGCGAGTATGCATTAAACATCAGATATCGAGTATACGAACTTCCTTGAATTCTATTGGAACGTACGTCATGAGATATAAGAACTGCACAATTGGAAAAATTGTTTCAATAAGCCTAAAATTGACAGAAAAAGTGAAATACCAATCTTAAACCATGAAATTTAACGTTTGGCAATATATTATATTCAGTACGAACATATACTATCACTACTGAATTTATCACGCATTTCCAAATTATAAAAACGAAACTGAAGTTAGAAACACATCTTACTACTGTTTTAAAACAAGGGTAAAACATTATACAAAAACGTTGAAATATACGCTGAACGACTTGTTTATAAGAAAGAACATCACGAAATACACGAATGCCAAGAGTAAGTTTTTCGCATCTGCTATTCAATTTGCCGATTGCCTTGCGCGAAATGCAAAGGGCGCACTGAGTTGCTGTTTGATCTGCGACGTGTCGCCCGAGGCGCGGGCGGGCCGGCGAGGGATCGGTCGGTCGCGCGGGAAATTCGCGCCGGCAATCAAACCCAATGGCGAGCAGCAGACGACAAACACCGCGGCACCGGATGCACACATTAGGTTTACGACGGCGCGGCCTGTGGCTCGCCAGCGAAGGGGACGAGCGGGCGGCGGCGACGCCAGCGGTCGCTGCTCTCGCGCTCGACGGGGCCCTCGAATGGGCTTACGAATCGCCGTAACAGAGAGTGTGTGCACCCTCGAACGTTAAAGCACTGTATCTTCCGCGCATGTGCAGTTGAAGTTTCGCACCACTTAAGTGCATTCGCGCATGCGCAGTTCAAGTTTCGCACCACTTAAGTGCATTCGCGCATGCGCAGTTCAAGTTTCGCACCACTGAAGTGCATTCGCGCATGCGCAGTTCAAGTTTCGCACCACTGAAGTGCATTCGCGCATGCGCAGTTCAAGTTTCGCACCACTTAAGTGCATTCGCGCATGCGCAGAAGATCGATAGCGCTGGCGTGCACACACTATTATTTCGAAATTGTTTATGAACCATGCTAATGATAACGTGCCCATAGTTTATATGTATGTACAGTCGACTCCGGTTATAGTGAACTTAAGTCACTGGTATAATTTGGTACCATTTTACTTACATTACAAATAAGCATACGAATATTCGGCTATAGTGAACCTGTATCTCGGTGTAGTGAACATAGGAAATACAACGTCCTGGAAATTAAAACCCTCCTGGAAAATAATATATCACCTCAGTGCTACAAAACCGAACACCAGACAGCTTTAAAAAAACATCGTCGGCCAAAGGTCATAATTGGAGAAGTCTCCCGTGGGAAAGGTAGCGGACCCGGAACGGAGGCCTTGCTGATGACCTAATACCACTCAGTTTCTTTCGGAAACAAAGGCCATACGCGAATGGGGCGGCGACGCGCGATTGCTTGCTTCAGTTTCAATCTTGGTATTGCTTGATATTCCGCTGGAGTTCTACGTAGGCGACAGAAAGTGTGCAAATGCCATAGCCCGGCGATATCCGCTGCGCCGCGCGGAAAAGCCATCAGTTTCATTAGCCGCTTGCCCCATCCCGCTACCGAAAGCATCTCGTATATTAGGCAAAACGAAAGAGGACGAAGCAAACAATTGAAAATAATTAAAATTTGTAAGAGCAAATAATGAAATTGTAAGTTTTAGTTCTTGCTGTTTATGTATTTTGCTGTACCTCTCCATTAATGAAATCAATCGTCATGGAGAAATTCTACTTAATTTTGATATCATCAGATATAGTGAACTTCTGATTTAGTGAATCAAAGATGTTACTCCCCAGAAGTTCGCTATAACTGGAGTCGACTGTAAGCAAGTACTTTGGAGCAATAGCCTCTGACGAAGCCTGGACCTACCAGCGGCATCCCGGCATTACGATCATCGATTACGGGGTAGATGTGGTTAGCACGTAGGCATCCCTACGACATATTCTGGTCTTATCAACCTGAGATGTAAGATTTCTCATCGTCCCACAGTAACATATACTGGGAAATTGCAAGGAAAGTGCACACTGTAATCTTGCCCGACGTGGAATCGAATCCTGGGTTGCGTCATGGAATGTGAGCAGGCTGACCAACAAGCTATCGGCGAGGGACTCATAGTTTGTAGTGACACTAAAAAACACTTAAGTCACACGATGTATTAAAAAAAAGATCTTCTGTTATGTCCCTTAAAATGTTTACTTTGGATTATCCATTTACTATCTAAAAATAACTGTTGTGGACTGAATTGTTGTTCAATTGTAAATGGTCAATGTGATTCAATTGTAAATGTTCAACGTGGTTCTAGAGGAAATGTCATTCTAAAATATATTATTACATTCGTGGTGTTCAGCCCTATTATGTTTCATGGGCAGGTCACTGATTAATTTGTAGACTTTATTTTTCTTACTTCTTCTAAAGTAATGAACTTTGAAAGAAGAAAAATGTTCATACGATTCGTACAGACGTATAGTATTTCTTTTTATATGCATCTCATTTCACTTGTAAGAAAATTAAGAGATTGACTAACGTACGTTCGCGAATTAGTTTTGCATTTATTCGTTGAAATTCAAGTGAGAATGAATTAAGTCATTCACGTTTACTAAATTGGTTGTGTAAATATCAGACGATACATTTACAGATGCATATTCAAGGTGGTGTTTGAATCGATATTAGTTTGATCCTAGGATGTATGCCGCTTCTATCTAGTCGAGTAGGTTAATGGGCCGATAATGTATATTTGTTTTTCATTTTATATAATTATATGTGTTAATTTTAGAGCAAGAAGTCAAGGTACGCAATCGTAAATTTTTCAGATTCGGGTCGTTTGATTTTGTTTTACCAGCAGACTGGAAAATCTAAACAGGCATGGCTACACACCTCCAAAAATCAGCACCGGGAGGGCGTTTTCGCGCATTCGTCCCTAGTGCATTCCGTCGCAAGTAGTCCGCATAGAAACGAGCGTTGTCGAAGTTGGCGCTACGCGTCCAGTAGGATCTCCCGCTTGGCGGCGACACTGCCGCGTGGCGGCCGCCCGGGGGCGGGGCGTAGGCGCCGCCTGTCGGCGCGCGACCGAAGCAGGCGCGCGAGGCGGTACGGTGGCGCGGCGGCCCGCCCGCGCAATTCAGAGCAAAGGCTCATGCGCCATGACACTTAGGGGCCATCCATAAATTACGTGAGGCCTTCGGCTGGGGGTGGGGGTCAAGCGAATCTATTTATTTGTTTATTTATTTATTTTACGTCAAAAAAACAGTTAAAAACTGCGTATGACGTGCTATGGGGAAAAGTGAATTGTGTGCACATTTTCAAAATTCTGATCCCTACACTAAGTCATATACTACTTAAATTTTAAATTTTGAAAGAGAGAAAAAACAACAAAAACTCCCATGTAATAAAATCTATTTTCAAGGATAAATAAGCAATAAATTTTGAATTTTGAAAGGAGAAAAACAACAAAAACTCCCATGTAATAAAATCTATTTTCAAGGATAAATAAGCTATACATTTTGGCTCTTATTACTTCCTGCCGCGACAACATGGAACGATAATTTGAATAATTGTATTTCCCACCGAATTCTAGAAGACGTGCACATAAAATGAAGTTACATTTATGTCCAGAAGCAAAACAAGGGGCCATCTCAGCATTTGCTCAATGGATCAGGGAAACTGGACGAAAAACCTGATCGAGATGGGGGTCATTGACCCGGAAGCTGTAGTACAATAGTTGTTACAGGTTGTTTATACTCATTTATACAGTCCAAATGGTAAATAATGCATTATGTATCATTGTTAAAATTAATGTTACTTTTCTTGAGATGCTCAGTATAGTCTCTAATTGTATAGAAACAGTTATGCAGCAGAAACGATTTCACTTGGGATTTAAACTTTTCTATTGAAGTTAATCGTTTAATGTCATCTGGCAAAGTGTTGTAAATGTCACCTAATCTTACGACGTGGGGGAGAGAGGGATCTCGGAAAACATCACGTAATTTTTTTCTGACTAAAAACAGTGCGAGAAAACTGAGACAATTTAAGTAAAACACGTTTCTATACTAAAATGAGGTTAAATCATGCCCAATAATTTTTATGGCGGTTATGTGAATACTACAATAAGTAGTATAGTATTCTGAGAAAAAATCTAACAAAAATTACTTATCTTTTTACCATTAATGAGATAAATCTCATTATCTGTATTTTTACAGAAATTTTAAAGAAAAATTACCGAGCGTTTTTAGTGCAGTAATATTCATTGTCATTCAGTCATTCTGTTTTCTAAATTCTAGTCATATCTTGTCTTAAATAAATACAATTAAGCAAATTATGTTTTTTAAGTAAATATCAATGCAGTCAATCAAAAATTAACGTTTTTACATTAAAAATACGCGTTTTGAAAAATCTCACGTGGGAATCAGAAGGGAGGGGGGTCCGATCCATATCTCTCGACATCTCACTAAGGGGGAAAGCAGATCGAAAAATCGCCCAAATCGCCTCACGTAATTTATGGACGGCTCTTTACATGTACAGCAAGCGCAAAAGCGTGGCGCCATGTTATTTACAACAGTGGATGTGAACGTGGACACACATATTAGATGTATTGATGTGTCCTGAGGTTAGGTCTGAAGTTGAACGAAGACACTTACTTTCTCGCCAAGTAGTAAAGGCAAAGCGTTGTAATCGTGCGGTGGAAATTGGCGATTTTTCGGCAGGAAATCTCTTACTGAGGGGTCCTGTAATGATAAATCTTGTTTCTATACGTAGTAAATTATTTTCTCTAACACGTGTATAGTCGAAATCCATATTTTGTGGGTCATTGATTCCGAAAGGTCGATTGTCGGAGAAACAAGTTTTTCCTTCAATTTTGTCTTCGCGTTGCGTAAAAAACGCTTAAAACTGATGCAGGTCTAATTTTCGTTGGAATTCCTGCTTATTCGAAAATTGCATAAGTTCAAGTTTTTCGATGATTTCCTACAATTACAATATTGAAGATACAGATCTTTTTCTAAATGAAATATGTTGTTCATAACAAGGTTTTGAAAAAAGGGTCATGTAATTTTTTTCCAAAATGAGTAGTTTTCACGTGATTTTGTGTAAAATATAAGCAATTTTTAAACAATTATTTCGTAAAAAACACTCCAAAAAATCTATTTAACCCTCTAATTTCCTGTACTACTTGGATGTTATATTTTTGGAGAAATTTTACATGAAGTCTCAATATATTCTAAATTTTCAAAAAATAGCTCCAATTTTTTTGTTTAAACTTTGCTCTTGAATAGCGTAAATAACTTAAAAATGGATCAGATCTCATTTTTGTAGAAGTCCCTTATTTTTTGAATATTGGACTGGATTAATTGACTCAGGGCATCAGTTGATGTCACTGCAATGCCTCAGATAGGGAGATCCTGGGGTTCGAGTCCCATATCCGTATGTCCATATCCACATACTTGGCGTGGAAGTAAGCATTCTCAATAAATAAACATCTAAAATTGAAGTCAAGATGGTAAGTACTGCAATGTTAATACATCACTGACAGAAAGGAAAGCAAAATGCGGGGTCCGACTGACAAAAAGAACAGTGAGCTCTTATGTATGGACACAGAAAGCTAAAACAATATCATTAAATGAAAACTTCCATTCCCAGATAAATGAATGCGCCTTGTGATAACGTAATAATCTGGGCATTAACAAATCATTCTGGTAGGGGCTATTCCCGAATTTCACAGGTTTTGCCCTTTTTTCTGACAATGTAGGGGGGGGACTGTGAAACTAGATTTATAATAAATGTCCAGTCATGATGAAGGCACAATAAAGGGCCGAAACGTGTGTATCTAAAAATGTAGACTGATTTTATTAAACAATTGACCACTTCTCTTACACACCACACCACTTCTCTCACTCAGGCACACTTCAATACATCCAGAGGACAAATAGAAGTAATATTCATAAACTTGAGGCGTAACCGTGAAATTTCGACAGCAGCAAGCTCGTACGTTATCGCTAATGTGAACTGAGAACAACCTCGTGTGTCGCGGCAAGATCCCAAGAACTTCTAGCGTTTTTATTTGAAACTAATGCAGTTTGTAAGAGCATACGTTGCTATTCATCATCTAGTTGCTCATGAAGCGCATTCGTTAAGTATCTAACAGTTCGCAGTCCGTGAAGAACGATCGAAATAAATGAATGGTATCTAAAGATGCACATAAGTACACGTATTCCAAGAAATTAATTTTTTGTATATGATTTTTTTCTTGTAAGATGGTACGTATAACAAAACTTTTGACCGACGTACGACCGATAACACAAACAACATACTCAGTTGGCAACACCGGCAGCGGTAGCTCAGTGCATCAACTGATGTCACTGCAGCGCCTCTGTCCGAGAGGTCCTAGGTTCGAGTCCTGACGGCGGCAGGATTTTCGACACTAGCTTTTCAGCTAGGTCGAATTCAGTCACTGCCTGGCGGAGAATTCTAGCGGCCGGCTGCTCTGATCGCTAGTTTTCCGTGGTTTCTCCGATCAACACCAGGCGAATGCCGGAGCAGTACCCTTCCAAACGGGCGACGGACCGCGCGCAATCTGTCCTTCCTCTTCCCTGTCCTATCCTCTCCCCTTACACACAGACACACACATTTACACTAACATTTACTACACTACCACATATTCCGGGAGACCGGTCGGGAGCTTAGAGCTTGTTCCGGCTGGGGCGGTGCCTCGCTGGTGGGAGAGTCTTGTTCGGGGGAAACCCCACTAGCCGGTAGGTCGGCGCCGGATCTCACCATCCAGCGGGGGAAGATCACCGCCATATCCCGAGAAAAAATGCACTACACTAACGGGACTAATGACCATAGTAGTTGACGCGCCCGGAAACACGAAAAAATCAATCAATCAATCTCAGTTGCTAACAAACGTCGGCTTCGGTTTACAAGCTTCCAGCGAGTTCGTTATATGTTCTATATATCGGCCTAATGATATTAATAACTACGACGTCCTCACGTCTACGTTAACGTTTTCATAGTGAATGGCTGTTAATGGATTGTGGGGGTGGGGCCGCCGGCGTTCCGTGCAGTGCGTTGCTGCTTCGGTCGCCGATCTTCGGTCTTTTGAAGCGCACGCGTCTTTCATCGCGGAAGTTAATTAATTACATCTGCCGCGTTCGCCTTCTTTCATCTGCGGCTCCGCGGCCGTCGCTCTTTTCCTGCGACGCGAACGTCGAAGGAACGTAGAGCGTCCAAGTCTTTCTATATCATGCGCACTCATTCAGTCGATAAGAGCGATGTGAGGTAGAGACACTGTGACCCTGATTGCCGAGCCAATATGTGTTCGGTCTGAAGTTGAACGAAAGGAAGTATTTTATTTATAGGTTTGTTAGACCTTTCGTGGTATCTTCCATTTGGTATTTCACGTGTGGAAATCTTTCTGAATGGTCAGAATTCTAAAATTAGCCCTTGACTTTTTTTTTAAGTTGGGCGTTTTTTAATACTTACAGTACTTACTGTAAATTACATGAGAAGGTGGTTCACTTGAAGAAACCATCGAGAAAGATTCCTAAGAGATAATTTTTATAAAAATGACACAACAAAATACGAGGTAAAAGTGGTACAAAATAAAAGAAATATAGGAGAAGCAAATCCATTCTTTTGCAATGAATCAAAGATGTCACCACTAACTAAACATCAAAAATATCTTTAAGTTGTGTGGGCAACTTATATCAGAATTTGTATCGAATCACCATACAAACCACGTTTCTTTATGAAAACCTTCCTGAAACAAGCGGCATCTCGAAATCTCCCTATTGCTCATGCAAATCGCAGCCACCGAATTCAAACTGTTCGCAACTTGTGATATATTTCATCCTCCTTCTTTTACAAAGAGCCGAAGACATCTTGATACGTGCAAGAGAACGCGCCGCCCGCATAGATCACTGCGCCACCGAGAGTTCATCTTGTGCAATGCAGAGCGCGCCAGGGCAGCAGCTCTGGCTGGCTCCGGCACCGTGCTTTTCGATGCACCGCCGACGCGCAATCTTGGCCGCCGCCAGAGATTTATGGAGAGCGGCAGCGCCACCTATCTGGAATTAGTGTGCCTAGCTGGCGGGACTGCTCGGACGTGACCGCCATGCCAACCTCGCGAACCCTATATCGCTCCGTCGCTGAAATTGGACGCCGCCGGATCGAGGAGTTTCTATTTCATCGAATTACGTGCTGTGGAGTGCTATCTCAAGAAGTGGTATTTTGGGTGGAATACAAAGCACAACACTACATTTGTGCTTTACGGTAGATAATGTTAAACCTACCATTCTCTTTATAACAAAGAGAAATCGTAATTTACCGAAAAATGAAATAATCAATTTTAAAATGATGGTTAGCCGATCTGGATGGCAGAGGTGGCTAAGAGCGAGTACCGACTCAGCGCTTCGGTCCGAAGGGTCGCGGGTTCGAGTCCCGCCTTGGGCATGATTGTTTGTCCCTTGACTTTGTATGTGTTGTCGCGAAGGGCCTCGCGTTCTGCTGACCCGTGGCTCACGTTCTGCTGATGAGAGGAGCCCGCAAGTGTGTTGGTCTAGTGTAAGGTTCAATATGCGTCCCATCGGGAGTTAAAGGGTAATCGACTGCTCGCTGGATAAAAGCCCTACAAAAGAAAAATGGTTATGGCCTTAAATACAAAGAATATGGGCGAGTTTGCTTGTTTATTTATTTAAATATTTTATAGTTCATACATATGAAGCCCAGTATACACGGTACAGTTTTCGTGCAGATTCTCATACAGTTTCTATACAGAAACGTCAAGATCTAAAACTAGAAGTACAAAAGCCAAAAGTAGCGCATAAATGGTCTATATGTTTTCTGCAGGAATCGCCACAGACCGCCGCTAGGGGGTCCAAAGAGAAACAACTGAATTGCGCCGTCCGAGTATTGTCAGAGGTGGTATTTCAGTGTGTGCGTTCTGGTTATGATCTTCATTTGGTATTGATTAACTATGAGGAGCATAGAGAATAAAAATAGGAAGTCAAGAATTGTGAAAAAGGAAGTTTATCACAATATAAGAGTATCACTTCACGCAATCGCACTTTGACATACCTAAGCAGTAAATGGGAGTGGCCGATCACCGTTACTGAATCATTCTGGCGCTTGAGGCACTTGAGTGAAACTGTAGGCTTTCTGCATGAAAAATTATCAATATTTTCGTACAGAAAACGTATAGTCTGGACTGGACGTTTTCTGTACGTCATACTGCGCGAAAACTGGACCGTGTATACAGGACTTGAGAAATGTTTGTAGGCATTTGCATGATAATATTACAAATTACATGGCATAATGTCATAATGACACATGTTTAGGTCAATGCATGCAAGCCGTTCTGACCGCCGCTAAGAGATCGCTTATACAACGAATGTGGACCAACGGAGTGAATACGAATTTTCCTACATTATCTATCAAAATGTAATGTCGCGAACGTCGTTCTTGCATTGTATGTCTAAAATCGCGTTGGATAAAATCCAATTTTAGAAAATTTCGAGTAGAGTTGCTTGCCCGAAACCCCGAAAGGTATTAGAGAGTTTTTGTAAGAGGGAAAATCAATTGTTGTAGTACGTAAACATTATCGTCAAAAGGAAATAACGTATCTCAGAAAAATGATTTTGGCATATCGTACAATCGAAAACATACGTTAAAACTAAGAACTAATTGGAACTGAATACTTCTATCAGGATCTAAAAGCTTTCATGAAACATCTGTGTATCTCTGATTCTTATTTTTGCTTTTATTAGCATTAGAAGATAGTAAATACAATACATGAAATCTCATTGTATCATACGAATATGCAATACTTGTCTATCTCCAAAGAAAACTATAGCTTCCTAGATAACCCGGCTATTTTGCTATAACATATTTATATTGTTTATATTAGAAATGGGAAATGTTTGGCAATTATAACGTCCTATGGATAAATAATAATTTTTCGTGGCAATCAATGTAGCCTCATTGTATACATAACCTCCAAATCCTATACAGTTGCATTAGTTTATTCCTGAATTTTGAATTAACTTGAGAAAAAATTAACCAGTAAGTTCCTGCCATATTATATTGGTAGTATGTATATTGTATTTTTCATTACTTCCGTGCTCATTGTGGGTTAGTGTTGAATTCGTATGTAGGGGTGGCGGCGAAAACTACGTAAAGTGTGTTTGTCGTACACGACAAAACAGGTCATCCCGTCATTTGATGCCCGCGCATGAGCAGTACAATTCTCCCCAGAATTGTCGTGTTACGTCTTTCGAATCCACGAGGAGCAAAATCTCTATTGGATTTATGTGATGTGTAAACTCGATACTTGCAAATCAGAAACGATGTGCTATAGACGAAGAGCAAGCCTAAGTGGCCCAGGATCTTGGAGCACTTTCGAAAGCTGTAGATTCGTGGTCTGGTAAGGCTAGGGTATGACTATATGGTTGTCGAGTTGTCTTTCCATAATATTACGTATCCTGTGTAAAAATCATTCCGTCCATAATAATCATTCACCCCTTTGTATATATCCTTCTTCAGAGTGGAAAGTGTAGATTATCTTCTTTCAGTGGAATGGGAAAGCATTCCAAAACTGAGATTTTCAGGGTAAGATTTATAAGTTATTACATATTTGTTGTTCAATAGTAGCGGCCACATTTTTGCCATGCGATTACAAATTAGGGTTTTGAAAGTCGTTTGAAACCTATCCAATTATTTATAGTTGACTTTTTTTTTAAGTATAATTCATATTTTTACATACGTAAGTAAAACTCACCTATCTGCATATTTTTTTTATTTTACTTGCAATAGGTTACACATTAGAATCTTAAAATATTTATTATTAGAAAATTTGTTTAAATTTTCAATGCAGATTAAAGTGGTTAAACGGTTTTAAAATTATATATGGTTAAAACTCCATATTTTGCAATGTTCAAGAAGTAGTCTATTGCTTCTTTTGATGTTGAACTGAGTGGCATTTTAGCCACTATAAAGCAATATTAAGAGATAAAAAGGTTAATTTCACACTTGAACATTTAAAATAGTGCTTTGTGATCCACTGCTTTGTAAATGGCTATCAGAAAATATTTAAGGAACTTACATTCAGCAACTCAATAACGTTCAGTTTGTTCTATTACACGGTTAAATCTTGTTATACAGCTAATGTTAAAATAAAGTTGTTTGACTGTTCTATTTATGTACCTTAAACATTTAATTAACATTATTTTCACTATTTTAACTATTTATTCAATTGATAGTTCGTATTTTACTCCATAGTTTGAATATTTTTGTCCATATGTATTAACCTGGGGGATTACTTGGACAGGAAAGTAGTGTACAGGGGCATAGTATCTTCCCTCTCGTGTAAGCTTAGAAATACTTACAGCACGCACCATTATGATCATCATCATTGATGATTAGCTGAGACTTGCTGTAACGAAAATCGATTCTTGTAAGCAGTTCGGAATAGCCCTAGCGGAACACGCTCCATCAAGACGTTAGACTTAGAAATACATACAGCACTCACCATCATGATCATCATCATCATTGATGATTAGCTGAGACTTGCTGCAACGAAAATCGATTCTTGTAAGCAGTTCGGAATAGCCCTAGCGGACACGCTCCATCAAGCGTTAGACTTAGAAATACATACAGCACTCACCATCATGATCATCATCATCATTGATGATTAGCTGAGACTTGCTGTAACGAAAATCGATTCTTGTAAGCAGTTCGGAATAGCCCTAGCGGGACACGCTCCATCAAGACGTTAGATTTAGAAATACATACAGCACTCACCATCATGATCATCATCATCATTGATGATTAGCTGAGACTTGCTGTAACGAAAATCGATTCTTGTAAGCATTTCGGAATAGCCCTAGCGGGACACGCTCCATCAAGACGTTAGATTTAGAAATACATACAGCACTCACCATCATGATCATCATCATCATTGATGATTAGCTGAGACTTGCTGTAACGAGAATCGATTCTTGTAAGCATTTCGGAATAGCCCTAGCGGGACACGCTCCATCAAGACGTTAGATTTAGAAATACATACAGCACTCACCATCATGATCATCATCATCATTAATGATTAGCTGAGACTTGCTGCAACGAGAATCGATTCTTGTAAGCGTTTCGCATAAGCAGTTCGGAATAGCCCTAGCGGGACACGCTCCATCAAGACGTTAGCCGCCCCGCGCAAGACGCCGGCGGGGGCGGGGGCCGTCGGGGGTGGCGACCCCTCCCTGCAGCGCCGCCAAGACGCCCCCTTCACCCCTTCCTTCAAGCCCGCTGCACGCGGCGCGGCGGGGGACTCAATAATGGCAGCGCGCCTCTTAATCCCGTGGCCTACGAGTGCTCTTTATTTGCGGGCTTACTCAACCCTTGCATTGCCTTCATTACGTCTTCTTTGTTTTATAGACGGCTGGCTCGCCTTTTTCTGGCGTCTCATACTTCCCCATATTGTTCTTCTTCCTTATCCCGGTCTCCCTCTTAATGCCCTTTCTTTCTGGACTTCTTCGCGGAGGCAAGAGGAATTGGGACGAATAGGAGCTCTTAATGCCCACGGCGGACGCGCGCCCCCGCGAAGGAGGGGAGTAAAGGAGAGGGGAGGGGATGGGGAGGGTGGGGCGCGGGAGGGGCTGGCCATCGCGGCGCCGCACCGTCACGCAGACGGTCCCATGAACCTGCTACATTCACAACAAAGGGAGCACGGGCCAAAACTCTCACGTTTGGATCGGAGTACGATCTAAATAATTTAAATTAGAATGGCTGATAATTGGCTAATTATTAGACATGAAAATGTCGTTATCGAACGTTAAATTTATTAGTATATTTGGTGACATTGGATTTAAGTACGTCACTTTTGTTAGAATGCACGTCATTTTTGTTAGAAACAAAAGAAACCAAAGTAAATATTACGAGATAACTGACATCAAATGACACAGTCTATTTTATGAACTACAACATCCTGAGTTCTCAATAGTGTTTCAAAAAAGATTAATTACTTCGTTTTAATTTTCATTCACGAAAGTTGCATGTGTTATCAACACAAAAACGTGTTTTTCGATTTCGAATATTTTTAGGATGAAATCTTATGAGTAAGCTTTCTTTGGTTAGAGAAGATTGAAAATTACAGAGTGTTCGAATTTGTTGCTATTACAAAAGAGTGGTATATTTTTATTTATGTTATTACTATTACGTTATTTTGAACAGAAATGTTCTATACCAAGTGATGTTCCCTTCTATCGGAAAAGGAGAAATCTGCTAAGAATAACTCTGAAAAGTATGCATTAGTTCTTATCAATAAGAATACATCACTATATTCTTGACCGAACTAACGAATAAATGTTCGGTCTGCAAAACTCCACTTCATTGGACTGCATACAAACATGACATTACACTCGATGCGTGGTTCTAAGCAAAGGGGAAAAGAGACAACGAAGACGGCGGGACGGGTCACGATCTTTCCGCCCGGAGAGCGCGCTTTGACTATTTGCTGGCCTCCAGATGACTCCCCTCGATTTTTATGGAGGAGGGCGCCGAGGGAAGTTCGAGGATCCGCCGCGAAGCCGTCGCCGGCGCTCCGGTCGTATCCCCACTTCCCAGCAAGGCCGTAATTCTTTGATTCCATTGTGGAACTGCTAAAGACCCTGCTATCTTCTTACTTAAATATCGCAGCAATTATTCTTAGTAGGTTTTAAAACCTTTGAGAAGGCTATTCTTTCCACCACAGTCTTAGGAGACTCGCAACACAAAAGATTGGCCCTACATAAAGGGAAGACTTACATTTCTGCTTCTTAGCTTTCCTTTTTTCTGGTCTCCGAGAAACGACATTTTAATCTCTGCAATTCCTAAGCTATCTAAAAGCTTTGGCCGGAAAATAAATGAATCTCCGTATAAAATATGCTCTTCTTCTGCTTCTCTTCCAGTATTTTCTGAATAAATTAAAGTCTCCGCATCATGAGGCTTAAGAGATTTCAAAGATTGTAACAAAGAAAAAAATAAGAAAGCAAAAATAAATTCGCGACCTCCCAGCGCCAGCGATAACAAAGACGATTTAGGAAGCATAAATCTTTTGTTTTGATTCCGGAGATCTTGGCAGTCAGGCCGCCAGCTTGCAGACAATGCCCTTCGGAAGCCCGTGAATAATTATTCGTCCCCGTTGTCGCTTATTGCCTGTCCCCGTCTTGGTAAACGGATCATTTGGGTGGGAGGGCCACCGCTCCCACGCTTGATTCAGATCCCTCGAGAATATTGCTTTTGAATTTTGTTTTGAGACATTTCACGGTTTGTTGGTGTCAAGACTGTTTGAATAGTATTAAGATCACATACTTTTCTGTAGGAATTTCTCTTCGTCTCCGTCTTTCTGTTTAATCAGATTTGTATGGATCGCTTCGACTAGATTGAACATTCTAGATCATTCTAGTTTCTTTCACAATGTATTGATAAACTAAATATTACTTGTTATTTGAAATTAGTGTATCTTATCTTTCAGAAAATGCGAATAAAATAATTCTTATCATTATTAAGTATTTATTCAGTTTAATAATTATATTTTGTTTATATACATTTCAGTCATGCAGGCAAATCAGCCGTAGACTGTAATGTCTACTCTTGCTATAAAATTATTTAAAGAATTTGAGAGTAATAAGCCTGATATCAAACTTTTCAGTGTTTAAGAAGTGGAAAAATTTCGTAGATCCGACAAAATTTTACACCAAATTAATAACTCAGAAATTTAAAAAAGTTTGCAAAATTTTAATTAATATATTAAGAACCAACATTTCGAAGTTAATAATAATAATAATAATAATAATAATATTTATTCCCATCTTATTTTACATAGATAATGTAGTAGAATGTTTCCCGATAACCAGTTGTGATGGTTAGCAATACTGGGTTTATATTTTATCAGTATACTTATACGTAGTATTTTTTTAGTCTGGCGTGTTTTTTAACAATATTATTTTTTATATTTACAATCCCAAGTTTTTGTGAACATACAAAAATAAAAAAACCTAGCATTAAACCATAAATAAGTGGAGATTTACATAGATGTAATAGGTATATTTCCATAGATAAAAATGTAACTCCTTAAATACATTAATATTTAATTTACACTTCAAACATATTAATGCAATATTTCAGTTAACTTGCTTATTTAATGACCTACAATTATTCGTATCCGTATAATATTAAAAGTGTTACTGATATCAATAACGAAATTGAAAGATACTCTAATGCCATCATACGCTCATTAGAACAATCCACCATGCCTTTCCGCCAACCAAAAATCAACTCATTACCCATAAACATTATTAGCCTAATTAAATCCAAAAATAATCTGAGGCGTTACTGGCAAAGAACTAGGAGGACGGACATTAAAAGAAAAGTTAATAAATTAACAAGACTCATTAAAACCCATTTAGATCAATTAAGACACTCAAATTATAATACTTTTATTGCCGGAATACACCCAAATTCCAGACATCTATGGACTACGGTTAAACGTATCAACAAGGATAAAACAAAAATTCCCCCATTATCATTAAAATCTAAAATAGCTTATTCAGACAAAGACAAAGCCAAAATATAGCTAAACACATAGAAGATACGTTTAAACCCTACCCAATGATAAACATTATCTTTAATGCCGAAATAACAGAATACTTAAATAATGAAATCCCAACCGCTGCGTCACCAATCAAATTTATATCACCCTCCGAGACAGTGTCAATAATTAAATGCCTTAAATTTAAAAACGCCCCAGGAATTGACGGAATCAACAATGTTTGCGTTAAGATGTTACATAAACAAAGTATTGCAGCATTATAGGCTATTTTTAATGCATCCCTACGTCTTAATTATTTCCCAACAGCATGGAAAAAGGCAATTATAATTCCATTTTGCAATCCTAGCAAAGATTCTAGATTAGCTGAAAACTACAGGCCAATCAGTCTTTTATCTACACTATCAAAAATATATGAAAAATTGATATTAACTCGATTGAACCTTTTTCTAACCTCAACGAAAGCCATACCATCCGTTCAGTTTGGTTTCAAAGCGAATCACGCTACTACCCAGCAACTTTAACCGAAGCAATCGCTCAAGGATTTCACGATAAGAAGCACACAGTAACAGTATTTCTAGACTTACGCCAGGCTTATGATAGGGTTTGGCACTCAGGACTCGTATACAAAATGTTTCGACTGGGAATCCCCGAATATCTAATAAAAATCATTCAAAGTTTCACATCTAACAGAACATTTACCGTTAAAATCAACAACTCTACTTCAGAATTTTACCCAATAACTGCAGGAGTACCACAAGGATCAGTACTCTCTCCTACATTATTCAATATTTATACTCATGACATACCAATTCACGCTAATTCCAATATTGCATTATATGCGGATGACACAGCCCTATTTTCTAGAAATTCCGATATCTTATTAGCGAAAGATTGTATACAAAATCATCTCGATGAGTACATAAACTGGACACAGAATTCGAGAATTAAAATTAACCCAGATAAAAGTGTAGCAAAAATCATGACCCTTTGTAGATCACGAAATCCAAAAAAGCCTTTTTTAAAAGCAAAAAACAAAACAAAAATTTCAAAATTATTTCCAATATTAAACCAGCGCTCTACATTGAAAAGCGAATGCCGATTACTAATTTTCAAATCGATAAATCCTTCCTACTATAACCTATGGATGCCCAATATGGGGAGGTGCAGCTCCTAGCAATAATAATAAAATCAAAGTAATTCAAGATATTTTTCTAAGATATGCTCTAAATGCCCCCTGGTTCATTACAAATGAACAAATTCATCGAGAATTAAAAATTACAAAATTAGAAGAAACCATAGCTAAATTAGCTAACAATTCCTACAACAATCTGTATACCTCACAAAGTACCATCATTTTTAACATGGGAAAAAATGCGGTTCACTCACGCATAAAGTCAAATTTCCCAAAGACAAATTCAAACCCCCGTAAACTACTATACCCTCAGCTCCTTATCATAATCATATTCCTTTCTCTTCTTAATTAACAATAACATTAAATCAATAATTATGTCAGAGTTTAAACCTCACTTACCTTATGGACGGCCAATCCAAAACCGTCATATAATAATCTTATGTATTTTTAAAATCCTTGAAAGACTGTATTGTCGAACAAGAAGAAATACATTTTTAAAAAAAGGACTTGCTATCATTCAAAGTTATCAGTAATTGATTACATATGATGCCCAATGAACACCAAGATTCTTTATATTAGAGACTTATGAATTCGGGCTTTTTAATTTGATTAGTGGCTTTGCTACGTGTACTATAATTTTGAAATATTCTTTCAGTTTAATTTATTCCGCTTTTCACATATAATATTTGTATTACTTTATAAACAAAGAGATATAATGGTAAAACGTTTAATTGTTTTCAAAGTGGAAGTGAAGAATCAGTCCTATTTTTTTTGTAGATAATACGGATAAATTTGTTTTGAGTTATTATTTTCTTAATAGTATACGTCTTAAATGTGCCTCCCCATATTTGGATTCCATATTGAAAACTTATTCTGAAATCTTCGGAACGAAATTAATTAATACGTTAAATCAATGATTCTTACAGAGAAAGCATTATTTTTAAAGATATACATAGAAAAAAGCTCTCATATACGGAAAGAACGTTTTGGGTTCATGGAATTTGAAAGGTTTTGGTTCCTCTTATCAATACAGAAAATGAATGAACTACGTATTAAATTTTTGCCATTAAAAGTTTGAGAAACAAATATAGTGAATTCTTCCATTATCAAATGACAAGAAGCAAATGTCTTATTCTATAAATATTAATATGCAGAAATGAAGGAACTCTGTAGATGTTCAAATGTCCAGATTCAGCCCGAAAAAGGTTTTTTGAAATGTTATTCGAAGTTCTAGATTAATAACAGGTCTACAAACAATTTTTTCAGCTGCATAGGATATTTTTGATGAATTATATGTGTTAAAGGTCAGATTCTAAAAATGTCTTCGAGAACATTCCATCACGTACAATTTTTTTGCAAAATAAAAACAAATATTTAATAGATGCATTTATTTTTACAATGAAATAAATATATTAATTATATTACAAGTAGTCAAAAATTTGTTTCTTCTTTTTATACACAATTTTAGGTCTCCTCTTTTTACATGTAAAACTTTTTCTTTGATGCTTCTCCGAACTCATTTCTGGTTTCCTTCTTTGAATTCTCGAGTGAGCATGTAACAATAATCAGCTAGCAAATTGACATTCCATTTTCCTCGGAAACGTTTCTCAAAATCATGGGCATCCTGGTAAAATATTTCACTCTGTTCCTCACTATAAGCTCCCAATTTTTCAGGAAAATAGTCAATACGGGAGTGTAAGAAATGAACTTTTAAGCTCATCTGGCATCCTTGAGTTTCAAACGCTGCCAGCATGCGTTGTACAATGGTTTGGTAGTCAAGGTACTTAGTATTCCTTACAAACTTGTGCACTACATTCTTGAAAGTGCCCCACGCTTCTTTTTCCTCGTCTGCCATTGTCTTTATAAAGAGGGGATCCATTGGAAGTTTTCTTATGACGTAGCCAGTGAAAACTCCTTTTAGTTTGGCTTCAAACAGTTTCGGGAACTTGGAACAGCAATATCTGAAACAACCATATCTCTTGGCAGTGATTTGACAAAATGCTTTGTAAACCCGAATTTAATATGAAGAGGTGGTAATAACGCTTATTCTGGGGGAACCAAGGTCATATTGATGATGTTTTCTCACTGGAGACTAAACTGTCTCGAGAAGACGAATCGTTTTTGTTCAGAGCAGCTGGAAGAAATAACCCATAAACAAAGCAATAATATTTGGATAAGGAATGTAGTTCACGGGATTGGTCAATAATAAACAATAAAACAATTACTTTGCCAACGTTTCCGAATTCATAATTCCTTCATCAGGGTTAAAGTACAAAAAAAAAAGGCACGAAGACAACTATCTAAAATTCTGTTTACAATACACCAGATTATACATATGTAAACAAAAAACAAAGTAATATAAATTGTACACACCTTATTAACGTAATAATATTAATGAGAATGAATTATAATACTAATAATTACTATTAATTAATACTAATAAGAATATAATTATACAATAAGAAGAAGAAGAATATAACCTCCCTGCTGACCCAACAAGATGTTAGTATTCTGAAATCTCCACAAACCCCTTCATTGATACTCTTGATATCTGATTTTCTCGAGAATCATAGCTATGTCATTATAGTTTTCTTTCACAGTGTTCAATGAGAAGAGATGCAAATTCATTTTCATTATGCAGCAAGACTGCTTTGAGGCTAGTTTTAGACGAATCAATGAGTATGCGCCATTCTGATTATTCATCTTCATTATTCATTCTTCATGAGCCCATGAACATCATTACAATAAACCAGATTTCCCTCTTTGCAGAAAAACTGAGTAAATTCTCTCGCGATGCCTGTACCACGATCATGAGGTCTCAGATGATAACAAGTTTTTATTTTTTTAGCCTTGATCCTAGTAATTTGACTGTATATTTTGAAAGATCTAAGTGTCTTACTAGGTCGTTGCCATTCTTCGTCCGACAGTGGTGGGGGAGATTGTCAGGGCTGTGCTGTGCGTCCCTGTCAGATCTGTAGCGATAAAACCGTTACTTCGCAGTTCGCCACTTCACTCAATGGAGTGGCGGGGAGCACGCGTCGCATCGTCACACTATTAACTTATAAAATAGTGAAGTGAACCATACAAGTGCTACTGATAAATACTTCATCGAAATAACTCCGGTGAAGTGCGACTCAGTGCAAAGTGTAGTGAATGGCATACAGCTACGACCCTCCAAGAAGCGAAGTTGTAAGTGCTGCATTGCTTGTTCTTAATAACAGTGAGCACCAGCCAGCAACAACAGTAAGTTTCATCTCAGATAATCCAAGTCAATTGTTGGAAGACAGAATGGAGGTGACGTTGGAGAACAACAATCAACATAACACCCCCGGTGCTGATGGCAATGATCCGAATCAACTCAGCCAACCCTCAACCGTTCAGCTACCCGAAAAAAACTCCACACACTCCATAAAAAGGTCAGTAACAATGATTTAGAGCGACAATCAAAGAAAATTAGTAGTAATCACGATAGTTACAGTGATTCAAATACAAAATTTGACTCTATTAATTAATGTGCCGGTCAAAAATAAGTTCGGAGCTCTAAGTGAACTTGATAAACAAGCAACTGACAATAGATTCGCTCATAATAACGACCTTCCTAGTGATCAAAGTGAAACCCCCAGTAAAATACCTCCAATCATAGTAGCAGACATCACCAATTCCAATGCATTCGTCAAAGAACTAAAATCTAAAGTAACCTCAAACTTCATTGCAAATCAAAAAGACAATAAAATAAAAATAAGTGCAAACCCACCTACATAATTACAGTCCCGACCACCGAACCGTTCACATCGCAGAGCGCTCGTAATAGTCGGAACACTACTGTCGGTACGGGCCCGCCCGATACCGACCAACCAGCTTATATTTCTAGTGCTTCTAATATTAAGTATTTCAAATAGTGAAAATACATTGTTAATCCAGTGCATCGAATAACTTCCACCAATGGCATTCGATGCGAATTCAGGTAACGTAGTCAGCAATGTTCTTTACGTGCTACACAACACCAGCAGCATTCCGCACAACAACTTCATCATTTTACCTACCTCACACAGTGAAAGTGCTACATACGATGATGCAGTCATGGAATCATCTACATCAGAAACTTCGTGTTATCAAGATCCATCGCAAGGTACAACCCTTTTAACCTTAGGTAGCCAGCATCAGGGAGACGCCAACATCCACCAAAGAAAAAGGTCAGTAGGCGAGGACGCTACCAATAGCGATAACATTTTTGTTTTGCACAGTACAAGTGCAATGCAGTACATTGCACAGTACAAGTGTCAATGTCAGTGACAATGACAAAAGTTATTCAACAGTGTTAAACAGTGCACCACCTATAGACGGTTCCAGAGTTTACGTAGGCTATGTAGCTCAAAACGTCAATAACGAAAATGAGACCATAGACTTCCAATGTCCCAATAGGCAATAGATTTTCAGAATTAGCCTCCAAGGAAGCCGACTCTCCTCCCCCAGACAACCGCTTCAAATATCTAAATTCTGATCAATCTTCACAGTCCATTATAACCTCCAAAATACCCCCAATTTTCATTTCCGAGATAACGGATATCAACTCTTTCGTTCTTGAAATTAAAAACAACGTATCTAAAAACTTCATAGCTAAACAAAAAAATAACTAAGTAACAATAAATCCAGGCACAGCTGAAGATTTTTGCAATATCATATAATACTTAATAAACACTAATAGAAGGTTCCACTCCTTTGAAGAGCCAGCAAACAAAAACTTTTCGATAGTATTTAAAAATGTACACCTTTCCTTAACTGTGAGTGAAATCATGCAATATTTAAAACAAAGACCCCATCCATTCACACGTCTTCAGAAAGACAGCCATCCCATTCCAGTAATAGCGGCCGAGTTCAACGCTAACGAACCACTTGAAACAATTCTCAACATAAATCAAATTTGCAACCTCAAAGTCACCACCGAAAGAAGAAAAAGATTAAAAGGGCCTGCCCAGTGTTATAGATGGTTGGACTTTGGACACTAGAAACAATTGCAATCACAAAATTAACTGTGCAATATTTTCTGGTAACCACTATACGGTAACTTGTCCTCAAAGTAAAGAAAAGCTTACCTGCATTCTCTGCAAGGGCAATCACCGCGCGGATGTAAGAAATGAAAACTGTTTATAGTATAAGGAAATCGTTGAAGAAAATAAAACACTCAACCTCATAGCACAAGAAACCCATCCCAAAGAGCACAACCCCCATCCTTTAGCAACCAACAACATGAACAATTCCCATCACTACTATTTACCCAACCGATCCGAAACTTATTTTGTCCCTTCAATTATAGTTTAGTCCACGTATACACCCTGGAGTTCTCGTATTTACCGCGTTTAGAACGACTCGACATCAAGTTTCCGTTTTAGATTGGGAGTAAACACACCCATACTCTTTCACCGTGGGTGGTGCCAACGCACCTCTTAACGTCGCGACCTCTCGTCGCCGCGCCGGAAAATCGTTGGTTTAGTCGCGGCGTGATCCGGCAACGGTGGTGACTGCATGGCTGTAGAGCGGGGGCGTTCGCAGCCTTTCTCACCTTGCCTTAGCCCCCATGCCCAGCGCCCCGCCCACATCGCCCGCGCACCCTGCCCTCCCCCCCGCGCACTCCCCCCCCCCCCCCCCCCCCCCCCGCGCGTGCGATAATCCCTATTGCGGCGGGCAGGAGACGCGCGCCGCTCCCACGTTCATACAACATTCAACCCGGCCGCCTGAGCCGCGGCGTGGCACGCGGTGCGACTGCGCACCACCTGGTGGTGGGGTGGCGAGCTTCGGCAGCGGTGCGGCGGCGGCGACAAGGGAACTGCATGGGTGTCGACAGATACCAGTGGCGGAGGCAAGGCGGTGGAAGAGTCGGTAGTTGCCACGAGGCAGGCAATTCTGGCCATTGTGGAAGGGTCGGTAGTGATGGATGTTCCGAATATCAGTAATACGTCTGCGAAAGACAAACTTCGAGCAGCAGATTTCTGTGGACGGCCGAACATTCATTGACATTACATTGAAAATTCTCTCTGAAAAGATTACGCACTTCCGTCTCATAAAATGAGAAAAGTTGATAATACCAGTGGAAGAAATCTTTTTTTTATAAAAAAGGATTTTTGGGTGACAATATTTTCATTCAAATTTATTTTGTTTTAAATAATTTATTTTAATGGAGTACTTTTTAATGTATAATTTTATTAACTGGATAAAATATAAACACAGTCATAAACAAAGTTGTATAGAATTTTGTATTGCAAATTTTTTTTTTTTTCAATTTTTTTTAAAAAAAAAATAGTTTTTTAAAAAATTTTTTGGTTTAATGTTGCTAGTTTTTAACTATTGTAACTCAAAAGATAAAAAATGTTTACTTTTTATTTATGTTAAAATTACAAAAAAGTTGAATTTTGTTCCATTACATTATATTTTATCATATACCCGTTTCATATAATCATTTATATCATATCTCCGTTTATTATTACGTATATTTTAAATGTAACAGTCTATCCACCAAGGTCGCTTAGCGCTCTTCCTACTCACACGTGCTCAGAGCGTTACAATATCCGTTAAATACGAGTCGCAAAAAATCCAAATTACTGAAGAAAACGCTTATCTAACATGACAATATTACTGAAATCGTCTTTTTACGCTCGTCATACTGGACTAAAAAATATGTATAGTTCCATTTGAAAAAACAAAGGTACATCAGTATCTCGAAAAATGCACATGATAAAATAGAAAAGAATAAACACATTGATACACATATTAATGAGCCACATTCCTTCAGACATTTCCGTGAAAACTGCATTGCAATAACTTCAATATATAGAAATTGCTAATGTTTTGGTTTTAGTGCAAAAATGCTACAATTGGCACGAGCCGCCTCTGATTTATTTAAAAGCTGTCTTCATTTCTGCAACAAATCAACCTCATTAATTTAATCCCATAATTTTATTCGCGAAGTATCTTACACTTGGGCATTTAAACAGAGCACGCATGTGCTAGGGGCACGTTTGCTTTCGCAAGTGCACATTGGGGCAAGATGGAGAGGCGAAAAAGATGCTCAGATTTCATAGGGTGGTTCAGAAGATAGTTACGGCGGGACGCAAGCAAATACACAAGTCAGTTTCGACCATAGTTCTCAAAATACTTTAAAAGATTTTGAAAATATTAGTTTTTAGAAAATATTTAAAAATATGAAATTAATCAAAAACAATAAAAATTTCGTTATAAAATTATTATGGAAGATTGTTTTCTAGAAATTCAAATCAGAAATATGATAAATAATTAAGATGCAAATGTTTGTTTTGTAGAGAGGAAAGGAACTGCTTGAAAAAACTGTATTGGACCAGATACAGTGTTCAAACATCTTAGGTACTTGATTTTGAATTTTTACAATCTTGCTAGTCAACAGCTTTTTTTTTTAGATCAATTATAGATGAATTACAAATGATATTTGTTTCATTTTAGTTTAAGCGTAAGCTGATGGGCAGTGAACTTCTCCCAGATATATCAGTCCATTGTTTAACTATTTTTATTTCAATAAAATAAAATATAAGAATATTTTTACTTTCTCGTATACATACGTATAGAGAAGGTTATGTAATGCTGCGGAAAATCAATTTTGAGATTTCAACGGAAATGCACGTTTTGGAGGTCCCCTGATACCGAAAAAGTTTCTTTTTAAAAACATCCGTCCGTCTGTGAACACTACTAGCGCCTAAACTACACGTACGATCTTTTCCAAATTGAAGAAACCCATGTCCATCTGGCTCAAGCTGAATCTTTGAGATTTTGAAAAACATTCTTTAAAATTTGGTGGTCCTTTATATGAAGTCCCCGGACATTTTCAAAATTTTCTCAAAAACGGATCCAAATTTTTTCTTTAAATTTATTGTTAGAATATAGTAAAATAATTTATAACGGTGGCATAATTGCGATTTTCACGGTTAAGTCCGAATTTTCGAAAATCGCTAAAGTTTTAATTTTTTTTCGGCGTCTTTCTAAAACTACAAAATTAAAGATAGAGATTTTTTCTTCAAATTAAATTGCTTGCTCATAACCAGTTCTCTTAATAAGGTCATATAGAATATTTTTTTAAAAATTTTAGTAGTTTTCGCGCAACATGGCGCGCAATATTTGCAATTTTAAAAAATAACAAATTTTCTTAAAAACGGCTCCAATTTTTTTTCTTTAAATTTTTGGTGTAGATAGTGCTAAATGCACTGTATAAGATGACATATTCTATCCTTTTCTTTTTGCAAAAATTACAAAAATATATTTTTTCGACTTGTCTCTCACGTCGGTAATATTTACATTAAGAGGCGATTTGTTCACGTTGGTGTATTTATGAGTATACGTGCTTTAAATAATTTTAAATAATGTCTCCCGAAAACTCGACAGTTTTCTGTGAAAATGAGATCAAATTTCCGCATTTTCAAAAACATTCAAACGCCATTTTCTCACAAATAGCTCCAAATTTCTTCTTCGAACTTTTACAACGGATAGTGGTAATGGCACTATTTGACATGACGTAAAGTTCATTTTGGTGTATAGTTTTGTTTTTTCAAAAATTACACAAGTGTACTTTTTTGAAATATCTCTCACGCCTTTAATATGCGCATTTCAATGAATTTGTATACATTGTTGAATTTAGAGTGGAAGTTATTCAAATGACTTCAAAGGAAGTTTTTCGAAAATTCAATAGATTCCTGTGAAAAAACGCTTGAAATTTCTCATTTACAGTAACGCTTAACGCCGTTTTCTTAAAGATGGCTCCAAATTTTTCAATGAATATTGCTATTTCAACAAGCTTCAGTATTCTTTAATATTTTGAAAAAAAAATTTCGGCTCTACTATTTGGAAGCCGAAAAGTTGAGAAAATTTCAAAAAAATGTACTTTGGGCGGCGATAGATGGCAGCTGGTAAGAAGGAAGGGCAAGACTGTACAGTACCAGTCCCCACCAAGGAACTGGTGGTAATTGGTTAAAAACAAGGCATGAAGACATCAATATGAATATACAGTACACAATAATATATAACAAAAAGATATAAAAATGTGCACACCTTACTAATAAATTTTACACTCACTCAGCAACAATATATCTAAGTTCCAATCCAACTCTACATGTAGTTGCTGCAGCGCAGGAATCCATCCCGTACCCCCTCTGACTCGGGCCATGGTACTTAAGCAAATAATAGCAACAACATCAAAGAATTCTACAATTCAGTTATACGGTCAGTACCTTGAGCTACAGCCACTAAACCTTGTGTATCCGGCCAGGCAAATGTTTAATTAAAGAACATAACGAGATAACTCAAAACTTTTTTAAATTTTATTTTTTTATTTTGCGAAGTAAGCCATTCGATCTTATCATTAAAATCTTGGTTAATTATTGGATTATTAATAAATGAGCTTCTATTTGATCAGCTATAAGATTAGAGTTATCAGAGTCCGAATATGCATAGTGTGTGCCAAATTTAAGTGATGGGATAGGAGTAAATTATTTAGTCAGTTGTCTTTTTATTGTAGACCACATTGATGTACTGTTTGGGTGAATTTGTTCTAAGTAATTTTGATACTTTTTTAATTCATGTTTATCTATACAAGATTTAATTGTTCGTGAATTTTTTTTTTTGATGTCTGGTCTTCGGGTTGCGGTTTTGAAATTGATTTTTGATAAGAAAATTTACATGTCTTAGTAAATATTTCAATTTATTATCAATTTTTTGATCATTGTTTATGTTTTTGTGGAAATTTATAATTATCATTCATAAATTTTCTATAACTTTCCCAATCGATATGTATATTATTTGGTGTTGGGTGAGTCTGCAGTAATTGAGATTGAAAAGAGAGTATTACCGGAAGTTACTCAGAATCTAATTCCGGGAATTTTGGATATGATAATGTCTAGAGTGTCATGGGAAGAATAGTATGTGGATACGGTGGGAATATGTATTTCAACGTTATTGTATGTAATGTATTGAAGTAGACGAATACCTTGAGGGTTGGTACTGTTACATCTCCAGGAGGTATGTTTAGAATTGAAATCACCAAGTAGTAAACAATTTGAGTTTTGAAAAATAATTGTTACTAATCGTGTTCGGAAATATTTTATTAGGTGGTTTATATGTTGCATATATATTAAAATATATGTTATTAGTATTGATAATGCTACACACTCTAAATTTAGTGAAATAGGGGAAAATGTTTGTTGATGAGCTATAATAGTTTTAACAAGTAATAGCTTCACCACGAGAAGTGTGTGCCGAAATAGGTCATTTCTGTAAATTTTGTATCCTTGTATGTATCGTTTTTCTCCTGGTATTAAATGTGTTTCACTAATGCAAGCTATGTCAATGTTATGATTCGTTAAGGAATACTGAAATATATTTTTCTGTCTTTTTAGACTATTTGAATTTCAATTTAATAGAATTATTGTATTTGTATTAATAGCCATGAAGTAAATTTGGAAGGCTGTTTTCAATTAAATTTGTAAGTTCTGGAATAAGTGAAGAAATTATTTGTTGTACAATATTTGATATTAAATTTGAAAAGTCGGGTGAGAGCGATTTTTAGTAATGTAGGAATAAATGAAATTGTTATTATTAAAATAGTTTTGTGGGAAGTGAATTTAATTGGACAGTTGACGGGACGCTTTTTATTAGAAAGAAGAAAGTCTTTATACGTTTTGCAACCTTTATAATTTGCTGTGTGATTACTACCACAATTAACGCATTGAGGAGGAATTGTTTTAGGGAGAGAACAATTTGTGTAGTGATCTTGTAAACAGCGTACACACCGTGGGGCTAAATGACAATTTGCTTGCGTATGGCCAAATCGCTGTCATCTTTTACATTCAATTTTATGAAACATTTTTGTTTGAATTTTAACTATATTATGAAAACGTTTCTCTAATTTGAATATTTTTGAAGTTTCTTGTTTTTTTAAGAGATCTATTGAACAGATTTCAATAGGTTCTCGTTTTTTATTACACAGGCGACAAACTTTTAGAACTGGAATTTGTAGTCGTAATTCCAAAAATATTTCTTCATGAGTATAAGTTATAGGAATGTCTTTAATTGCAACAGAAGTGGTTTGAATCCTTGGGTCACGATAAGAATAAACTTTTTTACTATTTGATTCACAAAACGTCCCGTAGTTACGAAAGTTCTCTATTGTACTAAATGTCATTTTCACTGCATTCTTGATTATTTTTGTAGAAAAGTCACTTTTAACAACTTGTTGTAAATCGGCAATGGAATTATGAAAGTTAAAGACGTTTGTTACAATGATGGGTGGGATTTTGATTTGTGGGGTTGTTCTTCTGTTGGTTGTACTTCCGAGAGTATTGCATATTTATTAGCAATGGAATTTCGAAGTGATGGGATATTTGTTTTTGTGTTGGTATTGGTATGTAAATGTAATATTGTATTTGAAGACTGTCTGTAATTAGTCCTTTCTCTCTTTCGAGAATAACATTGTTGCTAAGAACTGTCTGGCGTATTGGTAACGGTATTATTTATAATTGTATTTGAAGCTGTTGAAACATTTCGATTAAAATTGAAATTATGTTGTTGAGAGGGAGGAAGTTGAAACGTTTGAGTATCACTTGGTGAGCCGTTTTGCATATTTGAGAGAGAAATACTTTCATTTTGTTGAAACGTTTATTCATTAGACGAATTACCTTGATGCATTGGTGTTGCATTGATATTATTTGTTGTTGCTGTATCCATATCCGCATTAGCTGAAGGGAGGGCAATATTTGGATCAAACATTGCTACTAAATTGAATCCACCCATAGGTGGAAAATTTATATGGTCCATTTTCTCAAGTTTTTGGAGATCCGAGGCACTTGAATTACATATATGTTGTCACCATGTAATATTAAATACACTTTTCATGCTTGTATCACTACTAGCAATTCAGCATTGATAGTAATGGACTTAATTACGATTACTATTCACATATACGTATAATCGTAAGCAAGGCTCACTTGAACAAAAAACGTTCTTAATGACTGTCTTTTTGCTGTTAAAATTCATCACTTTCTTCACAACGACCACTAGCATCAGAGATACCTCAAGGATCCACACTCTCTCTTTTGCTTTTTAACATATATACGTCTGACATTCCTTCTTCGCCATTTACTACACTTGCCCTTTATGCTGATGACTGATTTATTCTCAACTCACAAAAACATCCTAATTACTAGAAATACTTTACAAATTGCAATAAAAAATATGTGAAATTGACACAAAATTGGAGGATTTTAGTAAACCCTTCTAAAACTCAAGCGAACATTGTTACAGTTTGTAGACCAACAAATCCTCCCATTAATAATAAATAGCACAAATAGCATAAAAATTCCTCGGTAATTTCAACAAGTATATTTCTCCAAACATTTCTTTGTTCCATTTTCATTAGTCCTCCTTTCAATTGTGTATTCTAGCTATATTATTTCAAAGCAATTACTTGTCTTTTCCATTTATTTATTTATTTGTGCTATCACATTTAATTTTCTTTATTATTTATTTATTTATTTAATAGGTAATTATTACAGCCAAATTAGAAACTTGATGCAATGTGGCTAGGCCGAAGGCCTTTAAGCCATTACAATACCTACATTCTACCGCGTTCTAACCTTTCGCCTTCTGGTATTCACCCCAAATGGTCTCTCCATCGCCTCAAAGCCGCGGAAACGAGACCATAAGGTACGGCTGAGGGAAAAACCCCTGAAGGGGGAAAAACCTGCCGTCAGAAGCCGAGTACATGCTACTCCATCCGGTTTTTAGACTATTTATTTATTTGGCGCGGGCGTCAGGCATTCTCCTTCCATCTCCTTCCATCCTCCTTTCTTTATTGTCTCTCAGTTATCATTCTTCTACCACTACAACCGCCAAACTGCACGCATTTCAGGTAGTATCACGAACAGCTAACTCCGGAAGTCTTGAGTGCTCCTCGCAACTCCCAGAGAAGCGAAGCGCATACAACTATTTAGGAAACAACTGCTCCACCGCGAAGCCTTACTCAGAGCCTGAGCGCCAGGGACCACAGTGGCGCGGCGCGGCGCGGCGCGGAGCAGCTCGGCTTCGGCGGCGGTGGCCGCCGCGCGGGTTGCGTAGCCGCGGGTCTGCGGCGGCGGCGGCGGCAGTTGGGTCGGGGCGGCGCGCGGGCAGCACCGCCCGGAAGGGGGGCGGGGGCGGGGCTGGGGCGGCACGGGTGGCGCAGAAGCGGCACGGAGGCGGCGGCGGCCGCGCGCAAGCGCAATCGTCTTAGGGCGCGGCGCCGCGGCGGTGGGGGCGGTGAGGGTGGCGGCGTCGGAGACCGTGACGGAGGCGGTGATGCGAGATGAGTGATGGAGGCGGTGAGCGTACGAGGGCAGAGGTGTGGCAGAGTGAGGAAAGGCGAAGTGGGAACGACTGCAGCAGCGGAGGAAGGGCAGTGACACAGGCGGTGGCGGTGACGGGGGCGGTGTCGGGAGCGGTGTCGGTGTCGGGGCGATGTCGGGGGCGGTGTCGGGGGCGGTGACGGGGCGATGACTGGGGCGGTGAGGATTGGCGGCGCGTTGGCGCGGCGGGGGGCAGGGTTGGGGGCTGTGATGACCCTGACGGTGGCGACGACAGCAAGGGCAGAGGAGGCGGTTGGCGTGGCGATGGCGGCGGGGACATCGGCGCGTGCCACAGCGAGCCCGCAATCTGCCGTGAGGAGCGGATCCCGCGGTCCCCTCCACCCTGAATATTGCATGAGGTTTACCGCTATACACTGTTCCACCCATCACAAAAACGGCGCAGATGGGACCTGCTCATCGAAATTGGGTTCATGCGCTGACGCCTTCGCCTTCCCGCGACGTGCGTATCGCGACTGTATCTCGGAAGGGATTTTTCTTACAGACCCAATGAAATTCCTATAGAAATGCTGTCGGTCGAGTTCCCAATATTATTACATCATATTATTCGAAGCACAAACACTCTTTATAACTATCAACCTGAATCCACTCATAGATTGGAGATTACGAGATCAATCATCTGGTGATGATCTGTAAATGTTTAAATCTATGTTTCTGAGCGTGACTTATATTTTTTGACAAACCTTTTTTTTATCCCCTAATCGTCTTATTCAACCTGCCTCGTTTTAATTTTATTTGATTGTATTTTATTATATTTTACTGTACGTAACCTTATGTAACCGTCAGTTGTCTATGTGTACGGTGCTGAAAGTTAAATAGTGTTGTAATAATGTAATAACTGTATATTAATGATTAAGCAGACTTTCAATTATATTGATGCGACAGGACTGCAATTACTACCAAAAGTAACATAGTAACTAGTACGTTTACATAATTTTAAAAAAATATCAAATCATCCCTTCAGAAGGTTAATATCTTCTTAATTAAACGATTGTTATTTCTTTAAAACTTTTTCGTTCCTATTTTCAGTCCCTTTAATTGTAAATTAGAGATAATCTTAGATGTGAAACAGAGCGTCCTTCACCGAACGATCACCGCCTCCTCTGCCTTCGCTGTGTATCGAGAGGAACGGGTGGGCGGGAGGGCGCTAGGTTGCGAGGCAGGCTGTGCTCTGCGATGACGGAGACATTTGCAATCCCCCTGCAAACCGCGGCAGCATCAAACTACCGGAACTTTCCTTTAACCCCCGCGCTCCTGGTGGAATCTTGAGGAACCGCCGCCGGAATCCGCTTAGCTGAGCGAGCTGCTCCAGTGCTCTCGCTATCTCCGAGCGGCGCCCCGCCCCTCGGCCCCGCCCCGCTCCCGCCCACGCCCTCGCCGCAGCGGCTGGGACGCACTCCGCGCCGCGCCGCGCCGTCTTCACCTGACATGGCACCGCTACCTTGCTTTGCGGGCCGGCATAATCTTCAGGGCTGCCGTTGCCAGCGCTGTCTCTCGGGAGAGTGGCGGGTTGGACTGCAAGCGACAAAGATGGCGAAGAGGAATGAGCGAACGTGAGTGAACTGGGGGGGGGGGAGGCTGGTTTTTGATGGCAGTACGGGGAGAAGGGATGGTTCAGAAAGTACGTGGGTAGAAAGAGGTGAGAAATCATGGCACTTTTTGACGACGTGAATAAGCAATTTCATGGTTTCGGCATGACGGCATAAAATTGAGGAGTAAATTATGATAGAACAAAGAGAAAGATGATTATGATAATGATGGAATTCATGAAAACAAATCATAGCGATAGATTTGATGTTGCGGACATTTTGCTTAAAAACAATAATAGAAAATAAACATTTCGGGATTTGTCAACTTAGACGGGGTAGATATCAACCCCAAGAAGAAATCGCGTTGTCTGATGAATTACGGTTATTTTAGTTAAACAAGGCAACAGAGACTGTGGGATGATATCAAATTGCTGAGATGTGTAAAATGAGATATTTACTTAATTGCTCATGAAATAATTCGTTAAAGCGATGAACATTCAAAAAATATTCGAAACATCCTCCCCATACATCTTCCAAACTCCGGCAACTAAGCAGAAGCAGCGGCAATGGAATGTCAGAAGTTGTTATTCTATGGTGCATACGCGATGTTTCAAGGTGGGAACGGAGGCTCCTAGCAGAGGCAGACGCAACCTCCCCGGCGGTAGAGGCGGAGCCACGGTTCGAGGCGCCCCGCACCGCCCCCTGGCGCTCCTTGCCCCCCTCCCCCCACCGCCGCGCGTATCGCTGCGGTTAATGAACTTCTAAAGTCGGCCTCCGCGGGTCCGCACGCCGCCGCGCTGCGGTCGCGGCTGGTCGACCGCGCCCCGCCCCGCTCCCCCCCCCCCCCCGCGCGCCCCCCCTTCCCCCAACCAGCCCGGGACTGTTCTGGAAACGAGGGACGCGGTGGGCGTGGTAATATGCACATCGGTGTATTACGCATGAATTTCTAATTAGGAAGTGATCTGAAAATTTGGAGAATTGGTAAATTCGTAGGTGTTTTAGTAATTACTTCAACAACAGCAAATCAAATAGATCGGCCTGTTTTTATAGAAATATATTACATTAATTAAATAGATCTAACCGGGAGTGGTAGCTCAGTGCATCAACTGATGCCACTGCAGCGCCTCTGACCGGGAGGTCCTATGTTCGAGTCCTGACGGCGGCAGGATTTTCGACACTACCTTTTCAGCTAGGTCGAATTCAGTCGCTGTCTGGAGGAGAATTCTAGCGGCCGGCTGCTCTGATGGGTAGTTTTCCGTAGTTTCTCCCATCAACACCAGGCAAATGCCGGAGCAGTACCCTACCAAACGGGCCACGAACCGCGCGCGATCTGTCCTTCCCCTTCCTTGTCCTATATTCCTTTCCAAAATTAGTTTTGATTATTTAAAAAAATTAATTCTGTTATACAAAAAATAGCTTATTCAACTCGTTTGTAATGTTACTTTAGTTACGTTTTTGCAAAAATTACCAAACTGACTCCACACATCATTTGTTCGGTAACATTTTATTCATGCAAAACAGTCAAATTGTAAACTAATTGCATAATCTTCTATTAATCTAATTCCTAGCCAGGGGTCCACGGCATCGCCACCCGCACGCCTTGGCTCCACTGGGCCCGCATCTCCTCTAGTCATCTCGCTACTCACGCAAGTGTTCTTGGCATTTCGCAGAGGGGGATGCGAAAAGCGGGGCGCTCAGCCTTCGTAACAGCTTCAACTGGGCGAGCCAGCTGCTGAAGTGAACTTCACACGGTTCAAGGTCTGAGATCAACATACATATGCCAGCATGTGAATCCGAGTCACCAGAATGTCTGTGACGTTCACTTTTCCTATTCTCTTTAACATTCACAATAACTTCTAATATAATAATGTAATATAAAGAAACATATTTTATGTTTATTTCAATAGTGCATGCATGCATTTCACATTTGTGCATGCAAGTAATCGTTGGGTGGAAGACGAATAGCTTTGTCGCGCGTTTCATAAACCCCCTTAACAACGTTTCGTGAACTTTTTGTAGGTCGTGTTAATATGTGTTTTGTAACAAAATATTCATATACATTTATTTGGATCACAGTCGATTCCCCTCTTACTTAACTGTGTGTATCCTATGATTTCTGACAGTTTAATACGCCAAAGTCGTTTACAAAACAATGACTAAAAAAATGTAACTGAAAATCGTAATCGTTGAACCAACGAAAAAGCCAATAAGTTGGAAAAACTTTGAGTGCAATGTTGCCAAACCACCAATAAACGCACCTACACAAAGAAATACGAGAGTTTGAAGCGGTAAGGGGAATGTGATAGCAGCATTAGAAATTGTGAGATGCCGGATCTAAGTCTCTCAACGGATCATGCTAGTTATTGATAGAGGGCTTAAGTACAGAAGAGTTACTATAAGAAGGGAGCACTTTGACAGGTCGCGAAACAAATGAATGTCATACAGGGAGATGAAATTGCAAGAGATAGTAATGAAGCCATTTACAAATTATCTAACTGTAAACGAACGCACCGACAAATGAGTGCATGGACTTAACCTACAGTTCTGTTGCCAGCAGTGGTCAAGCAGTAGCTTGACAAATTATATTATTATAAAAGTTTGACAAATTATATTTTGGAGGATGATCGTTTAAAAAACTATTGACTTTTGCTTAAATTTTCCACAAGAAATTTTGGAAAATAAGAGTTGAAGATGTGTGAAGAAAGTTCAGCCATAAATCACGTTAACTTAAAATCGGGTTCTCTTTGTTGACCAAAAATACCTCTTCGCTAACAGCAAAACTAATCTCAGAAATATAATTATTGAATTTAGAAAACGTAACTTTTCCGGAAATAATTCTTAAATTAAACCCTTATCTGAAAAAAAATCGCAAATTTGTTGTGATTTATTTTCGAAAAAAATACGGTACGCATGGAGGAGAAGCATATACTGCGCAACGTTTTTTTTTTAGATTGAGAATTCTTTACCCACTCTTTTATTACACATTAATGAATGACGAGTGAAAGTACCAACAAACAGACGTTATCAGTATTTTAAAACTAGTTATTTTCTCTTCTCAGCAATTCTTATACAGTATTTGAGCAACTCCCGAGTGTGTTCGTATGTGCGACTTTCCGTCACTCACGGCTAGACCACTTTCCGTGCACCAATCGTAACATGTGAGGTGTCACTCGACGCATCTCGATCTCCTGGTGGGGAACTAATAACTTGTTTTCGGATCCTAACAGAAAATCTCAGAAATTTCCAAAACTTTTTTTTTTTTCGTATTTTGGCGCTACAATCTTGGTGAGTATGCGAGTTTAACTGGAATTAAACCACCGCCACCTACATAGATCTATGTATGTGGCGTTGATTAACCTCCAGAACCTTCAAATACCAACGCAGATGAAGACGAACAGAAAGACGAAGGGAATGAAGGGCAAGACGAAGAGAAAGACGAAGGGCAAGATGAAGGGGAAGACGAAGGACCAGACGAAGGGCCAGGCAAAGGGCAAGACGAAGAGAAAGACGAGGAGAAAGACGTAGATGAAGACGCAGAGGAAGATGAAACGGAAGGCGGAGAGGAAGGCGTCTAGAATATTGTAGACGTAGAAGAAGTCTTTTACGACAAAGAAAACGAGAATACAAAAACGAAGGATTTACTCTCACGGAAAATGAACTAAATGAGTGGAGGGCTTGAGTTGCCCGGACCAGACGGCCGTGGGTGTACGTCTCCGAGAGGAGTATAGCTGTGTCATTGAGCCGGTCGCTGCGTCTGGGCTGAGGGGATCAACGTTATGTCTTCAAAGAATATCGAGAAGACGATAATTTTTATATGAAAAATCTGGATAACCCAAGTGAGCTGGAGGTGCAACAGATAAATGCGCGTTTGCCGACAACGTCGTGTGGTTTTCGAATTGATTTTAAAAATATGCACTACGACAAATTGAAAGAAGAACGTTTGGAAATAATTCCTGACAAAGTCAATTTTGTGAAACATTTACATTATCTAAATTCAGGAAAGCGAAAGGTAGAAATCGTGCTCAATACCATAAAATAATTGATAAAAAGTGGTTATTTCACTTAAACTGGTGACATCTAAACTGAACATAGAGAACTCTGAACCAAAGAAAGAAAGAACAAAAATAAGTCAAACACCCGAAGAAAGTTTAAAGCGTCGGCAACGCCACATTCAGCTAATGGAAAAGGTATTTGCATCAGTAAACAAACTACAAATTTAATATTGTAGTATTGCTAACAGAAGAATAATCCACACCCCTGGCTCTGCCTTTGCCGCTTAGGAAAAGATGGCATCACAAAATGTCCCAATGTGAAGCTATATTTATGTTCAGAAACAACACAAGGGTCTATATCTCAACATTTGATCTAGAAGACATTTGATCTAGGAGGTATACGAATGAAAAACTCGATAGGTGATTGGTATAATCGATGTAGATCCTCAAAACGAAAAAGTGTCCGCCTCTTCGTGATGTAGCCATGTATATTGAAAAATACGTTAACAAGAAAGATATTCATATCAAAACATGTTATTATTCACAAAGTTTTGCGAATTGATTGATTGGCTGATTGATTAGTAATTCCGGGCGCATCAACTCCTAGAATCATTACTCTCGTAAGAGTAATACATGTTTATCGCGGGAAGTTGCGGTGATCTCCCACTGGCTGACGAGATCCGCTGCCAACCTAGTACATCAGCTTACGGGGATTTTCCCCAACCAGGTATCTCTTATCAGCTGGGAATGCCCCACCCGGGATAAGCTCTAAGCTCCAGATTGGTCTCCAGATATCTGTGATTGATTGTTTTCTTCGTGTTTCCGGGCGCGTCAACTGCTTTGGTCATTAGTCCCGTATGTGTAGCGCATGTTTTTGCTCGGGAGATAGCGGTGATCTTCCCCCGATGGATGGCGAGATCCGCCGCCGACCTACCGTCGGCTAGTGGAGGTTCCCCCTAACCAGGACTCTCCCACCAACGGGGCACCGCCCCAGCCGGGAGAAGCTCTATGCTCCCGACCGGTCTCCCGGAATATGTGGTAGTGTGGTGCATGTTAGTGTGTGTGTGTGTGTGTGTGTGTGTGTGTGTGTGTGTGTGTGTGTGTGTGGGGAGAGGATAGGACAGATCGCGCGCGATGTTGCTCGTTTGGTAAGGTACTGCTCCGGCATTCACCTGGTGTCGATCGGAGATACCACGGAAGACTACCGATCAGAGCAGCAGGCTCCAGATGTGTGGTATTGGAAATTCGAATGTACAATTTCGATTTTTTTTCTTCCAATTTTCGAAAATAGAGAGAGTTCGCCGAAAATGGAATTATCACCACTTTTTGTATTTGATACGTATCTCACACGTATTTGATACATGTGAGAAGAAAATTTAAAGAAAACAATTGGTGCCGTTTTTGAGAAAAAATATTTAAAAAATGTGCTTGAAAATAATATAATATTTTAAAAAGTAATTTTATCAGAAACTGCTCCAAGTTGTTTCCAGGGATAGAACAAGGAACGCTGAAACGCAAAACTCTTTTTTGTTGAACTCTGAAATTTGGAAAATTGAAAATTTAGAAATAATTCAGAGAACAATGTGCTTGTTGTAGAATGCTTAGTTGTTTGTTCTTGTTGCGTTCATCTTTCGAAGTTGGCACTCAATCTGAATACTGAAAGGTCTGGGAGAAAGCAGAGAGGAGGCAAGAGGAAGAATATTTTCGTCTGTACCAACTCTCATGTTTTGGGCATGTTTCTAGTATCATAAATATATAATTCTGAAAATAATTACTCATATGATTAATTACATATCACTCTCTAACTGTAGCATTTTTAATTTTTCAATGCTTCGAAGAGAGGATAAATATTCAATATTAAAGAAAAATAAATCCATATTTTCAATGATACTGTTCCATATCTTGAAAAGCACGAAGTTGACATGCACATTTATTAAACAAGGTTCGCAGTTTGAATCAAAGTGTCTTACTAACATTTCAAACCCCACTCAACGGAAATACTGCTATTTTTCCTACAAAAAATATTAATTTAAAAAAAGAATATTCTATAAAAGTATTTTAATTAAATTTCACAATTTATGTAAAGGTTCTTTATCATAAAAAATTTTTTTAAAAAAAATAAAAAATATTATATTAAATATTTAAAATGATATTCATTATTCTAATTACAGTAAGAACATTATTAATGCGACGAAAAATTACTAATACTAAATAATTAAAAACGGCACCAATTCACTCACCTGAAAGATGGACAATGTCAAAAGAGATGACTTGATAAAAGAAACGTGTGAAATCTTGATAAAAAACTATATGTACTACTGGGAGATAAATATGATAAAAATGACTACCCTTCAGCTCGTGGACCGTGGTTAAAATATTATGTTTGGGAGTAGTAATCCCTACCTCCCTGGTGGCACAGACAAAGCAATCCAAATGAGTATCACAAATTTAATAATAATTAAGATACATTTACATTTGTTTGAATGTGTAAATGGCAGGATTGATGTAGCATATGAAAGAACAACAGTTTTGACTTGGTAAAATAACGCGTAATAAATGAAACATTAAATGACAAATTGTACACATGTAGTATCAAATTGTTACACGTTACAAAAAACACATTATAAAATATTTGAACTTCCTGGAGAATGCCAGCTACTTGCAATGCGTGACGCAACGTGGAGTGGAGCATGTTACACTCATGTACAACCACCAGTTGAGAACGGTAAATCCCGAGTTTAGGGTGGCACGGTTCCTTTGATTCACTGATCCGGTTCATTAGAGGAGAATCGACTCCATGAACTGAATCCTTTTTATACGTACTAGTCGCGTGTAGTAAAGTTCATGTTACCGCAATAAATATAATTATTTAAAATAAAATCTATTTCAAAACTCATGCTACTTACACTTTTAGGTAGAAATGTAGTTAGCGGTCCGATTCGTTCACTAGCGCCGTGGATTCGGTTCCGATTACGTAATTCCCGGCTCGGGCACAGTGCGCGCTGCCGACGCACTTTCCCACGGAATTTTGACGCTTCGCTAGGCGTGTCCAAGTTGAGGACGAGGCTCGGGCCTCCGGCCCTCGCGATAACATAAAACATCCTTGAGTCTGTCCAACGCATTTTATGCGAATACTCACCTTAAAAATCATTTGGGGAGTAGATCTTTGAAATATGGGGTACTTAATCGTTGCTTTTTTAAAGTGGTAGAGAACAGAAGCAAAGAGGTGCTATTAGATATAATTAAAAAGTTCATCGCACCCAATAGTGTAGTGATGGGGTACTAACTTATTCTGCTTCCGCAAATTCGCAAAAAACACACCGTTCAAATTCTCAGCCATCTTCTGCAAACACAATAACACAAAGAAACCTTCCGCAAGTAGGAACAAAGACTCAGCACGCAACGCTCAAGAAAATTCGTTCTGTCGTTTTCGAGTTCGGAGCGGGTGAACGAATCGGACCGCTAACTACATTTCAGCCCACTTTTAATATTGGGGGGCTATCGCCCCCAAACCCCCATTTTATTACAAAAAAATCAACTCGTCATAAAATAATATCATAAAAAGTAAAAACTAAAAAATCAACTCACGTTTCTTCTTCACACTTCCTTCTTCACACTCTTGAAAATAAACATTATTAATTTAGATTATTTTTATTTCTGAGAAAAAAAAATTATCTACGAAATGAAGGAAATCAACAAATTTTAATAAAAATAAATAAATAACTCACCTCTGAATTTATATTATTTTTTATATTTTTCCAAAACTTTTCAAATTTGTTTGTTTTTGAATTTCTTCTCCAAATGTACTCCGCTAAATAAAAACTAAAATTATTTTCCTCTTTGTGGCGTGGAATTGCACGTTTAATCGCACTCCCCTCTATAGCATTTGTATGTGCTAGTTTCAGGATCTTTGAATGTAATAAAATGATTAACTCTTAGATGGGTAAAACCATCTTTAAGACAATCACAGCTTAGTAATTGCAGTCTACAGACAGAATGAACAAAATGTCCGCCCAAATTTAACATGACAAAGACTAGAATTATTATGTTCGCCCACTTAGCAACACCGTCAGCACCGAGAACGTTTTTTACACTGCTCACGCGGCCAAAACTCAGTCAGCTATTGTGATCGAAATAATCCACAACATTGAAGATCTCTTTTCAATTAGGCAATGCCATGTTCCACGTGGTCGTTTATTATAGAACACTTCAAACATACAATATGTCTTGAGTGACGAGTAAAACATAACCACATTCCATTTCCACTTGATGGCCTCGCAATTGGGTAACACGGATGGCCACACATTTAAACTTTAGAACTGTCTGAACTGCTTCTCTCCTCGTGTAACCGCCTTCAACATCCGCCCGATTGTTGAAGACCCAGAACTTGCCCGGAAGAGATTACTCTTCACTGGCGTCAAGGCTAAGTGGGGAAAAGATTGTTATCTTCCCTTTATCCAACAAAATATTTAAATAATAAACCTAATATTTTCATATTAGATTCAGGACACCACTTACAATAATATAAATTAGAAAAAATCAAAACGGTCAATAATATAGTGCCTTAAACTTTCAAAAAATTGTAAATTTTTAAACGTATATTTTAAAAAAATGTTTCGCAAAAATATAACTGTAAATTGTAGTCTAATATTTAGATATAGAGCGATTTTCGTAAGGATTAGCCAAAGTGACAGCTCGTGCTGGCAACATAACTGAAGGTTCTGTGGTCACTGTGCCCTTCAGTCCATTAGACTTCCTTTCTCGCAATCGTTCGTTTGCAGTTGGCTAACTTGTAAATAGCTTCGACACTTCCTTTTGTGATGTCCTCGTTCGACAAAAATATAGTGCGCTGCGAGAAATAATTGATATTAGGAAGTGCAGTGTAATGTGCTCTTCTGTAAAAATTCTTTTTTCTTTATATATTACATTGAATTTACTTTTTGTTTGTTAAATATTATGTTTATTTTAAAACCTTAAGCGAGATGCGTACCGGTGCACGTGTTCCCGCTTAAAATCATTTTTCTTTCTATTTACATTCGTGGCAGTTTTCTTTTACTGGTTGTGAGGCAATTTTCCACGTACGTAATTAAATTTAAATATTTTACGGACTCGCGTACGTGCATAACCTCAGCGAAACTCATAGACTTCTGCATAAGGATGTTTTCGCAGGAGCCATTAGCACTTTAAGAAGAGGCGTGGCTGAACAGCTGTCGCGGCGGAGGGATACTTCTCTGAAATACATGTGATGTTCGCTTGTTTTCGCGATCTGTCACTTTGGCTCATCCTTAGGAAAATCATTTTAATACTATGTGATCTAAAGGCCTATCAAATCTGATTTACCTTCTTGCTATAGTTTTTGAGAACATGAAGTAAACTGATTAAAGAGCAAAATAAAAAAACAAAACGCCGTGGTAAATGTTAATAACAAAGGTACAATAATGATAATAAATTGAGACTGGTATTTTAATTATTGAAAACTCATTTATGCTGTGACATAATTTTTATTTATACCGGTATCGAAGTTTTTCAGAAGTTTGGAAATGCTTAATTTTCGCCATATTTCTATTGCATTCGCATACATGTGCCCTTAATAGAATGTGTGTGTTCTATCTTCTGTTACTTTTATCCACAACATTCCTTCAAAAATAGAGAATGTTTTGAAGAGAAGCACAAACGAAAGTCGAGTACTGAGGCGATTTCGAGGTCGGAGATTGCATTGTGAAGGTGAGGGACGCGGGCTTGTTTTATCGCCGAACAGCGCTCGTCTTTGATGCACACACCGGGAGCGGTAACTCAGTGCATCAACTGATGTCACTAGCGCCTCTAACCGGGAGGTCCTCGGTTCGAGTGCTGACGGCGACAGGATTTTCGACACTAGCTTTTCAGCTAGGTCGAATTTAGTCGCTGCCTGGAAGAGAATTCTAGCGGCCGGCTGCTCTGATCGGTGGTTTTCCGTGGTTTCTCCGATCAGCATCAGGCGAATGCCGAAGCAGTACCCTAACAAACGGACCACGGACCGCACGCGATCTTCCCTTCCTCTTCCTTGTCCTATCCTCTTCCCTTATACATACTTACACTAGCATGCACTGCTCTACCACATATTCCGGGTGACGGGTCGGGAGTTTAGAGCTTGTCCCGGCGGTGCCCCGCTTGTCCTGGTTAGGGGGTAACCCCACTAGCCGACGTTAGATCGGCGCCGGATCTCGCCATCCAGCGGGGGAAGATCACCACGAGATCCCGAAGAAAACATACACTACACTTACGGGACTAATAGCTCAACGCAGTTGACGCCCGGAAACACGAAAAAATCAATCAATATCTGATGCACATGTTTCGTTGAACGTCGTTTCACTTCAGTTTCGATTCCCCTCACCATTCAGCTAAAATCAACACAGAACCCACCAAACCCTACAAATCCATGGTTTATGTGAAAGGATAATCCAAGCCCAGGGGTAACATTCTAAAAACAGATAATTGTTCAATAGCCTTCTCTAACAAAAGAACCCTTAATAATATTGTGTTCAGCAAAACCAAAGACAGGATACCTACACTGTATAATAGCAACTTAGTTTATTCGGTGCGATGTGGGGACTGCAATGAAGTTTACATTGGACAAACCGGTCAATACCTTAAAAATAGGTTGTATCAACATCAGTGTGATATAAAAAAAGACTCGCCCACTTCTGCACTAGCTCAACACACCAAATTCACTGGCCATTCGTTTAAATGTAATGATTTCCAGATTGTGGACAAAGAAGTTAATTATAAAAAATGACTTGCAAAAGAAATGATTCATATCAACATATATAATACAGTAAACAAAAAAACTGATACAGAGAGTTTTAGCAAAATACAGGTTAATCTCATTAATAGACAAAATAGTTTCCACAAATCGAATTCCAAATAAATGTTTTACATTAATTCTAATAATTCAATAGATTTCCCATTGCCAGTCTGTAACTATCAACCATACGTTAATTATTTTGACTTCTTATTTTTCCAAACACGTACATCTTGTGTTCATACTAATGATTCCATTGTAAAAAATTAATTGTTTTTTGGTTTCTGCCCATACCTCATTATTTCTGTTTATGTGCTTTACGTTTGCCTCACAACATAGATGTTTATGGGAATAGATAAATAATCCTACCTTAGGTATACTATTTTGACCAACTTCCATGGAAATAATCAAGGGTAATATATTATTGTCTAGCTAGTAATTTTAGCTTATTTTGAGTAGGATTATTATTGTAATTACTTTAATTTCAATTGTATTCATTATTATTAAATTACACAATAGTTTTGAATTCATATTAATATAATTCATTGTCAATTATGGACTTGTAAATTGTTTTAGGAAAAAGAGGAGAAAAAAGTGTAATAAATTTATACCTATTGATCAATTTATTTTAATGTATATTGTGATATTCCTGTAATTATTTCTATGTCCTTTAATTTTTAAATGATATGTAATTTTGATTGTATGGTCATATTCAGTTCCTTGGTTTGATTTTGTCACAATACAAAAAATTAAAAATAAAATTAATCTTACATAGAATAAGGAAGTGGCAATAAATAAACTATTATGAGTAATTAATAGATCAATCTCATGTTAAAAAAAACAAATAACCCAGACAGTATGTATTCAGATTACAATAGACTATAGACTCGCACCGGAAGCTAGTGTGTTCCTCACTCAGGCACAACATATAATTGTCGACTCACCGCACAACATTCTACTAGTATCAGTTTCATCATGTGTGTTGGTGTGGTGAGAGAGATTGTGTGTCCCTCACTCCCTGTAAGGTGCCTGAGATGGAGGAGCATGCAGCACATATATTATGTTTTCACGTTGTGGTTGAAAGTTATGTAACGTTTTTGTACAAAAAAATTGTAAATGTGTTTAACTGCAGCCAGGATTGTTGTTATATGACACGTGTTCTCTGTTAGCATTATTGTAAATTTGTGTCGTTTTCTTTCTTCATATTATTCAGCTCTGAGGATGGAAATAAATTTTCCGAAACGTCGGCAAACAACCAGCTTGTAGTTCGTTTTTACTTATGACCAAGCCCTGTTAACCTACCTTTAATACTCAATGTTTCTATTAATAACTATTATATGATAATTAAACTTTATGTTGTCGGAAATTGCCTCCTCAATTGAGACTAATTCTCATGATCAAGACGGTGCACACAATAACGAATTCACTTACTGCTAGCGACGGACTCGCCATACGTCCTTCCGTCACATCATACGGTAATGATCAGGGAACGGATTTCTATGTAAATACATATTTACTAAATAAGCTAATATCGATATTAATTTGCATTATCGTTATGTTTCACAATGTGTAGAGTTGAAAACTGCTACTTTTATTTTCCATATTTTTCCATATCTTGGGTTTTGGTACACATTTGAATAATAGTCCGTATACTTTCCATCATTCTGATGAAATTAATCCATGTTGAATAGTAAGATTAACAATGAAATGTCATTAAATATTCAAAATGCATTTCAACAAAAAGAGCTTCAAATTTTTCAGTAATCTTTCAACGCTAGAGTTTTCTGAAAATTATGGAGAATTGACAATGGGAAAGCAAGTTACGAAACTTAATACCATTTTAATTTATGTGAAGAATAGTTCCACTCTCCGGCTTTTGGGCCTTGGCTGAATGGTCTCGAGTGTCCCACGAGGTGAAGGGGGTCGCGAGAAGACGAACTATTGGATTTGTTTGACAGATGACTTTGAGACCTCGATGGCATGTCGGAATTGCTCCTCGTTTCAGTATCTACCCTAACCCTTCTCCTTCCCGCTGATGCTCCACCCGGAAATTGGATGACGTCACAGAGACTTGGGCATGAGAATTGCACTTGTACAGCTTCTGATTGTTAGTTACAATGCAGTCAGTCAGACCGCTGTGTTCCTTCAATTCGAATATTCTCTATAAAGCCAGTGTAAAATGCCAAAAGTAGCACAATCAGCCAGTGTAAAATTAGATATTACATTTTAGAATTTAAGGGGATGCAATACTGAAATTGACTGAAATTTCTGAAAAATATCGATTTTTATATTTTTAATGTATTTGAAAGTGCCAAGTCTCTAGAATTGCCAGTCGTAAGAATTTTTCATGTATCGCGATTTAAATGGCCGCCACGTGGATTTAAATGCCCAGGCGCGTTGCCCGGTTACGCCCCCTTTCCTTTGCATGCAGCCTGGAAACAATTTTTTGGCTGGATATTTTTTAATATCGCGGTAAATATTTTTGCCACTTTGAAGTGTATTCTCTGTGGAACATCTGGGCGCGAAGATGCAGTACTGTCAACGTGTAAACAACGTGTCTTTAGCGTGTGCTCCTGTAGTTCTCAGTTGAATTTTGCATTGTACGTTTTGACGTTTGTGTTTTGGTTCGTGTGACAGCAACAAGTTTTTCTCTGATCCTGTTCATCATATTAGCTAGATTTTTAAGTTATTTGTTTATTATTAGTATTTTGTCAAATAGTGTGAAGGTTAGGTTATCACATAGGTTAGTTTCGTTCATAGTGTTATAAGTACAGTACTATTTACATTGTGTTGTAACTTGTTACGGAAAGGCAAAATGAACAGAATGCCTAAAGATAATCTCAGAAGAAGAAATCAAGATGTGGGGTGTAAAATCATACCTGTTTACCAGAGATTGGCATCAAATGAACTTCTGGGAAGACACAAAATGCAAATGAATCTTTGCATAATGTCATTTGGAGCAAATGTCCAAAAGAAATGTTTGTGTCGAAGAAAAATTTAGAAATTGCTGTGGTGTCAGCAATTTCTGAATTTAACATGGGATGTGAGGCCAGTGAGAGAATAAGAGAAAGTGTGACTGGAGTAAATCTCACGCCCACAAGTCACAAAATTTGTGCAGCCAGGGACAAGCGTCGCTTGCAGAATATTTTATTTTTTTAATTTAATTTTATTTTTTTTTATTTTATTTTATTTTATTTTTTTATTTTATTTTATTTTACGTCAAAAAACAGTTAAAAACTGCGTATGGCGTGCTAATAGTGAACGAGCTATGCAACAGGAGAGGAAAACTGCAAGAAAGAAACTGAAAATGACAAAAAAAACAAAGAAGATAAAAAGAAAGAACAAGAAGGTCAAACATATGGAGCAGGAGAGTTCTGAAGCAAAGTATGACCACTAAATACTTTTTTTAGAAAGTTCAAGTTTTAAATGCCATTTTCTTTAAAAGTAATTTTTTGACATTTTTGTTTATTGAAAATACTTCACATGATGTAATTTTCATGGAATCTTTTTGAAAAATTCAGGATATATTAAAAACTGTATTAAAAACTTAGTGTTGTAATTTTTTAGTGATGCAAATACTTCTCTAAATAAAAAATGTTAAAAGTGTGAAATTCTTTTTGCTAAGCGAATAGTGAGGTATAACATAATTTTTTTTCTGGTAAAGTAATGAATGAAATTCAAAACCAAAACGCTACTATCTTTGTTATTCTTTTCTCATAATGTAAAAAAATTCATTTCAGAATTAATTAAATTACAACAAGAGAAGCATTTGTTAATGATATAAATAAAAAAGTAATAAACAATTATTTTTTTACTGTAACCGTCACGTATCTACCTAACTATTTCGTAGTACGCCGAATTACAGAAGTAAATCTGTTATTTACTTGTTTCGTGACGTGTGATTACACCGTCACACACACCTGGGAATACCTCAAATTATGGATAATTCCCTATCGGTGGTGGGTTCGTGTTTGCTAACTAATATTCATTTAACAAACAAACACAATTTCATAGTTTTAAAGAACAAGTAACATATATTCTTTCCAATATGATCCTTCGTACACTCACGTTCACATATTCTCCTACGTGATTACTTTTCCTTTTGATTACACAATGGTAGCTAACTCCCTACCTAAACTGCAGTTTTCTGTAGAATAATAGTGACTCTGATCTACATTTACACGAAACAAACAGTAAATACATATGTACACTTCTCAAAACAAATTATCTCTTAATGAAACCCATAATTCACAATTTAAATAACCATCCTGTAAAAAAAAATACATACAAACAATATACCAAAATTCACTAATACCTTTTCAATCTTAAATAATACTACACTCAATATTTACACTTAATATTCAGCTTCTGCGTGACCTCGCAGTGCAAAATTCTGTTTTCCAAAGTCTCTTGACTGTTCATGAAATAACGTTTTACCAGAAACAATTTAACAGCTTTCATTCATGTTCAAAACCTTTTACATAGACAATTCCTCTTAAATGATTTCAAATAACATCAAGTCAATTATGTATGAATTTAGATAAAGAATTATACACAAGGACGACTTTTATCAATAAACATAAAAATTATTTAGATCTGATTTCTCTTACGACTGCAAAAATAAATTTACTGGTTATCAAGACTAATATTTAGTAAAACTTGTCCGATCAATGTCTGTTACTGAGGGAAGCTCATATTACAACGTTTTAATTTGTGCAATCATAATTCTATCTTGAAAGTTTTCCAAGCCGCAATTTAGTAAATATTCTTTCTGCTTTTCCGTGACTCACGACCGGCGAATTCTCCAAGCTGGTCCCGCGCTGAGTAGACGGCTGTCGAGCGACGTTCACGCCCCAAGGTCGTCGTTGTCCTGCGACGGTTCGTGCGCTGCCTACCGCGATGGAATCGAGTATTTCCGTACGCCTTCTCCTCGTTGTACAGCCCAGTTAAACCACAGCTTACACGAAGGTGATGGTCGCGTTAGAATGCGAGTCCAAAACTCCAAATTATAACTTTGTTTTAGTGAAAGTTGAGCCAGTTGTTGAATAAACTATGCTTTCGGAATTATCAAAATTCTCCAATAGAATTTTCGAAATGAAATCCCATAAATAAAAATGAAATAGAATAAAAGTAGAATAAGTAACTGCTCAAAACTAAAACTGAAAAAGCTGTAACAAAGAAACAGAAACACGTCCTATGTTACAAAATAATCTCTTCTATATTCCAGCAACGAGAATGTAGCAACGTGGTTTTATAAATTCATTTTAGTCCACTACCACTGTTATTCTTACATTCGTTGCATTACTTGTTTAATATTCCTATCGAATTTTACGTAATCTTGACATATCACAGTGATTAATCCCATGAAAAATACTTAGACAATTACCTTTTAATAAAGCTTCATTTCTGGTATTTTCCACGTGTCCCTCGTCGGTTGTGTGGTGGAATAGTACCCATCTAATCACTTCAGCGTCTCGATCCGAAAAGAAAGACAATCTCGTCCGAGTCAAGCCTCATGCCACATTCGCATTTCTACAAAAGTTCTGATTGGCTAGGGCGAAAGTACGTTCAGAAATTTGTTTCTAGGTAACGCCATCTCTTCGCTACTCTAGGAACTATTTGTAGGGCAAGATGTCGGGTATTGTCACTTGACCCGGGTATTGTCAATGTAGCCGATGACAAGCGGTTACATTACAATCTATTAAAATTAGCAATTCCAAATTTGGCAGTTGATATCTGCATAATATAACTATAATGTACTAAAAAATTGAAGTTGATGTGTCAAAAAGTAACATTTCGAATTTTCGGTATTGCATCCCCTTAAAGATGTAGGTTTATCAATTGAAAAAATATTATTTTACTATAGTCACTTTTTATCATATTAAATTCATATTTAACTCCATAATTTGATAAAAATAAGTAAATATTTCAGATATTTTTAGTCCATATAAATCCCTTCCTTAGCGATGACCCTTAAGTGTATGCTGCCAAAGCCCCAACCTCGTACATCTAAAAGATTCATGCTACTTCTTGATAATTCCTGAAAAATGTAGGGTTGCAGTTCAACCTTACATTCCAAACCAAAAGACCTAGTCATTTCTCAATTCTCGTTACAGCAAACAAAATCCTTTTATAATATTTCATCTCATCTCTTTAGATGTGCACATATTGATTATTTCACTATTCAAAATATCTCTGCAACTCACTATATTCACTTTTCCCCATATAACATCAATGAAACACCTAACAGAAAATGTCTAACTAGAGCCGAAATCGTTCTGCACTCTATTAAAGCCCGTTCTTGATAAATGATAGCTCAAAAAATGGCTTTATTTGATTACTCTTTCAGTTATTATGTTTTTTATGCATTCTACATTAGTCCAAGTGCTCCGTTATCTTAACATACTTATCATTTGAGCATGTTATTCTCCTAGGCCTATTAATATATTTATAAAAATACGGTTTCCATTCTTATGTTCTTTTAAGCGTCATGGCACCTTTGCAATCGCAGCTAATCTGTCTTATCGTTTTTGTGTCAATAAAACAAACATTGCAAACTTTAAGCGTACATTTTTCGTAAATACATACATTTCCGTCACATCATAACAATAATTTTCCACTTGTTTCTTTGTTGGCATCACTACGGTTTATTAAGCAAAAGAAATGTTTACTTTAAAATCTCTTACGTCTCGACACCCTTACTCATTTTTTCCATCACAATATTGATATAATAGATAAAATAATAATAATAGTAATAATAATAATAATAATACATTTGGCAAATTGGAGTTATTGTATTATTTGAGTTTAGCTAACACCAAAGCGTGCTTTTTGAAGGCCGGCATGGAAGGAACAAATATTATGTCGTGTAATTACTCCTCACACACTTTTTTTACGGAATTTATGTTGACATAACCCTTGAAAACAGAAAAACATATTCTCATTTACATTAAATTGAGTGATAACCCCCAATATATCGAAAATCACGAGTAATTATAATAGATTACCAGTTCATTTAGGAGATTCTCTTATAAAGATAGATGGATTTTCTTTATACATTTATTTAGATATTCATTTTATAAATAAATCGTTAGGTAAATAAAAAAGTCAATTAAATATAATGAATGCCCCACTTGAGTTCCTAAATCAAATTTGAACTATCAGTGTTAGCATAGTGATGTTTTACACAATATTTGCAAAAATTCACAATTATAAAATTGCTAACAAGTTTCAGCAATGGATTTATTAACCACATTAGATAATTCAAAGTAAAAATAATGACTAAATAAAAGTCGAAAATGCCAATGGAGCAACGATCTTTTGCTTAGAATACTAATCATCTCGACCGTAATTGCGGATTTTTATTTAAGGGGACAACGTTACTTCCTGAAAGAACTTCATAACAGTAAATTTGTAATTAACAGAACCATTTAAATTAACTCCTTCCATTAAATACCTCGTAGCATATTCACCGTCTTCCATTCATTTTAAAAGTCTCGTTAAATTAGTATAATTTTAAAATATATTTTGCGTTAGGGAAAGGAAGATCTCCCATCGGTAAAAAAAATATTATCGAGGAAACCCCAAAACGTGCCATCGTTGTAAAAATTGTGATTATGCCGTAATAATGAAGAGATTTATAGTAAAGTGATCAAGGAGGTGGGCGCAGAAATTTAAGCGGGCTGCAAGAACGCCGACGCAAACTGTAATCCAGGCACGTAATGAAAAATTACATCGCCGAGGATCGGTGTCACTTAAAAATAAGGAGAGGTCGGAGGAAGTGGCGACGAAGGCGGGCGGCGCGCTGCAACAAAGCTGCGCACGGGGCGGAGCCGGGCGTGGCGGGTGGAATGGAGCGGCGCGGGGCAGGGCGTGGTGGTCAGGTGCGGGGCGGGCAGTACGGGCGGGCGGGGGGGGGCGGGCAGGGCGGGGCGGGGCGGGGCGGGGCGGGGCGGGGCGGGGCGGGGCGGGGCGGGCAGGGCGGGGCGGGGCGGGGCGGGGCGGGACGAGATGAGGGTGAAGGAAGAGGGTCGCGCGAGGGTCCCTGACGCTCACGCCGCTGGCCGAGCGAGAAGACGACGAGGAGAGGAGGAAGGGGATTCGCGAGGAATGGGGCGAATGGGAGGGCCTGACGGCTGCGTACTCATTGGAATATTTTGGCTGTACTCTGTAACTATCGTACATAAGTGTTCCTTTCTTTTCGGTATCGCTATCTTGGAGAGTCTATACACAAACAATATTAATTAAGTGAAGACTCTTAAAACAAGCTCTAGTTTCAGTTGTTTTTCCAAAAACAGAACAGATCATGTCTGTGTACAGACTACAGTATATTTCATTTCAGAGAAGTATATTACAAAGCACTTATTGTATTAATAATGTAGTTCAATTAATGAAATTGGGAACGGAAATATCACGAAAATACTTTTTAAATATTCTGCAATAATGTTTTGAGAATCTTCCACACTATCGGAGGAAGATTATATTCACAATTGGTTTTCTAAACGTAATATTTAGTTGGAAAGAATACGTACGATATATTGCACGCTAAGTATATGATATAAGCAGAAGTGTTTTAGAAAAATGAATAATTGGACTTAAGAAATTTTCACATCCAAAAGTTTCCCTAACGATCTTCACCAAACGCAACTGTCACTGATACACCCCTCCCCCTTTGAGAACCGCAATTTCATTTCCAGCGAATCGCGCACTGACTTCGTAATGCTTGCTCTCAAAGCAACGTCCGCTAGCCAAGCGGGCACGAAAAAAAAAAAGGGGGCACTCGCATCAAAAATGCGCGCAGATTGTTATTATTCAGATCACGCGCGCGTATTCATCTCGGCGCCCACTCATTCGCCGAGTCGACAGCCTCCTGATCCCTGCTAAAAGTCTCGTCCTCGAGGGCAATCACTGCCCGCCCGCCCGGCTCCTTGTAACTTAGGTGGAGCCCTTTTCGCCCATACACTTCGCTACCCTTAATCTCTTTTAATCACGTCTACTATGGAGATTAAAAATATTTTTCCCCTTCTTCGCGTTCGTTTGCCGTGGCGGGGGCGTCGGCCTCGGAGTGGGAGTGGGAGAGCCATCAGCGCCCCTGTCGCCTCGTCGCAGCACGCTTAAGTAGCGATCGCGGCGGAAAGGGTCTTAACTAGTTAAAAGGTGGTTGTTAAAAAATTACACGGAGTTTTAAATTTAGCGATAGGAACTCAATATTTGATCCCCGACGACAGGCAGAGGGTGAATGTGGTAGGTGGAGGAAACTTCAAGAAGATCACAGAGATGGTGATTATAGAAATTTATACGCAGAAAAAGGGAAAAGAGCTTGATTTTTACTTTGTGTGTATAAGTTTACAAAGAGTGTTATACATCATTAAAATATCGAGAAAAGAAGGTAAATGTTTTTCTTTGAAACTGACGAGATTTTTTTATTTCGCGTTTCGAATTCAAGATTGAGATCGTCTGTCTCAAATCAGAGAAACGTTCGTCAATACAGGGAACCTCAATTCAAAGGGCGACTTAAAATATTTGTCAAAGAGATGTGTATCAAGTTCTGCTTGAAGCAAGACGGGAATCGGCGAGAACAAAATTAAATTGTGTGATATGCCACGTATGAGGAAATGGAGGGAGTAAGATAAATAAGAAATAACAATTATTTATCTTAGAAACTATAGTTACCATTTGAATGTTCATAAATTAAAAAAGTACATAAAATAAAAAATCAGATACACGAAAATATTTCTCCATATTTATTATGAATTGTATGAAAAACTAAAAGTTTAAAGCAGAAAGAGAACTAGTAAGGATAATCAACTAATAAATAAGCGAAACTTTAAGTAATAGTATGATATATGTGTTTTAGAATAAAATATATGATTTCGATGCATATACGGAAAGGCTTTGAATAAATGCATGTATGGAAGGCTTTCCGTCAGAAGTTCCAATTCTTTTTTTTTTTTTTTTTGAAAAGTTACAATTTACTAAAATCAAGTATTTATAATAATACAATATAGAAATTTAATTTATACTACAAAACAAGTAAGCTTAAACTCGATTCTTTAAATTAATCGGGAATAAATCAATACGTTTTAAATTTTACATCTCATCTAAATGTCAATTAAGCGCACGTTCTGGTGTTGCCAAAAGGAAACATGGTGGCTGTCCTTTCAAAATACTTCAAATATGGCAGCCACATCGCCACTATATAGATTTCTATTGTTCTATCTCGTTCAGGCATTGACCGTTCTGTTCAATGTACTATTATAGGACCAAACAACGACATTCGATACTGACTATGGAAAATTATAGAATAAAAAAAACTTAATTTCAATAAAAGGGACTATTTTTAAATCAAGACATCAAAGAAAGGGTGTAATATTTGGCAATTTATTTTTGAAAAGTGTCAAAAGTTTATAAAACAGTATATAATAATGTTATAGCAGATTTTGCCAAAAACGATAGATTACCTTATGTCGTCAAATTGGACGTAATCACTTTTAAGAATCTAATTTTCAGTCGCCTAACCTATAAAAACTCACTATACGCTACTCCAACGAGTTTAACACCTCTTAGAAAATATTAAATCAATAAGTAAAGGTGTAAGAAGAAGGAAAAATCCTGGAAAGAATAGTCCGTTAGTACAAGACGTATGTACGATGTAATCCGCCGGCACACGTTTAATCTTCGTGCATTTATAATATAACATCAACAATTTCACAGCGCAAAATCATAATCTCATAAAATAATATTCAATAAAGATGTGAAATTCTTTACCTCCTTCAGAACTCTTGTGGTGTGAATCTACCAAGATGACTACTTTTCCTTCAGTTGTGGAGAGTAAACGGCGTCGTTAAGGTTCTTTGTCGTACACGTACTGTAACATCTTCCTTTGGTCGGAGCCAGTGGCGGCGGATTCTATAGTGTGTGTTCAGTGTCCAAGAATGTCCTTTTCTCTGAATGGCACAATACAAGGAACGGTAAAATTACAGGAAAGAAAACTAAACCATTGTGTTAATCCAGACGATCATTAATATTATGTTTCTGACCGGGAGGACCTAGGTTCGAGTCCTGACGGCGGCAGGATTTTCGACACTAGCTTTTCAGTTAGGTCGAATTCAGTCGCTGTCTGGAGGAGTGTCGTGACCGGCCGCACAGTTTCGAAGGTGCCGCCACAGTAGGGCGTTACCGCCCCTGGCGGCAGCGGCCAGCGGCAAGCGCAGGCCTTAAAAGATGTGCGGCCGCCACGCCTGAGCGAGCGGGGCGAGTCACAACCTCCGCCCCCGGCTACGCCTGCCAGCCTGCGGACCTTGCGGCCCGGAGCGAATATAAGCCGGCCGTGGCCCGGGGAAAGGCAGAGAGTGAGCGGCCGAGTAACTGCGAGGTGTGTGGCGACAAGTGATAGAACCTGGAATATTGTGATTACGACGAACAGTGCTGCGACCACGGACTTTCCCACTACGGAGAATTGGTGACTCGGCGATATTTTGGTGTTTCTACTGATTACGACAACTCGGCTAAGTTTCTTTGTATTTTCTCCTGGATATTCGGCACTATAGCTCTGTATCTGTTTTCTCTATCAATAAATTGTTGATTGAAATTTGAGTGTGTTGAATTTGGACACATCAAGGAGAATTCTTGTGGCCGACTGCTCTAATCGGTAGTTTTCCGTGTTTTCTCCGATCAACACCAGGCGAATGCCGGAGCAGTACCCTACCAAACGGGCCACGGACCGCGCGCGATCTTTCCTTCCTCTTCCTTGTCCTATCCTCTCCCCTTACACACACACTTACACTAACATGCACTACACTACCACATATTCCGGGAGACCGGTCGGGAGCTTAGAGCTTGTCCCGGCTGGGGCGGTGCCCCGCTGGTGGGAGAGTCCTGGTTAAAGGGAAACCCCACTGGCCGACGGTAGGTCGGAGCCGGATCTCGCCATCCAGCGGGGGAAGATCACCGCCAACTCCCGCGAAAAAAACATGCACTACACTAACGGGACTAATGACCAAAGCCGTTGACGCGCCCGGAAACACGAAAAAATCAATCAATCAATTTAGTATTATGTTGTTCTTGTAGAACGACAAAATATTGTATATTTTTCATAAAGCTGGTACGGTCAACTGATTTGGTCTCGTGGCACATAGACGTAGGGCACGTGCGCGTAAGTGAGCGGATACTAAGGTTGTGGGTTTGAAAACCGGATGACGCATTCATGTTTCCAATTCTGTTTGTGACATGGGGAAATTCCCAGCCCTTCGTATATCACATCACAACAGTAATTCTTATGTTATCGCTTGTATTGACCGATAACGAAATGTGATATCTAGGCGCAATCGGTCTGTGTTGATCCTTAATTGATGAACTGGTTACTCACACCCACAATAATTGTTCAAGCACCGAAATGGGTCACAGCTCGGGAATATAATATGTATAGTACATGATCGAATCTAGGGCTACCTCAGAGTTTTGTTCGTTGAGCTAAAGGGAGCTCTTCACTGGGGATTGTCCCCAGGAGACCCGTTTTACCGCGGTAGATCCCTTCAGCGCCGATAGAGTGAAAGTCGGGAAGGGTGTGGGGGAAAAACGGAAAGATGGCTCCAACTCTAAAGAAAGGGGAGCTACAACTGTGTACAGCACTCTTTTTGTGCCCCACTAGTATCCAAAATGTCTGCCTGTCTGTCTGTGAACAGCATTAGTTCCTATTCCACACACAGGATTTTTCAAGATTGATCTGGGTGACGTCGACTCTTCAATTTGAAATAGATATTTCACCTTTTTTAAACAAAAATGTACATTAAATGTAAATTTTACATGAAGATCCAAAGACATTTCCAAAATTTTCTCAAAAATAGTTGTAAATATTTTATGTAATTTTTTCGAACAGAGCAAAGTCTGCTTGTTAATATGACGGTACTATTTTTTTGAAACATCTAAGTTTTTGAAAATGGCAAATATCAAATATAGATTTCCTCAACAAGAATATTTATGAAGATAACATTTTTTAAAATAAAATCTATTCCTCAAAATTGAATTTTTAAACAATGCGATGCACCATTTTTGATAATATTTTTAATTATGTCAAAAATTTTTTTTTATATATTATTTAATTTAATTAAATTTTGAATGTTCAAAATTCAAATGTTGAACATGGAGATATATTTTTCAATACAATTTATTTCTCAATATTTTATCATTAAATCATGTAAAACACACATTTTCGAAAATTTTTTTCTTGTGATTTTGTTTTTTTAATTTTTTTTTTTCTTAAAATTAGGTAAAACAATTTTTAAATATACCTTTTTCAAAATACTAGTAGGTTTTTGAAATTTGCAATTATATTGTTTGGGATTTTCGAGTGGTAGCTAAAATGATAGCAAAGGAACAATTTATTACTTAACCGTTAACTTATGTGATGTAGCATGAAATATTTTTCAATGTAACAGATAATATGAGACCATTATGAACTATCATTAAAGAAAGATTCATTCATTTTGTTACAAAGCAATATTTAAATGAAATGAGTATAAATGAAATCATTTTAGTGTGGTGAGGAGTATCAAATTATTTCATCGTTTCTCATTTTTCACCTTCACACATCCTTGTGTGAACAAAGAAACAAAGTAAAAACGTAAGTAAGGCGCATTGTGCGCAGAGGAGACTCGCCGACGACGGCGGCCATCGCTTTCTTGAACGCGTTCCAAGTGAAAATTCGCCCTTCCCCTCCCCCATCAGAGTCGCGCCGCCTCTCGCCACCCTTTCATTCCTCCTCCCCCTCCGCGCCGCATACATTAAAGATCGCTGCGGTCCCGTCCTCTTCTCATCCCATCTGCGCCCACGTCTTGGGGCTTAGCGTCATTTATGTACTAATTTCTTTTTTAATCCTCCCTCGTTCACATCTCCTCGTGATTTGCAAATATGGAGGACTTAAAAAAAAGAAAGTAGCTGGAAGGAAAAAAGTTGGTACTTCTTAATAAGCAGTACGTGACTGTTTTTGGATCCAGCCCAGTCCTCCTTTATATTGGTAGGATTTAAATAATTTAAGAAGTAACGACACGATGAGGACGCCGTCCGAGAAGAAAAAGAAGAGGAGTATCAGAGAGCGCTTGATTGCTATTGCTCTCTAAGAAGGGCAAAAAATAAATGGTAAGATTATATTGGAACATTGGTTTGCTAAGTTTTTAAAGACGAGGAACTCCAAGAGAGGAATCTCGTTATTTTACAAGAAATTTAATGGGAAGAAATCTGAGAGCAAACACGGAGAACTCAACCTGAGGGCCAAAAGAAACAATGTGGCTTACTTCAATGTTTTAAAATTTGAATTGTAATTATTGAATGATATTCTCATTTGTTTGAAGACCCAAATTTAATACGAGATAAAAGAAGAAGTATTTGCGTGTCTGCATATGTATGCTTGAAAACAAGTTATTTGTCTGATACTAACATCCTCGAAGTGTCGTTATTTCTTGAAGGAAAAAATTGGAGCGGTTTTTGAGAAAAAAATGGTTAAACAATTTTTAAATTGCTTCTATTTCGCCGAAAGTTACATGGAAACTATTCATATTTCAAATTGTGACCTTATTTCCAGATAGTCCTTTAAAGAACAGATTGAATTAAGGAAAAATGTCTATGTTCAATATTATAGTTATAGAAAAACGTTCCCAAAAAATTGTACTTTTGGAATTTTCGAAAAATCTGGAATTTTAACAAAGAACAGATCTGCACCATTCTCTCTTGCGTCTTTTACGCTATCCGAGAACAAAATTAATCAAAAAATTGAGGGACTTTCAAAATGTTTTGGAGGCTTCATGTAAAGAACCCTAAAAAAACATATCCGGTTAAATCTTCCAGCCTCGACTTCGTTCAGATCGATTGGAGAATATCAATTTGGAGAAAATCGGCTGAACTGAAAGCTAGGCGCTAGCGTTGGCCAGAGACGGACGGATGGACAGAAAGTTTGGTCCTTTATCGATTTGTCTGTATCAATGATCCACAAAACATGGATTCTGGCTATACCACGTGTTAGAGGAAGTATGTTACTATATGTAGCAACATAATTTATCCACTTTTTCTCTACCAGGGCCCAGCAATAAGAGTATTTCTGCCGAAAATTCGCTGTTTTCTGGCGCACTTTTACATCACTTTGTTTTCTTATGAAGTACTACTTTCGTAAGGACGAGAAAGTAAAACAAATAATTATCTATTCATTAACAATTTATATTAATATTATATTCTATTAACAATTTACTAGGAACTCTCTATTATTGCATTTATGTTTATACACCACTTTCGGTAAAACCTTCAGAATACTGTGACCTCTCTGAGTTCTCCTGAGAGCCAACTCGATGTTCACCCCTACCCCTCGTTAGGTAGCTGCGATGCCTGGGCGGGGTAGACCCCGGGATGGGGTGGGGAGAGATAGAGGGGAAGGAGTGATAGCGAGTGTTGGAAGGAAGCAACGACAGAACTGAGGTCACCATGCCGGTAGCAAGATTGCGTTCACAAACTGCAAGATTCCATTACCAAAGAAGGAAAATGTGGAGTATACCAGCTAGATGAATTCTGGCAATATTGGACAGAGAGGTAAGAACATCTCTCGCAGAAGTAAATATTATATTAGATGATAAATGTTATAATAGGAGAGCTCTATTTTCACATTTCATCTACTTGAAAACGATAACTGTTCCAATAAAATGTTTCAAATATTACACGTGGAATAATGGGTAAACATTAAATACTTTAGAAAACATTGAAACTTTAAATTGATAAATAAGTCTTCAACACCCTGCCTTAACGACCAAATTAGTATAAAAGACAGACTTATTTCAAATATTATTTCACTCCCTTTACCAGATAACACTCTTTCCGGTGCATACGTGTTCTTAGCAAAGTTGCTTGTGCCAACATAGTCATTAACACGTGTAAACCATGTCCTGGTTAAACATTGTATTGTATTGTATTATATGTTGTGATAAGCCAATAACCTCAGGTTTACTTTTAATGATAGAATCGGCATCTGGCGTTAGTAATAATAGCATTGTTTGCAAACTCGAAAGACAAAGAATACGCTTTGTTTGGACAACCGATCAACAAAGTGTGATAATCTATGCTTGACGTCATAGCGCTATGCAGATGGACACAGCCCCGAACACATTATACGAAAAATGTGTAGAGAGGGCATTGAGAGCCGTTATCTTGTGGAAGGACGCATGAAATCAGTCCCTACAAAGATATTGAGGCGAACACACGTAAGCGGTTGGTGAGGTGCCAACGGATTTTCAGCATAGGCTGGGTATTATTTAAATGATAGTGAGGCGGGAATTTATGGTTAGTTTGAGGTTTGAGAGCTTGGTATTTAAACTGTAGTATTACATTTTAATTGGCAACTTTATTAATGTAGTAATGAAAATTTCGAATCAAAATAGAATCCGTGTTTCGAGGGGAAGAACGTAAGGGTAGCTCCGTAGATGTAAGAATTTTTCAATAAGTAGCTGAATATAGTCAGTCGCGAGTAGGTGTTTCATACGATCTAGTAAAATATCACAAGATAAGAAATAATTTCACAATGTTGTTTTCTTGCATTTTTTTCTCTTTCAGATAGCTACTACTTTTACATATGCTACTTTTCTGAGAGACGGCTCTGTGTTTGACTTCGGGCGGGGAAAAATTGAAGTTGTAGTTTTCTAATAGGCGTATATTAATGGAATAGGCGTATTCTAATATTTCTTTCGTCACAGTTTCTACAGGCGTGTGACGAAAGAAAAATCTCGAGCAGGCCAAGTAAACTCCGGTGTTGGAAATGAGTCATTCTCGCCCTTTCCCCCAGGAATAAGAACATTGCCCACGTTTGGGAACACCGCTAGCTGGCAAGCTTGGATTAATCCGACTCGAAAATGCCAAATCGGTTAGTGAAACGGAACAATGGAGTAAAAGACGTAAAAATCGCATTTCATAGAGCCTAAACAAAGCTCCAGGACTAGAAAATATGAGACTGAAACTTCTCAAGAATGTTGGAGATATGGTTATCAAATATTCAACTAGTGGTACTTCAACAGCACGTACTTACTCGCATTAGATGATAGACGTTTCTTTCCTCTTTCATGTAATTTCATGTTTTTAAGAATCAGCAGTTTTTATATTATTGTTATTATATATAATATTAATTCATATATTATTATATTATTAGCATTATTATTACCATTGTTATATTATTTGCATGATATTTATTAGCTAATTTATGTAATTAACTGTCTTATTTTATCATGGTTACGTTAAATTATAATAATGTAATTTCTGTCCATATCAACACATTTCCTCCAGCACCTGTAAAACCTATTATCTATCATAGAGCATTGGCGCGAGAACTCAAGTGAATAATCATCAACGCCAACTCAGCAATCCAAAACACCGTTTCATTTACCCAGAAACATCGCCAGAAACAGTGAGCGGTGAGCAACGACAATAGCGCCAACACTCGCTCCTAAGGCCGCTCGTGTTTTGATTAATTGATTGATTGATTTTTTCGTGTTTCCGGGCACGTCAACTGCTTTCGTTATTAGTCCCGTTAGTGTAGTGCATGTTCTTTTCTCGGGAGATGGCGGTGATCTTCCCCCGCTGGATGACGAGGTCCGGTGCCGACCTACCGTCGGCTAGTGGGGTTTCCCCCTAACCAGGACTCTCCCACCAGCGGGGCACCACCCCAGCCGGGACAAGCTCTAAGCTCCCGACCCGTCTCCCGGAATATGTGGTAGTGTAGTGCATGTTAGTGTAAATGTGTGTGAGTAAGGGAAGAGGATAGGACAAGGAAGAGGAAGGACAGATCGCGCGCGGTCCGTGGCCCGTTTGTTAGGGTACTGCTCCGGCATTCGCCTGTGTTGATCGGAGAAACTACGTAAAACTACCGATCAGAGCAGCCGGCCGCTAGAATTCTCCTCCAGAGAGCGACTGAATTCGACCTAGTGTCGAAAGCCAGTGTCGAAAATCCTGCCGCCATCAAGACTCGAACCTAGGACCTCCCGGTCAGAAGCGCTGCATTGACATCAGTTGATGCACTGAGCTACCGCTCCCGGTCCGCTCGTGTTCAAGACATGTACTCCTGCAATAATCTGTTGTTTGAAAGGTTGGCTACTATCGTCGGATTGTTTATTTGGTACTCTATATAACAATAGTCTTGTGGGTTGCCTAAATGAAGTTTAGTGATATTAAAGGTATTAGTAAAATATACTATTTTCTACGTATGGGTAATTCCACTTGAAAACCGACCCGAAAGAGTATGAATATAAAATATTATATACTTTCATCGCAATTTGAAATTTTGGAATATTAACTGTGATGGAAATGTATAGATAACATTAATATTTAATTTGGAAATATTAACAAATGGAATTAATTTATGATTATCAGTGTTGTTACATCAGCTAATATTCAATAAGTTTTGATACAGAAATGTATTCTTATGCTTTGGGAAAGTATGCACACTATTTTAAAAAATGGATTCTATGAAAAAAAAACTATTTCGACTTTAATCACTCGCAACTTTTGAAATTTCCAGTTTCACGCGCGAATTCTTTTTCTTTTTTTTTTTTTTTTTTGCGTGAAAATTAGAATTTGTATAATATTTTGGGACAACAAAATCGAAAATCGAAGATAACGTATTTTTGGAATTTAGGGTTGAATTAAAACTGCACTATTGAATTCGAGAGTAAAAACATTGGTATAAAAAGCAAATAATGTGAAACTCAATGCAAAAACCTTTTCATTGAACTGTTTACTATCTGGAAAAACATTTTTAATATATTAGAATGGATTTTCACATGAGATTTCCATTTTTTTCTGGAGTTCTTCCAAAATACTCAGAAATGTTACTAATTTCGAGTGTAAATAAAAACAAGGTCAAAAGTCAACCATATGCACTAAATATAGTGCTTCTAGCTTTCCCTACATCACATTAAACAAGTTAAAAAATTTTTAGATCAGTCGGAAGGGTCATGCTTTTTTCGACCGATGTTACGTGGAATTATCATATAATTCTTTACGTAGAAAAATTACGATGTTCGAATTTTGGTTACTTTTCTTGTGGACTATATGCGGAGTATGATTACAGGGAGAAATATTATTCGTCACAGTCACAGTACGGCACTCGAACATTCGTTGCCTTACGTCTATGAAAGTGAAATTACTTTCATCATCACCCTCGTAAATGAATGTGACATGAAAATCATTTCACGTCAGTGCATTTAATGAACGATTTTCCAAGGAGCTGATACAGCATCTCAAAATACATGTGACTTCTAGGGCATGTCATATGGTCGAAAATTATCCTTCTTTATAAATGAACAGATGTAAAAAAAAGTTGATAACTAAGTTCCGCTTGCGAAATTAGCCACGATTGTTAGGTTACTCATTTTACACTGGTGTTCTACTGATACACAAAACACCTTTGACTACATCAGAATGTGTATCTTTCAAAAATCACAGGCCGATGAGATGCCTACCAATGATAGACAAATGTCACATGAATAACTGCGTTTTATTTCTCTCTTCACATTTCGTCACATTTCCCTCTTCGACATTCATTGACAAAACGTGACAATCTTCGACATCCCTACATGTCCTAGAAGTTTTAACGTTTATTCTGAGTCATTGTAGTACGCGGCATGCGATTCGCCAGACTCGCTAACTTAAAAACGTGAAACGTTCACCCAATCGAATGTTTGTTCCCTTATGTTTACCGAGTTGGCACTGGTTGGGCGCCCGCCGGCGCCCCGCCGCCAAGAGCTCGTCCGACGCCGCGTGCGGGGCCGGGCCCGTGGTCGGCGCCGGGAGCGGGGGCGGGCGCGCGAAGAGGCCGTGCCGCATGGGGTAGGCTCCAATGGCGGAGCGCGTTGCTTTGTGCCCGAGGCCATTTCTCGCTTCACGGCTGCCCGCACTGCGTCGCCACAAAGGCCGCCTTTAGTGCCGCCCACAAAGCGCATTTTTAACGCGACAAGCAAACGCATTTCACTTGTGAAAGTGAACGTTTTTGTTATTAGAATAATGGCGAATTAGAAAGGAAATAAAAGCGCTGGACCATTTAAAGCATTCATCACAAAAATTGCTAATATTCTGCCCCGCATTTATTGGAACGTGGGCTCGTGTTGCTCTGTGGTTGGTGATCCGCACTCTTCATGGAAACAGTTGCAGTTCACTCTGAAATATTACGAGACAAGATTTGCAAACAGTATCACACCTCTTGTGATTTTATTGAATGGAGATGTTCTTGTGAGAGTCACAGACATAGAATTCACGCGTTATCATTTTAATACATCTTATTTGAATCTTTTAAATACATTTTTCCTAAAACGTAAGAAAATGAATTCTGGTGTGCAATCCTATTTTGTGATACAGGTGTTTCTTTGCTAATCTAAATCGCGAAAGGAAACGGAATTGGATAAGGAAAACGTGGTCACTTAATTGAAAGCTCTAATAGTAATTGAAAACGTGGTAACATAATTGAAAACATGGTCACTAATTGGAAAAATTCCCTTCAGAAATCATCACACCCAAATCTATACTCCTGAAGGATAGATAACTTTCTTCAAATAAAGAAGTACCGAAACTTTCTTCGTTATAATCTTGTGAAATGCAGAATTTGCATTTTATAATGACTTGCAGAAACTGTATTAACTTTGTAGTGTCGAAATATTCTACAATTGTCCCATAGTCTCACTAACCCACTATTATGGGTTAGGTAAAACTGAATAATATTACGTTTTTGTCACTTTCAAAAAAATGAAGTATTAATTTCCAGACTTACTGCTTCCATGTAAATTAAATGGACTTTGCGAATAATAGAATGGGAAGCGTGAAAATGGGAACAATATTCAGTTTTTAGTAACCTGCGGTAGTAGGGACAATGGGATCGATTGTCAGGCAGTTTTGTATTGTCCCAATTTAAAATGTAAAATACTTCTCTTTACCTTATATACGGTAGCATGAAAAATGAGGCTGATGCAAAACTACTGTGATGCAGTTTGAGGGAAGCCCCTAGACTATTACAATTACACCAAATAATTACAATATCCAAATTATGCATTTTACAAGACAAGCGAGGAGAAAGCTCGGTAAATAATGCAAGTCCCTCGTTACAGATTGGTTGGGTGTTAGTGCGAAAAAAGGTATCTCTACCACGGAAGTTATATATAATAAGTGATGAGGTAAGGCGAAGAACAAATATGGAAAATGAAACTATCTAATGAAGTGAATTAAATGAAGTGAATTCATGTAAACAATAAATATTGTGGTAGATAAGATTTTTAATAAACTGAATATATGTCGATAATTTCATTTATAATTTGTCAACCTAGCAATTCTATCTTATTTGACTTGAAATGTTAGAACACTGCTGAAAAGAAGTATTTTTTCTGTAGCCAGAAATGAAACAGGTTCAATCAATTCCTACAAACGTTTCTTCTAGATTTACGAACTTCGAGTAAACAGAAGAGACAGAATTTACTCAAGACCTGCAATTCTGCACACACGAAACCAACGCCAAACCGTCTTCATACAAACGATTGCCTTGGGCCTTCCTTCCTCTCAAGGGGTGACTTAGTGAAACGAAAAAGTTTCTTTTTGTAATCTCAGCAAACGTTCTTAAAAAAAAAGTGACATGCGACTCGGTCGGGGTCGAATTCAGAGAGTGTATCATAAAAGCGCGGTTGGCAGACGGGAGAGGAAATTAACGGACCGAGTATCTCCAATTATTTGCGCCTTCTTCTTTGAAACTCTCCTTATCAAGCGTATCGGCGGAAAGTATTCTTTTGAAGTGTAGTCATCAGCGAAGAGCTGTTGACATTTCTTTGATTCCCTGAGCGTCGCCTTTAGGAAAAAAAAGGTACGCGCTCATTTCGAGATGCCCTCCCCCTGCAGCAACCCTCTCACACGGCGTGCCGTCGTACAGCGGCGGCCGCGCACTCCTGTTCACCTGAGCACACACCGCAGCGCTCGTAAATCGAACTGGAGGTGGAAGCTGCCGGCGTCTTTTCTTTATGCACACACGTAATCATTTCGCTTTGAGCTCTTTTGCTTCCCGGCAGAGGACGTAGCTGGTACACAGGATGTTCCTTAATTGCACGCGGAAAAGCATCCTGTCTCCTTGTGACGAGGGTAGAGGTTCGGAATAGAATGCGTTGTATGTATCTTGCTACCTGCCACTGGCTGCTTTGGTGCCTTCTCCTGTCTGGGCGACCTGCCATGTTCTGTGGAAAGAAGGAAATGTCATATATTCGTGCCAATTTGCACACATCATATTACTAGCACATAATGTCCCTTCAATAAGTATTTTATCTGAAAGTACCGAGGCACAAAAGACATCACCTCGCAAGCTTTTGTTCTTTTATCAGTCACATGCGTCTTTATCCCCTGTTAACATGCAACCCTTCTGGTTTGTTAAGGGTACTTGTACCTACCGGTATGTTAAGTAATTTAATGTCCTTAGCAACGGGTTTTAACATTCTTGCAACGTAAACAACCATCGATTCATCGCAAGTCAAATGTTTGTTATGGAAAAAAAAACATTGCGATGTACAAAACAAATCTGATTCAAACAATACAGATGTAATTCACATTGGTTTGGGGAAAAATTATTTTTAATTGTAATATTATTAATACTACAATCAGAAAATGTGTATTAGGTAAAATAACCTCATATTCCTCACATTCTACCAAATGAAACTACTCCAGTAATCGTATTTACTGACGATATGAAGGTGTTTACTATTAATCAACGCTCCAATTTCCTAACCGAACGTCGTTTCTTTAGGTATCTTTAGGTTCAGGGAAATTATTTGCATCCAACTTTCTCAAACCACCGTATATGAATATTGTTTATATAGATATGTCGCAAGCAACAGCCCCACAATACCGTACTAACGTGCCGGAGTAACAGTCTGTGGTAAATCCCATTAAAATTGCAATAAACGTGAATATATTTCAGAACAGATTATGTTTTAGCAATACATCACAATCACTTTCTGCATATTTATGTTGAAATATTTTAAATTTTTGATGTACAGCAAGGGCATATACATTATATTTGAACACTTTCTGTACTTACAGTCTTCTTCCCAGGGACATAGACGACCTTTTTGAAGAACTAGTTGAATATTTACTTTGTTGCTCCAATTACACAACTGTTCTCAACATCGAAAGATACTAAAAACATTGATGTGACAGTTTATTGATTCACTGTTGTGATTAAAAAAAGGAGTTCCACGAAGTCATTACACATGCTGACGGTTTAGATTTTTGCTGATAAGCATTGAAAGAAGAAACCGTAACTAAGAGTTCAGAAAGGTTCTTATAATAAAAATACTAAATGATATATCAGTGATTCCTTCCTCAAAAAAGGGGAGCAAACCACGCTGGGGTCCATCACTGATCTCTCCTCCTGTTGGTATGCGCCTGTTAAGGATATTCTTCAATGAATTCCTATACCATAGGTTTTGACATTCATATTTGTAAAAATGAATTATATAATGAAAATGAATGTATTTTATTTTAATGAATGGAGGTTAGTTTTAAAACAATTTAATAATTTATTGGTTACAAAGTTAAAACCAATACAATGATCGTATGGGAAATTATGTTGTTCGAGAAGATATGGTGTCACCTCGATTTCATGCATTTGAACTTGCGCCTGCCAGCCGGCATCCCATTACACACTTACGTTTTGCACACAGTCGAGACTACGGTATCCATTCAGTTATTTTCACATCGGGAATGAGGCGTGTTCCTTCCAAGATTTGCATTCTTATAATTCGATCCCATGTCACAGTTGTTCACATCTGATTAATCTTGTTAAGCACATACGATTGCGGCTGCATAGTAAGAAAAATGTATACACTTCCGTCATGAAATGAATGATGAACGTAACACCATTGGAAGAAAATATATTTCACTCACATAAACGCATAAAATGTGGGCTGAATTTCCACTGCCTTTTTCATGTAGCCGCCCTTCATAACATAGAATTCACATTACAGCTAGATGAAAATTAGTGGTCTTCATACTCCTTCCTTGAAGTGAATACAAGAACGTTACACAATGCATTATTGAATTGCAGGACATTAAAATGATAAAAATAAAAATATTGGAAATTTACTAAACGTGAATATTTTTGTGTCTCGTTCGTTCTATTACATATAGACCATGGTTCAAATCTAGAATTGTGGGAATTCTGATTGGATGTTGTTGACGTTCTTATAAGAAGAAATAAAAGAAGTCATCTTCGTCAACATATCATGTCAATATGATATGTTGACGAAGATGACTTCTTTTATTTCTTCAAATCTAGAAATAAACATACGTATTCCTCAAAATCAAAGTTCTTAAATATGACTCGACACGCTAAAAAATCACCTTGAAATTCTTTACTAAAACCTGTCAAGGCATTTCACAATTGTGAAATTGAATCAAAAACAAATTAAGTTTCTTTAAAAAAAAAATTTAAACGGAATAATTTCTAACATTTTGAAATTCGTAACCATTCCTCGTTAAAAATAATTCATGATATTACATAAAACCTTACTCTTCATAATAGTGAATGTGTTATATTACACAAAAACCATCGTTAGCAGTAGTAAATGGGATTAGTTAATTAAATGATATAAAGGAATAGTCAACAAATGGCAATAACAGTGGAAATAACCACAGTATGAAATTATACCAACAAAAAAAGGAAGACAGACAAAAATCCAAAATACTGGTACACGAAAACAATTTTACGGGAAAATCTTTACTTCTGACATTTAAGTATTAGTAAAAATCTGAACCCATAAAAATGTGAGACTATAATTTTTTTATAATAAATGCTGTACTCGTTTTTGTACTTAGATAAGCTTGCCCTGAGCCTCCTCACCAACAAATATATTTTTAAATTTTGTGACTTGTTTGTAGCTATTTGTCCGGGTGTTTATTAATCACAGTTGTGTATTTCACAAGAAAAGGAATGAATTCTACGTGCATCCCTGTTCTAGTGTGCCCTGCTCCATCGTAATCCACCCTGACCTGCCCTGCTCCGTCCCGCCCGGTCTCACCCTGCTTCGACCCTTCTATGTCCCCTTCGAACTCATCCCGCCAGATGCACCTACTCAGCCACATTCAGTCCCTCCTCACCTTGTCTTACCTGGCCTCTCACTCTTTGACCTGGTGCCGAACCGCCCTACAATGTTGACTACCATAATCGTTGTTAGCACATCGTTGCTACGAGAAGCACTAAACAAATGCATTGCGACTCGCGACATAATTTCCTGTAACAATATTTTTGCCCTCAATTACACTAATTGCGCTATCTGAAGCAATCAAAATCAGTTAGAAGGAAATTTTGTGGACTTTTAATTTTGAAGGATTTTCTCGACGTCTTCTAGACACGAAAACTGAAAGGGTGCGCAATTAAATTTTGATTTAAGACGTAGACAAAGGATGTGGGGATAGTTTTGCGGCACCCCATGTATCCAATAAATTTTCTCTTGTTTTGAAGGCGATGTGCATAATATTTCATTAAGATCGGAATAGAAATCTAGGTTCGTATAAAATTAAGCATTATTCTTTAGATAATGGAAACATAATAATTTTAACTAGTGGTGTTGCATTAGCACATACTTTTCTCATATTATTTACAATATTAAAAAAAATTACAATTTTCAATTTTTGCAATTTTCGAAAATTCGGAGATTCCAACGAAAATCTGACTTGTCTCGCTTTTATAAGCGTACTTCGCACTATACGAGAGAAAACATCAAAGAGAAAATTTGGAGAAGTTTTTGAGAAAATACTGTATTTATATTGCATTTATTTCACGCAGAACTACGCCAAAATTACTTGTTTTTAAAACTTGTACTTCACCTTTTTAAAAAAAATAATTTTGAAGAATCAGTTTTATTGAGAAGAAAATCTCTCTTTTTAATATTGTAGTTACAGGTACACGCCGGAAAAATTAACTTTTGCAATTTTTGAAAATGCAGAGTTAAAACGAAAATCGATCTTGCATAATTTTGAAGCATTTAAAGGAAACATTTGGAGTCATTCTTTATAAAATTTTGAAAATGTTGAGGTTTCATGTAGAGTAGAAAAATCATGATTCCCGTTTAAAATGGAAGGGGCAGTGACATCTCTCTCATCGATTAGGGAACATCAATTTTGTAAAAAATTTTGGAGTCTCAAGTGCGCGGGCCGACAGACAGAAGGACCGGTGGAGGGATAGACGAACGGACACACGTTGTGACATAAACAAATGTGTCGATATTAAGGAACCCGAAAAAGTGTATTTTCACTAACAGAAGCGTTTCTGGTCTCCACGGATGTACTTGTAGGAACGAGATTTATCTAGCTTTTTAATACGAGTGAGCTATAGAACAAATGTTCCCCTCAAAAAATAGCCGCTGTTTGTTTCAGAATTACACTGCTTTGTCTACCACGAAAGTAGTACGAGAGAAAGTAAAAAATTGCCTAAAATCCCCCCCCCCCAATACTCTACCTTACAGTAACAATCCCATTAAAATCGGTTGAGACGTTCCCGAGATTAGCCTGGGCAGATAGACTGACCGACTAAAAGTATTTCAAAAATGGAATGGGTTTTATATTATATAAATATCCAAATGAAATTATATGTACGAATTTAGTAGAGGGGATTACGAAGACAAACAGTTGAGATCACAGAGAACCAGTTGAGAAAATTTTCCATTACGAACAACTAGAACGGATTGGAATAAGTTGCCTGCGACAGTCTTGGAATCCTTCCCTTTAGATATTCATAATTTCAAAAATAAGTTATTTAATAATAGTACAATGTAATAGTTAAGACCATTATCAAAGAACGTTTTGGAAGCATGATTGTCTTGGTTGTGAAAATGATACAAAAATCTGCGGATGACTGTCCGGTTTTCTCATCAGGAGAGGCATAATTGATCTTGTAATTTCAAAATTTGTAATTATTATTTAATACTGAATATAAACTAAATATACATATTTAGAAAGAAACTAACTTCATATTTCATGTTTCCCTCAAACGCATGTTTCTCTTAAATTATTATCGTAGATGGTACAACATGGGATGACAGCTGACCTCATATGGTTACTGTATTTTACTAACAAGTTATTGACTCGATATGTACTTTTCCAAGAGAGAGACTTGTGCCATTATGTTCTCTCTTTTCTAGGCGGAAGATTCCAGGCACAGCGATGGTTTAGAGCTGCCATCCTTTGTGTGTACAGTAGGGGTGTCTTGCACGGTGGATGATGGATGATGTTGAGAGGTGAATTATAAGAAATGGATGAGATAAAATATGTCGTGATGGTATGTCGAGCTGACCACGTCACAACTACGTGGGTTTAAAATCTGGCTTATGAAGTACCCAAACATGATCTTCAGATTTCGCTAGCTCTTGGAGGCCCTTGGTGCCCACTTGAATTGGAGGCTACTTGAGCTCCGTAAGCCATTGAGACTTGCCTGTATTTTAAACACGAGTAAAAAACACGTATTACGAAAAACCGGGAGAGGTGGCTCAGGGAGATCCTAGATTGGACTCCCGACGGAGGAAGGGGTTTCAATACTTGCTTGTCAGCTAAGTCGAATTTAGTCGCCGTCAGAAGGAAAATTCTAGTGACCGACTTCTCTGATCGGTAGTTTTCCGTGGTTTCTCTGATCAAAATCAGGCGTATTCCGGAACGGTACCTTAATAAACGGGCCACGGACCGCGCGCTATCATTCCTTCCTCTTCTTTGACCTAACCTCACCCCTTATTCACAAACACTTACACTAACATGCACTACACTACCACACAGTCCGGGAGACCGATCGGGAACTTAGAGCCTGTCATAATCGAGGCGGGAGATACCTGGTTGGGGACAACCCCGCTACCCGACGGTAGGTCGGCGCCGGATCTCGCCATCCAGCGGGGGAAGATAACCGCCACCTACCGAGGAACAAACATGCGCTACATTTTCGAGAATAATGATCTTAGCCGTTGGCGCTCCTGGAATTACTAACAATAAATCAATCATTACGAAAAACCGTGCTCATAAGTTTCTGCATTAGCAGTAAGACCGATGGCGCCTTGGCGTCTCCAGTACGCAGCAAGCGAGTCGGCGGGCGCGCGGCACGGCACGGCGCGGCGAGGCGGTCCGCCTGCCGTGTTGACTCTGACTTGGAATTTACTTACGCGCGGAGCGGCGAGGTCATCTAATTACCCGTCCCGCTATTAGCGAGGCGCGCAAACAAACTAGGAAGAACAGCTCCGGGACGCGCGCCACTGCCCGCCGACGCGACGCGAAGCGGCGTCTCCCGAGACGACGAAGACGGGTCCACTGCCGAAGGCGGTGGGTGGGCGTTGCGCGACGCTCGGCTACGTCGCACCTGCGTTGCGAGCTGGAGAATTGGGGTTTTCTAAACAACTGAAGCGGTATTCTGGAGAAATATTTCGACGTGAGCTTCGCAAGGTTCAATTATTTTGTGAGTCAGCTGCGTTTTTGAAGTTCGCTAACACATTGTTGTAAATTCGGTAGTTATCAGACGACGAGAATGTATTTTGAAGGATTTTTCTGTGCACGTTAACTACTGTGGCTATTAGTCTTTTCAGTGAACATTTTAACGAGAGAGGTGGAGGTGTTCCACCCCACTCGATGGAAAGAATATGTGCACATCAGTGTGTGTATAACTAAGAGAAGGAATGCTCGTGGGGAGTCCGTGGCCCGTTTGTTAGTTACTGCTCCGGCAATCGCGTGATTACGATCGGAGAAACCACAAAACAACTATTGTATACGACCGGTCGCTGGAATTATTTTCCAGATAGCGGTTTAATTCGTCTTAGCTCTGGAGGTAGTGTCGAAAATCCGCCACCGTCGGGACTCGAGCCCTAGGACCTCCCAGTCAAAGTCGTTGCAGAGATAGTGGCAACACTGGCTCCGAGATAACTCTGCCGGTGTTTTAAAGAGATGTTATGTGATCATAAAAATAAATTAATAAAAATAGCTCTACTTCGTGCTATATACCTTTTGTAGAAAATCACTCAATGAGAAAAACGGTCGAGAATATCAAAACTCTTTTAAAATCTGTCAGTTATCAATTATATATGTCAGTTATTTAGTTGAAGAGTAATAAGCAAATGTCTGATTCCTATAAGCTTCTTTTCATTGAGCTAGGAATACAACCATTGTTTTACTTATTCATTTATGAATCAGTAGATTTTATGAAGACTGGCTTAAGAGGGCAATAGTATATTATGCAACTAGTTTATAATGTTATATTTTATTACATTAGAACATGTATGGAAAACGAGCAAAGTTAAGAGTGAATTTAAAGAATACTAAGTATAAATTAAAGATGTTCTTGGTTAAAGTTGAGATTTAAAAAAACAAGTTAAAATGATAGTACACCTAGGATAAAAACAAGTAAGCGGAAAAACATACGTAGTATAAGACGGTTTTATGTAACTCTGCAGAAAATCTTTTTCGTGTATTAAAGGAAAATACATGTTTGGGGTAACCTGATACAGAAAAAGTGTATTTTTAAACGTCCGTCCATCTGTCTCTCCGACTGTGACCAACACTAACGAAATTTCAACGGAAATTCACGTTTTAGGGTTCCCTGATACCGAAAAAGTTTTTTTTCAAAACGTCCGTCCGTCTGTCAACACTGAGAGCGTCTAAACCATGTGTACAACAGTTTTCTATAAAAATGAGCAAAAATTTCCGCATTTTCAGAAACACATAAACTCCATTTTCTTCAAAATGGCTCCAAATTTTTCTTCAAATGTTTCTAATGCATAGTGATAGTTGCACTGTTTTATATGACGTAAAGTTCGTTTTAGGGTACTCTTTTGTTTTTTAAAAAATTACACAAATGTAATTTTTTGAAATACCTTCAACGCCGTTAATATTGACAAGTGCTGCAAATGACTTCAAATTAACGTTTTCGAAAACAATAGATTTTCTAGAAAAAGTCCTTCAAATTTCGTATTTATGATGAAGCTTAATCGCCATTTTTTCGAAAACGGTTACGAATTTCTCAATGAAAACGTCTATTTAGGACGAGTTTCTACTCTTACTTAATATTCTTGAAGTAATAATTCTGTTGTACTACTAGGAAAGCAAAAAGTACTTCGGGCGACAATAGATGGCAGCTGGTCAGAGAATGTTGCAAGACCTTAAAGCCAGGCCACACCAAGGACATAAGAAAAATTTGGTACGAAAAAGTCTGTGCCATTGTGTAGCACCTCTAGTTTGAAAATAATAATAAGTTTAGCTTCTTTTGAGTAAAATTGGGCAATTTTAAAACAATATTTTTTCAAAAACTGCATCAATTTTTTTCTTTCAACATTTTTTACGGATAGTAAGTAACATGACATAAACGGCATCTTTATTTTTACTTTCTCGTATACATACGTATATACGGAGTAATATACGTAGTATAGAGAAAGTTACGTAATGCAGTGGAAAATCGATTTTGAGATTTCATGAGAAATACACGTTTTGGGGTCCCCTGGTACTGAAAATGTGTTTTTTTTTGTTGTTTTTTTTCAAAGCGTCCGTCTGTCCGTCTGTCTGTCATCTGTGCGTCCGGCCATTTGTCCGTCTTTCCGTCCGTCCTTGAAAACTACTAGTGCCTAAACCCCACATACGATCTTTCCCAAACTGAAGAAACCGCTGATTATCTGGCTCTAGTTGAAGCTTTGAAGTTTTGAAAAACATTCTTTTAATTTTGGGAGTACTTTATATGAAGCGTCGCGAACATTTTCAAGATTTTCTCAAAAACAGCTCCGATTTTTGTAAAATATGTCTTGCAGGAATAAAGTAAAATCCACTTATGAAGGTGGCATAGATACGATATTCACGGTTATCTCTGAATTTTTGAAAATTGCAATATTTCGAATTTTTTATGCGTTTCCTACAACTTCAAAATTGAAGACAGATTTTTTTCAAATAAAATTTGTTGCTCATCAATTCTTTTAATAAGGTCATGTACATTATTTTTGGAAGTTTTGATAGTTTTCGTGCAATAGTGCGTGAAATGTTTGCAATTTTAAAAAATTACAAAGACAAGAATTTCTCAAAAACAGTTCCAAAGTTTTTCTTTCAATTTTTGGTAGCGGAAATTCCAAACGAACCCTGTACTATGACATAAGCGCCATATTGCTCTTTTCTTTTGTTTTGTTTTTTCAAAAATTTCAAAAATGAAAATTTTGACTTGTCGCTCACGTCGGTAATATTTACATTAGAGGCAATTTCTTCACACTATTAGATTTATGAATACATGTACTTTAAATAATGTCAAATAAAGTTTCTTAAAAGCTCTACAGTTTTCTGTAAAAAGGAGCTGAAAATTCCGAATTTTCAGAAAGGATCAAACGCCATTTTCTCAAAAATGGCGCAAATTATTTTTTCAAATTTCTCCGATCTATAGTGCTAATTGTACTGTTTAATATGACGTAAAGTTCATTTTGGTGTATTCTTTTGTTTTTTAAAAAATTACACAAGTGTATTTTTTTCAATATCTCTCACGCCATTAATATGCACATATCTGTAATTTTGTTTACATTATTGCATTTGGGAGTAAAAATGCTTCAAATGGCTTTAAATAAAATTTTACGAAAACTCTTTTAAATTTCCTCAATCACTATTTTCTTAAAATCGGCTTCAAATTTTTCAATTAAAATTTCTATTTAGGACAAGGGACTCTTTTATAATATTCTTGAAGTGAAATTTCGGTTCTACTATTAAGAAAGCAAGAAGTTGAGAAAATGTCAAAAAAATCTATTTTGGGAGACGATAGGTGGCAGCGGGCTACAAAATGGAGCAAAACCTTAAAGTCAGACCACACCAAGGAAGTTAGAAAAATTTTCTACAAGAAAGTCTGTGAAAGTCTGTGTTGCACCTCTAGTTTGATTTGATGTTTAAAAAATTACAAAAAATTTTTTTTAATATCTCTCACGTTAATTTGTTTTCATCCTTGAATATACATTATTGGATTTGTTGGTGCAAGTGATTCAAAATATTTTTTATTATTTTTCTAGAAATCTCAAAAGTTTTCTCTGAAAATGAAATCAAAATTGCATATTTTTGGAAACATTTAAACGACATTTTCTTAAAAAATAGCAATAAATTTTTCAATAAAAATTTACATATCGAATCGAGTTTTACTTTTCTATAATATTGTTACCGCGAAAAACCTTGGTAAGCTTTTAGACGCCAAAGATTATAGAGAAATTACTAATTCGAAAAAGTCATGAAAGAATGTTCCTTTCTATAGCACAAAAATTTAGTATAATCGACTAATGAGAAATATATTTTAATTAATATACACAAATTCTATTTCGTTTAATTATTCACTAACTGTTAGATCACACTTTTTTCACATTTTTCAGGAAGTTGCAATTTTGGTCATACTTCTTACTTGAATTCAGGGAGTTTCGTAATATGTGCATTGATGATGTTTGTGAAGGAGGTTCTATATTGGTTGAAGTACTAAAGAATCTAAAATGAACAGGCCGAGAACATTTGCCGTTGTTTTGAATGAAGGATTTTCTTGTGTAGATTTGTACAAAATGAATTTCCCAATGGCCTTACAATATCTAGCTTAAAGAACTTATCTTGTTGATGACAAAGGTAAACGTGACAACTTGCAATCCTTAAAGGTACTTGTAACTTACGCTGTTGGAAAAATTCTTAACACATTGTCGAATAACTTCAACTCCCAAATAAACAAAAATATTCTTCAGGAAAACATCGAATTAGCAGATATTACAAGCCTGAAGCGTCATGGAGGATGGCGATCCTCAAATAATGTTGCGGTGTCATACATAGAAAAGTCTGCGTAGAATCAGATTAAGAAAGCCAAAAGGTAAATAAATTATAAAGAATATTTACAAAAGAAAACAGAAGAATCTGCAGCAAACTATAAAGAGAAACGTAATTATGCTCGTAAAATAGTAAGACAAGCTCACCAAGAATCCTGGGATAAACTAATATCCAACATAGAAAACGACATTAATGGCAGACGAGAAATGGATTATAAACTGATGAAGCAATTAAATAAAACTGAAAGAGATACTGTACGTCTCCACATTGTCGCCAAAGAAGAATGGATAAACCACTATAGAAATCTATAGGTAGAACAATTTGAATATGAACCTGAAAAGATTACCAACTCCTTAAATGAATTTGGTGGAGGTGACCCATACCTAGGGGATAATATAACACGTAAAGAATTACAAGAAGCTGTACACCAAATGAAAAATAGAAAAGCACCAGGTACAGATGGAATAAATACAGAACTTATCAAGTATGAGGGAATTCTTCTAGAATTCAGGCTCTTATATTATATATTCAGGCTCGCATCTGATAAATGAATGCTGGAAATCCCAAGAAATACCATCTGCATGGGAAACTGCGGAGGTAATACTCACTCCATAAAAAAGGCGAAAGAAACTTATGTGAGAGCTATCGGGGAATAAGCCGACTAAGCACAACCTATAAGTTATATGCAAAGATTGTTAATAATAGACTAAAGAAAATTGTGGATGTGTTGTTAACAGATGAACAAAGTGGCTTCAGGAAGGGAAGACAACATAACAATAATACGGCAACTAATAGAGAAAAGAAGATAATTCAACCTCGAGACTCGCATATGTTTTGTTGACTAGGAAAAAGCGTTTGATCGAGTTCACAGAAAAATATTGTGAAATATCATGAAGAAAAGAGGGTACCCAATAGATTCAATAAATGTAATAAAAAGCCTCTATAAAAATACGCAAATTATAATTAATATTGGAACAACAAAAACGGATGCAATGAAAATTAATAAAGGTCTGAGACTAGGATGCACATCACCTACTCTAGTTAATGTATATATAGATGATGTCATGTCATAAGACAATGGAAAAATGAAATAAATCCGGGAATAAAGCTACACCCCCCAAATAAATATGATGCACTATGATTTTAAAATATCTGTTAAGAAGACGAAAGTTATGGCCTTTAAAGGGAAGTACCCCATACTCTCCAAAATTTTTATAAACGAGCAGATAATAGAACAGGTGCCACATTTTAATTTCTTGGGCTGCGACATCAGCTATGAAAGGGAAAATGATATGCAAAATAAGCTAAATATCAAATGATGTGTGGAACTATTCATAGAACTTTAAAAAATAAAACGATGAAAGAAACTAGAATGAAATTTTATAAGGTAATGGCAGCACAAATGCTAACATACGGAAGCGAATCATGGAGTCTAACAGCAAAAGAGCAACAACGAATACAGACAACAGAGATGAAATTCCTCAGAAGAGTGAAAGGTTGCTTGATTTTAGATCAAATAAGAAATGAGGAAATTAGATCTGATCTAAACATATTTTCCATGAATGACCGTAATAAAGAAAATAAATATTGCTGGATACAACTTATGTATAGAATGGATAAAACAAGAGTAACAAAATCAGTATTATCTTATACCCCTTTGGGAAGAAGAGAAATAGGACGTCCAAGGAAAAGATGGTTGGAGTGAAGACGGAACAGGCTATTAGTCTAATCCTTGATAGTGAAGAAGAAGAAAGTAAATAAATTAAAATGTTTAATGTGATACCTGGTTTTATTATTTATTGTTATTCACAAACTACTTAATTGATATTAACATGCAAAAATATTAATGACATGTAGAACAATTGATACATTTTGTATTTTGTTATGAGGAAAAGAAAACTGTTTGTTTGGTTTCTCTAGGAGATTTATAATGTTTACACTTTTCAATAAGTATTTTATGTTCATATTTTTAAATTTCTTTCATATGATATAACGTCGCAAAATTTTTAGAACGTGTAGAAATAGTGATGAAGTGTTTAAAAAAGAAAGATATGGGACGAAAACTCAAGCGAAAGTAGAAAACGATGTTTTATGAGTTTTCAGTGATTGGTTTATATAAATGTACAGCATATTTCCCCTAACATTACTTTTTTAATTTCGATGTACGAAAACACTAAAAGTTTACTCATTTTAAAAAAGGCATTTTCAAGGTACTTAATCTGTATACATTGCGTTTCGGTATACATTCGTAATACTGTCCCGTTTCGACCTTGAATTTCTTTTCCTTTGATTACAGAGAATATGAGGCTCAAACACATTTGCTTTCTTCTCCATCCATAAATTCATCGATTCGAAAATGTACAGTCAAAAATATTAGCTTATTGTTTTTACATGAATGAGCAGATAAAACCTTTGTTGACTGATTCACGCGTATAACTTTATTTCTCAGGCATTCTTATATTTATAATTTTTTTTTCAATATAATGTGAGCATTTCAAAACTTCCATTTTGAAAAATGATAGCAACATAACCGTTTTTTACGATAATAACAAAATATATAACTACTTTTGCCAAGTCGAAACATGAGTGTGCCCCTAAATACACCAACTCGGAAGAAAACACATTTTTCATTAGGAGAAGTACTACCTACACGTGCTTCCAGCTTCCGCTGCCCCAAGCTTTCATCGGGCATCACCGTCGTCGCCGCGACCTTCCCCTCCCCCGGAGAACAGGTCTCTGTCTCCCCCGCAGGCCAGCGTAGCTTGCCTAAACGCTGTGCGCCTTCGCCGCCTCCCCGCCTCCCCGCCTCCCCGCCTCCCGCCTCCCCGCCCCGCCGCCCCCGCCGTCCCACTGCCCCCCAGCGCCGCCGCTCCGCCGCCCCGCTGCCCTCGCCGCCTCGCCGCCCCCGCCGCCCCGCCACCCCCGCAGCCGCCGCCCTCGCTCCCGCCGCCCCCGTCACCGCCGCCACCGGGAGCCCCCGGGGTCGAGGACGCTTTCAGCGCGCCGCATATCGAAACCAACACAAACACACTCCACAACTAATTTGGTAAAAGTGTCTCACCCGCGTGGCCGCCGCGAGCCGCGGTCACCGCGGAGGGAGCGAGTCAGGGGCGATGGAGGCGGCGGCGGCGCCAGCAGGGGGGGCGGTGGAGGCAGAGACGGCAAACGAGACGAATACAACAGCGGTGAAGGTAAAGGCCGGGCGATGGTGGAGATAGACGTGGCTGAGGCAAATGGGGAAGGGGGGACAGCCAGTGGTGATGAACGCGGGGGCGGGGACGGTGGCGGTCGTGGTGGTGACGGCGGCGGTGGCAATAGCGCTGGCAGCGGCGGCGGCGGCGAAGGAAGCAGCAGCGGCGGCGTTTCTTGGGCATGACTCCATTAGAGAAGGCGGCAGCGCGGTTGCAGCAGGTAAATATTTGAGAGGTCCGGGCGTCCCGCAGGGTCCTCCGCGTAACCCCGCCCCGCATCGGCGCGCCTCTGCGGGCGGTGAGCTCGGTTTAATCACGGCGTGTTTTTATCAGTGAGCTTTGCGCGGGCGGGCAAGCAGATTAATTACTTGAAACGGCAGCCGCTGCCGCCGCCGTTGCCGCGGCTTGCGTTTTGTTTGATGTTTGAGACAAAATAAACAGCGGCGGCTGACTCCGCTTCCGCACATCCCGGGGCGGCCGCGCGCGCACTCGCCACAAAAGTGGCCGGCTTTTCCTACACTAACGCCGCACAGGGCCCGACCGCAGCTCCCCGGTCGCCGGCGGCCGGTAATAAAAGCAATACACACGGTCGCAGCTTAATGTAAACGAGATGGACACAATCTGCCTATATTGGTTCTGATCTTGAAAAGGTGGCGGTCCCGGTGACAGACGAGATAGAAACGGTAGTGATGTTTTCAGTAGCTCGGTGGTACCGTGTGCTAGGGACGGTGGAGGAAAGGAGGCACGAGAGACTTTAGATATGGTGGAGTAGAGACGGGTTCGTGAGGAACATCGAGTAGCTTTATTACAGACGATTTAGCATGTAGAAGTTATAAGATAATTGAGATAATAAAGTTGCATTATTTGTAATACGTTTTCCATTTAAAATTTATTCGTGGCGGAATTATTAAACTGTAGCTGGTAAATAAATAGTGAGGTGGTAGAAGTACCAAGTGCAAGAAGGAGATACGACAACTGTAGGCGCAACATCACTTATAAGATAAGCCGCTAGATAAAGTAAGAGGGTTTCAGTTCTGGGGATAGTGGAAGTTAGGTATTGTTTGTTTTTTGTTTCCGTGCACGTCAATTGTTACGTCTATTGGTTCCATATACATTGAAGGTGACGGTGATCTTCCCAATGGAACATGAGTTTCCAAGCATCTACATCAGACGCAACAAATTTTAAGCTCTCGACTGGTCTCCCAGCATGTGGAGACTGGTCGGGAGCTTAGAGCTCGTCCGGCCTGGCACTTTGCTCTGCTAGTGAGAGACACCTTGCCGATGAAACCCTCCTCAAGCTGACGTTAGGTCGGTGCCGGATCTCATCATCCAGCGGGAGAAGACCACCACTACCTCCCTCCCCCGAAGAAAAATATGCTCTACACTTACGGGACTAATGACCTTAACAGTTGACGCATCTGGAAACACTAACAATCAATCATTCATCAATCAATCTCCAGGCATGTGTGGTAGAGTAGGGCATCAGAGAGTAAGAGGATGTAAGAGTAATGAAGCAAGGGGAGAGGAGACACAATGATGAGGAAGGAAATATCGCGCGCGATTCGTGGCCTGTTTGTTTAAGGTCTTTAGCCCTTTCCTCAACTGCTGTGCTCATTAGTCCCGTTTGAATAGTGAATGTTTTATTTCCGGAAGTGACGATGATCCTCATCATTAGATGCTGAGACCCGGCGCCGACCTACTCGTCGGCCTGCGGACCATTTCCTCGTTCAGAAATCTCCTCCCCAGCGGGGCACTGACACCGCCGGGCCAAGCTCTAAGGCCCCGAGTGGTCTCCCGGCAGTGTAGCGAATGCCAATAAGAGGCGAGGACATGTAAGCGCAAGGAAGAGGAAGGAAGGATCGCACGCGCTCATAGCTCCATTATTAGGGTACTGCATCTGCATCCCCTAGTGTTAATGGGAAGAAACCACTGAAAACTACCGATCTGAGCAGCCAACCGTTAGAATAGTCCTTCAGGCAGTGGCTGTATTTGAGTTAGCTATCTAGCATGTGTCGAAGAACCGTCACAGACGGGACTGAGACCCTAGGACCTCCCGTTCAGAGCCACTGCAATGCAATAGTTATTGCCCTAAGCCATTTCATCCGTTGGGGCGGTGGAGGGAGGGCGTGGGCATGGAAGGAAGTCGGAGTGAGAGGGAGTTCAAGTGGGGGTGAGCGATGCGGACGCTCCAGTAGTCGCGGGCGAGCGATTCAGCGGGCGGTGCCGCGGGAGACCGGAGCGGCGAGTCGGAGCCGAAGTGGGCGCCCGGTTGAGCGCCACAAAGCCGCGTGGAGGACGGGGCCCCGCCGACCCGCCCCGGCCTGACCCGCCCCATCCCAACACACCCCGCGCCCCATCCTCATCTCCCCCCACCCCCCCCCCGCCCCCCGCCCCCCGCCCACCCCCCCCCCGCCCACCGCCACCCCGCCCACCCCGCCACCCCGCCCACCCGCCACCCCGCCCACCCCGCCCACCCCGCCCCACTACCACTCTGCTCCTCCCCGCCCCACCCCGATCCACCCTGCCGTCCCGCTCCCCGCCCCTCCCTCGCGATTGCACGGCCACCCTAGTGTTTTAATCACATTAGTTCGCTGGCGGCGGCGCGGGGTGCGGCCCACGGTGGACAAGCGGTGGGAGGCGGGAAACGATGAGTACGAGAGTGGACATGTGGCTCTGGGATTCAACTGTGGATAGCTGTGTATGATTTTCATGTCTGTGATGAACGCACTGCGAGCTCCGCTATCTCCACCGCGATTTGTTTTTGAGCATCTGTTATGTATAAAAAAATCTCATTTTTTTTTGTATGCCAGTATTACAAACGACATTTTCTGATGCAAGAAATCGTTCATAAAAGAATATTGAGGTGGTAGCGGTAAACGGAACAGCCGACCCCAGTTTCCTCGTACAGATATCAAATACTCAAAACGTCACAAGAAAGTTGTTTCGCAAAATTATGTTTGGGTCCCTTAAAAATGTATAATGCTGTTATAAAAAATGGCGTATGCAACTCGTTTATAATGTTGCTTTATTGCATTCGTACAAACATGTACTCATGCAATAAAGCTTCATATGAAAAACTAATTTCATTATTGCAACTATTAACGAACAAATTCACATTCAATTATTTTATACTCTACACACTACTACATACCACAACACCTTGTGCTTTTACATGTAATAATAACGTTGTGATTAATGTTCCTGTTCTGGAAATTTGATTATAGAATTACTCCTAATTGAGATTGAAATTTTCGCTTATTTCATTTTTGTATATTTGTACCTTTTTCTTTTCAATCCACATGCGAGAAGTGAGGAATAGTGAATTTTCCTTTGATAATCTACTATCTCCAGCCGGGTTTGACAGATTCTCATAAATCATTAGTACACGTATTTTACACTGCCGCCTTTTTGATGTGTGATACCACGTCCCTTTCTCTCCCTACTACGTAGTAAAGAGATATTATTGTAATGCTGGGCCAGAAATCATCGATTTTCAACAGAAAAACTCGTATTAACCTGATCTCGAAAAAGTGGATAAATTTTATTCTCATAAATCATTTGCAGCTGAATTTCAGTGCTTTCTATATCGTCTTCTTCCATATACGGAAGGTAGGTTGGACCAATGATGTTTTTTTGAGAGGAAATACTCAGGGTGTCTTTTTGTTACCTTCCCTGAGTTTTTGTCCTAGGCGCCTTTAGAGGCCTCCCTGCCACAAGTATCTGGTTAGGTCTGGACTGTCCAGGTGACGCCGCGTCGAAGGCTGGGGTGCCGACGTTTCGACCGGCATATCGCGGTCCTCTTCAGGGCTGTACTGCCAACAAGAGGACTGCGATATGTCGGTCGAAACGTCGGCACCCCAGCCTTCGACGCGGCGTCACCCGGACCGCCCAGATCATGACTCTGGCCGCGGAAGCCTACGATACCAAGTATCTGGTTACCTAATAGTGCAGGCGCGCCTCACGGGCGGTCACATAATGCACTTGGAATATGGCTCTCCGCCAGATATCTGTCTCAGTTACTATATCCGTGGAGAAAACTGGGTATAACTGGGGGAAAGTGAGATCTCGTTAGGATGAATGGTGTCAAAGGGATTTAATTTTGCCAGAGTTCGTTTACATGCCACAAGTGTGTCATGGCTACTGTGGATTTTCCACCCTTCGAAACTCCAGGTCGGGATCGAACCCGCGCACTGGAGGTTCAGAGGCTAGTAAGCTAACTCCTCTCTCCGAGGCCCCACTCTTTCTATATGCTATGTAAGTAATCTGCGGGACTAAAAGTATCCTTGGTATATCGGTGCGGCAGCGGTACACTTTAGCGCTCAAACACTGGCGTAACTTACAAAAACAATTATTTTTTGTGATGTTACAATGTTTGAAACTGCGTGCAAGTTTTGTACAAATTACAGAACTTGTTCTTCTACCTGCTCACAATCACATTGCAACTCTGCCGGAGGAGGCTGAGAGGGCACCTCTAAATAAAATAATTTTTAAATGATGTCGATGTATGGCAGACCAACGGCAACTTAAATATACTGCTAAAGAAAGTAAGGAAAATGGAAGGTCACTGTTCTGACGAATCCTGAGTGATCAGTTCACCACGCGAAAGTAAATTATCGTACGGAGCGCCAAGACTAGAATGTAATGTGCTCTCTCTTTTTATACGCCTTGTTTCAGAACCTTTCGGTACTGGAGCTTTAGATCTAAAAATTTACCACATCTCTAAATTTTCTGAACATACTTTCGCCTAATTTTTTACATAAAACACTTGTAATGTCCAAATATACCTGTAATGTAGCTGGGACCGGTACATGTAATAATTTGTACTGGATATGCAAATAGCTTAGATTATTATACCACGAGGCAAAACTTTCTGAGATTGCTCAGAGCAGCAACTGTTGGTGCTGCTGCGTGTCTGACTGGGAAATCCAGTCCTGACACTAGTTACTCAGGCAGGCCGATTTCAGCCGCGGAGGAGAATTCTAGCGGTCGGCAGAGCTCACCCGGCTGAAGCGGTTCCCCTTTGAGGGAGATAACTGGAAAAGAAAAAAACCGCCAAACGTTCCAGCGATGGACAACACCACCACTCCTCAGTTCTTACTTGCACTACATTCACGGAACTCTAGACTTAAGTGGCACACGCGCCGGAAAGACGAAAAACACCCTCACTCCCTCCCCCACGTGGCAATGAAAGCTTCCCAATGTCACCTGCTGAGTCGTGGGAGGGTCCGATCCTGCGGGCGCCCCGTGGCGTCGCGACCGCGTAATTGGCGTGGCGCGCATTGTAAGGCGACACAATCGCCCCGCCGCCGCCGCGCCGCGCCGGGGGCCTTTGAGTGCATGCACCGCCCGATGGGCGGAACAGGAAGGCGCGCTCGTTATTCTAAGGAGCTTTCGCCCCAATTTGCATCGAGCCGACACTTCGCAGCGCGTGTAGCCCGTTCGACAGGTGCCATCTGCACGCGGACTTTCTTGATATTTGATTCCAAAGGACGCATCCATCAAGGTCGCAGGGCCCTCAACCGGGTTTCATATTCACACTTATGATGGAAAGCTATACAGTCAGTCCGGTGCTCCGATTTTTCCGCGTTCTGCGCAGCACCAGTTTACGTCACGAACCACGTGACCACAGTATGGGCCCTTCGGTTAGGAAGCCAGACCAGACGCTGGCCGTTATGTTGCATGGAGAGCAAGAAATGTTGAGAAACATTTGAAAGTGGCGTAAAGTAACAATTAACAACGAAAAATAACACGCCGAAGATGTAATTGAAATAAAAGATGAAACATTTTTCTAAAAAAGCTTCATATGTGTGTTTGAATTTCTTGTAACAACGTGATAATTTTGGTCTCTGGCTGCAATTAAAATTCCCGCTAATATTGTGTCGCAAAGCGGTTCCTGAAGCTCATTGGCTGAAGTCGGATACCATTCGCAATAGCTCATCCATGTATTTCCATCACGGTCATACTCACCATACTTGTTTCAGGTATACCAACACTCATGGTCATGAAAAAGCTGCACTCCGAAAGACCCTACTGGTCCACTGCAAACTCGCTGGGTATTTTGAATACCATTCGCTAAGCCAATGATTTCGTTTTCTCAAGGGTCGGCGGTAGGGTCATGACGTCGCGCCCACCGGTCGAGATGTCTCAAACGGCCGCGCCGGTCATTGCGACATCGGGTCTCGTCGCCAGAGCGTCACCTGCAAGTTCACTATGCCTAGGCGATGCGTTCGACGGTTGATTGTCCAGTTAGAAGCGTTCGAGAGGGGCCGCTCCATGGGTCTGCGGGAGGTTGGACGGTGCTATCGTCGTACTGCGTGCCACACCGGTCGTACGGACACCTCCGTCGTCCACTGTTGGCGGGAGTGAATTGATTGATTTTTTTCGTGTTTCGGGGCGCGTCAACTGCTTTCGACAAGAGTCCCGTTAGTGTAGTGCATGCTTTTTTTCGCGGGAGATGGCGGTGATGTTCCCCCGCTGGATGGCGAGATCCGGCACCGACCTACCGTCGGCTAGTGGGGTTTCCCCCTAACCAGGACTCACCCACCAGCGGGGCACCGCCCCAGCCGGGACAAGCTCTAAGCTCCCAACCGATCTCCCGGAATATGTGGTAGTGTAGTGCATGTTAGTGTACGTGAGTGTGTAAGGGGAGAGATTAGGACAAGGAAGAGGAAGGAAAGATCGCGCGCGGTCCGTGGCCCGTTTGGTAGGGTACTGCTCCGGCATTCGCCTGGTGTTGATCGGAGAAACCACGGAAAACTACCGATCAGAGCAGCCGGCCGCTAGAATTCTCCTCCAGACAGCGACTGAATTCGACCTAGCTGGAAAGCTAGTGTCGAAAATCCTGCCGCAGTCAGGACTCGAACCTAGGACCTCCCGGTCAGAGGCACTGCAGTGACATCAGTGGATGCACTGAGCTACCGATCCCGGTGGCAGTGAATTGAGGAAGGCACGCACACACATGCGGCATCTGGACGTCCGCCACGCACCACGAGGAGGGAGGACCGACGAATTGTCCGCCACGCGCGAACAGATCCAAAGGTGTTATTCAGCGGGCTGTGCAGCCTGCACTGTCACATCCTGTAAGTGCCAGTAGCATTGGCAGGCGGTTGCACAACGCAGTCCTCGCCGCACGCCGACCGTTACGACACCTGCCACTCACATCCCTGCAACGACGCTACAGACTTGCCTGATGTTGGGAACGATGGCCCTCGGGCCATGCAGACAGGCATCAGGTCATCTTCAGCGACGAGTCCCGCTTCTGTCTTATGGCGACGACCACTGGGTCCGTGTCTGAAGGCGCAGTGGGGAGCGCCACGACGAGCGGTTTGTGGTATCCCATCACACGTCCCGCCAGTCTGGTGTGAAAGTGTGGGGCGCGATATCTATCCTACGGTGTCTATTCACTACGTGTCTATTCCTACGGCTACGGTGTCTATTCACTAGTGTTCCTCGAAGGCACCGTGATAACCGCTCGGTACATTGTGGAGATCCTACAACCGATTGCTCTGCCGTTCGTGAACGCCCTCGCCTATGCCCTATTTCAAAACGACAACGCGCGTCCGCATATGGTCGTACAGCACCGATCTCCAGAGCATGCCTTGCAGCTGTGGATACTCTGCCATAGCCAGCCGAATCGCCAGACCTCTCTCCGATCAAGATTGTTTGGGATGCTACGGAGCGTGCAGTCAGGACCCCACTCCTACCCACCAATCTGCAAGAACTGCGCGCTCAGGTGCAAGCTGCATGGGATGGACTATCACAGCACTCCATTCGAGACGTGTACAACTCCATGCCGCGACGTCTGGACACGTGTGTTCGATAACATGGCGAACCCACTAATATGTACCGTCTATGGCGGTGAAGTGCGCTAAATGTTGGTCCTACAAATGTGGAAGTATGATAATTTTGTATGTGTGATACCCTCTATCTGCCTGCCAACAACGATCGTAATCCGCCTCGTTCTTCTGGATGCGGCTTCTTTATGGTGATGAGGGTATTAGATGATCTAATTTGGTGATTAAACTTCGTATTGGTTAGCTATCGTTAGCTAGTTGGTATTAATGAGAAGTCTCTCATTACATTAAGTGGTCTTGAACTATTTGAATTGTTATTGAATTTGGTTTCGCATCGCCTAAAATATTCACTATTATAATTTCTCAACAACAGTTGCTTTTTTCTATAATCCTTTATACCTCTGGTTTGTCATATATTGGCTTAATTTTTGAGGATGGTCTTGTTGATAAAAAAAATTATAACTAGGAGACGGATTTTGATGACCTAAAACATATCCAACAATGTCAATAAAATACTCTTTAAATGTTTTAAAAATGCCTCTCAAAAAAAGAAAAATTACGTAAAAATGTTATCAAATTCACTTCGGATAAACAATTCAAGATGTTGGATATTTTACTGATGTAATCCAGGTTGCTTTTACTCGTTCAAGTTAACTCAGCTTTCGGATGAACTGTCAATGGCGCTTACAAACAACACAGGAACCTTCGATTACAATAGTTGACATTACATCTCCTGAGCGAAGAAATGGAATAGCCTGCCAGGTAAAGGAACTCAAGAATTCTATTGAGAGCATTTGTTACATCTCGTAATTATTATTTGAAGCAAATACCTTTAAAATAATATTAAAATCATTTAAATCAATGGAAATGACGGGAAAAAGTAAAAAATTACTTATTAGTCGAAATCGAGGAAAAATGCAAAAAATGACATAAAAGTGTGTTATTTTCTTGTTCATGACATAAAATGAATCTCTATACTTTTTCATAAGTCACGACGTTTTTCACGACATTTTTCTAAAGTGAAAAGGAAAAAATGACATTTCATTAAAATCCGCCCCCTCATTATAACATTCACCTGAGTCATCGAGAGATCACGTGCATATTTGAAGCCGTTCAATTCAGTGTCATCACGTAATCGCAAAACTTTTGATTTGAGTTATAAAAGACATATCAATTTAAGAATAATGTAATATTTCATTGTAATTAATATTTCGACCCCAGCTTATTAGCCTAACACAGTAAAATAACATTTGAAAAAATTAGCATTGATTCCAACACTTTGTAGAGTGTAATTTGCTAAAACATATCTTTCTTAACTTCCTTAATTGAACACTGTCCAACACGATTTAAGCATTCCTTTCAAAAGATGATCCTTATAATTTTAGTAGGTCTTACTCAGTTTCACAGAATAAATGTATGGTAGTAGGCGGTGGTGCGATGTTTATGATTTTATCGTCATTAGATACAGTAATATTCGACGTAGTTTTATCATAATAGTTGAATTTTTCATAAAACTTTTCGACCCCAATGCGCAATATGGCCGAAAAATCTTTTTAAAAAATTAAATTATTACATAAAACTACGCTACTACTACTATATTCTTCCATTTCTAAATGTAGGCTGTTATCGTTGCAATTTTGTCGGTTAATTATTATATAAATTTTCAAATTAAATGTCTTTTTTTTTTATTTTCTTATTTTAACCAGAATCAAATAGGTCGGTATCATTTTCTCAAGAAAATAACAAAATACCATTGATCAAATAATGGAAATAAGATAGTATCGTGAGGCAATATTATAATGTTAAAGGAGCCTGCAAAAGTTCCAACCAGCAGAAAATTTTCTCCCACTGGGAAGCGAACTCAGGTTGTTAGAGTTAACACGCCATTCACGTTACCCCTAACAGCACCAGCCTCAGAGCTGCATTTAACCTTCCCGACACTTAAAAAATTAACATTTGAATTCGCAATTACCGAAATGTCAGAGAATTTCGTTTACATCATTTGAAGATCTAGTTTTAAAGAGAAGAATTCATTTCATTAAGGGAAAAATCACTATTACCGTATTGTAGTTCTACAGTATTAATTCTTGCAATTTCCAAAAATACAGAGAGTTTTCCGAAAATAAGACTCTTGTTCATTTTTTAATTGTCCCTTTATTCTATCCAAAGAGAAAAAAAGACGAAGAACAAACTTTGAGCCGTTTTTAGAAAATATAGGAAATAAATGTTTAGAAATTATCCATATTTCACGCTTACGAGTAGTTACGCGAAAACTAATAATATTTTCGAAAAACTATACACGACTTTATTAAAAGTCTGTCCTTGATAAACAGATGACATCAAAGAAAAGTCATTATCTTCAATATTGTAGTTGTAGGAAGACGCAAAAAAGTGAAGTTTTGCAATTTTGAAAATTCAAAGAATTCAATTAAAATGAGGCATTTTATAAGAGTTTTCTACCCGAGAACAAAATTTAAAAAATTAGAGCCATTTTCGAACAAATTTCAAAAATATTCGTGAGGCTGCTTATAAGGTACCTCCCGAAATCGAAATATCCTTTCCAAATTCAAGGGACGGCGACATCGGCCAAATCAATTTGGGAAAGTCAATTTTGATGAATATCCCACTTATGGTTTAGCCACTAGCGTTGTTTTGTGATAGACAATTTGCCGTCAACCAATTTTTAGATCCTAGGGCTCCACAAAACGTGAATTCTAAATAACCGAACTGTTAGAGAACTGTATTTACTGCAGTAAAAATATTTTTGTTTTTGGAGTAACAGGGACACATTATTTTAGTTTTTCTGTCATAAAAATCATCTTTCTTGACTGCAGCATTACATAACTTTTTCTATTCAAATTGAATGTGAACATATATATTTAACATAGTATTCAAGTAGTATGTGAAAAAGTGAAAATAACGCGTGAATTCGGATTTGTAAATATCTTCAAAGTTAACCTATTTAATTGCTTTTAATTTTTTACTTTTCACAATTTTATTCTAAATATGGAATATTTAGTTTATAAAATAAGTATTTCAGTTACAATTGTTGTTTATTGAATATGTAGGTGTTACATTGGCTCGAGTGTATCCGAAGAAAGTCTTACATTTGTAATTAAATTTCATAAATCAAATTAAACCCAACACTTAAATAATATGACAGATTTTCGTTTGCCCGGTCTGCGAACTGAAAGGGATACCGGACCTCGACCAAGATTATTACGTTAATTAGTACTTTAATTAATAGACGACATCAAACCGCATCTCCCAGAACTGAGCTGCGTGTGTCCACAGCAGGCCGACGAAGTCTGGGAACCTCGCGTTGGCTCGAAGTCTCCATCCGAGAGTAATTATCATCGTAAATATTTAACACGAGAGAACACACACAGAGACGCAAGGCGCGCTATATCACTATCCGAGATGGTTGCTGCGCGCGCTCGCCCACTGCCCGCCTCGCCCCGGACCGCCCACCGCTTCACCCCCCCCCCCCGGCCCCCCCGCCCCGCCCGCGCCCCTCCAGCGTCCGCGCCGCCCGCGCCGCCCGCGCCGCCCGCGCCGCCCCGCGCCGCCCGCGCCGCCCGCGCCGCCCCGCGCCGCCCCGCGCCGCCGCGCCGCCCGCGCCACCCGCGCCGCCCCGCACCGCCCCGCGTCATCCCACCCCGCGCCGCCCCGCACCGCCCCGCGCCACCCCACCCCGCGCCGCCCCGCGCCACTCCGCGCCACCCCGCACTGCCCCGCGCCGCCCCGCGCCGGGCTGAGAGACAAGTGGCGAGAGGAACTGGAGAGCGGGAGGAAAGCTGCCCGAGTTAAGGAGATAAAAGGAGACCTTAATGGGTAGGATGTAAGGTAACGATCGTATTACTGAATATTCCTGATGATTTTCCGACGCAAGTAGCAAAATAATCCCTTCAAAGCGGGTAGCTGAATGCCTTAGGGACCGCGTCTAACTCCCTTTTATAATATGTCGGCGGCGGTAGCGGCGGCGGGGTAGCGTTCTGAGAGCGGCAGACGCGGCGGGTGGTTCGGTCAGGTGCAGCTGTACCAGAGTGGGTAGAGGGCGCGCGCGAGAGAGAGTGAAGAGTGTCGGGAGAACTGGTTCGGGAAAGGAGAGGATGCACGCCGTTTGAGCGGAGCACAGTATGGTACAGAGGGATGGAGCGGAAAGAACCAAAGAGCCACGCAAAATGTAGATAAGGCTCGACGTTCTGGTCCACAAACGACTCAAATGGCTTTCGATTGAAACAAATATTGGACGAACAAGGTATGAAAATGCCGCTAAGCATACGAAATGAAGTGAACATATGACAACGTTGGTGGTGAATTCAGAAACTGAGCAAGGTGGAGCGTCGTTGAGACATGCCTCGAGAGAAGAAAACAGGATACAAGATGAGAACAAATGAGCAAACAGGAGAGACCGCGGAGCGAAGAGCGGAATGAAACAGACGCGTTTGGGCGACGTTCCAGTTGCGAGATCCGCAGAGAGGGCGGGCGGGGGGGGGGGGAGGGGGGCGACAGCGGGTCAGCGCGGGCGGACAGAGCAGCGCGCACTTAGAGTAGGCCGCCGGCGAGGGCTGGGGGGGGGGCTGGCCGGGGCGGCCTCCAGAAGAGCTCATAGGATATTCGCATCGAAAAGGATTTACGCTCGTTCCGCCAAGAGGGCGGCAGCAGCAGCGGCGGCAGTGGCAGCAACGGTGGCGGGGCAGAGGCGTTGGCGGTGGCGGGGTGGGGCGGGGCGGCGGTGGCGGCGGCTGTAGTGAGGGCGGCGGCGATAGTGGGGGGCGGCGGCGGCGGGGGGGTGGGTGCGTCTGCGAGGGCAGTAGTGGCAGGAACGGGGGGGGGGGGGGGGGGGGAGCGGGTCCGGGGCGGGGGGGGTGGGCGAGCGGCGCGGGGGGGCGGATGAGAGCGCCGCCCGCGTCTGCTGCCCTTTGCCTGCTGCCCGGCGCGACCCCGCCCGCCACACTCCATCTCCGCCCTTCCAGCTGACCCGTTCCGTATATTTTATCCATCTCCTCTTTCGTACTTTTTCTTGCCAGTTACTCGAGCAGTTCTCTGACCGGTACGTCCTGGGTTTTCAATCTCAACGATGTCGGATTTTAGATAATAGCACTGTTTGGAGAAAAAAATTAGCTATCGGCTGCTCTGATCTGTAATTTTCTGTGGCTTCTCCGATCATTGGCAGGTGAATGTCGGAACAATACGGAGTAACAAACGGGTCACGGACCTCGCGCGATCTTTCGTTCTTCATCCTTATCCTCTCCTCTGCCCTTACACACTTATGCACAAAACTACCACAGGTGTTGGGAGACCAGTGGGATGCTTAGAGCATAGTCTAGGGAGATTATTTTCTCTAGGCTTAGAGCTTGTGGGATGGAGCCTCGCTGGAGGAGCGACCTGAAGGGTAATTCTGCAAACCGATGTGCAGGTCGGAGCCGGATCTCACGCTCCAATGCTAGAAGAACACGTCACCTCCCGGAATATAAAATGTCTTACATTTACTGGTTTCATTACCATTTGAGTTGGCGCATCTTGAATGCCGATCATGTCAAGCTTTTTATGTATTTCACCATTTTGGAATATTCTTTACTCTTCTTTTCTTTACCGTTTAGCTCTCACCAACTCATTCATTGCCAGCAATTTTGACATTTTTTGTAGAATGTTGTTTTGTATTTTTCCTTTATTTTTTCACATGTCTACTCTATTCTTGAAACTCTTCCTTCCGCATGTCTCTCTAATTAATTTTTCCAATTTTTTAATCACGCTTTTTTCACTTCGATTTCTTGTTCTTATCTTTTCCGTTTGATCTTTCTCCCTCTTCCTCCTTACAAGCTCTATTTCTCTTCTTGCAAATTCTTTCCAGCTCTTCCCATCTTCTGCCACCACGAAGTGATAGCAAAGTCGGGTGAAGTGTCGCAAAATTTTACACATAACTAGTTAATAATCACAAAGTGAACCAGTTTTGTATGTTAATGTGAAATTGGCCTGTGTCTTTCTTTTGTCGTTCCACCCCTGGCTACTCTTCTTTCTGCTTCAACGCGAAGCACTATTTTTTGCACCGTTCACTTAAATTACGTCATTTTTTTCGATTATTACGCTGCAACATCATGTCAATCATCATCTATAGATGCAAATATGCTTTACGTCTATTACAATTACTGTAAACCGATGCTTCATATAATTTTGAAAATGCTGGTGCGAACAGCCCATACTTTATTGTAGAATTTGTAACTATTACAGTTTTCAAAAATTCAGAGACATCACCTAAATTAGACCTGCGCCGTGCATATAAATGCATACTTTGTTCTATTGGAGAAAAAATTAAAAGAAAAATTTGGGAGCCTTTTTAAGGTAATTTTTGACTGTATTTCTCAAAAATAACGCCAAATCTACTCATATTATAGAAAAATGGTCAAAAATCCTGTTGTCAAGTATTATAGTTCAAAAATTAATTTTTTTTGCAATTTTTGTTTAGAAAAAGAGAGTTCACCGAAAACATGATCTGCTATATTTTTGTACGAAATAAAATAATTTAATTCAAAAATTTTGAGTCGTTTTAGAGAAAATTTTGAAAATGTTGAAGCTTTATTTTAAGTATCTCCAAAAATACAAATATTTGCTCCAAATTCTCCGGACTTTGATATCGTCCAGATGGATCAAGAAACATCAGTTTCGGAGAAAATCATCTGAACGGTTTAGGCGCTAGTATTGACCACACATAGACAAACGGACACGTTTTAACCATCACCAATTTTTCAGTATCAAGTACCTACAAAACGTGAATTCTGACTGCACAACGTGTTTGAGGAAGTATTGAGGATTTTATATAAACAGGAACAAGATTTATCCACTTTTTCGAGATGAGAGTCTCAGAATACGAATTTCTCAGACGAAAAATGGCCACTTTTCGCTACAGCATTACAATATTTTCTCTTTAGAAGGCAAGTACTTAGTAGGCGCGTTGTCTACAATTTAAACGGATTAATTTGATTAAAAATATAATCAGTACGAGCATAAAGAGAAAACTCTAAATCAGGAAACCTAAAATGTTGAATATATGTAATGACATATATAAAATGTAATTAAAGAAAAGATTTATGTGAATATTTCGTTTCAAATATAATACATTTAATTATTAAATGTTACTTGTGCTTCAACGGACAATATAATATCTTGAAAAATAAACGATTCAAATACGCACATTTTTTAGAATGATCATCTCAAAAAAGAGACAAATTACCAAAAATAAAGCATTCAATGAAAACTGAATTAATTTTTAATTATATCAAATATAACTTCAGACTTCATGAACATCACTAAAATTAAAATTAATTTTTTTTGAAAATAAAAACATGCATTGTTTTTGAAAATTTATTGTATAAGTGAAAGGGAAGCATCTTCATTAATGTTTTTAACCAAAAAATCAAAAGCGTTTTAGTGAATCATAAGCGTTTCCTAAATCAATTTCTATAAGATCTTAAAGGCATTGAGAACGATACAAAAATGTTTATCCTTTAGGAAGGTTTCACAGAATTGCCTCAATAAATTACTTTTAAGAGGAAATATTTAATTAAGTCTGCTTTTTACGATTTGTACTTTCCAATTATTGAACTGAAGGATTCAACCAAGCGAACAATTTCTAACGACTGTGAATCACATACAGAGAACATACAATTTAATTATAGGATCATACACAACGTTCCCTTTCATCTTATTCGACCACTCTATTTAATGTAATTTCTCTCCGTGTTCATTATGATTTCATGCTTTTAAGTCTACTCTTTTGAATTGCATCTGGTAGTTCTTTTTCTCACAATAAAAGTTATTCTTGTAAGGTATGAATGGATGTTCGTCCTTTATATGTTTCAGTTTCAACATTTTGTAAACTTAAAATAATAATAAAAAATAAATTTAAAAGTTGACATGTAGGAGAGAGTTCTTCTTATTAAGTAATTCTTGCACTTATTGTACTTATTTTATGCTTTCATACTTATTATATTGTTTTTAATTAAAATTTTAATGAATCGCTTGAATTGTCTAAAATTACTTAATCATTTGCCTTTTTGAATATTTTAGAACTTACATTTTTACTCAACAAATTGTTTGTAGCCGTGGAATCATCGTTCAGAAAGTGGTACTATTGTGCATTTATGTGACGATTTTAGGAATATTTGGATTGATATAATATTCGGGATTGTCGCAAAATTTTACACAAATCTAGTTTTATTAATAATCAAAAAGTGAAACTGCTCTGTACGTGAATGTGAAATTGATCTGTGAGTTAGCCAATAGAAGCTGATCTCAGTTGATGAATCGACGGCATTGCGCCAGAAGGAAGTATCCGTCAGTATACATATTTCATCGAGTTGTTATCTAAAGAAACAACTTGCGAGAAAATACGTTTTCATGAATTATAAAGAGACATGTAGATTATAAAAGAACAGGAAGGGAAGGTATGCAGGGAATTAGTATAGGAAAAACAGAAAATGGAAATAAAATAGAATATTTTGCGGAATTATAATGAATAAATAATAAGTACATTACAACAAAAATGAAATTAATAAAAATTAAATTTAACAAAAGTACATGGTAACGTGTGTTAATTTTACAATTTTTTTCGCAAAGGGGAGAAACATGAAAAATATCATGTATGACCTACCGTGAGAGAGTTATTTTTGATAATTAATTGCTAATTCATTTAAATAATTTAAAATTCTCATAATTTTTTATGGAATTTTCAAATTTAAGTTTTTATTCACGAAAATAAACTGCTTGGACGAAATATTATTAGATAGTGGAATTATTACATTTCGATAGTCACAAGCGAACAATTGAAGAATAGGTTCAAAAAGTCATACAAATATCAAGTGTATGCATCCTCTTGAAACGGATCTTATACATACCTGCGAACTAAATAAGAAAATACGTAAAATATGTCTCGAATAATTGAAGTATATTTAAACGCAGTGAATTTTATAAAGGATATTCTACATTAAACTACCATATCAGCCAGCAATATTTAAATGTTTCTAAGTGTCTATTCTCTAATCTCTCACATTTTGGTTACAGTTATCCTTCCCTCTGGATACCTTTTGTCAGTAACCATTAAACTTGCACGTATCGCTCTACAAATTGAAGAAGAAAAAGGAAAATTAATCAACGCATACGAAAATTGAGTTAATAAGATATCGATCATTTCTATAAGAACTTATAATGCAAATTCTCCAGGCTACTGCATTTAGAACACCCTTATAACAGGCAGGGTCCTGTAATGCGCATGAAGACTCTCCCTCCACACTCAGATAACGAGCAGCCAATCCCTCCAATTCCAGAAACGTCGTTGTAGCAGGTTAACACGCACAAAGGCTGAGCCGAGACGTTCATTATGGGGCGTTTGATACCGCTGCATAGCTCTCTCTCACAGAGCGCGCGGGAAACTCCTGCTGGCATCGGGCCGCAGAAGCCATTGCGTCAAACAGGCTTACGGGCGGAGCTGAGCGGGGCGTGGAGCAAGCCCAGTGTGAACGAGAGCGAACGGAAGCAATGAGGGCCGGAATTAGTGGGCGAACGGCAGGAATCGAAAGAGAGAGCGGAAGGTAATGAGTGTGGGTTTGGTTTGGTTTTTTCGTATTTCCGGGCGCGTCAACTGCTTTGGTCATTATTCCCGTTAGTGTTGTGCATGTTTGTTTCTCGGGAGATGACGGTGGTCTTTCCGAGCTGGATGTCGACATGTGGGGGTTTCCCCTAACCAGGACTCTCCCACCAGTGGGGTACCGCCCCAGCCGGGACAAGGTCTAAGCTCACGATCTGTCTCCCGGAATATGTGGTAGTGTAGTGCATGTTAGTGTAAGTGTGTGTGTGTGTGTGTGTGTGTGTGTAAGGGGAGAGAATAGGACAGGGAAGAGGAAGGACAGTTCGCGTGCGGTCCGTGGCCCGTTTCGTGGGGTACTGCTCCGGCATTCGCCTGGTGTTGATCGGAGAAACCACGGAAAACTACCGATCAGAGCAGCCGGCCGCTAGAAATCTCCTCCAAGCAGCGACTGAATTCGACCTAGCTGAAAAGCTAGTGTCGAAATTCCTGCCGCCACCAGGGCTCGAACCTAGGACCCCCCGGTCAGAGGCACTGCAGTGACATCAGTTGATGCACTGAGCTACATGAGTGTGGGTGAGGAATAAGAAGAAAGATGATGAAAAGTCCGAGGCAGGCATGTAAATAACGTGCCCGCATATGGGAAAAAAGTTGACGAAATGCATAATAATAAAAGAACAAGCAGTACCAAACATAGAAGGGATGATAACACGAATTGAGCAAGCGGTTGGAAATTATGTCTGAGAGTGAAATAATCTTTAAGAGGGGTCTTGAGAGCATTACTATCAAATTAGTTTAGAGTTATGAAGTATTTTTTTTATTAAGCTTTCGTTCTTTTAACTATTCCACTGTAGCAAATTTATAAATAATTATTAAAAATCAAGCTTAAGTTGAAGCCGAAAAATACAAGTGTTCTTTCTTGGTATAAACTAATACATTTCGAAATATATTCATGAATTTTGATGCATTCCATTTTCGTAGATAGATTTACGAAATGTGTATTTTGTTAAGGAAAGTAATTGCATTTTCAATTATGGAATCAAACTGGAGTTATGTAGTATCATCTATTGATGCCTGTAGCCGGAGAAAAATTGATTTCCTTGAGTATTTCCGGGGATGCGTTATCCCTCTCAAACTCAAACGCCCTGTCCGTCTAGTAGAGCGCATGTGCTCACTGCGCGTCGCCAGTTGGCGAGTGCGAGCGCAGGCAGAGCAGCGGGGAGGGTGGGGCGCGGGCGCGGGCGCGGGCGCGGGCGAGGCAAGGCTCCTTATCTGAGCGATTACACGTCTCCGCAGCCGCACATGCGCCTGCTCGCGCGCCCGTCAAAGCGAGCCGCCTTAACGAACCGTCTCTTGTCTTATAAAGGATTCCGCGCGGCTCGCATTAGACGCCGTGAATGTGGGCGCTCCGCGCGGAACCATTCAAGCTGATCCTGAGGATGCTCAGGCCCCACTCCGCGCCCCGCCCCCTCGCCCCACCCCGTGGTGCCTCCGCTCTGTGCCCTTGTGGCGGAGTGCGTGGTTAATTGGAGCCCACATATTTGCTAATTTCTCCCTTAATCTGCTCAGCGACGCCCCGCGACCGCCGCCGCCACCGCCGTCACCGCCACCACCGCCACCGCCGCCGCCGCCGACTTGGTGCAGACGTTCGCAGTTTTAGTCGGTGGAGAAGGGAGATACTTCGGTGGCGGGGAAATGTGTGATCTAACCAATTCTCGACCAGCAGAAAGAATGAGAATGGATTTATTATTGGAATTTAAACGAGTATAAGAATTAGATAGATTTAAAGGAGAAAACTCTCAGAAAATATATATATTCCATTTAATTGAAATAATGTCAAGGAATGAAAAGGGGAAATTACAATATATAAATTGGATTAAGCTGGCTATAAACACGATTTTATACACATACATACACCTAATACCTCTGATGGGGGAATTTTTGATAAATTATTCCATATTGTTTTAAAATATCTACACATTTCCCAAGTTCTTACTTGAAAATTTCATTCGTAAGTATTAACGAAGGTCGTATGATAAAATGTTAAGGTAAGCAAATTCAATAGAATAACCAGCCATCCAGCAGAACTTTCAATCGATGATAACATAATTTTCATGGTGTATTATTAACAACAGCATAACAAGCATGGAAAGCAAATGTAACAAAGTAAATTCTGTTAAATGACTTTTAGTTTTCCTTCTCTAGCAATAATTGTACTGATGAAATTTTAACATATATTTTGCGTTTTTTGTCCACATTGCTAAGCGTTTTTTTTTTCTTCATAAGCTAATTTTGATGGTAATGGAGAAGAAATGAATCTCTGAGCATTACTTTTCGTTGCAAACATGAGTACTCAAGGAAAGTTAAAAGAATGAAGAAAAAGAGACATACAAATATTTATTGCGAATTAAGTGAAAAGTGAAGCTTGTCGAAATATTGTACGTTTGTCCGACTATAGGATGTGGTTTGAAATGAACCACGGACACATCACATAACTTACCCATAAGGGGAAATTTTGAAAATGTGTTTTGAGAATAATATATTCTTTGAACTTTCAACAGAGGTAAGTCTAAATTGCATTCAAAACTTACAAAGCTATGTACAAAAAGAACTGCATTGCTCGAATTATCTTGTCCTCTAAAAGAAATGCAATATTGTTAAATGCTAAGATATTTCTGATGTTTTGGATTTGTATTAGAAGAGAAGAGAAGCATTCCTCCTTTTCAGTTCTTTGCGTTCATCAGGAGAGAAAAAAACATTAAATTTTATGATTCTAAAAAGTCATTAGTACCGTGCCTTGCGTTATAGACTTACTACTGGGCTTAACAACCGTGGATTCTTAGAGAGCTCCATCCGTTCGCAGATGTCTCGCTAGCACGAACTCTTCCATGACGACATCCGACAACATATTACAAAAGTTTGTTTATTCAGCTACAGACCCGTAAAAACTTGACAGAATACCGTTCTATGAAATCACTGCAGCGTGGAAATCCGCCTCTTATATCAACGTCCGGCTACAAATGCTTTTTCTTGTCAGAGGCAGGGAAGACTCGAAGCAGAAAAGGTGTAGAGGCCACTGCTCTTTTCTTTTGAAATATATGTCTATGAAGAAGGAAGAACAATTGTAGACATTTCTTGGGAGTAAGCAACACATTAGTTTAAAAAATTGTCTGATGATGCCTGATTTTTAGTTATCGTGAATTAGGTTAACCAGCAGAATTATTAAATGTATAATATGAAGTTCTTGTCCAGAAGATCCAAAGGTATGGTAGACATTTCGTTACATGTATAATCTAAAATGATTCTATTAACAAGGTAGATTTTATATGTTAAATGGATGAGTATATATCCACCGAGCGTCTAATACGAGAATTATCTGGAGAGGTCCAATATTAAAATGCATGACTTCTTATTTAATTATTTAATTTATTGAACTAAAGTGCAGAACAAATCTGAAACATACTTTCAATTGTCAGTTTGAGAGTTCATGAATGAAAAATATATTAACGCTTAGGTAATAATATTTTTTTAGAGCTTATAGCAACGGCAGCCTTTTTTCGGTATGAAATGAGTCTAAATTGCAGATTAGTCTAGCACACCGACGACTTACAGCCATTACACACGTATTTGGGCGTAGGCTCTAAAGTTTGATTCTCGATGATGACCTGCTATTTATGACGCAAACCACCAAACATTGCGGCAACAACCGGAGAGTAACGAGACATTGAGAACAGAAAAAAATGATGAAGATAACTAATTCTATAATGGGAAATTATATACACTAGTACCCGGAGATCTAATTAACTATCAAGTTGATAGTAGATTAACTATCACGTAGATTGCATAGAGGAAGAAGAAACATACTATGATCTTCCAGTATGTTTCGATATTCAATAATGAGAAATTGTGAATAACTAGCCACCTGGACCTCTGATTAAATAAAAGATAGATAGCGTATGAAGATAGTTACTAAGACGATTCAGTATATTTCTAATTTACCGTACTCAAGTGAATGTCAGGAATTCCTTTGAAAGGTCTAACACAGCGGCGCTCACCGAGCAGACCATCCAACCCGCCGCGCCGTAAGGGGTACACTTTTAGGCTGCAATCAAGGAGGCGCAAGCCGAGGTGGGGAGCGGCGCCGTCCGGCCGCTCGGCCTCCGTCGCGCTCCTCTGATCGGATTACAGCGCCCAGCCCCCTTTCGCCCCCGCCCCCCCCTGCCACTCCTTGGCGCGGCCACCGGCAGGAAACTGCTCCGGAACGCTCGCTGCCCGCCCGCCCGTCCGCCCGCCAAAGCAAGCAGGCAAGCAAGCCGCCATTATTTCCTCATTAGTTCTTTAATTAACCAAGAGTGTGTTGACAGGGAAACAACACTGGCCCACACGAGGGCGCGCTGAGGCGGAGGCGACGCGCTCCCACCTGCGCTTCGCTCGGGTGACGCCGCGCTCCCAACCGCCCGCCCACCGCCCGCCCACCGCCCACCCACCGCCCACCCACCGCCCACCCACCGCCCACCGCCCTCTGCCCTCCCGTGGGGCCTCCGACCCACGCGCTCACCGCCCACCGCCTACCGTCCAACGCCCACCGCCCACCGCCCACATCCCATAGCTCACCGCCCATCTTCCATCGCCCTCCGCCCACAACCCATCCCCCTTCCAAGGCTCAAAGCCGAGCCTAGAAGCCAAGGTTCCACTTAGCCCGGCAATAATTATCATGCTAAGAGTCAATTAATTTACTTATTAAACTCCACCCGAGCTTTCTCTAGCAATAGGCACTTAATAAATGCTTCGACGGTGGCGGAGGGGTACTGCTCACAATGCAATTAGCAATACGGCATTATATTAGCTAGGAGAAGGCGGTGCTCATCTCCGGCCTGCTGTGGGAGGGCCGTGCAAAACTGCTGCTTCGAGAGGAGGCGTGGACACATGCAATTTGCCTCTTCATAATGACAAACAACTCGGCAAGATTCTTCAATTTTCTGCCAAGCAAAGGAAGAAAATTATTGATTAAAGGCAATAGGACATCAAAAAGTTTTCTGTGTTCGTTAAAAATTAATGTATTTGGAAAACTCAAAATTATTAGGGATAAAAAATATTGTCCACTACTAAATTAATAATTTATTTACTGTGTATGTCTCTTTCATTATTGGAGTAAGTTTTATTGAATTTTTTGAGAGTTCCCGTCATAAAAATGAAAATAATAACAACAATATCAATTATATTTTCAAGAGGATAGCATAGTTCTAGAAACAATAAGACAGACATCTGTATCCTCGAAAGTAAGATAACATTTTTGAATGTGAGATGTTTGGATGAATACAATTAGAAAAAAAGGGTCGGAAACATGATTTTCTTCCGGTTCGTGACGTAAAAAAAATACGCTTAAAAACAATTATTTTGCCGAGCAACAGTTCTTTAAGTAGTTATTTCTTCTCTGAAACAAGATCGAATGTTGATATTTTTATGAAATGTTACGTGTCTTTCTTATTAAATATATTATTCTACGACAATTTTCCACAGTACAGATGACACCTTACAACAAAAAATCAAGTATACATTGCAAGTGCAAAGCCATTATTAAAAATGTGTATTCAGAAAGTTTTCTATTGATAATCCCATTTATTATATAGATACAATACAGAAAGGTGAAGCCGCCTCTTTTAACAATATTACATGAAGGCACATCAAATTCATCTTGCCGCATTTTAAACTGTTTGAACTTCTATCCTCGCAGAAACTCACTCACGATTCAAACCCAAAGAGTTCGAAGGGTGGAAATAAACACCCTTTTGCAATCAGCGGCGGAAGAAGCGGAGCGGTGACGTCACCGATTGATCAATGGCGCCGCTAATAGCCCCACGTGAGGAGTGAGGGTGCCTGAACGCCGCGGCGGCGGTGGTGGTGGCGGCGCCTTTCACAGCGTCCACATTCCAACATCGGGCATTCGGCGGCATATTTAAGCGGCAGCGCTTTGCAAGCACCGTCATATATAGCACACACCGGATGTGGCGCCGCTACGCCCAACGTCAACTTCCGGAGGTCGACCGTTGCGGGCGATTAAGCAGAACACATTCCATTGGAAGGGGCCATTCTGTCGTCATGGCTGACCCGTTGGTCATCGCCAAACATCAGGTGACACAATGTAATGTATATGTGGATTCGTTTTTATAATTTTGTATTGTACGGGATAAGTACAAGAGTTTTTGCTTCTAACTCCACAAAGTATGTTGGAGGAATAAAAAATGCAACATTTTTTCACATTTATTTGTTTAAAACCTAATCATCTTTTCAACCAATTTATAGAATTTCAATGATTCTGTCTTTAAAATACAAAATTTCGAATAAATGTCAACTTAACAAACGTTCTTATTCTTATGTTAATTGGAAACGTTCATGCGCTCAGACCTCATAATTATTTTTACATGTTTGTTTTCACATATTGGTTTAAACTACCAACCTACTGGAGACGTCTTTCTTACTTTATTGGTAGGAAGTAATATAATATTTCATTAAATATGTTACAGTTTCTTTTTAGAGTTAATTACGCTTGCTTCTGATATACTTGTTCGACTAACGACCTGTGGAAAAATAACGAAACTAAGAAATAAATAAAAATAATATAAATATATAAATAAAATAAAAAATAAGAAAATATAATGAATGTAATAGGTATTGTGACGTTTTTATAACCATTTTCAGAAAATGTTGACAGATATAATACGTTGTACATTTTGTCATTCTTTCAAAGTCGTAACAACATTGTACTGCTACAAAAAATGCATTGATTTATCTATTGTATGTATGTCTAAAGTACTTACAAATCAAGCCTCCTTACACACTTGTCAGTAAAATTTTATGACCACCTCGCGTTCACGGGCAGTCAAACTTCGAGTACCTAGGTATCCGTCCAATTGGCCTGCACATGGATAAACAAACGTGCATAATACACATGTATGAAATGCTGAAATTTTATAATTAGGGTCTCAGATTTATGGCTCGGTAGACTACGCCCACGACAGGCTCTGGCGTACGGCTTCAATAGACATGGTCTCTACTGCAATGCGGAAAATCTAATCGTTTCTTTTAAGTTAATTTTAACGCAATGCTGGCTTAATTCCGGATCTACTAACAAATGCAAGACCAAAAACAAATAAACACAATTTTTACTAGTGAATAGAACAATAGGGTGTATCTGAATGCAGATGAAAACGAATACGAGGACACGGTCATTAGTAAACCATAAAATTATACAAATTCAATTAATTATGAGTTTTCAGATAAATCATATTTACAGATAATTCATTTTGCAACTAAAAAAACAAGTGAAAAACTATATTAAATCTTTAAAAATTCTCGTATTAGTCACTTTAGAACTTGAATGAATTTTACGTTGAAAATAACCCACGCCTGAGATCTTTTGTTATTCCTTTGAATGTTCTAACTCACTCTATTACATTACTTTAGTACAGTTTTGATGGCTACTTATCTAGATGATGAATAAAGGTCCATCCAAGTCTACTTTCAGTCTTCTGAATAGTCTTCATTTCAGCGTCACAACTTCCACCATCGATTTATCTAAGAGAAAAAAAAGTTAATTCACAACCCACATTCTACCATATTCATGTCTTCACCATCCTCCTCCGCAAAAGAATCATCTCGTTCCTTTTCTTCCGTAACAAAATGACAACTGAACTATCTGCCAAAGTACTTAGCGTCAAATTCAGGTTTTTGTGACAAAACACATTTATTTCACAACAATTTCATTTATATTTAATAAATTTTACCATGTAATAATTCACTATTTATTTTTCCTATTCCCGCCTTCTTTTCTTTATTTACTAAAGATTTTCTTATTTCTTATTTCGTGTTTTAACTTATTTCATAGAGCTCTTATACACATTTATTTGGTCATTCGTGGTTAAGATTTTCTTTAGATATAAATTGAATAAGAAAAATACAGTATTAAATTAATAATTAAATTTATCAAGATTATTCACATACTAAGCATACAAATGCAATAAATTTAGTTTTTAAATAACGAAATAGTTCTTCGTAGAGAGTAAGGTAGTTGAGAATAACGTAGTTGTTCATGAGAAACATATAAAAAGAATTTTATAACTAATTATATGAGTTTTTATGAAAGAAAGCAGCTTTAAATTTAAAATTAAAAATTTTGGAAAAATTATTTAAATTTTAAGTAAATGTCAATTTGAGAATTATCATTTTTACGGTGTTATAATATTATTCCTCTTTTTACATCAACCCATAAATAAATAACATTTATTTGCCCCTATGTCTATGAACAAAACTCGTTGGGAGGCTGAGTTGATGCCGATAAAGCTGACATGTAAGGAAGAGTGGCTGGCGAGTTAATACTATGGAGCTATGGAGTTATTCTTTCAGGTACACTGTGAGAATCTCCTTCAATAATGTAAATTTACATCCTTTTAGAAAATATCAATTCTTTCAATGTAAAATAAAAATAAATCCCTTTTCTACATTAAATGGTCATATCAACTCTGTGTACCGTGTAAGTAATGTTATGAACCTTAAAATTTAAAAAAATAGAATGTGTTCTATAAACAAATTTTTATTTTTTAAATCTGTCTCGGCAAGATGTCGACAGGTGTAGTGTCGCCCTCCAGTTGAATACGTTTTCAGACAAATCTGGTCATAGTTCTCTTTGCCCTGCAACGTGGGTTTTTCCTCGCATACCAAAACTTTTATTCGCAAATAACTTAGTGTAAAAGTGGCCTGAGACTTAGCTCCATAGAAGCACACGTAGATTTAACTTTTTTTACGGACAACTATGAGAAAATCTCAGTTTTGGCATTTTTAACAGCAAACACACAAATAATTGTAGTTTTTTATTAATTTTTTTTACAAAATACGGAAGTAATTTTAACGAAGTAAACAATTGGAACGTTTTCAACCATTTTACTTCATATTTCATTAACATATGATCAAGTACTCTCAAAACATTTCAACATCATACAAACAAAACTACGAGTTAGAAGTACATAATTTTATGAATGTAGAAATATTGCATTGAGGCCATGTTGAATGGTATTAAATCACAATACAGAGTGTAAAAAAGAGAATGTTGATGAATATACTACACCAATATTAAGCATACAGTATATTATCAAATAATAATTGAGACTGAGACAATTGGTGGACAATTATAGTTGGCTGAGACATTATCCACACAATAGTCCATGCCTACTCTATAGCAAAACTTCGAAGTTTTCAACGGAATCTGGTAACGTTCCAATGAAAATCAATTAGTCCGAGACAAGGGGTAGATTAACCGCCACGGAATCACGCGACTCTGGAAAAGGTTCTCTCTCTCTCTCAGAAATAGCGTGGCATTAATCCAACTGCTGCATTAAGATATGCATGAATGTACGAAGGGTTGCCTACACAAGGATTCTCAGGCGAAATAGTGGTTTCAATATATACTTTTTTAATCGATTTTTAAGAACAATTTGTAATAAGGGTTTATCAAAAATAATTTAATGTCTCGTTATTCAAAATATTTTTTACCAGAGCAAATATTCAGATTACGAAATAGAAAGAGAATTGGTTCGAAAAAATGTCTGTTATCATCTGTACAAAATCCCTTATTAGGAAGGAGCTTACATAATCTTCTAGAATCTAATCACTAACAATTACACGAAATAAGTAACAACTTAAATATATTAAGATAAGAATGCATTTTTAATTAAAAAGCCTATTAAAATTAATAGAGTACGTAAAGTAAAATAATTAGTATTACATCAAAAATACGAGTATGAAAATTTTACAAATTTGCGAAAATGGAATAAACGAAAATCGTGGTCTAAGGCAATCATCAATCTTGTTTCAATAGGCTTAACATAAAATTTAGTGTTTCAGTGCATAAACCATTTAATAATGGCGAAATGTCTTGAATATCACTAAAATGAAATTTCATTTGAAGAAGCAATTGAATTCCATCATATAAATATAAAGAAAAGACCCACATTCTCAAGAAACTATAACATATGCTCACGACCAGAAGCCCGGCAAAATCCTCATAATCAAAACCGAACTCCATATGCATGGGAAAGGATCTGCACAGAACGACTCACAAAACGAAATCGACTGGGAAACGACGAGCTCCCCGGGGACGCCCGCCGGCGCCTTGGGCCCGACGCGGCGCGAGCAATCTCAGCCCGCGCATTCGCCTAACACCCGGCCGCGCAGCTGGGCGCGCCCATAAACATGCCTGCGCGGCGCGCCCGCGGCCCGGGCACGATCCGCGTGCGCTCTCGCGGCCGGATCCGGAACCGCCGTCCGGGGCGCTTATTTGGATTCGCCCCGCGCCGCTCATTCAATCGCCCACAGCGCGCGAGTGCAGCTCTAAATTATTTTCGAAAAGGGAACCAACCCATCAAACTGAGCCCGCGTGCGTGCCATTGACTGCTCGCGGGGAGCAGGCGGCTCCGACGCCGCACGGTCGCAGGCGCGGGCGAGTGAATGGGGAAGAGGGCGTAACGGAGGAGGTGAAGACGAAGACGCAGTGAGGAAGCGAGGAAGAGGAAAACGGGTATTGGAAGGAGTACATTATGAGGTAAGGAACTGCGAGGAGAAGAGAAGAGTAGGTAAAGAAAAACACGGCATTCTACTTTCAGAAGACTGATATGACGATGCTGAATGGCAAAGAAAACGAAAACTCTATAGAAACGAAAGGGGACGACAGGAAAGGAAGTAACTATTACTTGTAGACCTGGGAGATAGGATCTAGACAGAAAATTTGGTACGATTGATAATAAAATATTCCTATTAATAGTCAGACGACCGATTTCACCAACCTTCATCAGAAGCTTTGACGGACGTCAAACCTCAAACCACTGATAGTGCGTCAAACGTCAAACTTATTTACGTTTCACCAAAGTCGTTTCGCCTGACAATCGTCAAATTCGTCAAATTCGTCAAATTTTGACGGACTATTTCCCTGCCAACAACGCCACCGACGACTTGTTAAACTGCTGTTGTGAGGTTAGAGTGAATCAAATGCGTGCATTGTATTTCAGTAACCTAGATATTTTACTCTTTTTCTGTTCATGTAGAACGTGTGTATTATCATAGGAGATACTTTTGAACTTTTGTATGTATAGATATCATAGGTCCAGAATTAATAAAAAAAAGAATATGTAATTATTCTTTTTTGTATTAATTGTAGGATTCTCAATTCATAACGAGATTCATAATGTCGAAGGAGATGTTCCTGAAAAATTTAAGAGAAATAAAACTGCTTTTGGAATATCTCACTAGCAGAAGTAAGCCTCTAACGTCCTTGCAGAGAACTTGATATCTTGAAGGTTTTATACTTAAGGGCGTTTCCTCCGGTGATTGCTGTAATATTTTGTCGTGCACAGGGTGCCATCATATAACAAGTCCAAGTATTCTTCGATGAGCAAATAATAAGACCGTTTCTTTTGCAAATCCTCCTCTACGGTCAAAATACCACGGTAAGACACCCTGTGGTATTTCCACAGGGTGTCTAAACCTAACCAAAAGTCACTACTTTTTTAGAATAGCGAACGTTGCTGGAAACAGAGACGATAGACTCTGCGCACGTGTGCCAAATTTGTCTCCGAAGGAAATGAACTTGAACGATTCAGAAATCCAAAAGTATATTTTTAGTAAATCTTCAAACAATGCCAATCTACGTGCAATATAGTACGTACGTCATCCGTATTCTATAGGTTCAACAGCCAATGCAGGACCGTGTTGTAACCTAACATTCTAGCCAGAGAGGAAACAAAATCCACACACGTTTCTTGGAGAATTATCACAATTAATGGAACATCATTTTTAACAGAAAAGTGTCAGTGAAACGCATCAATTTGATGTTCGTCAATAGTGAGGATCGTCAAGACAGATTTGACGACTATCGGTGAAATCGACAGAGAGTTACTGGCGAAAAAATTGAACAAGAAGATTATTTAAACCTACAATCTCAATATGGCACTACAGTAGTGTGATCCCTATGTAAGCTAGCAGAGGTCACCCTGAATAGAAATATAAAGCGTATCTTTTTTTCATAAATATTATATTGGAGATTTCTTATATGTACGGTAATGCCGCGAAAATGTTTAAAAATGTCAACCGAAATCATGCATGAAAAGCCTTACGCTCGTTTCAATAATATGTACAATTACAAGAACCATTAACACATCTTAAAATTTAAAAAGAAAATTATGCATTTCACCGAAGAGGCGAACGATAAATAACTAAACACAAAAAGATAATCTTCCGGTGTATTAAAAATGTATATAAGGTGAACCTTCTCCTTTGAAAACAGTTAGGGATAAAATTTCATCGATGTTCTCAACTCGGTGAACTCGCACAAACACCAACTTGTCATTCAATAACACTTTCCCTCGCTGAGTTTATTAGAAGCTTAAAAGACCAAGCGGGAATTCAAATATATCTGCATCAACAACAAAATGGACCGCTACCCTTTCGTAGAAAGATTACAGTATCGAACCGCCGAAGAGCTTGTGAGATGGACGCCATCACAGAGATCGTTTTCGTCGCTTTCGCGGTCGTCTTCAGTGTCACCTTCAACGTCGTCCTCCACGTCGTCTTCCAAGTCACCTTCATCGACGTCTTCAAAATCGTTTTTCAAGCCACCTTCTACGTTGTCTTCCACGTCGCCTTCATGTCGTCGTTCACCTTCAACATCGTCTTGAACGTCGACTTCCACATCGCCATCAAAGTCATTTTGAACGTCGTCTTCCACATCGCCATCAAAGTCATCTTGAACGTCGTCTTCCACATCGCCATCAAAGCCATCTTGAACGTCGTCTTCCACATCGCCATCAAAGTCATCTTGAACGTCGTCTTCCACATCGCCATCAAAGTCATCTTAAACGTCGTCTTCCACATCGCCATCAAAGTCATCTTGAACGTCGACTTCCACATCGCCATCAAAGTCATCTTGAACGTCGTCTTCCACGTCGCCGTCAACGTCGTCTTGCACGTCGTCTTCAACGCCGCCGCCGGGGCGGACATCGCGAGCCGGGGGCGGCAATAAGACGGCGGGGCTGGATCGGCGCGCGCCGGGCCGAGTGCGGGCGGGCTCAGGGGGCCATGAATATTGAGCGCCCCGCGGTGCGTATTTCAGAGGGCGCGGTGCGTCCAGACAGTTTTATGCGTGGGCGGCGCGCGGGCGCAGCTGGGAGCCGCGATCGTCGCCCGCCGCCGCCCGCCGCCGCCGCCCACCGTCGCCCACTGTCGCCCGCCGCAAAGGGTTCCCCGTTTGAATCCCGAGCACGTCGTCTCCGCTCGTTGGCTCCTCCGTCCGTCATAAATTTTGGAGATCCTTCGCCCCGGAATTGAAGATTCGAGTTCTGGGCTGCGTTATGGGTGCGGCTGCTGGTGGGAGGGCGTATGCCGTGGCTTACCGTGAAACCGCCAGCGGGGAAGAATTGTGGAATATTTTGAGCAGAACCACGACTTGTGTCCCAGGTGGGTGCTGGGAGAAAATGAAACATTTAAGATACGTTCTAGAGAAAGGAACAGTGCTGTGACACGAATAGAAATACTTGTTAGTCGATGCATAATTAGAATGGATTCGAAAATGGAAGTGTAGTATTTTTGTCAGATAATAATTAAAAGGGAATATAAATATTCATTCAAAACTAGTGAGAACCCGTCAAAATTTGACGGTGAGATCTGAGATAAATGTAAAATACTGTGCCCAGACTAATGTTCACAATATTTTGTATTGTTTGGATCTTCAGGGTATAACGAAGATATTCTGTGATGTGGTGTTCCCAAAATTTTGGACACGTATGGCCCATGACCAGTTGGTAATGCAATATGAACCACATATTGCAATAATACACCAAATGACACAAAATAAAGAGCACTATTATACTGACCGATATTATTTCTAAAGTTTTTTGATGTGTCATGACCTCCTATCAACAAATTTGATTACTTCTGGCATATTGCTCGAAGGTAAACATACTTTCCCATTTAAGCAACACAGAGTAAACTCGTTTGCAGAATTTCCCTCGCATGAGAAGTTCAAAGCAAAACAAAACTGACATTTCATAGACAACGACCCAACAGAAAACGAAATGACCTCTATATCACGACACCTACGCTGACTTTCTTTTTCCCTGTGTCCAGTTAATGTGCGTTTGCGTCTTTTGGGGCGCGTGGGCAACGATTCGGATTTCGAAATCACCTGTGAACAACTTCACTACTTCAGTACCACCGAGCAAAACCCACTGTCCGAATGTTCTCTACAAAATACACCAGAAAAGTAAATACATGCAAACTGTCAACGCCAAAATGCCATTAATATACTGAAACAAAACCTTGAAAATTGTAAACAAATCTCAACAATCAAAGCAATACAACAAGCAGCGTCACCATGAAGCAACGTGGACTCACATCTATCCTACCATATAATCGATTTTCAAACGGGCACGCTTTGGAAGAAAACAATTGACTATTGATAAGCGTACTATTAAAGAATTATTTAATCAATTAATTTACACCGTAAATGTTAGTGAATCAACACAAACAATATCTGATAACACATCTAGTGATCACATTCTTTCATTTAAAGGAAAAATACTGCAATCGGTTCAGTAGAAGCTCTAAACGAAGCCAGAGCAGAATACCTTTTTTTTAATATATAGATTCACAAGGTAAATGGCTAACAGAATTGAATGAATTTCCCATTGAAAAAAAAAGCTTTAATATTAATGATTGAAAAATTCAACCAATTTTGCAAATAATTGAGGGAAGAAGATGCCAAGCAACATGACAGTAATGTTTGAAGCATAGTATAACAAGAATTAGAATACCTGAAGGAATGTTTTCATGCGGTATTGAAAAAATACTACCTATTTAAGGACTCTTCTCAATATACTTATGAATACGTACTCTGTTTTATTTATTTTTCTCATTGCTGATTAATTTGAAAAATGTCATTTTATCATATTATTTTCTTCGAACATAAAACAGGCGTGTTTTTCTTTCAAATAATTTATTTTCACAATAAATCTTCATATATTCTCATATTATTATCATCATCGTAGCTGTTCGGGCGAAATATAATATATGTGTAAATTAACTTTTTTGGAGTAATTTTACGGAAAAAGTTTGTCATTTATTCTACCAATTAAAACAGCAATCCTAAATTACAACTATGATAAGTATTTAATTCAATAATAAAAGTAGAAAATAAATACGTGACCGATAAAACACATACTGAAGCAAAATAACTACTAGTATCATGTTATCCACGCTCGATCTACTATGCCAAATAGTTACCAAATTAAATGGGAGCGATAATTTCTGGTTGCCAGATTTTTTTCAACAATGCTTCTTCTTATCATTTATTTCATTCAACTAATGTTGGTAAAGGAATTCCGGTGCTCGAAAAACTTCACGAAAACAGAAAAATTATTCAGTGCTCATCAAGAAAATGTGTCTTCTTCTTCTTCTTCTTCTTCTTCTTCTTCTTCTTCTTCTTCTCTCCTTCAGTCTATTCTTTCTCTCCCTCTTTCTCTCCCCCTCTTCTTCCCTCTTTCTCTCCCCCTCTTCTTCCCTCTCTTTCTCTTTACCTCTACATTTCGATTATCCTGATCACCACGACATTGGGCCAAAATCTGGCTTGATTTCTTGCGGAGGAAATGTGCATGACGCCTTCATACTTGCAAAAAATGACGGGGGTGGTCAGTAGCGAGGCGCACGAAATGGCGCATTCTGGCAAGACCTTCTCTGCACGAGCCTCATGCGGCCGACGCTGCGCGGCGCTGGCCGTCAGGGCCCGCCGCCTGCCGGCACCGCCGCGAACCTCCGAGTCGGTAGTCGTTTATGCACCGCCACATTGCCGTTAAAAATGCACATATGGGTCCTTATCACTTCCTCGCTCAGTAATATGTGAGAATCAAACACTTCTAGGTATCATGTAATTTATCTAAAATCTTATAAAGAGAAGAAGAAAAATACGAAAAAGGAGAAATCTAAGCAGAACACGAATTTGGAGAAAAGATGTTGTATAGAATATTTAGCAGTCAGGAAATTTGAAACGAACGGTTAATGTCTGCATGATTTACTTTCAAAAAAATATTACTCATTCATTACTGTCAATAAACTACCTGGACATTTTTTGATCACCTCTATAAAATTAACAACCTGCCAACACATTTTTGGATTTAAGACATGAAATTCTTCAATTGTAATAAACAAAGTCTCCATCACACTCACTACAATTGCATTATTTTAACTTCAAAACTTTCGAAGTTGCAAATCCAAGCGTTCGGCCCAGCGCTCCCGCGCGCCGCTCGCTGCCCGCCACTCGCCGGGCACAATCGGAGATCTGCTCCGCGTTTCAAAGCCTTCTGAAGTAGGCGCGGAGGGATTTCGAGTAGGGCGCTTCGCCAGATCCCGAGCTCACCGGCGCTCGAGAGCTGCGCAAATTATGAAAGGAGTGATCTGCGCTGCGCGGCGGCCGAGGGGGTGGGGGAGGAGGACTGAACTGCGCGGAGCGGCGGCGAGGATGGGGATCGGGGTGGAGGCGGAGATGAGGACGGCAAAGTGCCGGAGGGATCTTGGCAAAAGCACTGGTGGAGGGGGGGATCGGCTTGCAAATGGAGCGGCGATCTGTCGTTAGAGAGAAACTTGTAGCGGCGTTTTCACAAGGAGCTCGTTTGATGAACGGGCACTTGGCATAGCTACATTGAATGATATAATCTTTTTTTTTTAAATTTAATTTCAGGATGTTTTCTTGTTAAAATTGTTTTTATTAATAAGGCGACTGATAAAGGAGAACCGAGTAATCAAGACTAAGAGTGAACGTATGAGTAAATTTTTGCCGGAAATATTTGTTCTTCGACATTTAGAATGAACCCTAAAGTAACAGAATTTCAGTTTGAATTTAAATAATTTAATTGTATAACAGAAATCAATTTTACACAATTCGGTCCTCTAACATATATTTTTAAAAACATAATAATCTTATAGTGGCAAAAGCACTATTAAATTATAGGATAAGTATCGAAAACGTAATACAGAAGTTATTCATAAGCGGAATGGATGTAAACATTTTTCTTTGAATAGAGTGGTAACGTGAATGAAAGGGTAAGCTCAGTTTCATTTGTTTAGCAATAATGAAGAAGGAAATATTGTTTCACCATGTTGCAAAGTCGAATCTTCGTACGATGTTGCACGAGGGTTACAAGGCTTGCACGGAGTCTAACAAATCTTCGTATATCTCAATCACTTCGACGGAACAACATCCCAGAAGTTCCTTTGGAAACTTTATCACTCTGCACTCGGACCGGACTCCAGATGTACTTTCTTGCTAGGTCACTTTAAGCACTACGAGTAACTTCATTTCCACATTAACATTGAGGGAGAACTCTACACTTCTGTCCTTGTGTGGTTCCTCAGATAACGATGGTTCAACGCGTTCATTCCGATGGTATATTTCCAACGCGTTCTGTGATCCTGAAAGTTTCTTTTGGGAATCCCATTTTGCAGATTAATACAGAAGCAAGAAACATTACTTCGTAGCGTCCTACCTTGCTCTTCCGTGATCTTCGAACACATAAAGACTCGAACTTTGAATAGAGTTAATTGTGACAAGGGTGATGTCTGTCGTTATTTATAACTTTTACATCATTTTTTCACCTTTCAATGCAATATCTTGTTATATTTGATTATTAATTTGTTATCTCCTGCAGTTGTTTACTCTTCGCCCGCCCATCATTTCAAAGGACGGTATTGGTTTAATCCAAAGACTTCTAGAATAAAAGTTTAGTTTATCAATTCAATTTATTCAGCAGTTCAACAGCCAACATTTTTAACTCTTTCGTTCATACATGGATTTATCAATTCGATTTATATTATTTTTTCTTCGAAATTGGTTCTTTATTGCTTGTGGCTAGACAAGTGCTGAATGAGAAGTTCCCCGGCCGATGGATTGGGCGCGGTGCTGTAGTAAACTGGCCGGCAAGGTCACCTGATCTTACGCCCCTGGACTATTTTCTATGGGGAACGATAAAGAACGAAGTTTACTCGCAAGTACCAACAACATCTGAAAATCTGAGGCGCCGCATTGCCGCATCTTATCATGCCATTTCACGTGGAGCCCTGAATTCTGTTCGAAGGTTTCTTTACAAGCGTCTTCAAATGTGTATATCCGTTGATGGTGCACATATTGAGTACATGTTGTAAATTAAGCTATTTCTAGAATTGTTAACTTACATTTTGTTTCTGTATTTTAAAATATTTTTCTTACTTTTGTTTACACGATATTTTTGTACCGGCTGAGGTTTTCGGTCTTTCAAAGAGTAAACGTTTTGTTTCTGACAGCGCACGCATTTATTAATTCAGAACATGTTCACTCTCCAATCTTCCCTTGCTTTCTCTACGGTTAATAATTCAAATATTTTCTCAAATCTCGTAGTATTTCATTAATTAAAAAATAGTACCTTGTGGCGTACAGATTTGCTCAGAACATGGCTATGGGTGAATACATTCTCTACAGGACTGAGAGGGTGTGGTCTTAAAGAGCAAATCGCGAGTTTTCGTGAGCTCCTTTGCACATTGTATCACTACATTTACCGCAGGGTCGAGGCAACGGAAGGGAATGGCCTCGCCGCATATCACTCGGAATTTCTCGTTCAGATTCCGGAAACCAGCAGTGGGCGTGTGTCTTTAAAACTTAATTTCTCGAAAATTTTGTTATGTAACATATGGCGATATGCATATTTATGAACTCGTCTCTTCACGCTTGTTATGATGAGCTAAAAAATCTATAGAGTTCCATTTAAAAAATCGAAGTTGGGTCAATATCTCTGCAATAAAAATGCATTAGAATAATATTATGCATGACCATATGTGCCCCTTGCATATAGTAGTTTTAGTGAAAACCGCATCTCAGTATCTGCAACGGTTCAGGAGAAAATTTAAGGGAACATCTTAGGTGGGCCACACCTATAAGAAATGCGTTACAATTTCAAAACACATCGAAAAGTTCACAAACACAGCCAAACAATATTAAAATTGCTAAATATTCCAACTTAAAAACTACCCAACTTCTCATGAAAATAAAGAAATTTGACACTGTTGTTTTCATTTTTATTCATGCATACGCTTTCTCCTGTCTCCGACGTTGTAGATTTTGTAATTTAATGTTTTTCAAATTATCACAAATCATTTACTTAGAATATGCTGCACAATTTGCACGATACATTCGAAATGAAGGGTGAAAATGATAAAAATGAAATGACACCCGTTTTAGTACATGTAACAATTTCTAGAATACCAAGTATTATTAAGCACTGAATATAAACCATACCAATAATACACATTTAGATAGATGTAATCTTATTATTTAGGCATGAAATTACTGCAAATTCACTACTAAAAATGTGATCAGAAAGCGACTGTATTTTCATCTTATGCGCTTGCTTATTTAGCATGTCTCTTTTACCTCTCGCGGACGATAGATGTATTTCGTGATCGATTCTAAGATCAGCACAATTCATTCAACCGTTTATTAAACACTGAATATATTCTAAACATATAAATTTACAACGGTAAAAATTTATTAATGAAGCACGTTTCTTGTAAATTATCATCAAAAACAAAGTGTCGTAATCCTTTTGTCATTATGTCTGTACTGGCTGAGCGTTTACCACGCGATCTCCTGAATGACAGGGGATTTCTGAGCGTGACAACCTATTCCGTATTATTAGTTATAAAATTCAATTATTATTCAAATAAAATGTATGTTTAATGTTTTCCTTTTTTATTAAACATCATCATCAAACATTAGTTTACTTTTCTTCAGTGTCGAAACTCCTTGCTTAAGGAAATAAATTTCCGAAAAAATCCCTTTTCATGTTTTTTCGGCATAATGATTCCTTGTTTTTAATAGATTAATTTATTAATTAATATTACTAAAGTTCACTGTCACAAAATTTTAAACAAAGTAAGTACAGTGAAAATAAATTTCTAATATGATAAATCTTATTGAAAAAAGAAAACACCTTTAATAAAAATGTATAATGTTTACTTAAACAATTTTCGTACGAATATGATTCATTTTCTATTACATGTATGAGCTTCCAGGAATTAGTAGAATTTAAAATAAACCATTGTTTCACAGGTCAGGTTAGAGCACCCTGACAAAGGAGTCCGCTAACGCACACAAACACACACACACACACACACACACACACACACACGCACACACACCACAAATGCATATTCCAGAATCCAACCCACACCCCAACATAAAAGACAGCCGTAGGCTTAGTCGAGAAGCAGAGATTCGGAGAAGCCGTAAAAAAACTATTATTCTCAGTTTTGGGGCAGAACCGCGGTATAAGCGAGGGTCGCGGGATGAGTGGCTCGTAATTACTTAATTCTTTTTCTGGAAAAGCCATAATTTTCCATTCCTGGTAGAACACTCGCCCACCGCGCAGTCGCATTAAAGTGCGGGTGAAACCGAGGGCGCGCCGGAACAACCACGACCCAGCACTTCAGGTCGCGCCGAGATTTACGAGGAAGAAAGAGATGTGAGAACATGGGACCGTTAGTAGAACTTGTAGATAAAATAGAAGAAATCTTTCTGATTAGCAGTTACATTTGTATCAATAAAACCCGTATCCACTGTTTTAATGATAATCATTTATTGGCAGTTATCTCGACGTTTCATAATTTGATTGGTTACAACATCAGGTTACTAAAATTAGAAAACTCTCCTTATATATAACAAGTCAAATTAAAGTAGTTTAAAAATTATTACAAAATATTAAAATGATTAAATTTTGAAATAAATTTTAAACAAGTAAGGACTAAAATTCGTAAAAGACACTCACCTGACTGAGGAAAACTTATATTCCGTGGCGTTATATCAGTGAAAATAAATTGGTAAAGCAGCTCGAGGACACTGTGAAACTTTTCCTTATCACCTCACCCTTTTATTTTATTCGGGTGAATACAATGTTTAATATATGTAATTAGCTTTTTACATATGATACATTTTGTAATAATTTTTACACTAATTTGACATGTAGATAAGGTTAGTGCTTTCTATATATCTCATAATTTTAGTAATCCGATGTAACCAATCAAGTTATGAAACGTCGTGCTAATTACCAATAAATGATTGTCATAAAAACAGTGGATAATTTTTTTATTGATACAAGGAATCGTTAATTTCGGGCCCAAAAAATCGTATAAGTAATTTCACTACTGATTTTGAAACTTATCTGCTTCGCAAGTCGCGTAAGGACGAGGATAAGTCTCGGATTCATTTGATTTGATTTTTTCGTCTTTCTGGGCGCGTCAACTGCTTTGGTCATTAGTCCCGTTAGTGTAGTGCATGTTTTTTTCGCGGGAGATGGCGGTGATCTTCCCCCACCGGATGGCGAGATCCGGCGCCGACCTAACGTCGGCTAGTGGGGTTTCCCCCAACCAGGACTCTCCCACCAGCGGGGCACCGCCCCAGCCGGGACAAGCTCCAAGCTCTCGACCGGTCTTCCGGAATATGTGGTAGTGTAGTGCATGTTAGTGTAAGTGTGTGTGTGTATGGGGAAAGGATAGGACACAGTAGTGTAGTGCATCTTAGTGTAAGTGTGTATGTAAGGGGAGAGAATAGAATAAGGAAGAGGAAGGACGGATCGCGCGCGGTCCGTGGCCCGTTTCGTAGGGTACTGCTCCGGCATTCGCCTGGTGTTGATCGTAAAAAACACGGAAAACTACCGATCAGAGCAGCCGGCCGCTAGAATTCTCCTCCAAGCAGCGACTGAATTCGACCTAGCTGAAAAGCTAGTGTCGAAAATCCTGCCGCCGTCAGGACTCGAACCTAGGATCTCCCGGTCAGAGGCGCTGCAGGATAAGTCTCGGAGTAATCTGAGACTTTTTTCAGATTTCTTACGAATAAAAGTAATGTTTCACGAATAAAATAAATAAATAGAATAGTTAGAATGAACACAATGTTAAAAATGGCGAAAGATATTTCTTGGTAGGATGTTTCATAAACTATATTGATTACTGCAGTTTTCGTCCTGGAAGGGATATTTCTTTATTTTCCAAAACAGTAGAACTTCATTTGCGGTAAGACAATAGCGAAGTACACATGTGAACTTTTCGATTTTAGGCGCACGTGATTGGTTATCAACACATTATTATTAAACGCTATTGGACGGATTGAAACTAATAATTTACGGGAGAAGCAGTCCCAGAAATGTTTACTTATTAGGAAAGCAAACTTTAATATAACTCAGTTTATATGTCTTTTTGGCTCGTTATTTGAGTTCTCCGTTTCAGGTGACGCAAAATACGCATGGGAACAGGATTGTTTGTCATTGAAATTTTAGACTTATTCTGCGTTGACCGTCTCTTCAAGAAAATGTGTTTTCAAAGGATTTGCTAGAAAATTGAGTTTGAAAAACAATATGATTATAGCACACAGGTTGGTGTTATCGGCGCAAATTTTCTTGAGCCCTTGCTTCGCTAGTTGCGAAAGGAGTGGGGAGTTTGGTTATTTTGACAAAAGCAATTTTATATCAAATTTGTAGTTTGTTTTTCGGTGCAAAATAGTTTCTATTACATGGGAGCGAACATTTCTGGTTATCGTATTTTGTCTACAACGCTCGTTGCTATAATTCATTATTCATTCAAGTAATGTTGGCAAAGGAGAGGGGTTAGGTATTCCGGGACTTAAGAAAATGTGCGCGTATAATACTTAGGATGCCTGACCATCTCAAGAGTTTCCATGTGTTTGCAAGTGGTGTTGTGGGAAACATTAAAATTATATTATATTACCCTTGACACCTCGAAGAAGAAAGTTCAATGATTGTGAAAGAGCCTGCTCTTGCTAGAAATATCAGACAAGTAACTGGTGAGAAGCAACACATTCACTTGATATGGAACACTAGTGTGGTGCTAACAAGCGCAAAATATAATGTAAAACACATGTATAATGTAAAACACATGTATAATGTAAAACCTAATTTATTTACATTTTAAGTTCAATTGCTTATTGACAACATTTTTATTTGCGAAAAGCGTCAAAGAATCTCACTCTTTCTGAAATTCTCTTTAGAACTACATTAAGAAGTTTTCAGTTTCTTTTTTTGTGAGGAGTTGGTATTAGGTGTAACGTAAAACAGCTAGTACGGAATTTCTAAAGTCATAGCAGACGGGGTAACTGTGGGATAATGTCACTCCACATTGAGAATAAAAAGAGTTTAGAAACAGTAATTTCGACGAGATGGAGGGATCTGGACAAGTTAGCATTCTGGTGCCTTGCATCGTTTCATTCCTTTGCGGCCGGGAGACCATTGGAAACAGCCATGCACTCTGTGAGAAGGGGTCTCTGCTGTGCCTGGGGGCAATGCGGTGTCTCACTAATAATGGATTCCTCTCCTCGAATACCAAGAAGGAACGGTAGTGCTTCGAAAAAAATATTCGCAGTTCGAGGAAAGTTACCAACGATTTTCAAGTGTATATCACGGGACCAAGTGATTTGTCCGAGGCGGAAGTCTGAAAGATCAATAATTAGCGTGTTTGTGGAGGAGAAGGAGGAGGTTTCGTAGGTCTTCCAAAAATATGATTTAAAAAAGTATGACTGTTCATTTATGTGCAAGATTTCATATCGAACTAAACGTTGTAATTGACTAGATGATAATTTTATGTTTCCGGGCACCTCAACTGTTGATCATTGATTCTGCATTTGCATAACCTAAAACCAGAGGGGACAACAAGTTTTCTACACCCTCTTATTAATTCAAGTTTCATTTACGTATAATATTTGACTGCAACAAAAATTTTCAGTCTGTTTTTTTTTATTTTTTCATTCTCGCTACGGTTGAGAGAGAATGTTATGTAATGCTGCGCAAAAAAACGGCGAATTTTCGGCAGAAAAACTCTTACTACAGGCCCCTGGTAACGAAAAAGTGGATAAATTCAGTTTATAAATTTAAAAAAACTCTAACACGTGGTGTAGTCAAAATCCATGTTTTGTGCGTCCTTGATACTGAAAAATAGATTGACAGTAAAACTTTTGTCCGTCCGTCCGTCAGTTCGTCTGAACAACGCTAAACCGTTCAGCTTATTTTTCTCCAAAATTGATGTACCTCAATCCATCTAACTGATGTCACGACCCTTCGAAATTAAAACCGATATTTTAAGTTTGGAGGGTACTTTACATGAAGCTCCTGGGACATTTTCAAAATTTAAAAAAAAAGGCTCCAACGTTTTTGATTAAATTTTGTTGTTGTTGTTGGATAATGAGAGGGGTGTTTTAGAGAATATTGCATATCTCATATTCTTAAAAAACCCTGCTTTTTCGAAAATTGCAAAAGTTAAATTTTTTTCGGAGTCTCTCTGAAATAACAATTATAAAGATAGAGACTTTTCCTCAATGAAATCTATTCCTTAAAGATAGATTTAAGAAAGATGATTTAAATATAGATTTAAGGTCATGTAAAAATTTTCGAAAATTTGCGAACTTTGCAAATTTTGCGTAATTTTGCGTGACAATGCCGGCGAGAAAGAACGTGCTGTTTTAGCACCAGGCGTTTAATTGTATTTTTGAGCAGTCTCCGATTTAGTCACGTTTTTTCGAGGTAGTTTCATTTTCTTTTCACCATTTACAGACAATTTCAAGCCATTTTGTTTACTTTCTCGCCCTTCGGTATTTCGTAACCAGGGTTGAGCAAAATATTTTAAAATTAGTATTTAAATAATTCGTCAAAATACTTCGTAAATAAGTATTTAAATACATACTCCAAATATGCACACAATTCACTTTTCCCCATAGCACGTCATACGCAGTTGTTAACTGTTTTTTTGTCGTAAAATAAATAAATAAATAAAATATATTATTAAAATACGTATGTATTGAATAGCTAAATACATAGTATTTAAAATACTTCAAATACTCAAGTACAATAATTTTCTAACTCAAATCACCGGAATTTCCTTTTAAAGCGACCAGTTTCTGAAAGAAATCAATAGACAATAAACTGCTATTTGGCGAATATATAAAACTCGCAAAGGAAAATGGTCGTTCAACTGGCGTGGATGAACGTAAACTAGTGTTCTAAGTAGAGCTCGGACATCTGGGCACTAAAAAGGTCGAACATTGGTCCACAAATAGGCACTTAAAGGCTTAATAAATAGGCAGGTTGAATAATATTAAAATTTATATGTAAAGGATGGACACAATTCTCTAAAAACAAATCTAACTTCGTTTGTCAAAACTATTGCGGAGTTAGATAATATTTCCCAAGGGTTGACTCGTGTGGAATTTTATATTTGTTGCATATTTTGTTGTTTAAACTTGTTAAATGATGGGTTTTCAAGTTTCGAAAATGGAATGTTTTCGGCATGGCACAAATCAGTGTTGAAATTCTTTGTCTTCATCTTTTGACTGAACTCGCTGAAGATAATTTGAATAGTTTTTGGCATTTTTTGCATGATTTGCAGTGCTTTTATGTTGTAAGAAATATTTTTTGCAGTTTACCACCTTTTCACAACACTGGCAAAAAATACGTTTCCAGTCCGCCATGAATCTTTTCCATAAATCCACTCTTTTAGCAATGAAACTTTCTTTTGGCGTTGTAGCAAGAATGCTTAATAGGAACAGCAAATTTACTGATCTGGCATGCACCAAACTTCGAAACCAATACAATATTATCGAAGAAAACTCCGCCTATCTTGTGTTCTTGTTCAAGAACAGATAGCTCACTAATCATTGTGAAGATCGGAAAGACGAGAGCAATTTATGTTTTTTGGAGCGCCCTGACGGGCTTCGGCGAAGTAGATAAGGTGTCAAATTCTCATATGCTCGGTGTCAAATTCTCGTATGACCCTAAGCGGTGTCTGTGCACGACACGTTACAGGCAAGAACGCACAGGGCATAGGGCTTATCGATGGGAGGACGCCCTGGTAGATTTTACGCGTTTGTTATTGCTTTGGTAAAAAATTACCCATCAGTGATTTTTCAAAAAATGTTTGAAGAAAACAAAATATAGAGAATAAAAATAATAAAAATTCGAAAATTTTAATATAGGCACTTATAGACTCGTAAAGCTCGATTAGGCAATTATTCTAAAATCGGCATTAATAGGCGTTATAAAAAACTCATAGAAGCCATTTCTGAGGTAAACATTGATAATGGGGTGAGTTGTCTTAAAATACATTCAAAGAAATAAAATAAGCAAAAAGGGCATTGTTCGGATTCTAGTTACAAGGAATAAACGCATTTTTGGTTGTAGAAAAATTGCCCAGCATTTTTAATGATTTAGATGTAGAAATTAAAAATGTAGAGAATTCAAATTCAACAGCAGAATGGTGCTTTTATTTCTGTTTCAATGAGGTTCATTATATAATATATTCAAACAAAAAGAAACTATCCTCGTTATTTTCATCTGCATTTGAAGTATTTAAAGTATTTATACACATATTTTATGTATTTAAATAAATCTCTAAAATACATGTTCAAAAACTCAAAAATACAGTTATTCAAATACCAAATGTATTTAAAATACGTATTTCAAATACAAGTATTTAAATACTGCCCAACCCCGGTCGTAACAAGAAAATATTATGTAATCGTTCGCCGGAAAAGGGCGATTTTTTATTTTACGTCGCATTTTGGGAGGTTCGAAATTATATTGACAAATTTTGAATGGTAGATTCGAACTTTCTTCACGTTTTCCTACTTCTTTGCAAATAATTTGCAGTTTTGGACATTTAAGATTATATATAACATTGATTGTTATTTTATTATATAACAATCATAAAATATGAAGTTGTTGATTAGTAAAATTAGTAAAATATGTCCATCATTAATATTAAGTTTTTAAGAATTATAAATAATAAAACCATAATAACTAATTGTTCTCTGACTATTGAAATTGTCCTGAGGAAGTCCTCACTCCCACTTCAACATGCTTACGAAGCTACTGAGATACTTACTACGTATACCTCCCAATAATATAAAATTCCAAAGTCTAACTTGCTGAATCGAGGTTTACTTCAGACTAATATTTTTGACGGTTTTGCAACATTCAAACTTGATTCAAATTCCCATGTTGCGTTTCCTTTCATGATGAAACTTTTACGTATGCTGCCCTTCAAGCAAAATATCGAGAATTTGTTTGAAATATATTTAAAAAATAACATTTTCACTTTTGCAAGCACAGAGTGGAGGATCAGGAAATTGTATTTCAGTCTATGGGAAGAATAAATGGGGGAATTTTTTCATGAAAAATTGTATTTTTCACCAAGAAAACATTTTCATTGTTTTTTAGCGGTTGAAAAATAATAGTAATTCTTCACTAGAGTAAATCAATCACATTTTCACCAGTAACAATTGCGCGCCGGAAGTAAACTCTCGTAAATTTCTGAACTTATCCTATAATTAGTTTTGAAACCAACTATCTGCAACGAAAACTCAAGTTTCTAAAATAACTCAATGTTTCTTTAATCGAATAATCTATACCCAAAGTGTAAATCTTAATCTAAGTGTTTCCGTCCAATGTCGTAGGTCTTTTTCTCGTGTAAAGGTCAAGAGAAATTACGATATGGTAATATGCGAATGTCCTTGAAAATACTTCATGTTATTAGAAGTTATTTCACCATTCCAAGCTATTTTCACACAATCACCCGAAATATTACCACTCTTTACACTTTTTTCGCTATAAGATTCTAATGCATGTCTGATACGGACATGCATATGACATTGACATGCAAATACTTTAAATCACATCTCTACCTTACGCATTTGGAATGTTAAAATCTCCGGAGCTTCCAGATGATTGCTGATTCACACCCATTAATCTTAAATATCCAGTGGACATTTCAGCTCTCCGCCTGTGTGCGCGCGCTCTATTTTTGACTCATGGGTCACCTAAGGAGCAGCTTCCGTCTCATCGGGTCCCCGAACAAATCAGGAAAGTAATTAATGATTACAGAAACCTTTTGGAGAAAGTCCAGTTTCCTGTCCATCGACCCTAAAAACCATAATACATTGGATATACATTTTATTTCCGGGGTGGAAAATGCTTGGGCAAAAATGATTATATGAAAATAAATAATATTCTTGTCACTGATTGTTTGGCTGAAGTTGCTAATTTTTCTCTTTCGAGTATACTCATAAATTTATGTTATATCTGAATTATTAAATCAAATATAAGTATTGCAATTTATTTTCTTTTTTGTATTTATCTTCGGGGTGAATCCATTCTATTTACTACAATGCTACATTCGAATTAACGAATGGATATTAATCATTCATCCTTTGTGCTCAGTAGTTGGTAAGAACCTTCTTTGTCGTTTCTTACTTCTTCACTCGGTTCATCAAGGTATGGTTTACGACTATTACAGAAATGTTAACATTATTAGGAAGGAAAACTTGAGATGAACATCAAGAGCAATACAACATTATAATAGAGGCATTTCGTATACACTTGTTCAGACACAATGATTTAACTTGGTACGATGTTGATTTTGCTCGTTATTTGCTTCTATTTCTGCATCTGATGTGAAACAAAACATTAATGGAGTCTACCTTTTTCGTTATTTATGTTTCTTACGTCAAGGCATCTCCTCCCGGACGTCCAACGTAATCAAAAGCGTATAATAACAGGATTGTCTAAAACCAAGAAAAACATTTGCATTCCAGTCTAAGGAATACTAACTGTCGCACATTGTTGTCAACTACACAAATGAGTGATAAAGTGTTAAATACATACCAGTGATATTTTTTCACTTTTTCAGGCCTTTAATGTACAGTTCTTTAGTTGTTGCATCTCTCTCATTTAGTTTTTGACGACACTATTCAGTATCTGAGATAATTTTCCTCATTAGTGCAAAAGATTTAAGTCACATTCTTGATGTTTAAGTGTGTTTTTACAAAACTTCTGGACTTCGTTCATACGGAAGTTTGTGGAGTATTTAAACAAAACTATTTAAAATATGCATTTTAACGCAATGAATAGAACGATGTTGATTACATACAAAAATGTACGAACTAGTCATATTAATAAATTATCATTATGAAGAGTGACACTTATAATAGACTTTAATGTTTTCGTAAAAAATTTGCATACAAGTAATTCCTGGCAACGTTTCGAACCTCAATGGGTTCATATAATTGCCATTAGGTTAAAGGTTGGGTGAATTAAATCCTTTTTGTAGCAGTTAAGTGGTTAAAAAGCAGATATATTTGTGCAAAATCGACCAAAACTTTTCCAAGATCTGGAGTTACTATTTTTCAGCAGTAAATTCAAGACTTCGTAATATTATTACTATAATGTTCTCATTCATAGAAGTAATTCGTAAGTTTCATTATTCTTCCTACACACAAAATTCACCGCAGGTGAAACGCCCGCTTCACCATTTTGCCTCGCAAAAGGGCCCGACGAGCTCAGGGACGCGATTGTGCGGACTCGGCGCCCCCGCCTCTCGCTGCGCCCCTTTCGGAGAAGAGTCGTAAAAGTGGGTCCGGGCGAACAGCCGCCAGGTAGCTGATCCCGCCACGACCATCTCCACCGTCAATGCCAACCCCGGCATGCTCCCACCACCGCCGCCGCCGCCGTCATCGCCGCTGCCACAACCACCGCCCCCACCGCCGCCCATCTCCCCCACCGCCCCCACCGCCCCCACCATCCCCACCGCCCCCACCGCCCCACCGCCCCACCGCCCCACCGCCCACCGCCCCACCGCCCCACCGCCCCAACCGCCCCACCGCCCCACCACCCACCGCCCCACGCCCCACCGCTCCCACCGCTCCCACCGCCCCCACCGCCCCCCCGCCGCCGCCGCCCTCATCGCCGCTGCCACAACTACCGCCTCCGCCCCCACCACCACCCGTCTCCCCCACCGCCCCCACCGCCCCGACCACCCCACCGACCCCACCGCTCCCACAGTCCCCATGGCCCCCACCTCTCCCACCGTCCCCCTGCCCCCGCCCTCGCCCCTGCCTCCGCCGTCACTGGCCGCAGCTGCTCAAAGAGGCGCCGCCGCCGCGCCGCGGCCCGGGATTAGAGGTGCAATTAAGCCACGGCCGTCGGCCACGGCAGCGGGGGCGGCAGCGGCGGCTGCGAAGATGCCGGCCGGCAGACCCCGCCGAGCAGCCCCATTGTGTCCGCGCCCTGTGTGGCTTACGCCGCCTGATGAGCAAGTGCCGTTCTTGTTATTACCTGGCTGCAATTTGCGCGGGCCGTTCTTGCCCTCGGGGGGCGGGTCCCTCTGTCGACGGTAACGTCTCAAGGCCCTTTGGCGAGCCCGCCACCCATTCGTTAGCGCTGCTAAACACAAGCTTCAAGCATCATAAACGCGCGGCACGGAAAGTTAATCATGGCCGAGGGCAAAAATACGGCCGCTCTAGACAAATACATAAATAGCCGTAATATGTAGATTGTTGTAGACTACTTCTGTTATGGTGCTCTTAAATTACCGTCAATTGTTCAACTACGCGAAGCACGAGAGTTCCTGGGTGGGGAGAAGAGAGTAAACATCTTCTCCGGCACGGACCGGCTGCTTCCTTCTACTACGTATTTCTTCTTCAACAGCTATTCACCGCGATTTGAATTTCATTGTGATTTATAAGCCACCCGGAAAATGCTCTTTTTTATCCTCGGCACTTCCACCGCCGCACCTTCCAAACTGCGCCTGCAGAGGCCGAAGAAAGGCGTCGGGGCGAGAGCATTGAAAGGACGGCGGGCGGAAATTCATTAGCCGCGCAAAAAGTTGCGACCGTCGAAACCTCTCAAACGAGGAGTTAGCCAGCTCGTCCGTCGCGCAATTACATAATCGTTCCCCTCCTAAGGAGCCCGGCGCAGCGGTTGAGATTGCTCCCATTAAGGCTTAACACGGGCTGAGTGTTTTGTCCGCCGGTTATTACAGGGGAAGTCTCGCGATACGCGTACAAAGGGCCTCCGACGCCTGACTGGCCGCGCCCGCGCGCGCCACGGCTACTCCAGCGCCCTTTCAAGGGTGACCGCTTTCCCTTGCTCTCCACTGCCTCTCGAAGCCCACAGAAAAGAAGTCCCATCTATATGAGTGAGTTATTTCTAAATACCTTCCTAAATACAGTTCACTCGTGTCAATCAGGTCACCTTACACGATAAATCAGGCCTCTAGACGCAGTTCGAGGCTTTTAGTTACGAGAGAAAATTCATTATCTTATCAATAATAAACTATATAGATACATAAATGGGCTGATCTCGGGTTTGGGGTGCACCTTAGCCTAGGCTTCCTCGATTGCTGGTCCTTAACGTGATCCGATTCTTATCCAATCGGGGCGCAGGAATGTTATCGTTTACCACAAAGGAATCGTTTATATTATTTTGAGAAACATTTTAAAATAAATTCTCTTAAAAGTGAGCGTTCCGTTTAAAATAAATTCTCTTCTTTAAACTAAATGCATTCCCATATATGTGAACATAAAGAACATGTACACCCCAAATAAGTTTTAAAGATTATTCGCACAAAATGCGTTGGTAATTATGCGATGGACAGACTCAAGGATGTTTTATGTTATAGCGAGGATCGAAGGCCCGAGCCTCGTCCTCAACTTGGACACTCGAAGCGAAGTGTCACAATTCTACACGCGTAAGCAAAACGGATCACAAACTGCATTTCTACCGAAATGCAGTCTAAAACAAGTGTTTAAACGTTCCGTGTGTGAATCATTGACAGTCGTTCACGACACAAGAATCAGAAGTGAATACATACAGTAGTATTAAGGAGTGTACTAATAGTATATTACGTACAGACTAGCTCCGGAGCTCGCCAACGATTAAAACATGTCCTTAATCGCCCTTCCTAAAATAATGCACTACGCTTACGGGACTAATCACCTTAGCAGTTGACGCGTCCGCAAACAGTAATCAATCAATCAATCAATATAGTTATTTTTAAAAACCTCAGCAAACTCCTGCCCAACAGCATGTTTTGGCACAGTTTCGGAACAGTTTCGGCACACTGTGCAGAATCGGACCTGGAGCGAACGCGGGGGAGAGGGAAAAGGCGGGGGAGTCGCGCGGCAAGTTCAAGAGCAAGCGAGAGCGGGGAGGGTGCAGGCCACTTTGGGACCATGCAAAATTTACTGCGTGCAAGGGGAGGTTGCAGTCCCTATCGGTGCAATAAGAAAACGTGTGCAACCCACCAAAAGAAAGACAAGACGTGCTCGTAGTTTCGTGATTTTTTTACTTTCTGGTGCGTACTCCGAAAGAAGAGAAAGTATTGTAATTGTGCGCCGGAAAAGAACACATTTTTTTAAAGAAAAACTCTTATTGCCGGACCTTGATAATTCATAAGTGTATATAGTAAATTACTTTCTCTAACACGTGTAGTCAGAATCCACGTTTTGTGGATCCTTGATACCGAAAAATTGATTGGCGGCAAAACGTGTATCTGTCTGTCTGACCGTCCGACTGTTGTCAACACTACCGTCTAAACTGCTTCAGCTGATTTTCTTCAAAATTGATATTGTCCGGAAGATTTACCTGAAGTCGAGGCCCTGTGAGGATTTTTGGAGGCACTTTATGTGAATCCTGCCGGAGAAAATATCGCCGGCATGCTTGTGAAAATAATGTGTTTCGTAGAAAAAATGTTAAACATCTTTTTAGTGATATTGATTTTTACATTATATTCTGTTTTCTGACACGATCCATCGGTCTCGGCAAAAACTTCCAAAACCGCCAAAACTCAATTTCAAAGTGGAAATTTATTGTTATTATTGTTATTATTATTATTATTATTATTATTATTATTATTATTATTTAATTTTATTACAAAACATGTATCATATTGCATCTTAAAGGAATTCGTATTCACAACCGATAGGTGTAAATGGAATAATGAAAATAAATTCTAATATTAATTCACGTAAATGTGTAAAAAAGACAGATGTTTAAGGTTTATATATACTTAAAATCACAAGATGGATGTCCACGTGAAAATAGAAATTCCTTTGACTCTAATTTCCATCTAGTGGTAGCATCAACACACATTATGAAAAAGATAAATAGAATGGAGGACCAGTTATTTGCATACTTTTCAAGAAAGAAAACCCCTATAGAAGGTAATAACAATAAGACAATAATCAAAGAGAAACTCATTTTACAAATGCCATGTGCTATTTCCGTTGAAATGCAGAGCATCTCAAGAATGAGGTGAAAAAGCGCCTTTTCACGATCACCACGCTCACAGAGAAGGATCGCGTGTCTCAATGACAAAGATGATAATGGGAAAGAGATGGCGCATCCATCGAATGGCATTCCTTCCCGTTTTTTCCCTTACTTTAGAATAACGGGAAACGGGAATTATTATTGGAGAAATCTTTAATAAATAATCTATTAATTCTCAATAACTTTTTCAAAAACAGGTCAAGGTGAAGAGGTTTCCCGTGCTTTAACGAATCACATTGCATTCTGGTTATGAGAAGGGCAGCATTTCACTTTTGTCATGTATGATGAATATTTTAAAAGATAAATCATCCACAAAAGTCTAAATTGGGATATTTTCTTCTATATTCTCTAAGAATTGGCAAAACTCCCTAAAACGTTTCAAAGGAATTTGACCTCCTCAAAATTCTGAATATAATAATTTACTATGATTTTTCTCAGGAGTTTTCAATAAATATCTATTCGTCCTTACGCATAGTGTGTTTTGCTCTGAACTAATCTAAAAGAGAGACCATACATCTTTATATATACATAATAACAACAGCAATAGTAATAATAATAATAATAATAATAATAATAATAATTATTATTATTATTATTATTGAAAATAACTCTCTTGTTAAGTCAATGACATTTCTTGGCTTTTCATTGTTCTGCAATTTTTCAGTTTAAAAAATCATTTACATGTATTTTTATTAAATAAAAAATTCATAAAGTTGACTGATACGGAAATAAAATGTTAGATGTTGACAGTTAATGCAGTTAGAGAACATAAAAGTAATGTGCCAAATAAACTTTGATTGCTCGATGATTTCGGGCACGTCAACTGCTATATTCCTTAGTCCGGTTAGTGTAGTGACTATTTTATTTCTGGGAGTAGCAAAGTTCCTTTCCCAAAGGATGTTGATGTCCGAGACCGACCTAATTGTTGGCTTGTGGGCGATTTCCTCCTCCAAGTCTCGCCCCAGCAGGGTACCCTCTTCCCGCTTCCAGACGGAATAAGCTCTAATCTTCCAACTGATTTCCCGTGGGTTTCCGAATCTGGATGAACGTGATTTCAGCGTTTTACACGGTCACTCCTGGTCTGTACGTAATCGTGATGAAAATACTTCCTCCAAACGCCGCAAAAAGCGCTAGAAGTTTAACAGTTGAACATCGCATTTACGGAAACAAATGAAATTAGCGGGAAGAATGATCAGATAGTTACGAATTCGCAGAGTAAGGAGTAGAAAGATGTGTGAGGTATTGTGGTATTATTTGCGAGGAGGGTTCACTGAACGCAAAGACTCAATATCACAAACAACACTCAAAATTAAACAACACGTGCCCACGCTACGCACCAGATATATATACTCCCTTCCGGAGAACCCACGCAATCGAAGAAAGTTCCATAAAGTGACACTAGGGGCGCTGTAGTCAAACTGGATGAAATATGTACGGAAACATTAAGCATGCATCATTTTTTCCTACAAATTACATGCAGTCTGCTCGGTATCGACGGGAAATGAAAAAATGACCGTGTAAAATAGGCTTAAGTCTGTATAATGTTTTATTCGTTGATGTTCAAATTCAAAGCTAGATTCGGTTCTATCGTATACAACTGTTTTTAGTTTCTCGACCGGGAAAACTGAGTCATTTCAATTCAAGGACTTTTTAGCTCACATTTAGACATTTTATGATTTGTTGAACACGTTGTGAAACACGCAATTCTGCAGAAGAAATAAACTTTAATGTTTCTACATTCTTTAGCTTCGTTTACAACTGCCATTGGAAAAACTTTATCCTTTCCCCAAATTAAGTAACGCGGTCCGTGGTTTCCCGTGTATAAGAACACGTTTTTTAAATTAACTCCTTGAATAGTACATTGAAAAAGGTAATGGGAGCGCAAAAATCCACATCTATGCGAGCCACCGTCGTGTGGTAAAAGCCAAGCCAGCACCGACCTGAGACGTCTTGGGGTGGGAACAAAATCCCGATGGTCGACTAGCTCAGTATAGACGCCCCAGTGTGGCCCAATAAATAAAAAAATAGGGGGCAGGGTCAAAAGATCGTTTATGGATTGGATCAAAATTACAAACAACTCAGGGTGAGAATCATTTTTCACTAAATTCAGAATATATTCTAAAAATTTTGGGCTGCTTGACAAATACATACAAGGGCCCAATAAGAAAAATCAAATACAGAATACTCTTGACTGAAAAAACACTAATAACACAATACAAATTTCCTACTTTCATCTACAACCCACTTGTTTAACAAACACACTTCAAATTCGAAAGAATCGTTAAAATATTACTTTAAAAAATTTGAAAAAACACACATTGAAAATCAAAATTAATATTTTCCCTTAACATTACTTTTACAAAAAAAGGAAACTCTTTCTCTCTAAAATCAGAGAATTACTATTATTATAATTATACTAACAAACTCTTAATCACTATATTACAATTTTGATCTTGAAATCATTTTTGAAAGAAAGTTTGATTCTGTTCTCACATTAGAAGTCGGAAACAAATGTACTTTTATTTTTATCTTTTAAGCGTTAAATCTGTACCTCCTTTTCTTCTCGTGATAGATACGGGAATGAGCTTTATTAAAACTGAATCACTATACCCCTAAAAAACATTTTTTTGGAACGACCTTACTGTGTTCTCGGCGTAGAAGCCCACTTTCTTCCTTCTACCCCTTCCACCGAGCTCTTGGCCTTGAAGCGTCGTGGCCTCGGTTGAGAACGCCCGTTGCTCCCTCAGAAATCGCCTTCTTCTTCTCGTTCAAGTTTTATAGCGAATACTCTATATAAATTTTTCTTTTTTTTTCGATTACAGTTAATGCCCCTGGATTTTCAGAGTGAAAATGAATCGAGATCACCCTTTTATATGAGCACCAACTTAAAGAGAGTATTTAAATATACGAAAAGCATGTGAGAGAGAAAAAAACGGGAAAAGAGAAATGAATGCAAGCTTTTAAATTACCATCTATTCAAAATTTCTTTTAATTCTTCCATTATAAATTCATAACATTTCTTATTACCTTCTTCTAAGATTATGTTTAAATCAATTTATAATAGAATAATTCCCTCTTCTGTCTTCTGATTTTCCTCAAAATTCCAAATCAAGTACGCTGCAATTCACTTCCTGGCGTACTTTTCCATAGTCCGCCCAGTTCAGCTTGCTACCTTCAGAAGAACTTTTCTTTCATCCGACCTCGGTCCTCGCCTTGGTATAAGGTGGCGGTCCTCTTGTTCTAAATTCAATTATCATTCCAAATATCCATCCGCGTTGCCTATGTTCAAAATATTCTTTCCTCGCTTTCTAGGGCGGTATGTGCACGTTTTCGAATCTAAGAAAACGGGCGGTCCAAAACCCCCTTCTTTGGGAAAAAAAAGTTTTTTGGGTTTTGATTTCATATGCGTAAATTTTTTCACTAAATTATGCTCTTCTTTTTTTGGGTTTCCCAGAACGTCGACAATCTTTCTCCCCCTCTTGGTACTCCTACTCCTTGTCTTCTTCCTCATCTTCCTTTTTTCTTCTCCTCCTTCTTTCCCCCCTCTTTTTTTCTTTTCTTTTACATGATTTTTCGTTACTTTATCTGTTTGTTTGTTTATCATTTGCCACTTTTTTTCCATTCTTTAAATGGTCAAAACTGAAATTGTATTTTCCCGATTGTCTTCCACTTTCATCTAGTGTGCTTTCAGCAAGGGGAAAATATTTCAATGTGCATGGGAAATTAGGATAAATCTGGCGTAATAATTGACGCAACCTAAAAAACTTTTAAGTTGTTTGTGTTTTTGGATTGCAATTTATCTATCTCTCGCATCTTTCCATATTCTTTTTGACTCGTTAACTGTCACATCATAACCAGGAACCTTGTTTAGTGCAGAATTACTTTTCTCAAATTCAGTTTAAATTATTTTCAATTGACTTTCAACAAATATCTACTAGTCATTGTTCTTCAAATCTTAGATACAAACACGTCATCAATATAGAAAAAACATCGACTCTCTCCTGTTTGTCTGACATTGTACAGGCAGATGCACTGTTTTTGGTCCAAATGGCATTCTTTTGAAGACTACGAAATTCCCCGGAATAAACCCGTATTTTGTCTACATTCAGGTGCTACCCTTATTTGCCAATAGATGGGTGAAGTCGGTTGAACTCAACCACTTGATCCCGGAAAATTTGATTAGTTAAATCCTCTACACGTAACGGTCTGTCTCTGTACGGTAAGGTAACATTAACCCCTTGCATCTAAACACAACCTTATCTTCCATTCTCTTTCTACGAGCACTATCAGTTTAGATAAGGGGTTTTGGGACTTCATGATGATATCATCTTTGACCATGGTACAATGATTATCCACCTCTTCCTTATGTTTTCTAGAATGACATATTGGAAACCCGTGAATGGTGTTTTATCTGTTAATTCTATTTGTTGAAAATCTTTTACTGATTCTTGTTTTGCAAACACCTTTTGATTCGTAATACTTAGTTAACTGTTTTTCTGATATGCATTGAGATTATCGTTGCACAGTTCATCATCAAATGAATTAATTGATTGATAATACCCAACCTCTTCTTCACTAGATTGTTCTATTTGGTTTGGCGGATGGGTGTCAAACAAACCTTTCTAATTTTCCGACTCATGTCCGAGATGATTTGGGTCCTATATTTTGGTTTGGAAAACTCCTCTATCAATAGAATTTTTCTATTTCTACCCCTAGACGAGGTCCTGTCTTGTCTAGCATAAGTTTTTTTCTTTAATGTTTCGGTTGAAGTTTCTCCTGTTTCGTTTTGCTTACATTATGTTGTGTGTCTGCTATCTTGACCATTTACGGACATTAGCATTTGCCCTTGCTCTGTAACCTTTCATTATACACAGTGGATCATACAACCCTAGCTCGTTTTTAAATTTTTTCAGTGGACATTGGTAGAGATTCTTTAGAAATTTTGCGTCGGGGAAGGAAAAGTATAATAAACAGACAATTTCTTCATCCGGTATCGTGGGAGTACATAATTTGAAACAGCTAATTTCTCCGTTGCATATTCCTGCATGGACATCGTACCTTCTTACGTACCATAATTGTTAGCTTTAAATTGTTTTGGGTTTTCCCGTTATTCCAATATCTCGAATAAAATTTTTCTTTGAGTTCGGCCATGTTTTGGGAAATCCCCTAAACTATCTGCCCAGATTCGTTTTACCCTGCAACATCGATAAACGATTGAGTTTCTTACTGCCCGAACACAATTTAAAGAAAGAAATTATCTACCTCTTTCATAAATACAAGGATTTTCATCTCCCACTGCACTGAAATTGAGTACGGTAATGAAACATCGTGGGCTGAAACTTCCTCCACCGAGGGTAAATTTTCTAATTGATTTTCAGTTCATACTTCATTCTTATATGCATTAATTTGATGTTGTGAACCATCCTGTCAGAAAGAGCCTTTTTCCATATCTAATTTATTACTTAAACCAGACGTTCAGTAACTAATTTGGAACTTTCTACTCCTTTTCTACCTCAATCCTATCGGATCGGCGGTTATAAAGATCCGTTGTGTTTCGATCTATTTCAAATTCTTTCGTTATGATAAACCTTTCTTCTAATTCAAGTCCAGCTCCGTGAATTTTTTCTAAGTTCTCATTTTCCCTTTGCTAATTCTTGAACCTCGCTCTTAAATTCGACCTTCCACTGCCCCCTAATTCAGTAAACTGTGTTTTTAAATTTTTTTCTAACTTCCTTTATTTTCTTTAATTTCGTGTCGAATTCCGTAATTTTTTAAATGCATTTATTGCCGAGATATTTCCTAATTTGGTTTCAGTAGCCTTTTCCCCCTCTAGTTTAGTTTCCAAGTATCTTTTCTCCTCTAGTTTATTTTCCCAAAAGTAATCCCTAATTTTTATGGTTTCCTCTGTTTTTCATCCTGCATGACTAACCTCACATCAAATTTGGGCATAAATTGCCCTATTAACCGTTGCATCATTAAATTTAAAGCCTCTCGAGTTTCGTTCTTCCTCATCCTGATCTCGTGGCGTTGCTGTGATTCTGTCGGACGTCTCACTGTTTCTCCTCCCGTTCTATTCACCTGTCGTTTCTCCACGATCATCTACTGGTGCTTGTCCCCAGTTTCCTATCCTATCTGATTCCTCGAAGTTCCTTCACAGTAGAGAAAATTTCCCTAGCCACGTTATACTTATCTGCCTTTTTGAATCAATTAACTGCCTAGAATTAATTTTTTTCCCAGACACCATACCCCTCTCACAAATATTTCACAGAAATACGCCCAATTTGAAACTGTAAAACTCTCATAAAATAAATACCCTTTTTCAAAAAAACACTCCTAAATAACACACTTTTACTAAAACCCCTTGTACTCTGCAACCTTTCGAAATTTTAGAACTGTGATTCAATTGTACTAGTAATTTTAGTTACACCAAATTTTGGTCTCATTTATCCCAAATCAGTTTGTCGTAAATGCATCCAATAATCACCCGTTGGGGCCAATTGCAGACCACCGTCTGTGCGGTACAAGCCTAAGGCCAGCACCGACCTGGACGTCTTGGGGGGTGGCAACTGCAATTACCAGTTCGACTAGCTCAGTATAGACGTCCAGTGTGGACACAATAAATAAAAATAGGGGCAGGGTCTGAAGATCGTTTATGGATTGGGTGCAAAATTAAACAACTGAGTGGGAATCACTTTTTACTAAATTCAGAATATATTCTAAAATATTGGCTGCTTTGACAAATACATAATGGGCACATAAAAAAAAATCAAATACGAATACTTTGACTGAAAAAACACTATAACACAATACACAATTTCCTCTTTATCTAACCCCTTGTTTAACAAAAACACTTTCAGAAATTGAAAGAATCGTTAAATTTACTTTACAAAATTTGAAAACACACATTGAAAATCAAAATTAATACTTTTCCCCTTTAAAATTACTTTTACAACAAAAGGAACTCTTTCTCCTCTAAAATCCGAAATTACTATTTTATAAATTTTACTCTTACAAACTCTTTTACTATATTACAATATTTGATCTTTAAATCTTTTGAAAGAAAGATTGATTCTGTTCTCAGTATTAGAAGTCGGAAACAAATGTACTTTACTTTCTTATCTTTTAAGCGTGTAAATCTGTTACCCTCCCTTTCTTTCTAGTGATAGATACAGATGACTTTCTTATTAAACTGAATCCTCATATCCCCAAACTTTTATTTTGGGGACCTACTGTGTTCTCGGCGCTAGAGCAGTCCACTTTGCTTCCTTCACCTTTCCACCCGGGTGCTTCCTTGAAGCGTCGTGGCCTCGTTGAGAAAGCCGTTCTCCTCAGAAATCGCCCTTCTTCTCGTTCAAGTTTTATATGCTGATACTCATATGAATTTTACTTTATTTTCGATTAAGTAATGAAACTGGATATTCAGGTGAAAATGAATCAGAGATCCCCCTTTTATATGAGCACCCAAATAGAAGTATTTAAATATACGAAAGCATGGAGAGAAAAAAAATGGAAGAGAAATGAATGCAAGCTATTTAAATTTCTGCCATCTATTCAAAATTTCTCTCTAATTCTTCATTATAAATTTATCATTTCTTATTACCTTTTCAAGATTATGTTTAATTTTATAAAAAGGGAAAAATTTCTTCTGGTCTTCTAGAAGAGTTTTCCCAAAAATTCAAATCAAGTACGCTGCAATGTCATTCCTGGCGTCCGTTTTCCTTACGTCCAGTTCAGCTGCTACCTTCAGAAAGAACTTTTCTTTTTCGACCTCCATCTGCCCTTGGGATAAGGTGGGTCTCTCTTTTTCTAAATTCTAATTATCATTCCAAATATCCATCCGCGTTGGCTTCGTTCAAAATATTCTTTTTCCCCGCTTTCTTAGGGCGGTATTGACACGTTTTCGGGAAACTAAGAAAAAGGCGGTCACTATTACGTGATGTTCATACGTGCTCGAATGCAGATGGGAGGAAGAAGAATGTTGAACTCAGACACCGGCGGCAGGTGTTTCCGAGCCCGGGTGACTGGTATGAATATTCATTGCCCTAGGCGGTACTGCATGCAGACTGTGCAAATGCGTACATCGGTAGTCTAAAATACAATGTTCTATAAATGAAAGCAGAGGGGTCGATGATGGTATTCATGGCTCATAAAATAAGTTTTAGAGAAATCAGTTTCGCTTTCGAGTCTTGAGGGGGTAATGAAGGATTTGGTGCAAATAAATTTTGGGAAATCCAATCAGTCTATTACAAACCTCGAAAGTTAATGACAGAATTGTCGCACTAACGTATCTCGTATGATAATCACTTTTTATCCATAGTAGAGGACAAATGATTTCGATACTCAATTCCTAAAAAATTCGTAAATCTAACTTTCTCGCTCGGTAAATTATCGAAGCTACACCCCAGAAATTTTTGTTAGAAGTCATTTGACCCGCTAAAAATTTGGAACATGCATGAAACCAACTAAAATAAAAAGATAACCCCGAAAAAAGAACTAAAATAGTAAAATGGGAAAAAACATGAAAAGTGTAAAAACATTAAATAAATCGGTCGGACACACCATTCATTCTTTCAAAGTAAGCTCTCCCCGAAGGGAAAAAACATAATAGGTCCGGAAACAGGGGATTATCTTCTCTCCCGAACATGAAAACAAATGTGACTCATTTTAAACGGCATCCCTTTGGATAATAAATTCAGCATCCCCAATCATCACTTTGAGTTTGAAGACCTCTGAAGAGATGAAAAATCCTTCTCATTTAAAATATTGGAGTGGTGGAAATGGCTGAAAGGCCGCTCCGCCGGCCGGATGGCCGGGCAGGGCGGCGGGAGCCAGGCGGCGGGCGGGGTGGGGGCGACCCGGGCAAAGCGTGGGAGGGGAGGGTGGGACGTGGTGGGGAGGGTGGGGAGGCGGGACGGAGCGGGGCAGGGCGGGGGAGCGGAGCATGGTGGACAGGGCAGGGGCGGGGCAGGAGGGCAGGGGTGGAGCGACACGGGGCAAAGCGTGGCAGAATGGGGAGGAGGGCGGGACGGGAGGGAGGGCGGGGGAGAGCGGAACAGGGGAAGCGGAGATGGTGGACGGGCAGGAGGGCAGCGGGAAACGACAACGCACCACGGGCGGTCCTCCATCAGTTCTGAGACTTCGCCCGCGGTCAGAAAGCAGATCCGACCGCATCAGGATAAGAGGGGACCAGGAGATAGCTGCCGAGACAATCGAAGCCCCCCGGTACGAGACCCAGCAGCCGCCGCCCACGCCCGCCCTCCTCCTCGCCTCGCGGGGCCCGCTCACGACCGCGGAACTTCGGGATAATGCTCCCGCCGTTTTGAAAAGTTTATTCAAAAAAGTCCACCATCGGGGTTGGACGCCAGAGCTGGCAATGTTCATTTGCTGCGATTCTCATTCGAGTCTTAAGCATCAACCTGGAGTTAAAAAGGGTGTCTAATTAGGCAGAACTCGCTTTTGGCACTGCCGTCTAAAAAAATAATTCCTCCCAAAAGTTTGTTCCCTATCAGGAATAATTTAATTTTTAAATGAACTTATTTTAGGTCATTATTTATAAAATAAGGTTTTAAACAAAAGAATTAAATTTACTTAATGACCGAAATTTTGAATAACATGAATATGGAAAACAGTATTTCCGATTTGTATACAATTAGACAATTAGAAACAACATTCATACAAGACAATGACATAGAACGAAAAGCGACTTTACAGCTGATATTTTAGCAAATCTCTTCTGATTCTTGAAGAATGATGGAAAACTATAAAGACATCTTATTCAAAACTCCATTAGAAATTTTCGTGAATTTGTAGATGTCACTCAATAATTCAAAAATGTAGAAACCGGAACTTAGAAAATCTCTTCCTTAAAAGTTTAGCTTTAGTCTGTTTATTTTGGAAGTTGATTGATATTTGTTTCTTGTAATGTCATGGGACGTCAATCATAAGTTCTGTTCCGTTTTCCTCCTCATTGCGATATCTAATCTGAGGATGATGGGATACCCCTGGATACTCATAACAGATCACGGACAATCTAAATGTTTGAACTATCATAAATTAACTTTAGAAATTCGCTTTTATACGAGCTTCCAAGATTGAATACCTTGGAACACTTTCAAGGGAAAATTTACTAGATAAAATAGTCATTTGAGAAAACTGTTATTGCTACTATACTGTAAGAAAGCTATTTCATAAAAATATCAAATGAAAATTTTTTAGCCTAAAATATATCATGGATTAATTTGCTTGATATCTTGTTAGAGACTATGAAAAATAATAAAATTTTGAAAATTTTGTGTTTTTCAGTTATATCAACATAAAAATCATACTAAATCATACGACCCCCGCACCAAACCAATCTTAACAAATGAGATGTCATAGAAAATATTATTTTAGGTTGAGATGACGAGTTGCACTTTCAATGCATATAATATTAAGAATTTGTTTTAAAAAAGCGTAAAAATCAGTTAGATCATGAGGATGCTATCAGCAATACATCCTATTTTCCGCATCGATCGGCCTAACAAAACGTGGGACTAACGCCCAAAGGGTTGAGGGCGCTACATTTCTACGCAACTGCGCCCTTAATCCAATTTGGTCTTTGGGGACCTATTACAGTTTTAGATGATTGGAGGATCGACTATTCCAGACATTCCCGTGCCATGGGATTGATTGATTGATTGATTTTTTCGTGTTTCCGGCCGCGTCATTCTTGGCATTAGTCCGTTATGTGTGCATGTTTTTCTCGGGGTGGCGGTGATCTTCCCGCCGGATGGCGGCGGCCCGACCTACCGTCAGCTAGTGGGGTTTCACCTAACCAGGACTCTCCCCCAGCGGGCCCGGCCAGCCGGACAAGCTCCAAACTCCGACGGTCTCCCGGAATATGTGGGAGGTAGTGCATGTTAGGGGTAAATGAAGGAAGGATAGGGCAGAAAAGGAAGGATAGGATCGCGGGGTCCGTGGCCCCTTGGTAGGGTACTGCTCGCATTCACCTGGTTTATCGGAAACCAGGAAAACTACCGATCAGAGCAGCCGGGCCCAGAATTTTCCCCCAGACAGCGACTGAACTCGACCTGATGAAAACCAGTGTCGAAAAACCCGCCGTCGAACTGAACCAGGACCTCGGTTTGGGGCGCTGCCGTGCCATGGGAGATCAGTAGAACCTGGCAGTTTAGGCATTCATTTTACTTGAAATAGGCATTCAAGGAAAGATTTGTATTCTGGCTAAAGTAGGGATGCACACAGTCGGGTAAACAATGAAAAAATAGCTATTAAAATCAATTATTGTAAAAATTAATTTATACAGATATTTTTATTAAAACTCGGAATCCAGCACTTACGTGGAAGAAAATTATGTCTTCATTGCACATGACCCCTTGGAATGATGACTGCGAATTTGCTTCACTCGCGACGCCGTTTCTACAAAATACGAATGTGGACACCCTTTTGAATCATTGAATGGGATTAAGTTAAAACGCGATTATAGTTTTTGTCCTTCGCACTTAACTCATCGTCAGCACTGTGAATGATCGCATCATATATCATGTACAGTGAGTTCGGAAGTCATGCTCAAAAGTAGGATGGGGTTCTTCGTGAGCAAATCTGTCTTCATCAATGGAAGTTCCTTCTCATTTCGATTTTTAAAATACCTGGTCCTAAGCGTGGTTTTCAGGAAAAGACAAAACTCTCAGTTTCTCCTGTTTTCTGGCTTGCAATATTGTGATAAATCAATGGAAGAAATCAAAACATCTTCCTTTCTCATTTCGATTTTTAACAATACCTGGTCCTAAGATCGGGATTCCGGGGTTAAAAAATCTGTTGCGGGAAATCGAAAGTCAAAGAATACGCGTTGTCAGGACAACCGATCAAAAACGTGTACTATTCCTTGCTTGGTATCATACCGCTGTGCAGATGGACCCGGGCCCGAACAAATTACATACAAAAGGTGTGAAGATGGCGTTGAAAGCCGTGATCCTCTGGAAAACGTAAAATAAACATGCTCTTAAAATATATTGAAGCATACATATGTTAGCTGTTGGTGAAGTGCGAACGGATATTCAGCATAGGTTGGGGTATTTGAGGCGGGCTTGGTTTGTCTGATAACTGTATTATAATTGTGGGATTGACTTTATTATTGATTTTATTAAGTGTAGTCGGGAAATTTTGATTAAATGGACTTCCCTGTTTCGGGGATCATATTGGAAGGATTTTTCGATAAGTAGCTGAATTCGCGCGTTTCATACGAAGCACAGATAGGGAAAGTCGCGACCGCGTATTGGTTTTATGGGAAATATTAAATCCTATTAATACGAAATCGTTTAGATCATTCCGGAACATTTTAAATTTATTTTAATGATAGGCAAGAACGCGAGAATAGGGACACCAAGGACATTCCAAAGACAACATTCTGCTGGCTCAACCTAGAAATCATCTAACAAGACATTGGAGTAACCTTACGAAACTCAAAACCCTACGGTATTTTAATATTCTACATAGAAAAAGTAATGTTTATGAGCTCAATAGAATTTGTAATTTATATAAGAATAAATGTTAATTTTTTATTTTTGAAGAAAGGCTGATAATTTATATTAATTGCCATCAATCTAATAATTGGTTTCAATCAATAGAAATTCCAGAAAACGTGATTACGTTCAAATGCAACAAGTAAGGAGAAAAATTTTGCATGTCGAAACTCATGATTAAATTGAAAGTAAAATTAATAAAGTAGTGTAAACATTGAGAAAATTTATGAGCATAGCTCGGCAACGGTAGGAATAACAATATTAATAATTGCAGTGGAAGTAATCCCCTTCAAAATATTAGATGTTTGTTGTAAATAGTATTCAGATTTTGCAATAGTAAAAATATTGGAGAGACCAGAAACGAAAAATATTTCACAGTATGTTTCCAGCTTGATCGGTATCGCTGCCAGGAGAAAAAAGAAAAATAATGACGTAAAGGAAGAAAAAGTTAAAATAAGGCAGAATACTAAATTATGCATCAAAAGCTGAAATGGGGGGAAAAGGCAAAATGAAAATCTACTAAAACAATCCAAGAAGTACAATTAAATGATATCGCTTTCTGAAAGTCGTAATATTTAACAATAATAAAATAACATTTTGTTAAACTCCTATGTTCTAATGATCAGAGACGTGTATATAATATCTTAGAATAAATTATACAAACTTATAGAGTATGTGGGGGAGATGAAAATAATCCTTTTTGCCAATGAACATGTAGTGGAAAATTTCATATCAGAATAATATATGTGATTTATAATATATGTGATCGGAAGAATATATGCGTCGAATTGTTATGTAGCCTATCAGACATTAATGTTCGGGAGGTTCGCGAAATATCTATAACAGCGTCAGCAAGTAAACTGTGTTACATCAGGGGATAATGAATTGCCTGCAAATCAGGGGTAAATGTTACATAATCTAACTCCCCGATACGAAAAATTTATGGCCATCACTTCATTTCGAAAAAGGCACAATATTAGACTCTTCCCTAGAAGCTTGTAAGAGTCACGAGGAGAATTTCGATTATACGAATTTAAAATGATAGTACGTTCAACGTGGTAGGAAAGGTGGATGCGGTTATCACATGCAGCTGTTCTTATGGATACCTACGCTAGTAATGGTTAGGAATGTTTAAAGAATTCATTTATTCTGCATCTATTTCAGTAATATTATGCTAGTAATATTATGTCACCATATTACCATAACATTATGTAAATTCCTGAACTTTTCAGCTGAGAAGATCCTAACAAACTCCGCAGAAATGAAGTTCCAAATTTCGCAAGAAAGTTGATATCTCCGAATCGTTTCAGGACGTCTCAATATGCCTTGTATCACAAGTAAACCTCCCGCAGCAGCAAGCGAAATTCCGCCTCTATTCGCCCCTCGCGCTTCCTGTTCGTGCATCGGAAGACGGTCGCTGCCCGCTAAACGGTGCGTCCATTTTCAGCGAGGCTATTTTCCCTCTCTTCGCGGGGCGCTGCAGCAGCCGGTCAATACTGGAGCAGGAGGCGCGGCGCCGCCAGCGGAAGTCGGAGAGCAGGCAGCCAGGCGCGCTGGTTCGTCTTCTGCCGCCGCCGCCGTCCCCGCCGCCAGGCCACCTCCGCTGCCGCCCTTGCCGCCGTTGTCGCCACCGCCAGCTCCACCGCCAGCTCCACCGCCAGCTCCACCGCCAGCTCCACCGCCAGCTCCACCGCCAGCTCCACCGCCACCGCCACCGCCACCGCCACCGCCACCACCATTGCCACCGCCCCGCCGCCGTCGCCGTCGCCACCGCCACCACCGCAGCCATCAATGCCGCCACCGTCCCTACCATCACTTTTCCCTTCTCATGTGGATTCACTTTTAGATCTGCACGTTTCTTAGAATAGTGATACAATACATATGCAAATCAAAAGCAACTCAGTAGACTCAGGTACGGAATGAATTATAAAATACACGTTAATGACTACTACTACTGTGAAATGTCAACAAAACTATTACGAAATTTCCCGTGACAATTTTTCAATGATGCATTTTAGGTGAGGTTCTGGAGTTACATTCACCGATTTCGATTTATCACGGGATTCTACGAATAGAATGTCTTTTACATTCGTTTCTGGAATATTTGTTGTTGAGTATGTTCTCATGTTCATGTTAAAGTCCATCGTCTTGGCTCTTTCAATAATTCTATGCGGCAGCTAAATTTGAATAGCAACAAAAGTACCCTAAATAGAATTCGGGGAATTCAGAGGAGAACTCTAGGCTGCCCGAAATAATATCGTATTCGAAACGAGAAAGCTGCATGCCGAAAGACCTGGAAGCAACGTATTTGAATACCGAAGCAACTGGAATAAACACACAAAACATGGAGATTTCATGACTCAAGAAAAGAAGAAGAAGAAGAAGAAGAAGAAAGTGTGATCGTGATTCGTGATTTTAATGCAAGGAATAATTTTTATTATTTACTTAATTTACTCTAGGAAATGGTTAAATACTCATCCACGGGTGAATATCTTTGACAGTTATTCCCATAACTTGCAATATTTCTGTGATAGGATGCTATGATCATAAAGAGAATATTTCTGGCTCAATCAATTCGCGCTTTTCCAAATAATTCACCAGGTGGCCTCCTTCCTATTTGGAGTTTTTGTGTTGTTTTTTTTTTTCAACCATGTCACTTGTATATTTGTAACTTCCTAGTCTTTCGTCTCGAACTTTTGTACGGTCATAATGGACTTCTTATAAGTTAGTATTTTTCCTTGTTTTGTACATTGTGCCTTCTATTTTCCCTACTCAAATGTCATTGCGCTACTAACACCAACCCTTACGACTTCCATTCTCTAATATTTAACTGTAATTTTTTTTCAGTGTCTTGTTTCATGTTTTCGTCCTTATTCCGTTAGATGTGCTATCTTACCCTTGTTAGATATTCTTCTATATCTTGCTGACGCCCATACACCCGTTACGTTTTCTGTATATTTTCTGACAGACTAGGTATGTTATCAACCTTTTCAAGTTCTTACGACATATTTTTTTATAGCAGCATCTACATCTCTTTCGATGTTATTGTTTACTGTGAGGAAGATGCACGAACAAAGATTTCTTATTCACATTTCACGATTAATTATCGATTATTTGAAACACGATTCATTTCAATGAGTTGTGTGATTTTTCCCTCACTATTGCTAGACATATACCGCCATTGTTTTTATGGTCCCTACCCTCTCGATTTCTGATAGTTTCACAATAGACGCATATTCACTTCAATCACCTGTACAACCTCGGTCTCCAATCTTTCAATTTGCACATTCGTTCTCCATCTTGTCTTCAGTGCGTTAGCTTGAGCATCCCGGCCCCACTCTCGCCCGCCTACCTCTGCACATCACGTTCTGCTCCCACACGTTGCCCCGCCGCTTCCGTCCCCAGCCCCCGCACGGCTCCCCTCCACCCGCGTCGGGGCCCGGAGCCTTTATTTGCGCGGTCGCTTCCTCTGCCCCCTCCCCCGTCCCTCACGTTCCCGCCCCTCCCTCTCCGCTCCTGCCAACACCACACTCTCCCTCATCCGCACCCACCGCCAGCACTACCTCCGCCACAGCACACCCATCCCATCACCACCAGTTCAGTTCAATTCAGTTCAGTTCAGTTCAGTTCAGTTCAGTTAATGCCTTATTTTACGTGGCGAGACTCGGGCCATCAGGCCCGCTCTTTCGTCTAACCACGCAAATTTCGATACGCTCCTTTCACCACCTAGCGGAGAAAGGATTATCTTGGGCGACGAAACAGGCGATTTGAATTTAGATCGGAGGTTTCTTTTAGGCTTGAGGATCTTTTACATGCAGTAAATCTACTACATGGGACAGCCGGCTTTACTTCCCCTCCAAAGGTGTTGGATCCAGGAAGGGGCATGGGGTCCATCCCCCGCCCCCAAAGGCCTAGAGTTTTCGTTTGTTACCTCCCTTTATTTGGCAAAATAAATTTAAATATTTATGTTGGAATTAAGTAATTATTTAAATAAATAATATTGTATAGTATAATCTATTCACTACAGAAAATAATATATAATACAATAATAAAAATGTTTATTATTTAACAAAAATCTCTGATCACCCTCCTCCCAATGATCTACTGGATTCGCCCCTGACCACCACCCCCACCACCGCCACATCCGCACTCACACCCACCACCACCGCTACCACCACCACCGCCACTGCCTGAGACCGCGCCGCCACCACCACGGCCACCGAACCGCTCCCAGGCGGGCGGCTAATCGGAAGTCGGTGCGGGGGCGGGGCGGGGCGGGGCGGAGAGGGGTCGGACGGCGGAAGTCGATTACGATACGCGTTGTATTCCGCCGCGCTTTACGAGGCCAGTGCTCGCCGCGGATGTCCGCTGTCGCCCCAGCTTACCATCTCCTCCGCCGTTGCTCTAATAGCAGCCCGCGAATGGATGTATGCGAATGATCGGCGGCGACGCGCTGATTTATTGCGGCGGAAAAAGGTGTTTACATCCTCCTGACCAGGGTCACTTGGTAAACACGGACAAAGAGGATGCGATGGTGAATGACTTCTTGTTCGCGTGGTGCAGGGCTCGAATCGCATTGGCACATTGCATAAGAACAGAAGACGCAGCCTGTGTTCGGGGGGGGGGGGATCTTCTTCTTTTTCCATGAAAAAAGGAGGCGATTATAAATGCAATATTCAAGCGAATTGCGTAATACGAGTTGGATAATGTCTTCCTTGATTAAGCTCTTCGAACGTTCATGAAATGTTGTTTGCGTGGAGCAATATACGAATTGCCCATTATTCTAATTCCTCGCACTTGGTTTGAATCTGAGAGTTCCTTAGACTGTGTTGTTAATAAATGAGCTGATGTTTACCTGACACTATTAAATCAATTTTCATAGCGATTTTTATCAACCTCTCTGACTCATTCCAAAGGGTAGTGACTTTTGGTACAGAGTACATATTTATGTTTATCAATTCTTTCTTCATCAAGAGACGAAATATTGACACTGATTGGAGATCGTTCGATTTATTTCTATTCACACATTTTCTAGACAAGCGAGTCTTATTAGGCCAATACCCACATGAATGATCAGATTTTTCATTTTTTTCACCGTTCATTTCCAAGGAGGTTCAAAACTACTTTTGAAACATGACGGATCTCATGGAATTTCAAAATAACATTAAAACGAAATGTTATTTCAATCACAATATGTGTAATAAAATTATTTCTAGTTAACATTTACAATGACATGACCGGGTGGGTTTTGCTTAGAGCCATTTCTGCCGCTGAGTCTGCCGCGACTCTGACTGGAAGGTCCTAGGATTGAGCCCTGACACTAGGAAGGTCCTAGGGTTGAGTTTTCAACACTAGCTAGACAGCTAGGTCACATTCAGCCGCTGACTGGAGAATTCTGACGGTCGACTGCTCTGATCGTTAACTTTCCATGGTTGCATCAAACACACGAATGTCGAAGTAATATTTTTTAACAGGAACTACGGATCACGCGCTCTTTTATTCCCTTTCCTAGTCCAATCCTCTCGCCTTACACATGCACTTACAACTACTACACAATCTCACTCATCGAGAGAGCAATAGGGAGCTTAGTGTCCCGTCTGGGGCGGTGTCCTGTTGGGAGAGACTTATAGAGGGAAATTTCCCCAGCAAGCTGAAGTGGAGGTCGTAGTTGGATCTCACCATGCGCTGATGGAGGAACACTGCACTTCTCGGAATAAAACATTCACTTCTCTACCGAGGCTAGTGACCGTGTCAGTTGACGTGGCCACATCTATCAATCAATGACTAAATGATTGATGTTTCCGGACTCGTGTAGTCCCGATAGTGAAGTGAAGGTTTTTACACCTGGATGTGGAGCGTTCTTCTCCAGCAGGATTACTAAATAAACCCCTGAGAATGACTGAAGAAACCGAGAAGTGTCTTTTTAAATTTTTTAATCCACAAAACTAATAAAATTAACACTTCAAAGATAGCTGATATATGCAAAAAATACAAATAGAATGAAAGTATTTCGAATACCGTCCGGCTTCAGCATTTGAGGATTTCTCTGAAGTAATATTATCCAATCGATCCAGTTGGTGTTCCATAACAGGATACACAGGGGGTGAAGCACATCAATCGAACCGTGACATTGTCGCCAGGAGTGATGAATTAGAAAATGATCGTTGAGAGAGTGAGAGAGAGAGAGAGAGAGAGAGGGAGAGAGAAAGAGAGAGAGAGCACGAGAGAGTAAGAGAGGGATGGAGAGAGCAAGAGAGAGAGAGTGGTGTAGCAACGGGGGGAGGGAGAGGGCATCGCCTTGCCCTTCCCCGTCACTGGTCTGAACGCCCTCTTCCTCCCACGGCGCTCCGCGATTCCTTCCGGAGCGCTCCCCGCGCGACAACCCAGACGCTTCCGGCGCGGCCTCGAAAACATCCGCGCGCGCCGCGTCTCATACGATCTCCCCACACGGGAGGCAACAATCGCCCTCCCGTCGGGGCCGCGGCGGCGCCCCGGGGGGCCCCCCGGCCGGCCGGGGCCCCGGGGCAGCGCGGCGCGCCCCGGATTAGCCGGCGGCCGCGCCCCTCCCGCCGCCCGCCGCCTCCCACGCAAAGCCGCGCCGCCGCCCACGCCCCCGACGAGCGCGAATCCGCGCACGCCTTTGTGGCCGCGTCGGCGCCGCCGCCCCGGGATTAGGCGGATCCCGCGCCGCGGAGGAGGGCGCGCGCCGCCGCGGAGGTGGACGGCGCTGCACGCACTGCAATCGCACCTGCTCTACACGGCATTTGAGATTATTCACTTTTAATGTTCAGTCGGCTCCGGTTATGGTGAAGTGGAGACTAACATGTTTGGTTCACTATATTAGAGGTTCACTATAACAGAAGTTCACTATAACAGAAGTTCACTATATCGGAGGTTCACTGTGTCAGAGGTTCACTGCATCCGATGATGTTAAAATTAAATGAACGTTTTCCACAATAATTGATTTTATTAATATACAGCAAAATTCATTAACAGCACAAACTGAAAATTACAATATCTTTATTTGTACGTAAAAACATCAAATATTTTCAATTGTTTTTCATTAGATCCTTTTCCAGAGATCGTGCCTTGTCCATATTTGAACCTGCATTGTCCTCTGTACCTTGGCACCTTTCAATGCCTCCAGGACTATTGGAATACCATCCTACTGTCCGAAAGCCCTTTCAATCCTCTAATAACTTACGAGATTTAATTTCTTTCAGGACCCATTTCCTACGTTCACTATAGCCGAGGTTCAAGTTTACTATAACCGAATCTTCTTATGCTTATTTGTAATGTAAGCGAAACGGGATCAGTGCCCTAAGTTTACTATAACCGACGGTTCACTATATCCAAGTTCACTATAACCGGAGTCGACTGAATTCATTTATTTGATTTTCTCGAGTAACCAGGTATTCAACCCTGAGGCAGCTGTAGTGAATAGAGAGTTTGTGCACATTCGGACGTTAAATGAATCGAAAACATTATTGATATTAATAACGGGTGAAATCGATAAAGAACTTTTTGCACGTTTAGGTGGAAACGTATTAGTCGCATTGGAAGAAGTTCCAAATTGTGGCAACAGAGAGTGCTGCTTCAATGAAATTATTATCACCTGTTCTCGGCTGTAACTGCATTTGAGATCTTGTAAATTTTCTTTACTTGTATATTTAACATTTGATAATATATAAAATTGGTATTAAAAATGTGTACCCGGATCTCTCATATTTACATATTAACACTAGTATTCTAAAAAATTGGATTTAAATAGGAAATGTACTGAGCAGAATGAGTGAGAAACACAAATCTTTTTCTTCCCTAATTCATTTTGTTAATCAAGACATTCATTATTTCAGTAATTTTTCAGTAATATTTCAGAATTGTATAATATATTCTTTACACTGTGCTACATGATTGACATTACCTACACCTTGAAATAATGAAACATTGACAAACTACATATGTTAAGATCCACATAATGTAGTATTACAAGACTTGCTTTAATTGAATACATGATTCTAAATCCCATTGACCCCATTGCAGTCATGATAGACTTCAAAATTATAGCGTATTAGTGTTCTAAGTTCAAGAAACCTAAATTTAGAATACTGTGGATTCCGTCTGTAAATTACAGAATCCCTCTTCAGTATTCAGATTTAATGATAATTAAATCTAGAGAGGTGCTTCGTAGTTCACGGGTATGGTTGAAGTCCAGTAATTCAAACTTTTGGAAATTTGTAAGATGATGAATACAATACAATTAACTATATTAAAAAAAACTTCTTCCTATGAACACAGACTTATATCATTTGATTCACTAACTAGAAACGATACAAATCTTTAATCTTTTTTTATTTTATATCATTCTTAATGACATTTCTTCTTCTCCGGTAGTAATTCACTTTGACCTAACAAATGACCAGCCAATCACTACGCACTTTAACAGACTTTCACACTTTGCCCATTTTTGTGAAGCTTTTACTGTGTATCCAATGACTTACAACTGACGATAATTTCGGGCAATTGAAAACTGTGAGGCTAGCACTAATGAAACGTTAATCAAATCAATTGACAAAGACGAAAAGACAGAACGATAATTACACCATGGAAACAGAGTTAGTAGCATACTCTGCCGTCAGAGTCGAGAACAAATTCCATATACAATGGTCGAATGAAACTTGCGATATAAGTCGCGCCCTAAATCCGGCGAAATAGCGGGGCCTGTTAAAACTTCGAGTTCGATTTCGAGTTAGCGCATGCGCAGAGACTCAAAAATGCACTCGATAGCTGCCCGCTAAGGCGTGCACTAACTCTCGACGTCATGTATCAAATAGTATTGGTCAGTTTCTAATATTTAATCGGATATTTTCTCTAACCTCTAAAACGCTTTCGGTTTTTTTCCAGCCTCAGATTGTACTTCTCGATGTGTGTGTCACGTTTTACGTAAGATCAAAGAAATTAATTCATTGAATTTGCCTTGCTTATAATGTGGAACAAATTATGAGATTATTAATTGCATTGGGATTTCTAGGTAAAACATTCTAACATGTGAAAGGAAAAAGAACCAGAATGAAGAACAGGCCGAAGAATTCAATTTCCCTGCTCAATATAGAATTAGTTCTTCACAAAATAGATTTCTAAACTTTATCTTTATACAAAGAGTGTGGAACCCGAATCAGAATTAGTGTAATGCTCCTCCTTTTGGACTAAATACAAATGAATATTTTTTCTTGACATGAGGTAATCTTAAAAAAATCTAAAATGTTTGGAATGGGTCTAGTAACCTAGGAACCAGATAGAAAAACAAGTATCTACTACCCTCAGCTCAACTCTTGCAGGTGACAGTAAGCAACATATTTGTTTCATAGCCATTGTTTGTTGTGGATCCACGTGTGGGCAAAAGTGAAAGTGGTTTTGGATAAGACAGAAATAAGTTTAAAAAAAATTTCATTGTCATGAGGACTCTTCCTTATGTTTCAATAACTCCTCAAGCTTGTACGATAGAAAACTATTTAAATAAGAAAATGTTGCAGAAAATATAGAATGGGGAAACATTTGACATTATTTTTTGATTTTCGAGTCACTATTTTCTTGATAAGTCTTAACTTGTCACATATGTTTACTTAACCTGCCTTTACGAAACACAATTCTTGGACTGAAGGGTGCAATTAATTTCATAAATAAAAAATTGACCATTTTAAGTAGTCTAAATGTGAACTTACTCATCAACAGAAAAAACATGATCTTGCATCTGTTGTCAATTTTGAAATTAATTTTAAGGCACATTCTCCTTACCAAGTAATATAAAATCCCTGATAAAACAATTGAAATGTTATAATTCTATGTAAACAATGACATTTGTATACTACATTAATAACTAATGTGAAACACATTGTTTTGTGTTCATGAACCTAAAACTGCACTTGTGTTCAAAATTTGTTTTCATTTCTTTGTGCACTTCTCTTCTTTTCTGTGACTCGTAAATTTGTTCTGTTAGCCATCAAATAATGAGTGACAAAAACAAATAAAAGATGTCCTTGTTAATAGATACAATAAGTAACTGAATAAAATCCGACTTACTGATTTCTTCTGAAAACTTAAGAAAGATGTTTTAGTGGCAAATATTTCCATAATGAAAGTTCTAACTAATGACAAAGGTTGATAATCACAAGTCCTGTCGAACTTTCTCGTAGCTTCTGATCAAAACTGAGGATATTCAGCTTTGATCAGAAGCAAAGGAATAAAACTCCAATAAACGATTTAATTTTTTTGATAGAAAGTTTTAATGGAGTTGGGTACACTTTTGGAAGTCGAAATAAACGTTTAAATTTATGCACTAGGGTAATTAGAAGTTAACTATTTTGGCCCCCTCCGCTGGTATGCAAGGACGACGAAGCAGCAACAATTCCAAACTTTATCCTGTTCCTACTATATTGTAATTTCCTCCCAACGTCTTTGAAAAATTAAGGACTCCTACAGCAAGTGTAAATATTGTAAAATTGTAGCAGTTGTCAAACATTTACTACAATGTGTTTCTCTTTTCAAGAGCTTATAGAAATACTTGAAGAATTGAAGATTCAGAAAAATCTTGATAAGACACAGAATAAATTAGGAAAAAATACACTGACGGAACCTCTACTCCTCTGTGAGATCAGTGTTTTCCGATTGTGAAGAAGGACAGTGAAATTGATTATTTGCTTGTTTTCACGCTTGTTTAAATAAAAATAATGACACAAGCAATTTTTTCAGTGTAATTGACATTTGGATAGAATGTATATTGTTTTCTTTACATCGCTCCGCTTGTGACGTGGGAAGTTCTAAGCGTAGCCATAGGGCAACATTTAATAACAAATAATGGGAAACTGGAATGAAACCTTCAATAACGTTGAACAGTTGAAGATAAAGCACTACATATTGCAAACGCCGAACATCAATTTTAATTGTTTAAATGTTTGATCCTCTGAGTCGTGTTTTTATTGTAAGATTTAAACAGAAAATAAATCAACAAATAATATATAATTAAATAAATATTTTTATGGAACCAAAAAAACGAACTTCATCACAAAAACGTTAAAACCGTCCGCCTAAAACTCCCAGAAAGCCGGCCATCGTGGCGCGTGGCGTCGCGTGGCGGCGCGTGCTGCCCTCCCTCTCCTCCTCCTCCCCCACCCCCTCCCCGCCCCCCGCCGCGAGCGCGAACGCCAGCCCCTCGGCGCCCACGCGAACCTCGCGCGCGAATCCGCGGCCGCTGCGTGGGCCCGCGCCGCTCCGCTCGGCCGCCCCCGCCCCGCGCGCAGGTGCTCGGCGGAGGAGGAGCAAACGCCTCGGCCGTAAAGCTGCCCGCTCGCATTCCTCCAGGCAACGCTCGGCGCAATTACCTTCTCAATGCCCCACTCCATCGGGAGGTATTGTATTGAAATGAAGCGGGAAAGCACCACCAACGGTTTGAGTGTAAAGCGTGAAATCTATTCTGATGTTATTGAAGATGAGTATTTGCTTTTCAAGAAGGGAGGTTTTTGACTTTGCATGAGTTTGCTCATACGTTGTTATATTTTGCTCTGCTGCAACTTTTCTTTTGCCTTTACCAACATTTGTCCATTTGGTAGTTTTTGTCTGTCGGATGTTTGACTTTTAATTGGGAGATTAAAGATGATGGCTGATTAGGAAAGAAAGAGGCGAATAAATTAAATGATGATCATCAAATGAATAATAATGTTGGTAAAGGCAATATCTTATTATTTAAGCTATTCGAATTACAAAATACCTCACCAATAAGGTATTTTATCTGTGTTACATTTTTTTTTATTTCACTTCGATATTCACTTAAGAAAAAGTTCGGTTCATTTTTTTTCTGGGGGAATGCAAAATAGTATCGAAACTGAACGAAATTCAAATAACCATATCTTATATCTCATGTACTTCGTTTCTGTGCATGAAGTACTACATACTCAAGGAATCTAAGCCGTAATAACACAAACTTTTATCTAAAACAAATCTTTATTTGAATTTATTCGAGTCTTAAAGAAATAATAAATATTTTTTTTTGATAAACTTCCCCGTGAGAAAATTTTGAATATTTTGCCACAGAAACAAAAATTATAAAATTGTTTAAGAAAGAAACTTAAAAATGTTGAAATTTACAGAGATTAGTAGACGATTCATTAGATGACACTGTTCACACACGACATTGCCGCGTAGAAAAAATCCATCAATAGATTTGCTGAATTATAGACCAGGCCCCCGGGGGCGGGCGCGGCGGCCCCGTGTTTTTTTCAGGAAGTGTGCGAGAGGCGTTTGGAAAATTCCATAAAAATTACCGACAAGACGCGAATCTGATTGAGCAATTTTTTTTCGGCGTAGAACTTTGGGTAACAACACGCCAAAATTTCTGGAAACTAGAACATTCTGGAAATTGGGGAAAGATTCGTGGCGCTGAACGCTGGGGGCAGACAGGCGGGAGGTTTTTGGGACAGAGAGGCGGGGACCCCCGTCGTGCGGACACAGAGGGGGGGACGCTCATGTTGTACGGGTGTGGGACGGGGGTTCCCCGGGTTTAGGCGCTGGGATGCGCGAAGTAGAGATTAGAGGCGATTTGTGGTATTACGCACCGCGTTCTTTAGATTGAAAAAAAAAAGAACATCTGTAATGTTTTTTTCTCTGCTCTTTTCGCCCGCGCCGTTTTCGCGTTACGCGATTACGAAAATTACGATCTGTCGTCCCGATTTTCGTCACCGCTCCCGGATCCCAGCTGATGTCGGGGTTTTACTCTTGAATGGGACGGCTGCGGGGGGAAATCCCCCCTCCGCCCAAAAAGGCTTTTGGGAAGAAAGGAAGCTTTTTGCCTTTTGGGGGGTTTTCCCCAAGCGCGTCCTCCGCGCAGCGTTTTTCAATAATCTGTCGGCTCCGACAGACAAAAAAAACATTCATTACGCCCCACCCCCGGGACTTTTTCAACATTCAAAAGGTGCAGGCCCGTTTGGGGCCTCTTTTTATTTGTTGGGCCATCTCTTTTTTGCTTTTTTTTTTTAAGTAATTTGATCTATTAGTTTAAGATTGCAAAAAAAAAAACAAGGTTAAAAAACTGACTCAGATAATAATGTCAATTTCCCTTTTTTTAATTTTCCCATTAAATTTACTTTTTTTTGTCTTTAAACTTTCTTTTTGCCCTCTGCCCGAGCCACGTCCCCCACAACCTAAATTTCAGGTCTCCCGCCCCTGAGCTAGCCGCAATTCAGCACAGGTAGGTGGGGCGTCAAAATGTTTCCCCAATGGGCCAATTAGTATCTTTGATACCCCAGAAAAAACCCCCCTCAAATTTAATTTGTTTTAAAAATAAATATTTTACTTTTGAATTACTTGTATTGCTGCACGACAAATTAAATTTGAATTTTTTATAATATTAAGAAAGAAAGGGATGGAAGGACGTTGCGAGGTTAATTATTTGGATTTAATGATATCAGTTGGTTTGTATTCTTTTTTGTGAGTTTTAAATTTTTTTGCGGTTGGGGAAAAATGTGTGCGCTTTTAAAAAAACTGTGAAATCGCAAAGTTATTAAAAAATGCTGGACGAATCGGGTGTAGACGGGGGAGGTGATGCCCTCGGGGCCAGTCGCGCGAAATCCCTTAAAGTGATCTCATGCATTTAACGAAACAAGCGAAATTATGAAAATTTAAAAATCGAATTAAAAAAGATTTCGGGAAGTATGGAAATGGACAGAAAATTTAAATTTTGCGATTTTCAAAACCCGAAAAAAAGTGTCGGAAAGATTTGATAGTTTAATAACTTTTGATAACCAACCCCAAAACTTTAAAAGGAAAGTTGATATAAAATGGGACCCTAAAAAATCAATCGGGTGGTGGGGAGTTGAAACCCCGTTGAGAAGCTGGTAAAGAATTAATTTCAAGGCCCAAAACGAAAAAAATTTTAAAAAAACCTACAGTCTAAATTCCCCAGAAATTACGACTCGACAATAAAATAGGGGCGTGTTGTGAGTCAGTAAATGAAACTTTTGGGTTGGGCCCCGAAATAAACGGTTTCCTCTTTGGGAAAAAAACTTCACTTGAAGTTAGTCAAATTCAAAAAATGAAAATTGAAAGATAGGTGATATAGTGGGGAAAGCAAAGGGGAAATAAACTAAAGAAAAAATAGATAAAATTGATTAATCTGGAAAAGGAAAATAAAAAGAAATGGAAAATTCCAATTACGAACGCGTCTGCTGGTTCGGGATTAAAATTTTGGGGGGGCCCTCCTCAGAATTTTTGCTTTTCTGAAATCGGACGAAAACCCGAAATTTTTTTGGATCGGCCAAAAAATTTATGAATTTGAAAAAGGCGGTACCGCCTCATTTAAAAAACAAGATTTATGCAGGAATTTTTCGGGGTAACCGCACAGGGCCCCTGCGTTAACACCCGCAGACTTACGGGGAATTTCCCGCCCCTTTTTTTCACGTTACGGGGGAGAGAGCGACGTTACGAGTTCGAGAGAAAATTTCAGTGATGGAACGAAGAAACCAATCATTTTTGGGTCCCAGGGAAAAAAAATTTCGATTAAACTAGTGATCCGACAAAGATATAAAAGATTATCTGGCTCCAAACCCCAAATTTTCCCTCTTACTGAAAAACCTTATTAACGTGTGTTTTGAAATCTTGATATTTCAAAATTGCGGGCCCAATTTTGATAGAACGCGGTAAACCCTTTAGAAAGTGGGCCCAAAATCACGGTTTTTCCCCGAGGAAATAATCGGAACAGGCAATCGGGCCCCTGATGATCAGGGTCAGGGAATGGGGAAAACTCCGCCCCCAAAACTCAAATGACCAATAATAAAAAATAGGGAATGAATAAAGTTCCCATAAACCAGTCCGTCAAACTAAAACCCGTTTGGGTTTCGGGGATCGGGTTCCCAAACAAATTATCTCAAGTACCAATATTCAATCTTGTCGTCTTTCCCTTTTCCCAAACGACGCTTGAATGAACCTGTCAGAGAACGGCAGAAAATGCCCGGTTGTGGTTTCTTATTAAAAATCTTAGTGTTCAAGCTTTGATGACATAGTGAAATCAGTGCAATTTCTGGAAGTTCTACTCAAAAATATTAAGACGTTCTACCAACTCTGCCCACATTAAATGTTTTTTTTGATAGGAAAAAAAAAAAGAAACCAATTACTATCGGCTTTTCTTTCTTTAAAATCGGGGGAAAATTTTATTTGATGTGTGTTTGATCATGAGGGTCTAATTACGACGTAATGGGTTGATTTTTGGGAAAAAAAATGGGTAGTATTTTTTTGGGAAACTTGTGACTTCGGGGAGAATGGAAATTTTAATCGGACGGTGATGACAAATGAAATCGGGATTTTATGCGCGTCCTGGGGTATGGGGATGACGTGATGGGGTCATAAGCCGTGTGCCCTTGCTTTTCACCCCGAACGGTCCCCCCAAAAAAATGCTTCTCAAATATGAAAGTTTTTTATCGGACGTCCTATTTAAAAACTTTGCTTTCGAATTTGGTCCCGATGTTCACCTTTTTTACCCCCGCGGAGGGGAATCAAAATTTAAAAATACTTAGAGGGGATAATTGAAGATCTGTAACAGCATTTTAACCTATTGTAGTGGTAAAAAAAAAAGACGGGGGGAAGGTTTGTTTAGATGCTCGACGGATCAACAGGTTACTATCCCAGAAAACGAGGCACCTCAGAAAACTGATGAAATTTTTTGGAAATTTAATAAAAAAAGATTTTTCGGCTTTAGATTTTTTTAAGCTCGTATTGAAATTTAATTCACCCAGACGACAGAAAATTTACGGGATTTTTGTAAACGGGTTGAGTAGTTTGGGAAAAAATGAGGAAGGGGAAACCCTCAAAAAACCCCCACTTTCACAGGTGACAAAGTCTTTTGGACCCAGGTTGTGATCAGCCTCTGGATTATTCCTAAATTTTTCCCCAACCGGACCATTTGTTATTGAAACGATTCCGTGCCCAAATGTATGCCTCTTTAAAAACTTGGATGGGGTCCCCGCAAAGGGGAAATACAATTTTTATAATTTGGGCCATTTAAAGGGTTTAAACTATTCTGTAATTTTATTTAAACCACGATTGACAATTCGACATAATTCTTGGACCCTTGGGGTCCGCACAGTTTGATTTTTTTGCTGAAAAAATTGGAAAAATTTTGGTTTTAAATTTTTTTATTCTGATTAAATATATTAATAGTTCTTTTTCTTTTATTTAAGTAAAGGGTTGGCAAATTTTTTTTTGAATAGAATTTTTTTGTTTATTTTTTCTTTAATTATTTACCCGTTATGAATCTAATATTCGTAACGTTTTTTTTTTTCAACGGATAAAAATCTTAATTTTTTAAAAATTAAAAATTTTAAAAACTGATTTTATCTATCGAAGGAGGGGAAATGTGCGTAACCGAATATTGGTTAAAAAAAAATTTTTTTACTGTTCAGAAGCGTGCGTGCCCCAACCGGTGCGACCTAAAATTTGCCGGCCATCTACGCCGCCCAGCGTCGCCGGCAAGGGGGTGTGGTTTGATAACGCCTCCGAAAACCCCCCAGGGGCCACCGACCAGGCTCCCCGCGGGCGGCGCGGCGACCGCTCCGTGTTTTTTTTTTTCAGGAAGTGTGCGGGGAGGCGTTCTGGAAAATTCCATCAAAAATTTCCGACAAGACCCTAATCTGATTGGGCAATTTATTTTCGTAGTCCGGCCAGTAAAACGTCTTCCAAAAATTTTTTGGGAAACCCAGAACATTCGGGTTGGGGAAGATTCGTGGGCGCTGAGACCTGGGGAACAGAAACGGGGGTCTTTGGGCAGAGAGGCGCGGGGGCGCCGGGCGGGCACAGAGGGGACGCTCATGTTGTACGGGGGTGGGACCGGGGGCATCCGAGTTGAGGCGCAGGATGGGGGATAGCATGATTAGAGTGCGATTTTTGGTATTATCGCACCGCGTGTCATTAGATTGAGAAAAAAAAAACTTTTAGTAATGTTTTTTGTTTCTCTGCTGTTGCCGCGCCGTGTATCGCAAGTTACGCGATTACGAAATTTCGATCTTTGTCACCGATCTGTCGTCACCGCTACCGCCGACGTCCCCCTGATGTGTGGTTTCCCCTCTCTTGAATGGGGCGGCTGCGGGGAAATCCCCTCCGCCCTAAAGCGGCGTCAAAAAAAGGGCCCATGTGTTGCCTGTTTGGGGGCCGTTCACCCCCCCGCGTCCTCCTGCCCGGGGTGTTCTAATAATCTGTCGGTCACAGACAAAAAAAAATTTTATTACCCCCCTTAGGGTTACCTGGGCTTTTTCAACATTCAGAAGGTGCAGGCCCTTTTTTCCCCCTTTTTTTTTTTTTTTTGTTAGCGCATCTCTTTTTTTTCTTTTTTTTTTAAAAAATTTGATCTTAGTTTTGTTGCATAAAAAAAAAAAAGGGTTTAAAAAAAAATGAGCTCAGATAATAATGTCAATTTACCATTTTTAATTTTCATTTAAAATTTAATTTTTTTTTCTTTAAACTTTCTTTTTGACCCTGTCAGTACCCTCCTCCACAACCCAAATTTCAGGCTCACCCCCCACCTGACTCCGCAATTACAGCCGGTAGGTGGGGGGCGCAAAATATATATATATATATATATATATATATATATATATATATATCATATATCAGAGAAGCCGCCGGATATATATCATCATGAAGGTGATCAGAGATGCCGGGTATACAACTTTAAAGTAAGAAAGACGTCACGAGAGCTAACACTGCATTCACCTTTTACTGTGTCAAAATATATCCAGTCTTTACGCTGGTAAAGAGTCATCCGTTATTCCTACACATGACATAAAGCATTAACTCTGGAGTGATAAATCGTAAATCTTTTATGTGAGACTTCATAGATACAAGCTGGTTTTTGATGTATTCCGATCGAAAACCAATTATGTAAATTATCATAATCACATTCTTAATTGGGGTATTAATCTTGATGTCTCTCACGATCTCGGCGTGGAAACGAAACACGTTTTCGCATGCTTTTGGAAAGTGACATCGCTATATTTTTAGTGATGTTATACACACAAAATTTGTGCTAAGATAAATGTGAACCAATCTTTCGAAAAGCACTACATGAATCAATAATTTGTGTTAACAGGATTATGGAGATTAAAAAGCATGAAACACCACAGAACATTGATCTGCAGTACGATAATCATTAGGTAGGAAATGATTCGCAGTCGCTACTACAATGACACAATCAATAGATTAGTACGTCAGATTTGAATATCTTTCATTGGGAATGCAATCTTAGTCTGGTAGTTCTTTTCAATATCAGTGCAACATTACGTAAACAACATTTTGTTTTCATAATTATCAAAAAATATTTTTATTAACCTATTTTAATTATATTCGCCATTAATTTACATATTTCTTCTTAATAATTTTTCACTTAATTTTTTGCATTATTATTTGCTGATCTTTACTTGAATCATTTCAATATGAACCGCATAGGTATTCGATAAAAAAGTGAACTAGAGGGTACACAGCATGCAGAGCAGTGCAGTGTAGTGTTGTAAAATAAGGTGAAGTGTTTGATAAGCTATAAGTCAATTTACAGAAAAATAGAAATTAATTATAACTAGAATATCAACCTCTAATTTTAATTATAATTCTATTTATAAATAATCGAAATAGTTTCGTAATTGTCCTAATTCTAATTGTAATCTTGTTTGCCACCGAGCATTAGCTCAAAGCGAACTTTAATAAATATCTATCTAAATAAGAAAACGATATAAGAGAACAGTTGGGCGAGGGTTGTATTGTATAGCACTTTCGATAATGGTTATCAAATACGATTGCTTATCATCAAAGTAAATCACGATCCGGAAACTTTTCCAAGTCAAAAAAGAGATTACAAGAAACCAATTTAAAATTAAAAGAACAAATGATTATGAAGAAAGTCACTGTGAAAAATTGTAAAAGAAACAAAGCGGAAGGCAAAACTTTATGTATAATAATATATTGAAGTTCTGCACCAGAAAAGAAATGTTAACGACAATATCGTCTGCAATATTGATGAAGCCAATTATTTGGTTACTGTAAAATCATTTTCACGGGATAAATGGTATTCTAAACGAATACTAAGAAATGATTAGTCTATATTTACAAAAGTCATAACAGTTTTTTATACAACTGACGGCTTTTTATAAGAGCTTTGTAAGATACAGTGTAAAATATCCATGGCCAATGTTACGGACTGATACCGATAGTAGGTAACAAAAACTGATTCACGATTAGTCCACTATGTTTCTTTAACCGTAATGTCAAGCAATATAAAACATTTCTTCCTGGTGTCACCTGGTAATGTTAAAGAAATGTCTCGGGAAAGGAAGGGATCACATTCCGTGGGTTATCGTAGAGAGATTATCGTAAATGTCGATAATGTAAAAAAATAAGAATGTCTCAGTTGAAACAATTCACAATTAAAATTATCTATATCTTTGAACTTTTTCGGTTGACAGTTTATTTCTTTAACGCCAAAGAATAACAAATCTGAAAGTGAAAGGATATATTCAACATTAACCTCAATACTGTCACAGCATTTTAGACGGCAAGTTCCAACGCAAGATATTTCTGGTCTAGGAGTACGCTGGAATCAGATTGGACGAGGGTATTTGATTGCATCGATTTAATTTTAATCCCCGTGTCCTTGACCTCCCAATCTCAATTGCTATGCTTCTTCCAACCATCCCTTTTCATTCTTCGAAATATCTGAGCAACATCTCAAACTTCAACTCTGTCAAGCGATACAAGACTAGACGATCTGGATAGACATTCAGGGTATCGTTCCGGTTGGTATAATCGTATATGCCTACGCATCATGATAACCCGCGTCCGTGGCATAATCGAAACCCAGACCGATACCATCTCGCAACCGGGAGTGGTAGCTCAGTGCATCAACTGATATCTCTGCAGCGCCTCTGACCGGGAGGTCCTAGGTTCGAGTCCTGATGGCGGCAGGATTTTCGACACCAGCTTTTCAGCTAGGTCGAAATCAATCGCTGTCTGGGGGAAAATTCTAGCGGCCGGCTGCTCTGATCGGTTGTTTTCTGTGGTTTCTCCGTTCAACACCAGGCGAATGCCGGAGCAGTATCCTACCAAACGGGCCACGGACCACGCGCAATCTGTCCTTCCTCTTCCTTGTCCTATCCTCTCCCCTTGCACACACACACTTACACTAACATGCACTATACTACCACATATTCCTGGAGATCGGTCGGGAGCTTAGAGCTTGCCCGGCTGAGGCGGTGCCCCGCTGGTGGGAGAGACCTGGTTAGGGGAAACCCCACTAGCCGACGGTAGGCCGGCGTCGGATCTCACCATCCAGCGGGGCAAGATCACCGCCATCTTCCGAAAAAAAAACAAAAAACAAGCACTACACTAAAACGGGACTAATGGCCAAAGCAGTTGACGCGCCCGGAAACACGAAAAAATCAATCAGTCAACCTTCGCACATCCTCCACTCAGTCATTCCCCGAACGCGTCAGACGAGGCCAAAAGTGCCCGTTGCAATGGGATCTTCGCATGTCTGCTACCCCTCGCAGCAGGTGCAGTCGTGAGGGGAGCGTCGCGAAGACACAGGCAGGAGTCGAGCAGTGCGTCGGCCCCTGTCTCCCCTCACCCTCTCTCCCTCCCCTCCCCTGCCGGCTGCCTGCTCGCTTCCCAACCACTCGCCCGCCCAATCGCTCGCATAGTCGCTTGCTTCCCCACCCCCCCGCTCGCCCCCCGTTCGCTGGCCACCCCGCCCGCCCGCCCGCCCGCCCGCCTGCCTGCCTGCCGCCCGCCTGCCTGCCGCTCGCCTGCCGCTCGCTCGCCCACCCGCCGGCACTGCCTGCCCGACCGCCCGCACGCCTGCTCGCCCACCAACTCGCTCGCCGCACCCCCTTTCTTCGCCGCCGACTCACTCCCTTCTCCCTACTTGCTCGGTTGTCCCCGTCCGTCAGCACACTCCCTAGACAATCTCCCCTGCCCCGCTGTCCTGCTGTCCGACGGCTTGCCAACCATCCAGTGCCCGTCCACCCGTCCACCCGCTCACACGTGTGCACTCTTTTGCTCGCACGCCCCCCACTCGCACTCGCTGGCTCACCCGCTTGCACATCCGCTCGTCCTTCCCCTGCACTCTCCCGTTCGCCCTTCGCCCTGCAGCTCGCACGCCATCGCCTCGCTCGTCCGCCCCCACCCCCCGCCGTCCGCCTGCCCAAAGTCGCCTCGGAACGCGCGTCACAAGCAGCCGCCCGTGCCGGTGGCGGCGGGGACCGCAGAAGGTCGCCGTGCGGGGGCCCCGTCGCGGGGGCCCCCCGCGCACCGAGACGCGGCGGCAGCGGCGGCTGGCGTGCGGCGAGCGCGGATCGCGCCGCGGTCACACGCACAGTGGGCGCAAACGCGTTCAGGTCGCTTCAACACTTTTCCCTCTTACGAAACACATGTTTTACCTCCTTCTCTGGGAATCGATTGCCAAGTACGGATTACTCAATAATCTCTTCTTGACAATCATTGTTGGTCGATTTTCCTGGAATGTGTTCATCGCATTAGTCTTATTCTCATAATTATTATTTATTTACAGGTTGTCTATTTGCCATTTCTCGTTTTCTTCGTGATATCTTGCAAAATATACTGAGGATAAATCAGGTAGTACGTTGAAAACGTCAATAAAATTAAAGTACATTTTTCTCGATACTAGAGGACGTGTTTATTATTTTTTCACGTATTTAGTATTAAAAAATTTTTTTCGTAATAATTAGTTACACTGGATCTCTAGCATTCCTTTTGAAGGTAATGTTGATATCGTATGAGAATTGTTATTATAACAATTACATGGTATGTACTGTGTAAAAATTAACATATTTGTAAAGTTTTTTGATGCCTTTAATTCAATTAAATAATAATAATAATAATAATAATAATAATAATAATAATAATAATAATAATAATAATAATAATAATAATAATAATATAATAATAATAATAATAAGAAGAAGAAGAAGAAGAAGAAGAAGAAGAAGAAGAAGACAGATTTCACCTTAAATGAATAATACTTTTTCAATTTCTTTGGAATAGAGTATCCTTGGCATTAGTTTGGAAATAAGATGTCAGTGACACGCCAATAGCGCAAATACTAATGTATAAAATAAGAAACATGTATTATGCACTTAAAGAGCTCACACTAAATTGCCATTAAAAGAGTCATGTTTGGAGAATTTACTTTGATCTGGAAGAATGAACTCTTACGTTCTGAAGATAAAAGATAAAGATTTTAAATTAGTTCTTGGCTTTACTTCAGTGACGCAGTCAGCATTTTTTTGGATGGGGGGAGAGCGCGATTTAGATGTAGTATCTTGCAGACTTCACATTTTCTTTCAAAATTTATTTTCATTTTTCGATTTATATTAATGTATAACGTTTTCAATCGAGAGGTCGAATTTCATTCCTTACTATAGAAAATTAGCAAAAACTATATTTGTGAATACTTTGTGTCAGCTCCTTAGGGAGCTGAAGTCCCTTAAACCCCCCACCCCCCACCATACACCACAGTTTTATATTATTTGACCGGGAGCGGTGGCTCAGTGCATCAACTGATATCATTTCAGTGCCTCTGACTCAGAGGCCCTAGGTTCGAGTCCTGGCGGCGGCAGCAGTTTCGACTTGTGAGCTAGGTCGAATTCAGTCGCTGTTTGGAGGAGAATTCTAGTGGCCGGCTTCTCTGATCGGTAGTGTACCGTCGTTTCTACGATCAACACCAGGCGAATGCCGGAGCAGTATCCTAACAAACGGGCCAAGGACCGTGCGCGATCTTTCCTTCCTCTTGTCTTATCCTCACCCCTTATACACACACACACACACACACACACACACACACACATGTACTACCTACCATACATGCCGAGAGACCGGTCGAGGACTTAGAATTTGTCCCGGCTGGGGCGATGCACCGCTGGTAGGAGATACCTGATTGTGAAAAATCCCTGCTAGTCGATGGTAGGTCGGCGCCGGATCTTGCCATATAGTGGGGGAAGATCACCGCCACCTACCGATGAAAAACATGCACTATACTTACAGGACTAATGTCCTCAGTAGTTGACGCGTCCGGAATCAGTAATCAATCAATTAAATGTATTTGTGAATTTATTTTGTCCGCCTCTTTCGGTGACGTGCGCACTGTGCTCCTCCGTCACCACCGCCACCGTCGTCGCCGACCGTCGCGTCGCCGCGCAGCCGCCACCGCCGCCGCCGCCGCCGCCGCCGCCGCCGCCGCCGCCGCCTCGCCTGCCCCGCGGCAACTCGGCCGCTTTTGGGGCGATTGTCACACTTGACAGCTAAATTATTCATAATAGTGCATACCTGTTCACAAGCAACATTTTTCATCCTTACATCGACATCATTTTTTATCACTTTGGAAGAGTTGAAACGGGGCCCTGGGCTACCTACGGGCACACGTAGGGCGGCTGCGCCCGGCATCGCGTGGCGCGCACGACAGCCGGCGCCGCCGCGGCCAGCCTCCCGCCGCGCCGCACCCCACGCGCGCTCCTGGAATCGGCTCCCGTCGCTGTCCCCGCCCTCGGTCTCCTTTCATCTCCAGATTGAATTGGAAACAACACATAGACACCAAAATAATTCGAACTAAAAACAAACTTCATCAACTAAAATCACTAATTCTTCTTCTTTCTAGGGTTTTTATCCAGCCGACAGCCGGTTACCCTTTACGTCCCGATGGGACGCATATTCGACCACACACTAGACACCAACACACTTGCGAGCTCCTGTGATTTGAGGTCAGCAGAACGCGAGGCCCTCCGCGACAACACATACATACAAAGACAAGGGACAAACAACCATGCCCAAGGCGGGACTCGAACCCGCGACCCTTCGGACCGAAGCGCTGAGTCGGTCCTCGCTCTTAGCCACCTCGGCCAACCAGGTCGGCTAAAATCACTAATTAATAGGAATAAATACCTTCCATACAAAACAGCAACAATACTCTACAAAACAATAATCAGACCGACTCTCCTCTATGCCTGTCCTGTATGGATTAATGCTGCAAAAACATACACCAACAAAATTCAAATAGTACAGAACCAATTCCTACGTACCGTCACTAATGCACCCTGGTACATATCAAATAATCAATTACAACCTCGACCTCATCTTTCACCACATTACTCACCTATCCCATAAATTCTTCTCTAATATTCACCATATTCATACATTATCTTCGTTTAACCTCTGTAAAAACCCCACACATCCCACTCGCATCAAAAATAAATATCCATTCCACATATTTTGTAAAATATTTTCAGACCTAGAATAATATCTACGAGGTGTCATCATGGTTTCTGGTTCATCATGGTTCCTCAACCACTGTATTAGAGTTAAGTTAGGTTAAGTGTTATAAGTTAAGCCATCACTGCATATGTGTAGTTCTATAGGAACTGATCTATGTACAAAAACAATCAAATAATAAAACATAAAATTAAAAAATATGAGTTCCCTGCATTGTCGCACGGGGCGTAGCGTCACACTGCACAGCCTCAGGCTCCACTCCCGTTGTTGTTTCTACGTCTTCCCCGCTACTGGTAACTCAGGGCATCAACTGATGTCACAGCAGTGCCTCTGACCGGGACGTCCTACGTTCGCGTCCCGACAGCTGCAGCATTTTTGACACTAGCAAGATAGCTCGAATGCAATCGCTGTCTGGAGGAGAATTTTAGCGGCCGGCTGCTCTGATCGATAATTTTCCGTGGTTTCTTCCATCACACCAGACGAATGCCAGAGCAATACCCTAGGACCACGGACCACGCGCGTTCTTTCCTTCCTCTTTCTTGTCTTATCCTCTCCCCTTTACGCGCACTTTCACGCAATTCACTACCACACATGCCGTGTCACCGGCTGGGAGCTTAGATCTTGTGCCTATTGGGGCGGTACCATGCTGGAGGGAGAACGACGGCGACGGTAGGCCGTCGCCGGATCTCACCATCCAGCGGGGGAAGATCTCTCTTCTCGGCTCTCGAGGAAACCACACACATAACACTTACGGGACGCATGACCGTTGCCGCGCCCGGAATCACTTCCATCAATCAATCAATCAATCCGCTCCTAGTCTCGCCTCGCCTAGCGATGACGATTGATTTTATTGTGTTTCCGGACGCTTCAACTTCTTCGGCCATTAATCCCGTTAGTATACTGCATTTTTTCGGGAGATGGCGGTGATCCTCCCCCGCTTGATGATGAGATTCAGCACCGACCTACCGTCGGCTAGTGGAGTTTCCCCCTCACCAGGACTCTCCCACCAGCGGGCATCGCCTCAGCGGGGACAAGCTCTAAGTTCCCGACCGATCTCCCCGAATATGTGGCAGTGTAGTGCACGTTAGTGTAAGTGTATGTGTAAGAGGAGAGAACAGGACAAGGAAGAGGAAGGACAGATCGCGCGCGGTCCGTGGCCCGTTTGGTAGGGTACTGCCCCGGCATTCGCCTGGTGTTGATCGGAGAAACCACGGAAAACTACCGATCAGAGCAGCCGGCCGCTAGAATTCTCCTCCAGACAGCGACTGAATTCGACCTAGCTGAAAAGCTAGTGTCGAAAATCCTGCCGCCATCAGGACTCGAACTTAGGACCTCCCGGGCAGAAGCGCTGCAGTGACATCAGTTGATGCACTGAGCTACCGCTACCGGTCCTAGCGATGCCGATCCCTGCATCATCTCATAGCGTGTAGCGCCTCACTGCCCTGCCAACAGACTACGCTCCCGTTCTCCCCGCATCTCCACCGCTCTTGATCTCGCGTCTTGTCCCTGCATGATTCCATAGTGCCTAGCACTATATCGCGTTAAATGCAGTGTTCCAGACTCCGCTCCCGTCATTGCCTCTGCCATTTCGCTACTCATGTTCTCGCATTTATCCCACGTTCCCTGCATAATCCCTGGCCATCAGCCTCAAAGGATGTACTCTACTGTCAACCCTGTTTAGCCGTACCTCCGTTGTTGCAGCTGCCTTCGCCCGCTTTCTGTGATTTTTCCCGATCTAGTACACCGACTATCCCAGATTGCCTGAATTGGTGGCTCCGACCATTGTCCCTCTGGTTCTCTCTATCACCATTGTTGTTCAACCGTGTCTCGTTTTAAAATGCTGCCTTTACCTCAGGCAGTTTTTTTTCTTATCGCCGCTCAATATCATTGCATTACCCCTCTGTTGCCCTATTTGTTGTTCCATTCGGCATAGATTGATACTGTCTGTGCATAATACTGTTCCTCGTATCGTCGCTGCCTTTATGGCCTTTTATCTGCCGTCTTCTCCATTACAGCGACATTGATCCTGCACGCTGTTCTTGTAGTTCATTACCTTTTACCGCTCATATTTTCGTAGTGTTATACTCCCGTTGCCCTCCCTTTATCATCGTCCCAGTTCATTCCCTCCGCTTCTGGTCGGGAGCTATTCTCATCTCTGTCTCTCCACTACTCTCATCTCTGTCTCTACGGCACTCTCATCTCTGTGTCTTACTACCTTTCTCAGTGCTTATTTTTTCCTGTAATACTCTTTCTGTTTTAAAACACCTACCTCGCTACTTTGTGCCTTCATTTGTTCCTGACGATGGCCCCGTAACTATCTTGAATGCTATCGTTGCCTTCAACACTGTTTCTGTTTAAATCGATTACCAACCCTGCTGTTGCCCTTGTAACCCCTACCTCTGTCCTTTTACTGATGTTCCGTCTGCAGCCTTTATTTCTGCTCTCCTCGGTCTCTGCCGCTTTTTCCCATTTTCTTCGCAGCTGACCCCTGTTTTATTCCCATCTCTGACTCCATGCAGCCTCCCTATTGAACCGCCGATCCTACTACTGTCGTGACCACATCATTTCGTCTTCAGATGCATGGACTGGTTTGTCAATGTCATTGCGACACAAGTTTTACCATCTTTGATAACAATTGTTCCAGCTGCTGTTAAGAATGGGCTGACACTGTGTCCTTCTAATGGTACCTTGGCTGTTGCACTTGCTGGACTATTTTTCTTATTATTTCTTCTTTGCGGGTTCTAATCTTACATTCGTCTTTCCACAGCAATTGCCTTACGTTGTGGGCCTAGTAACCATCCCAGCAGAACCTTCACCACGGTCTCTTATGTCTTCGTTGTTCTCATTACCTCCTCTTTCTGTTGCATTTTACTGCAAGCTTTCCCACAACCTCATTAACTGTTGCATTACTGTTATCGTCTCCGCCGCTATCACTATTGTCTTTGTTGTCGTAGATCTTATCATCATCTATGACGTTATCACTTCACTTTATTGCCACTTCCGTTACTTTCGCGCGAGAGTGACCATGGTAACTGTTAAACAGTATCCCTCCCAATATTACATTGTGCACGGTGCTTACATGCATTAACTTTTGCTCAACAACTTGCACTCAACACATCATAGTATCACTTTCCACTTTCGTTGTAAATATTTTCCCTATTAAGACAAAACAGCAAAAATGCTTTTATGTGAAGTTAGTTTAACATATTTTTAGCCTACTAAATATCCAAATTATTCTGACCTTGACCTGAAGGGCTATATATAGTTTAATAGCTTTCAAAAACCAGTTTCAAACACAAAATTCCGAAAAAAACCTTTCTGGGGGCAATGTGGATTCTCTCGTGCAGATGCTCTTATGCGTGAGGTCAGCGAGGGGATAAAAAAGTATTTTTTTATAACCGTATTTACCTCTGGCAGTATTTTCACTTCTGCGTATTCGATGTTTCGTAATGAGGCAAGAAGTTGGCCATTGGTCGAAATAAAGTAACTTTAAAAAAGGAGCAAATATAAGTGACAAGAAGAATTAACTGCTGATCGGGGATAAGATGACACCGAGGAAAAGTAATTATTGTTCAGAAAAAAAGCAATTTTCTCGTGAAACATGTACACTTTTTCGTGAAAGTACTCAATTGTTTTATTTGCTGAATTAATTCTGTTTTTAGAGGCAATTTGCTAAAATGTCAGAAATAAAAGATCGTCTGACAAATGTTTTGAGCAGTCAATGACAAAATAGAAAATAAAGTAAGAACTGTAATAATAATAATAATAATAATAATAATAATAATAATAATAATAATAATAATAATAATAATAATACGGAATATTAAACATAAAATAATTATTTTATAAACTTTCGTTCTACAAGTTTTCTATGAGTTGAGGTCATCTGAGCCCATATGTCCTCTTATCCATTTCATTAGATATTTTCTATTTCATTTTCTATTTCCGATATTTTAATCACAAAACAACCTCATTTCACTCATAAGGGCAAAATATTGCGTTTATTTTCATATTTTAAAGAAATGTGATATTTTTCGACACTATTGTGATATGCTTGGAAACATGTATTATGAAATGAATTTGTATTAGGTATTATAATACGTGAGTCACATTTGTATTTCATGCTGTGTTTCGGCGTTTGTGCTTCATGGCCCACGTGTTTAATGAGACAAAAGCCGTGTCAATCTTCTGAAAAGCAGTTGAGGTAGATAAAGATAGAAAATACATTACAAGTAATTAAGAAAATTCTAAAAAAGTTGAATGCTGACTTCTCTTTCTGCAGAACTTAACAATATTACAATTTACATTCTCACTAATAATAATAATAATAATAATAATAATAATAATAATAATAATAATAATAATAATAAAAGAAGAAGAAGAAGAAGAAGAAGAAGAAGAAGAAGAAGAATTGATCATAACCGTCCTGGCATTCTCATAATAGACAAAGAAAAGAAAACAGCCTCTATAATCGATGTTACAATCCCTCTGACTCACAACTTGCGGAAGTCCGAAGCAGAAAAATTCAGAAAATATGAGAACCTGGCAACTGAATTAAAAATCATTTGGAAGTTGAATGAGATCTCCCATTTCCCCATGGTTATATCCGTTGAAGAAGTCTTCACCAGAAACTTTAAAAGGAATCTGGAGAATTTAGATATCAAAAATATCTTATCTCCATCCTCTCCTCCGACAAAACTATGAGCAGAATTACGAACGTGGCAAGTCTCGTTAGGCATCGCATGTTACACTATTTCTGTTGGACTCATTGGCACTATTACTGCTCAGATGTTACTCACACTTGTAACACCTATAATATAGACCTAAGCCCGGGTCCGGTTCCTGATGCGAGCCCCTTGATTTACAGCTCTGTAGAGGGCTGCTGCTTATTGGTAACGTAATAAAATAACTTCCTTGAGAGCCACGTGAAGCGGTAGTGTATTCATCTTTACTTGTTGCAGGACAGTTGGCCATTAGTGCAAACAGTGAGAAGCGAAGTTTTTTCAAGTGGTTATTCTCAGTTGCCTGGTTTTGCTACTTCATCGGTAAGTCTTCTAAACATTACATTATTTTTAAGTTGATTTCACAAGCTATTGATGTAGGTAATGTAATTTATTTTACTTGTCTTGTAAAAATATTATTGGCATTTGGAATATAAACACTTTGGTACCTAACCCGAGCCCCAAAATATTCTTAATGCAAGCCCTCGATTTTTTACATTCCTTATACCTTAGATGTTTAATAAAAGACAAGAGCTTACTCTGAAGTATATCAGTTTGAAAGAACAGGAAGAAGAGGCAAGACAATTTCATAATTTAATCTCAGAGAAGTCGAAAAGAGACAGATGTTTGAACATTCTGAAGTTAAACAAAACGCAAAAAGAAGATTCCACCATCCACGGGAAAACGAACGATATGTCCTCTGGCTCTTCCAAATTGGAAATTTTAAAAGAGCTGTATGAGGACTATGCATGATGTGACTAATGTATTCACTCTGGGCTCACCCGTCGAATGGGCAGGGGCGGAAGATGCTTATATATGTGATTTCCTTCGCACTTGAATATATAGACTATGTGCAAGACATATATTACAATTTCTTCTGTGTAAGATGTATCTTTGTAAAACTATTCTGAGTTCAATCTATTTGTAGTTTTTCTATTCAGTTTTACCATTTCTTAAAACGTTTGCGGGGAGCTCACATTAGGAAAACTTGTTTATAAATCCACAAAATGTAATGTTTCCGAAAAAAATATTTTAATTTTCAACTACTTGGCCAAAAATTTTAAGTAGAATACAACATTTGTATAACTAAGTAAGGTATGCATTGCAAATATTTTGATTTGATTGTGCGGAAAATTGGATTTATGAATATTCGAAAACAAAACTGGGGCCTGGGTTAGGGTACTTTTACTTTATACATCTGTGTCAGATCGTACTCCAGAGATTCCGCAGGCGACGAAAGCTGATAAGCCACCAATCAAGCCGATTGTTCTTTGCCGCTAGCTGATTATAAGGTTAAAGTGTCTTACGGCGATATCATTTTTCGCCTTCAACAATTCCCGAGGCCGATCATCGCAACTATATAATATGTAGGTGATTACAACACCATATCAACCCTCACAGATCTAATTATCTGAGTTGTCTTTCAAAATATGATAATTCCTGTATATTTGTGGGGCTCAAAGGAAAACTAAGCTAAGTGACTTTTTCATTTGCAGAGATATTTGCATTCATAGTTAAACCTGAAATACAAAATTCTATTAACATTTTTATAATTTTCTATCACATCAGATTTGTAGGTTCTTGTTTTGGATATTTTCTTATGTACTTGTCATTTTCCAGTCTTTTACAGAAATTTAAATATTTCACTTTTTAAATTTAATGAACCACTTTGCATTGAATAGCGTAAGAGGAAAAGTAGTCCAAGTGACAAGCTAATTTCCTATATTAATGGTTCTCAAAGTTACTGAGTTAAATGAGTCAAAGTAATAAAAAATGGATGATGATATTGATGGTTCGGTAATAAAATGCTGTTTGCTTTGATAATTCAGATATATTATTAATAGGAAGATTACGTTTTCAAGTATTTTTAATGTTAAGTATTTTTAATAATACTGGAGGATAACAAGAAATAGATAACGTAATGAAAACTCTGTTACATTTGTACAATTGGTTTTCTTATTTTCATTATTCATCTTCATCATACACACGAATCAGTTTAAATGCTTCGCAATTGAAATTCTCAAGATCTCTACTGGGTCTAATTTTTAGGATTAGGGTTCCAGACTATGACTTAAAGATAAGATTAAATATTTATAGTGTGGTATATAACATTAAAACAAAACCAACAGAAATGGTTCCAATACCTAAACAGGATAGATCCAAATAAGCTACGAAAGTTAGGTCACTTATATAGACGTAGGGACTTCAGATAGATGTTAGTAGTCCTAGAATGAGGTGGACAGAACAGTTCTAAGTCTCAGAACGGGTCTGTGGATCCCAGTCCTCGTAAAGTAAGAAGAAAAAGTGAACGCTGAAAATATCTACTATAAGCATTTATCAAATGCTTGAGCAACAAAATAATGAACGCAATCACAAAATAAAGATCACACTTACTAATAACAATCTTAAAAAATAATACTTCACTGACAGAAGAGAGAAAGCAATATAATTACTGAATAACATACGTATTCGAATTCTCAATTATGTGTAGCGTTTGACGGTTTTGGCATGCGCATTATTTGAAATGAGGTTGAAATAATTGTGGTAGCCCACACGCAACACCAAAAAAGAATGTCTGGAATATCGACGTAGAGAAAAACTTCCAGCTCCACCTGAATGAATCGATTGTTTCTGTTGCGTGATGCGAGCGAATAATCGATCATCCGTACAAGTGGAGCTCTGAAACCGCAAGAATTGAGGTAGACAAAAATGTTTCTTCGTTGTATTTCAAAACATTTTCTTAAACACGTTGTATGAGGATACTGTCAAAAGCATTCAAGATTCAAGATTACCACACAAAAAATTACATTGGTTTCCAAAATTTCGGTAAAGGAAGGTATTTCGTTAGAAGAACAAAAACAAAACTCCACATTTAATAACATAAAATGATCAATAATTTACGTCTCAAAATGTATACATTTTACAATTACATTTCCACTTACTGAAATTTAACTAAACCAACACTATTTTATATTTATTAAACTCTTGCAACTACAAAGTTTTTCTAACTTGAGAATAACATCTAAACAATTATAATATCATGAATCCTAGATCTTCCTGGATATACGTCTGAATAAGAATTAAATAAATAATAAATTACTTTTGCACTACTCTTGAAGTTTTATGAAGCACAGCCAGTGTGAAGAACTCCTTTGAAATCTGCTAAGCTTCAAAGAATTTATGTCCCTTCTTCTTCAAACGCTTCATGGGCCTTTTTTATCTTTCCTTCACAATAGCCGCGTAATGGGGGAAGATTTTTGTCTATGAAAGGTTATTATTCTTTTATGCTACTGCCTAGCGTCATTAGTAGATAGAAGGAGAACGTCGTCTTAAATATACTAGATAAGTCCAACTAATTCTAGCCTAAATTTAATTGGACAAATTAAACGAAAGGCTTTTAGGCATGTAGAGTAACTTTTAGTAAAAATTCTTTAATATTAACTAGTTGAAATTATTTGGAATAAACTTTTAATTTTTAAAAATTTTTTTTAAGAAATAACCTGTTCTTCCTTTTTAAATATGTAATTACATAACATCATTGTGACATCTCGGACAAACAGAAACAATGACACCGGGTGAATAGCTTCCCTTTGCTTACATGAGGTGTGCTTTAGGCAGGGCTGTTCCGTTCTTAATAATTGTTATATAATACAAGTATACAAACCACTAACTTCTGAATCATTAACACACTCAATTTTCACAAAAACTTGAGAGAAGCGTAACTTACGAACGACCAGAGAAAGGCTGTTCACCGTAATATTATGTGGTGCCTACCGACCGTCTAGACGCGCATTCTCTCCTCTCCTCACTCTTAAACCATGAGGAGCCCTAGGTTATCGCGGTTGGCATACGATTCCTTCGCCTGCGCTAGCGAATTCTCTGGTCAGCATTAAGAACTGTTTGAAACTTCTGATTCTACCGCACTTCATAAAGCTTACAGATGCGGAAGATTAATTGACTCTCGGTATGAAAACAGTTATTTTTTCGTATCTGTTGTAAGGCTTTCAAAACCTCAAAAACTTTTTAGAGGATTACAAAACTTACGAAATATTTATTATACACTTCGAATTACTAGGTTTGCCGGCGGTATACGCGGTGTACCGGAGCATTCGCCACTGATAGATCAGTGCGATACGCTAACCGTTATGCACCACTGAAGCCGCAAGTCGCTGGAGGCCCAAGGAACCTACCATTGCGGATTCGGTGGTATAACGGTCAGCATACCGGACTGTTGTACCCCAGTTTTCGGGTTCAAACCCGATCGAAGCCATGGATTTTTAAGGGCGAGAAAATGAGAATCCCTCGTACGCCTACCTTCGGAGGGGAAGTAAAGCCGGCTGTCCCATGTAGTGGATCCTCAAGCCTAAAAGAAGCCTCTGAGCAAAATTCAGATCCGCCAGTTTTGTCGCCCAAGATAATACCCCCTTTCTCCGCTAAGTGGTGAAATGAGCGTATCGAAATTTGCGTGGTTAGACGGAAGAGCGGGCCTGATGGCCCGAGTCTCGCCACGTAAAATAAGGCATTCTCTAAACTAAACCATCGCTCTGGGCAGCCCTGGGCGTCGCGTTGCAGCCTCTACCGCTACTGGACTGACGGCCGCTCCCCAGCGTTTGACAGGCGTCGGCCCACAGGACGAGCGACCGGCTCGCACGCTCCCCACGCGCGCTCATCCGCGGCCACTTTCGGCGGCATCGACGACGGAAAAAATGACTTCATAATTGAGGAAATTCTGTGCCGAGCGGTCGTTTTACGGTTATATAGGTCAGCAGAGGGTCGACGCGTCGCTGGAGATTTTTGCGGTCGGTGGCGGAGAAGCAGCGAGCGGTGGGGCGCACGACACATCCCGGGCACAAAGCGTCTCCGCGCGCCTCAGCCTTCACATGTCGCGCGGCGCGGGCCTTCCGAATTCCTGGCGGTTGCAGTGGCTATTTAATAGGGGCACGCGAAGGCAACAGTCTACCAAGGCTGTGCTCCTTTTGTTGAGTTCTCCTCCCCTTCGTTTTAAACCTCCTGAATTCTCCCTCTTCATCTTCATCTTACGTCTGCCTCTCCATCCTCATTTTATGATTTCTTCATCCTTATCTTACATCTTCCTCTTCACCAGTATCTTACGTCTCCCAATGCATTCTCTTCTTACAATTACGATTTCCCTTTTTTCTTCATCCTATTTAATCTCCTCTTCACCGTTATCTTACGTCTCCCAATGCATCCTCCTCTTACATATTACTTTTTAACCGTTTTTACATCTTTCTCATGTTAAGTCTCCCTCTTCATTCTCATCATTCGTTTCCTTCCGGATCATCAGTCGGACCTCCATATATTGAACCTATATATCAAAGTTCTCTATAAATCGAATTTTTGTCTGTTCCTTGAAAATTCCGTTTAAAAATGTTTCTATATGTCGAAAATTATTAATATCGAATTCATTTTCTGGCTTGACTATTTTTCTATGAAATAAAAGACAATACGTGCTATAAATTATTTTTCAAAAAAAATAGTATTGTTTAATTTAGAAGGAGAGTATCGCTATTGAGGAAAACAATTGAGGAAAATGCCTTACGTTGAAACGAAATGTCGGTTATGCCTAAACGAAAATCCCTTAATGTTGCAGAAAAAGTGAACTTGATCAAAGATGTGGACGGTGGTATGCAAGTGTGAAGTGTATTTTCAACGGAGTGTGTCACAAGTACAACAACACATTAAACATTTCTTTTGAAATTTCAATTCAATGATTTGGTTAAGTACGTATGCAATTACAATTTCACGTTAATATTCGTAATGCAAGATGTGATACGAACGATTAAAATATTTGTTAATTATTTATTGTTGAATTTTCTATTTAACCTAATTTTCCACAAATTTTAAAAGCATTTACAAAAATTTAATAATTATTTCTATACATCGAAGTGTATAAATTCAATATTATCGAAGGAACCGCCAGATTCGACCGCCAGTTCCCACTGTCCTATTCAATCTCATTTTACTACTCCTCTTTCATCATGCTCTTACAGCACTTTATTTCATGATATAGTAGTCTATTAATAATGCACATTTGAATACATTGGTGTTTTTCGCAGTCAGTGACTTTCGCAACTAGTGATGCTACAACAGCATATACATCCTCGCATTATTTATAAATTTACAATTTTTAAAAAAATTAATGATTTTTAATAAATCAGAAAGTTCAACAAAATTAAACCTACGCCATTCTTTTAAGTGTTCCTTCTTCTATTCCTGGAAAATACTTGAAGAAAAAAAATCGAGCGGTTTTTGAGAATTTTTATTAGAAATTGTATTAATTTCAAATTACGCGCAATATACTACCGCTTTTTCAAAACGAACATTGTACATGACCTTTTTCAAAGAGTAGATTTTTTACAGACTTTAAGGCAAAAACCGCTAACTTCAATTTTGTAGTTTCGAAATGTTAACTTTTTGCAATTTTCGAAAATACGGACAGTTCGACGAAAATGAGATTTGTTATCCTTCTTTGAAACATTCAAGAAGAAAATTCAAACCTTTAAAATTGTAAACTTTAAAGTAATTGTCAAGATTCTTTAGTTTATTCGTAGAGATCAAATTCATAAAGAACTTTATATTGACCTCTAAAAACTTGGGTAACTAAATTATCTTCATATACTTATACTAATCTTTTTTATGTCCCGCATTGAAAACATTTCTTTTTATCCGTGGCGTCGTTGTTGATTTAACGCGTCCCTTAACCCTTGTTGGACGTTGAGCGCTTTCTTCTGGAGTAATCCTCCATTACTGAGTATACTATACTCAATAATTACTATATTTGTCAAGTCTCGTCACGTCGCAGTCAGTCAGTGCCTTTTATCCCTTCGGCCAGGGGCTCGACGCCGTTAGATCCCGGGGATCCTGGCCGGTCAGCCAACCAGGGACCCAGGAGCCTCGATTTCGCTGAACCATCGTGACTTCACGAACCGTAGTAAACGAATTCGGCTAGCGCCGTCGGCCTTTGAAAACCCGTTTATTCATTTCAAAGAATTAAAATCCGTTCTGCTAAGGATTTCATACATCCATCTTGTTACTCTGTCAATTATTTCAAACCATCTATAAAGAAAATATTCAACTTAGTCACTTTTACTTTCTTGCATACGCACCTACATACGGAGTAATATACGTAGTATAGAGAAAGTTATGTAATGTTGCGCGAATAAATGGCGAATTTTCGGCAGAAAAAAATCATTGCCGGGGCCTGATAACGAAATGGTGGATAAATCCAGTTGCTAAAATAAGAAAAAAATCCTCTGACACGTGGTGTAGCCAGAATCCCTGTTGTGCGGATCTTTGATACCGAAAAATCAATTGTCAAAACGTCCGTCCGTCCGTCCGTCCGTCCGTCCGTCCGTCCGTTTGTCCGTCTGTCGGTCTGTCTGGTGTACGTGAACAAACCTAAACCATACTTAAGATTTTTTCCAAATTGAAGAAACCCCTGTCATTTATGCGTGTGTCAAAGCTCTGCGACTGTGAAAAACATTCGTTAATTTTTGGGGGGACTTTATATGAAAGCTCTAGAGACACTTTCAAAAATTTTTTTAAATTTCTTGTAAGAAAGTTAAATACACTTATAAAGGAGCATAGGTCCGATTTTCAGGGTTAACTCTGATTTTTCGTAAATTGTAAAAGAATGTTTTTTCGGCAATTTCTTACAACTACAATATTGAAGATAAAGATTTTTCCTTCAAACGAAATTTGTTGTCCAACATTAGTTCTTTCGTTAAGGTAATACACATTTTCTTAAAACTTTTAGTAGCTTCTGCGAAATATTCGGTGAAATATGTGCGATTGTAAACAATTACAAAAACAAGATTTTCTCAAAAACTGCGGCAAATTTTTTCCTCAAACTCTTCCAACGAATGGTGCTAATTGCACTGTTTGGTGAGACGTATTGTTCATTTTGGAGGGTTTCTTTCTTTTTCAAAAATTACACATGTGTACTTTTTTAAATATCTCTCACGCGGTTAATATACATATAAGCGATTTGTATATATTGTTGCATTTGCGAGTTAAATACCTCAAATTACTTCAATTGAAGTTTTTCGAAAACTAATAGATTTCTGTGAAAAGGAAAATGTAAGTGTGAATATTATTACACAGATGTTATTGAAGTTAATTATTATACACATTACGTGTATTTTCCTCTCAATATTCGTTTCTAAAGCGTTTACTCAAAAATAGAAGCAACCATAAATGTCAAAGATCACACCTCATACCTTCACTTCATTGTGTAATGATAAATAGAATATTGGCAATATCTATTGTATTCACATGAAATGTAGTATTGACATTGTCTCAAAAGTAGTACACATTCGCCTTGGAATTATTAAAACTAAGTTTCTGGAGTATAACAAACAGTTCTGCATCAATCACGTGATTATACATGATCACGTCACACATATATTTCGAACAATTCAAGAATTTAAAATAGTAAATAACAGAAACGTTTAACGGAAAATCGTTAATCTAGATCTGTTAGTGAAAGGTGAGGTACACAGATGGCACATATTTCTTGTACAGAAATACCTTCTGGGTTTTCCAATGTGTAACTGGGGCGGTTCCGTGAATACTTAGACGTCTTGACAATCGTAATTATGCAATGGCCTGAAGTAAATGAAACGCTCTGTCGCTTTCGAAGCCAACTAATAAAACTAGCGGTGTGGCACAGACATTCTCGTATTAGTTAGCTTCTTTATCTTTTGAGCTAGCTTTGCGGTTATGCACCACTCTCCATTATTTCTCCACGGGCGTCTGAAAGGACTATCAGGGTGCCTACCGCTCTTCTGGAGACATTCCCAGCGACGAAAAATTCCGCGCTCCCCCAACATTCCATAGGCATATCTCGGCCATGTACCTTTATTTATTTCCCAAATTTCTCTTGACCATATCTCGATGCTTGTTCGGGGTGTAAGGATCCAGCTCTTCGTATATACCAGAGATGGCACACACTTCTCCTGTTGCATGTCAGGCCGAGAGTTTATAGAAGGATTAGCGTATAGAGGGACTCGGAATGAATCCTAAGTAACGAACTTAAACTTTAAACAACTTAACACATGACTTCGCGGGTTTCGAACTAACTGGTTTAGTGTGCACGTACTTTGGACTATAGGCCCAGGCCCCTGTCTCACAAGGCCGAATCATTTGATGATACTATTCGTAAACGTATTATGAAATTTTTTCCCGGTCGAGATTACATTTTTTGGCGGGACCTTAAATCAAGGCAAAAAAGTTAATTAATGATGTTTTCACTTCACTTGCAAAATATTAACATTTTTTCTACAGCTGTAAAAAATATAAATTTGAAAAAAGGTTTGCAATTTTATGATGAAGGTAGGTGTTTGTTATATCGAGGAGTAGCCGTATTATAGAGTTATACATGTGCAAGGGTATATACGTTTGTTTATTTCGCTAAATTTCCATCGGTCAAGTACTTCTTTCACAGTAACACGACAGTTTTCTTGGCCACTGTATTTTTTAATGGATATTAAAAATGAACTACTTTACATGCTGATAGTAATGCTCACAAACTGCCTTTTTATAGAGATGACATAATAAATTTATAAAATTAATAATATATCTAAATCTGGGGTTTGTACGAACACGCGGACTTTATTGCACTTTGTAGCATTGAATGTAAGTATCAGAATGACACGGCCACCGTCATTTTTCATAGAATCAATTCAAGCAAAGCTAATTAAGAATTAAAATGTATCAACATCCTATATAGTAAAGAACAATTTTCTCAAAATTAACTATCTCTACAGAAAATGCTGGAGAACATATTTACACACATAACGGTTAACTCAATAGTTAGTCTACTTTCACGTAATATTTATATTGAGGAAATAGTGTATTGTCAAAGAACAAATGAATTTTTAACATTATCTTATCTTTGTCCCTATTAATAGAATGAAAATAAATGTGTAAAAATATCGTAGAAGAGTTAAAACTAGTTCTAAATGCAAATTTTATTCAAAAATTTATCGGTTTGTGAAAAAATGTCCTTTGGATTTCTCTGAAAGTTTGAAAATTCGAGTTACTGTTCACAAAAAACCATTACATTTTTGAGAAGCTTCATTAGAGTTTCATTATTCTTACGAAATAATTTGAAGTACATGAATGAAACAACCTGCTTAATTGTATTTTTGTAAATTTTGTAAAATCTGTAATGTTGTAAGTTTTACAAAATGCGGAAGTCATGTTAATCAATGCATTTTGATATATCCTCCGAAAAAGAAAAAGAAAAACAATTGCGTAATTTTTACTATTTTTTACATGTGCATGACATGAATTAAAGAACTAATTGAGGAAATCAAATTTAATTTGAAGAAAAATCTGTCTTAAATAATGTTATACGAGGTCGACCCAAAATTGCCAAAATTAGTTCTACCTCTAAAAATGTTTTACAATATTCGAAAATTCAAAGATAACAGTTACAATCTTACCAGTGTCATCTTCATTAGTGTATTTCATTCTATTCTTTAAATAAATTTAAAGAAATATATTTGAGCCATTTTTGAGAAAATTTTTAATATGTCCCAAGAGCCTCTTGTAAAGTACCCCATAATTCAAAGAATTCGCTTCAAATTTCGAAAGATTTCCAATCGGGCGAGATCGTTTTAGGAAAGAATCTTACGAATAATTTAGGCGCTAATGTTGTTCACTGGTGGGCAGACAGACACACTGACGAATTGACGGAGTGACGGACTGTCTAATCACTTCTACTCAGAAATACAGAAACGTATAAAAAGCGTCAGAAGTGTAAATATTGTGGATGTGAGAGAGATTTTTAAAAAATATTGGGTAATTTTTGAAAAATCAGAAAAATACGTAAAAATGGTGTAAATATTGTGATATTCAGAGCATTTTTCTTTTAAAAAATGCAACCTTGAAAAATATTTTGTTTTTATTATTGGCCATGTATTACTCAACTCTGAATGAAAATGACTGATTTTTTTAAAATTGGCATTAATTAAAAATCTAATTGTGATGAAAAAATTTCATTTGAAGAAAAATCTTCACTTTTAATATTATACTTGTAGGGAAATCATGAAAAAGTAGGACCTTTGCAAGTTTCCTAAATATTTAGACTTCACAATGATAGAAAAATGGGCTATTTTAATATGAGTATTTTTTCCATACAAGAAAAATATTTAAACAAAATATTTACTGCCATTTGTGTGAACATGTTTAAATTAATGTTCAGGCTGCTTGTAAACTACACCCGAAAATGAAAATATCCCTTTCAAAACTAAGAAAGCGCGAATCAGCTACATTGCGAAATATCAGTTTTGTTGAAATGCCTTACTACGGTTTGGCCGTGAGCATTATTCGTAGATGAACTGTCAGACGGTCGCACGGACATTTTGTCGTAAACCACAGTAATTTAAACGTTTTTTTTGTATCAAGGGCCTAAAAACGCAAAGAGTTAGGAGAAGTAATTTATTACCTATTGGAACTAGATTTATCCCCATTTTAATTTTTCTTTCTTTCACTCTTTCTATCTTTCTGCCTTTATTTCTTTCTCTCTTCCTTTATTTTCTTCTTTCCTTCTTTATTTTTCATTTATTTTTCCTTTCTTTATTTATTTAGTTTTAACATAGAGAAAAGAATTATACCTCCTTCGTCTATGATTTCAATATTTTAATTTTTTCTGAATAAGTGCCACTGGTCTTTCCGTATTCTAAATGAGAGATGCCGAAAAAAATTTCATTTTTTCCAAAATAATGCCCACCCTAATGTATATAAAAAACAAATTTTTGTCAAGTTCGTTTCTCTGCTTACTAAACACCAACTTCATTTCAAGACTGCAAAGCAAACAACACTTAAAAATAATTCCTTTAATAGATATAAACCATTCATATTAGTTCATTATGTCCTTTGATTTGAGAAAACTCTGAAGTATTATGACAACCCACGGTTTGCGGGCCTAACCGAAACATTCTGTGAGAAATGCAGTTGTAGATTCTTTTTGTACAGTATTATTGAATTATTACACTAATTTATTATTATAATATTGCATTATTATGTCATTTATTTATTATTATTATTATTATTATTATTATTATTAATATTATTATTATTATTTCTGTCACTTCACATCTCCTTTCTCCACCTTTTCTTTTCCAGCGTCTCCGTACCCGTTCCCTCCAGGCGTACCAACTGTTGGAGGTTCTTTTCCGCCCTGGCGGAGGTGGAGGTTGTAAACATGTTGTTGTGGCTCCGGCGCCGGCGCCGGCGCTGGCGCGGGCGCTGGCGTGGGCGTGGGCGCGGGCGTGGGTGTGGGCGCCGCGCCGCTGGCAGCCGGTGCAGTGCCGAGCGGTGCCTCTGAACCCAGGCGAGGACGTCGGAAGTGAGGGTCAGGCGACCCCCCCCCCCCACTGGCCGGAGAAAGCGGCGGGATCTCGCTGAGAACTAGCGGCAAACACTCACAAAGCGAAGTGGTAACACTCACACAGTTATCCAGTTTCGAAGGTAGAAAAAATATCAAAATGTCAACAATATTAGTATTCTCGATCGACGAATAAGTTGCTGAAAGAATTATGAACTGTATTTACAGAAAATTTAATCTTTACGTTAAAATGATTCTTGATTGTAAAATAATGTTATTTTTAGAGTGAAACAAGTGACACTGAGGTGTGCTGTCCCCATTTAACAGGTGATTCAGTTTTCTGTAAATGTTAGTAGAAAATACATTTATTAGTTATACTTCTGGGTTTCCTTTCACCACCTTTCGTTTCATTGAGTCAATTATTTAGGAAGTACTACATTTTTCTTACCAGATCTAAAACTTCCACTCCATTCTTACTAATAAGATTTCCGACACCTGTGCTCGGTTCCTGTGTTCTGAAAACAGTGCTCACCGATTTGTTGCGTCGTGAGAATGCTTCACCGCAGACGGGAGTCCCCAAGAGACCACAATACACACAAATCATTTCGAAAACTTTGTTGTGCTTGTTTTGATGTTTACACAAAACATTTGAACTTTCCATCGTCAGGTAGGAAGAAGTACAAAACACTACCTTGATAAGATCTTCACTAACATGGCGGTTTAGATGTTTCCATCGTTGATGAAGGATTGAGAAAGCGGCCAGAAGCCGTGGAAAATATTCCTTTCAGTGTTTATTGAATTTCTAAAGTAATGGCACATATAAAAAAACGTGTTACTGAAAAGGTGATTTGAGGTAAACTGAGTATCACAACTCCTTTTTTCAGTGGATTCACATCACACTCAAGATTGTTTGCGTGTTACTAAAAGGCATGATATTTTCCCAGTAGCTAATAAGTATCTAAACGATAAGGTGATTTTCGTTTCTCATTATAAATAGCATGGTCTTCTCTTTTGTAAATTAATTGACATAACAATCACGATTTTGAATTTACTTCCGGTGACTCTGCAATTTTAATTCTGAAATCTTAAAATATGTGACTGTGGTTTTTATAGGTCGTGCGAGTAAACAATACGACGGAAATGCTCTATCTCTCAAATAGGCAAGACAAAAATCTTCTATTGTGCCCGTGAAAGTATCGCTTGCGAGATGTCTACGAAAACATTCTAGCAAACCTCACGGTGGATGTAGTAATCAGTTATACATCTGCAGAAGAAAGGTAAAAGGAAGAAGATAATTAAAAAGAAGAAATAAATTATTTCTGAAAGTACTAAATTTCTGTTGGGGAACCAAGAAAATTGCGAAACCGCGTCCACGCACGCAAATACAGGTCTCGAAACAAGAATTTCCCATCTTCCACATCTATATAGTGACATGCTACCTGCGCAGATTTCCGCATGATAAACAAGAAAATGTTTCTATATACTTGCTACATATACACACAAACTTATATTTCAGACATTATAATGAAAAAAACTCGTTAGATATGACGTCCTTATACAATTCTTCCCGTTTTTTGCAACATTGTAATAGAAAATGACACAAAAGGTGCTGACCCAGCGCTAAAAACATACAGGCGGTGAAGTTACAAACGGAGAAAATCTTTAAAAGTCGGGTGATTTAAAACGGTTAGGTCCCAAAGCCTCCTCTCCTACCATTCGCCACGCACCGTTTCGACTCATTATGTACTCTTTAGCGGCAGGTAGTTGGTTCGCGGGGAGCCTAGCATTAGAGAATTAGAAACACTGGGAAACGCGCCATTCAAGCTGCGCATGTAATTTTCAGTCGCCGTTCGGGCGGGCGCTTGTGGTCGGTGGCGGCGGCAGTATTTGGGAATGGCGGTAGTGATTGTGACGGTAGTCGCCGCTTTTGGGGCGGTAATAATGGTGATGGTGGGGATGTGGCGGGAGGAGGGGAATGAGATGGCGGCGTGGACATCAAGTAAAATTTGAAGAATTTAGACCACTATGTCTTTTAAAACGAAGAAGTGAGTAAATGAAAATTCGGCAAAAAACTAATATCAGAATTAAAAATGAAAATCTAAAACTAAATGCAGGACTTGGAGATTAGAGAGACGGGAAGGTACATGAGAATTTCTGGATACAACTTTACTTCATTTTGCTGTCGATTCCAAAACATTAATTTAGATGTCGAATATTCAGACAACCTATCATGTTTAACAGTCGAAGCTAGCCATATAGGAATTCATTTTAAATATCAGATTTCGCGAAAGAATTTAACATTGTAGAAGTTGAAAATTGTAATGCATTCATTCTAATAATTGACAAATAAGAGAAGTAAACTAAAGAAAACGTCTACTGCTCACGAAGCTACTTCTTAGTCAGAAGAACAATAAACGATAGCACTAAGCTACCAAAGAAACAAAACTACCAAAGAAATAAAAAGGAAATAAAACTTCCAGACAATTGTAAAATAGAAGAATTATGCGAATGAAGAAAGGAAAGGACAGATGGAAAAGAAGTCGAAAACTAAAATAACCTGAATATAACGTGGAAAAAACAAATAAAGGAAAATTGAAATCTAACAATAGCGGTAAGGAAGGTAATTTTACAATTTGGGAAGGTGGGAATGCGGAGGAAAAGAAGAATATGGAAAAAAAAGTTCAAGAAGGAAGAGGGGGGAAAACAAGTACGAGATTAAAAGGAGGTAGAGGAGGAAGAAGAAAAGTAATGTGGAATGTGGAGAGGAAAAAGACGAAGAGTGAGAAGAGAATAAGAAGAAAAGGAAGAAGAAAGAAGGAGGTGAAGAAAAGTAATGGGAAAAGTGGAGAGAAAAAAGACGAAGAGTGGGAAGAGAAATAAGAATAAAACGCAGAAAAAAAGAAAGAGGTAAAGAAAAGTAATAGGAAAGGCGGAGACAAAAGAGAAATAGAAGAAAATAAGAAGAAAGAAGAAGAAGAAAAGGGAAAAAAAAAAAAAAAGGAAGAAGAAAGCAGAAGGAGGAGAAGGACGAGACATCCAAACCGTAATTTCCATACCGCGCCGTCCCGGCGGCCGCCTGTGGTCGGTGGCGCCTCCGCACGGGCCCAGTGGCAGGGCGGGCGACGGGCAGGCAGAATTCGGGTCGCGCGGGCGGGCCCGGACAAAAAGGCGGGTGGGGGCCGGGCCAGGCGCAGGTGAGGCAGGGGCGCTACCTGAGCGGCCCGTTCGGCGGCAGCGCCCAGGCGAAGAACGGGTCCCCGCCGCGATAAGCCAGGCGAGCCGGTTCTTGCGGTGCAGCGCGGCCGATTAGAGCGTGTTCATTACGCTCCGATTATGCCCTTTCGCGGCGCTATCATCGCCTCGCCGCCCACAGATATCGTCCGCGTAAATCGGTGAAGAAGCCCAGGAGTCTGGAGAGTGGACGAATATCTTACGAGATTAGAGATACTTGATTCAATCAGGTCAGCTGAAGCAGATCTCTACGACAATAGCAATGAGCACACGAATGTTGATAACATTCACTCGAACCCATTATAAAACGACGGAGTTGCCATTTCCCCTTCAAGAACTTGGCATATGTTAAGAAATTATGCTAACCTTTTGCTACTTTACTAAGTACTAAACTATTTTTTCTCGAGTGACTTATGGACAGTATTCAAGCTTTCCATGGTGCGATCTCATGTTAGGTTTCCGATTGAGACAGAAAATAGAGCTGAAACTTCCATTATAATTGTCCTGTTTCTGTAGCTGTTTGACGCAAGAAAAGCTGAAGCATGACAATTATGCCCGATACGGTGAAGGGAATACTTCATGACTCCAACATATCTCCCAAACCCATCTTGAATGATTTCTCCGCCTTCCCAATTTGCCTTGGAGATGTGTGACCAGCATGGTGAGGGAGGTTATGGCTGCCATAGAAAGACGATAAAAGGGAAGATGATCACCAAACCTTTCGACAGATTACGGTTGGAGACTCCTACAAAAAGTTTCACCATCCAGCCACAAACGGTAAAACTCCCGGGAAAAGTTTCTAACTTGTAAGTACATTTCAAGCTTTATTCAGCTTTCTCGTACTGTTTTTATTCTATGGTTTGTAATACAAACAATTTAATACAAACAATTTAATACAAACAATTTTTGTAATATAAACCGTATTTTGTACCTAATGTTTCTATTAATCAACTACAGATTCCTCCTATATTGTTAATGAGACGTTTCCAGGTTTCTCGAAAAAAATACATGTGGAGTATCTTTTACAGAAAAATTGGAACGTGATGAAATATTTCTATTCATTTTCGCAATCAGCGTACGAGATTTAGTAAAGTACACATACCTTCTTTCATCTCGCGGCAAGACACAAAATTAAATTTGTTGCACTGTTTTGGCTGTATATGGAACTAGTTATATTTATTTAATAATAAAATAATTGTATCATTGTATACTTACATATACAGATCAGTAGTTGCTACACAGCTATTTTCGAACAAGAATCAAGAGGATATGTGAATCAAAAAGAGGTGTCATTAAGTAAATTGACCACACTCTCTCGTCACCGTTCGGAATTTTTTGGACCCTAAATTTTTGTGCAAAACCTTTTTTCTCGATTTGAACCGCTATCGATTGCTGCAAGCAACCCCGTGCTTAAACGTCCTACTTTATCATTTAAAATTTCGAGAGAAGAATCCCATTAAGAACTCAAGACCGCAGAGAAAAGTATTTGTTTGTAGGTGCGAATGGTAACAAACAGAAATTCTTCTTCAGAGAGATAAAAGAACCTCTTTAACAGTGGCAAAACGTTAAATCGTGCAGTATCATCCTAAGGCTTCCATTCTTTTCTAAAGGACGGGAATCAGTGCGAAGATCTACAGCGGGAAACAATTTTACACGCAGCGCATACACATCAGATATCGCGGCATGCTCTCTTACAGGCGCGTGTAACTCTAGAAGTAAAACTGGGAGCAAGGCGACTGGCGGTTGTGTGTCGCGGGGCTGCTTCCGTTCCTTAATTCATGACGAGCGACGTGCGCGGCGTTCGGAACTTGGGCGCCGAGCACCGGATGGGGGGCATCAGTGCGTAAAGCTCGTATAAATCCATCAGCCACGGAGATCCCATTGAGGGCCGCGCCACAATGAGCGGCGGACGCATCCTGTCGGCAGGGGGCGCGCGCCCACCCGCGCTCTGGCCCCGCCACCTGCGCCTCCCCCGCCCCGCCGACCCCCTCCCACAGGCCAGCCACGAAGTGCTCGGGGAGAGGCGTTCTTGCTCTGGGTGCGCTACTGTCCCCACGCTCTGCTCTTCCGCCGGTCGCTCACAGGCCCCACCCCTTTCCACAAGCCCCGCCCCTCCCCACATGCCCATTCACCTTCCCGCATGCACCTCACCTCCCCACATGCCCCGTCTCTCTCCACACCCCTCCCCTCCCCACATGCCCCATCCCACCCCAAACATCCTGCCCCTCCTGGTATGCCCCGTCCCTCTCCACATGCCTACCCTCCCCACAATCCCCGCCTCTCCCCACATGCTCCTCCTACGTAAGTCTCCTCCTGCCTCGACAGGACCATAGAGTAAAGATGTATCTTTAGTCTATTATCTCTTGATCTCTTAAATCACATTATAGTAATTAACGACTACTTCTAATGAAAGAGATTAGTTAATTATAACATTAATATGTCATATTAAAATTATTACCATAGTAATATCTCTTAATCCCTCAAATAGCTCCAATAATATGAATATTTTTAATAATTTTCTTTATTACTACATTAATTATTATTATAACAATAAATTATTTCTTAATTCAACCAACTTGTAGATGCCTCTTTAGTCTATGACAGGACCATTCTCCTGCCCCGGTGTCGCCGCCTCGTCTCCGTCCCACCTATCTATGCCTCTCTTTGTTTCGCAACAATTTTCTTTCTGGCTACACCACCGTTCGCGTCTCTGTTGGCTTCGTCACTGCTCCATTAAGCCCTGTTGACGTCTCCACCACCAGATTTTCGCTCCCCTCTCCCCTCCCCTCACTCACTCCCCAATGCTCACTTGGCTCCTCCCCGCCCGCGTCATCACCCTCGCTCTGATGCCACTCTCTTGTTCTGATACCGATAACTTTGGGGAGGGGGCGGTCTCGTAGTGGCTAGCTGCCATATAGTTACTCTAAAGGTGGCTCCTCATATTCGTTATTCGGCGAATAGCGAGCAACCGCCATACAGAGTTACTCTAAAGGCGGCTCCTCATATTCGTTATTCGGCGAATAGCGAGCAACCGCTCGCCAAATCCCAAGTAGTGTGGATGAATTCCTTGCTATTTTTCCAGTGACGAACATTCGGTGCTCGCTCTACCCACCGCTGCCACTCTTTAGGGCACATCAAAGGGAGCGAACGTTCGCCGAACACATCAACTGTTCGGGTTTGGGCGAGCAGTAGCTCCCTGCTTGGCGAATGTCGAATGTGTGGAGCCGCCTTAAGAAGGGACCACTTTGTCAGGTCGGGAAACAAATGAGCATCATGCAGGGCGAAGACATTGCAAGAAATAGTGATGAAGACATTTACAAATAAACTAACTGAAAACGAATGATCTGACAAAATTAGTGCATGGTTGGACATAACCTGTTATATTGCCAGCAGTGGTCAAGCTGTCAAAGCGGTCTCTTCTTATGTTAATTTCTTGGCTGCCTGGTCCTACATCGCAACCCCACTGCCACGCTATCTCCTTGGTCTGTCTGGATACTTTCGTCTCCACGGTTATCTCCCTCCTGCCCCGAATCCGTCGCGTCTCCATCTCGCCACTCTGCACTGCAGTTTCATCTACTTCATCCCGCCTGCTTCTCGCCGTTCGCTTAGACACAGTTCTCGCTCTGGACCTGCTGTCGTCTTTGGCTCCTTCTCCCGCTCCGTCACCGCTCTCACTCAGCTCCTGCTGTCTTCCCCGCTGCACTCTCCTCACCCGCTCCGCATTCCCATATCCACCCCCACCACTCCACTTCCCTCTCCCCGGCGCTGCAGCCGCATCCGCTCCTCCAACCGCTTGCCACCCCTGAATCCTTCCGTCCCGCCATCGCCCGTGTCATTGTTGCCTCCACCGACCACCACCGACCCTGCAATGGCCCTCCCCACCATCCGACCACGGCACCCTTCATTTCCACTGTTCACCTCCAATGGTCCATCTGACATAATTCATTTGATCATCGTGTACCACATAGCTGCTGCCGAGGTTGTGGGGAGTTTCCGATCAACACCAGGCGAATGCCGGAGCAGTACCCTACGAAACGGGCCACAGACCGGCCGCGATCTGTCCTTCCTCTTCCTTGTCATATCCTCTCCCTCACACACACACACTTACACTAACATACACTACACTACCACATATTCCGGGAGGCCGGTCGTGAGCTTAGAGCTTGTCCCTCTGGTGGGAGAGTCCTGGTTAGGGGGAAACCCCACTAGCCGACGGAAGGTCGGTGCCGGATCTCGCCATCCAATGGGGAAAGATCACCGCCATCTTCCGAGGGAAAAACATGCACTACACGAACGGGACTAATGACCAAAGCAGTTGACGTGCCCGGAAACACGAAAAAATCAAATCAATCAAATCATTGTGGGGAGTTTCATTGTTTTGTATCTCGAGATACTCGTTAAGGATTGCCTCCTAGAAGAAACTCCATTTCATTTTTTTCTTATAAAGATATCTTTATTAAGTTAATAAAAAATATTCGCCTAAAGAAGAAATAATGTTTTTGGAAATATGATGCCACATTGAGACGAGAATGTAGTCCACATTCGGTATTATTTGCTTCTCCACATCTGCTCACGAAAATGATGGAACGCTTTAAATACTCACTTTGAATTCGTGTTGTCATCCTTGTTTTCAAATATTTCCAATTCGTCTAAAGACAAGCGATACTGATAATATTCTCATGCAAATTGGTCACGACAGTAGTTAAATGAGTTTTCATTCTAAATGCAATTAACATCTTAGAATTAGTCCCCTGTATCGTGAATGTTGTATTTCGGATGTTGATGTTCCTTTCTCACCTGCGCATGAGATCCATCACCAACCTATAAGTCCCTTGGGGGTTTCATTCAGGTATCTTCCCAGTGGGGCATAGACGGAAGCAGCCCTAAGCTCCTGAATGGTCTCCCCTCATGTGTTATAATGTAGTGCATGTAAGTGTATGCGTATGTGGGGAGAGGTGGGGACAAGGATAAGGATGGAAGGATCGCGTGCGATCCGTTACATTACGGTACTATTCCGGCATTCTGGAATTGATCAGAGAAACCACGTAAAACTACCGATAAGAGCAACCGACCGCTACGATTCTCCTCCATACAGGTTGAATTCAACTTAGCTATACAATTAGTGTCAAAAATCAACCACCAACGGAACTCAATCTCGGAGACTCCGCTCAGCGAAGCGACTTGAGCAACGGTGTTGTTTCACCCGGCACGAACACATGCAATCATAACAATAGAGACAACGAGCATTTTTAGCAATCACCATTGTCCGTGGGGAAATTGTTTATTTTTCAGTCACAAAATACATGTGGCATACTAGCGACAGTCGGGCTGGGTGAGGGCCGGAAGCACCTGGGCGTCGCCCCTCCTTCCCCCACCTTGACATCGCTTTTAAGTTAATCTACATATCTTTGAGGGAACTAATGTGGGGTGTTTACATTTTTTTCCCGATGGACGTAGATCATGCGCCTATATTTCCTGAGGGATTCCGTGGGGATTTTGAGGAGCGAAATGGCGAGCGGGCTGAGCGGCGATCGTGTAGGAATGGCAAAAGAACATCGATGTTTTTAAAACCAATGTTTTACACCAGGAACGTGGCTATATTAACATAAATATTTTGCTTACGATGTTTTCTTGTCATCGATATTTTGTTGCAAAAACATCGATGATTTTTTAATTTATATTTTTTAACATTTTTTATTATTTTTAAATAAAGGGGTTTAAGCACGTTGTAGAGTAGCAGCAATCCACAGTAATATCGTTGTTTTGCGTCATCCTCTTTATCACGCTGCACATTTGTCCTGTGCAATGTGAAAAAGTCTGGGAGCTGCTCGTGTTATAAAAGTATGTTATCGCCAGGCTTCTCATTGCCTGAATCGACAGTGAAACACGAAATCGATAAAAAAAACACGATATTCGTTAGTGTTAATTTTATTCTTTACAATTCGATAATAATGTTTATTACTACTAACATGCTGGTAGCCAAACAATAAAATAAATCTATTTTACGTACTGTAATTAACAGTAGTTAGGAAACTGGCATGTTTATTGGTCTATAATTAAAACATCGATGTTTTAAACATTGATGTTTTCTCGTCGATGTTTTCGTCGACATCGAAAACCCTTTAGCGATGTGCCGTGTATCGAAACATCGATGCATCGAAACATCGATGCATCGAAACATCGATGTATCGAAACATCGATGTATCAAAACATCGATGTATCGAAACATCGATGTATCGAAACATCGATGTATCGAAACATCGATGTATCGAAACATCGATGTATCGAAACATCGATGTATCGAAACATCGATGTATCGAAACATCGATGTATCGAAACATCGATGTATCGGCGTTTTGGGTAAAATTTGCCATCACTACGACCAGGGCAGAAGCCGCGTAGCTCGCGGGAGGCGTGCCACTGATGAGCGGACAGCCGCAGCCGCCGCCGCCGCCGCCGCCGCGCTGCGCATGCGCAAAAAGAAGCCCGCGACCCGACCGTTTTGCCCAAAATATTCCACGTCGTTCCCTATAAAATCGGTTGGACATTTTATTGTTTCAAAACTGGAAGCACGAGACCCGTTTGCCTTGCGGAGCGCACGCAAGTCTCCGCGGAACCGTCTGCGCGAGAGGTTTCGGCAGCTGCGGCCGCGCGTGCGGGCGGCCGTCAGCGAGAGCCTGGCCTCCCGCCGGCCTTCCCATACTCCGCCTGAGTGAATGTTTGTTGATGGCGTTATTCTCTGGTGAACTGTGGACTCAACGTTCTTTGAATTCTGCCTGTTCGGCTTTGCGGTATTCCAGAGAAATTCCACAAAAAATAATGAGTACGTGCTTGGCCAGTTGTAACGCTAATATTCCTGCTTATAATAGGTTGTTTTAAGAAAACAAAATTACATTTTATTCATTTATATTCTGTAAATAACTTATAATTAAATTTGTATCCAAGTGTTTATATTATCGGAAATATCGGATCTCATGAGAAACATTTATAATTATCGGTTGCGCGCATTATTTATAGTGGTCTGTTTTTTTTCTTTTGGAAAGCGTGCATATTCTTTTAGGTTACGAGCGGTTTCTGCTGAGTTTCAAAGCGGTTATAGATGGACATTCTGAAAGGCGATTATAAACGGTTTTAATTTTATTATAACTCTTGGACTGCTGAATTAATGTTTTTGTAGAATTTTCTGTTTCTGTGGGTTTCATTCCATGCTTTCGTTTGCACAAGACCAAAGAAATGGACTTAAGAAACGAAACTACCCTTTGCATTTGTAGCTCGAAGATGGCAGTATTTTTTCGCGTAGAGAAAGATTTTAATAATCTTAAACTGCAATTGTTGGAGAATCTTCATCGACATCAATGTTGATTTTGATGTCGAGATATAATTGCTGCCACATAGGTCATCAGTATTTTTGTACCGTTGCTGAAATGAGTGTTTCAAATTACTGAAGTATATAAAAAATATAACAAATAAAATATCGGGATAGATTTTAAATCATACTCTTCCGAAGATCTCTTCTTGGATCGTCTACAAATACTCGTATTTTTCGTCGTATATTATATTTCTTCGTCTGATCGTAAAATAGGGTAATAAAGAAAAAATACTACTTTTAATTCTTTAATAATAATAATAATAATAATAATAATAATAATAATAATAATAATAATAATAATAATAGTTTATTTATTGCACAATTTCCTCTACAAATTCACAAACATTCACAAGTATATTAGGACAATTATAACAATATATGATAAAAATCGGATGATAAAATAAGTAAAATATTTAAGAGAATTCAATTTAATACGTAAAATAAACAAATGTCTGAGGAAATGGCAACGGCAAGTCTCGGTGTAATCACCGATTTTCAGACTGACGTCTCTATTCGTTTCTTCCCAATCATTTATACTATGCCAATAATTTTTACTCGTGATGTTTCTATAAAAAACATATTACTATTATTATAGATGTAATTAAAAAGACTGTAACAATGTAATGAATAATATTTTAGTATTATTAATCAGTTCTTCTACACATATTGGTCAGGAAACTCTTGAAGTTCACCTTTCCTTGATCTCATCTACAACATTCAGAAATCAAAAGCTTAGAAAATATACGATGTTTTAAACGAAACGTGTTGAAAGACTACAACGTTGTGCGAAGAAATGTTTCTTTGACGAAGGACCCTGCATTCATCTACAAGTTTTAAGGAAATTGCTCCACCTCTTAGTGGGAATCTCCGGCCTTCAAAAAGTAGTGACAGCTCGTCAGATCAACCTGCTAATTAAACCGGTGTCGAAAATCCGTTCTCATCCGGATTCAGACGTGTTCGTCGGAGAGGCAAGAAACCGCCCGGCTGTCCAGAGGGCAGCTGCGTCGCTCAAGGCAGAGCACGCCGCGGATGGACAGCGAGACACAGGCAGTGGGCCACAGACAGCGCTTCAAAACCCTTGCACAGTGCGTGAAATTTCCAGGCAAGCAGTTCTAAGGACAATAAATAAATAAATACATAAATATATAAGTAAATAAATACATATATACATAAATAAATAAATAATTAAATAAATAAATAAATAATTAAATAAGTAAATGATTAATTATTTTAATTGAATGAAAACGAACTATATTTTTTCGTTTAGGTATCTGAGTGCCTGTGGACCACGGGAATCACGAGAATGTCTACCACAGTGTCAACTTTCTCATATCATAATCTTAGTAATTATTTATAAGAAGGTGTCGCTTTATGCTTTTGACGATTCAGTTAGAGTAAGGACATGAACAAACTCACCAAAAAATCGACGGTCTAGGCGGGATTCGAACATGTGACTGTTCGAGGAAGTGACGGCGCTCCCCTCCCTAGCAACACTGGTTTCCTGAGTTGAGTCGGCAACCTGCATCTATCATTAATTCATTTTAGTCAAGATTTTTATCTACTACCAATATTTATAGTTATCTAGGGCATTTTGCAAATGTTTCTATTTATTTTCAGTTTTTGTTTTAAAGGCTAGGGGAAGAGCCAACCAGTCAATGACATTTTGAGGTCATAATTTCACGAAATGCTTTTAAACATTGCTTTATTTTAGTACTGATATTTAACAAACTCCCTTTATATGAAGCATTCATTACTTCACTGTCGTGTAAAAGTATGAGTGTGAAGTATTATGTTTTAGATAGATAGAAGCTTTATTCTACAACTGGGCAGATGTTGCCCGGTGGCAGAATATAGAAACAGTTATAATTACAAATACAATCACCAATAAAAAATGTATAAAAAATAAATATGAAAACAAATTATTTTTGTCATTACCTAGACATGCAGATGGCATTTACATTCCTAAACTACAAATGAAAAACATGTATACTAATATATAGATAAATAAACTTAAATATTACACAAATATATATACATAAATACATACATACTGCGACCCACCCCTCCGCCGGCTAGCTCAGAATGGGTTTTCAAGGTGGGCGCAAAATAAAAAAATACAATTAGAATAGCGGGGATCAGGGTCATGTGGGCCGTTGTGGATTGAATGCATTTAAACAGAAACTCAAGTCGAATCACTTTCCACTTACTTAAGTATATTCTAATTAAATTGCTATTACAGTCAATGAACATAAAACACTTTACATATACAAGAATTTTGTCTTGCTGAAAAAAAGAAACAACTTACACTCTCAATAATTAACTACACTATTTCCTTTCTCTCATTTAAATCAATTTCACAGAATACTTAAAACTTTGACTAATCATTCCAGTCGTAAATTCCCTAGTTGCAACTTTACAATTAGCTAAGTTTTTCTTGAAAGAAAAGATTGATTCTATTTTTTCCAGAATATCGGTATAAAGAACCTGTACTAATACTTTCTTTCCGAAACAAATTATTCCTTCTAATATCTACAAATTGTTCAAGTTGGCACGACCTTACTGTGTCTTTTCACGGCGTAGGGAGCAAAGCCGCCCCTCTGCAGAACCGTTGTTCAACTCACGATGTGGCCTCCGTCTCGTTTTCCGTTGATACTCTTTTCGTATTCTTTTATAGAATGTAACTAGCTTTTAATTCCATATTTAAAAGAATCTACAATACGACAACTGAGTCTATCGTATAAGAAGAGTAAATATAAAATAAGAAAAAACTGCAAAGAAAAGAAATGAATGGCCTCGTTAGTTTCATGCTATTCACACTCCTCTCTCTTACAAAGATTTTAAATGCGTCACTTATACTTTCATCCTTTTCCTGATGAATTGTTTTAATGCCTTGTAATATGATAATTACCTCCTCGAATGTCTTGAAGAGTTTTTATCGTAGATGCAGTCCTGAAGTCCGTAGTAGTACGAGGAGCCGCCTTCTCGTGATCGGTAGGTCCTCACTCTCCAGCTGTTACTTCAGAAAAGAAAGCTTTCTTTCTCCCGACTCTCGGTGTCGCATACTCTACCGAGACGCTCCCTTACGGATATAGTTCGTAGTTTTCATTTTCGGATTGTATTCATGCGCGTTGGCGCGCGTTCAAACAGCTCATCTTATTCTTGAATATTGATGTGCTCCGTTTTCCGAGACCTCGGCAAACGGATGGTCACAATACACGCGTACATACATACACAGACCAAGGAACCCTCGCATACACACCAACCTGCACCCATTAATTCAGACAAACATGGATAAAAATGTTCGAATGTTCTAAATTATCGAATTTGCCTTTATTTAGTTTACTTATTTGCATTTTTTATTTGAGCTGCAATTCTTTTGAATTCATTTTCTCTCCTGAGCGTGTTTTGTCCTTGGTCGAACCAGTACGAAGCGTTGCCCGCGGGGACGAGGAAAGAAGCAACTGCTGCCAGCGGCGCCCCGTGGCGCCTTCCGGAAACGACCCCCGGCCGGCGCGCGGCGCCAGCCCGTAATGAGGCGGGCGAGCAGGCGCCATACACGCATGCAAAGAGGGGGGGCACGCTGACGGTGCGATACGCTCACGGAAGCTCACCCGGCGACGGAGACAAAGAGCGGAAAGAGAGGGCGTTCATTTGGCAGCGGGGCTCTAGCCACGCCACGCCACGCAGCCTCGGAGCAGCGCGCGGCGACCGCAAATGTGCCGTTGTTAAGACAAAGATCATCTTCACGATGGGACTGTCATCATGCCTCGCTTATTTGCATTGCTCACACAGACGTGCCAGCTGGAATGAACTCGGAATGGCAGAGGAATTTGGCCTCAAGAGCGTGTCGACCTGGAGGAATTTCATTACGGCTTAAGGAAAAAGCGCGAGCTTAAAACTCTGCTTTCAGAAAACAATTCTGAGAAAATTTTTATAAACTAATTAACGAAATAAACATCCAGTGAAAGAGAGTGTTTTAAAAGTTAATTAATTCTAGTGTTTATTAATACGAGGCTTAAGAGACACACAAGAACGTTTTGAAGATCAAATGAAGCCACTGTTTACAAATGCAACTCTAGTACTTAAGTTATTTCCCGAACAGTACCAGGAAACGAGGATCAATATTTCGGCGCCCTTCTCTCTCCGTTTCCCAAGGAAGGTTTGTAGCGTCTATCTTACTTCACAACCCAGAGCAGATGTGTCCATCAATGCAACGAAAATGCCGTTATCTCTGACACACAAGCGTATATGGGCAAGATAAAATGAAGTACGAAAAACAAATATTAACAGCTGAAATGAAATTTGTTGAAGAAAAAATATAAATCATGAGTAGGAATTATGTTAGAAACATCATTCGAAAAATTCACATTACAACTTCGTGACAAAGTGCTCGTAATACAAAAGCTTATTGATTACAAAATAAATGATGAAAGTGTTGGTAGGGACGTAACTTACTGAGGTCTGGGGAATGATTTTAGCAGCACTCGATTTCTTTGGAAATTAACCAAGATAACGCACTTAAAAGATTACAAAAATATTCTCCTAAACACAACTTTTTTACCTACTTTCGTAGTCTATGACCAAGTATATAAACATAATACTGTAAATTATTGACGTGGAAATAAAAAAGGATGACTACAAGAAACTAGACACGATCTACTTGTATTTTCCTGCATTATCTGTAACTTTTGCATTTTTCGATAATACAATATTCAACTAAAATTGAACATGCGCCATTTTTATAAACGTACTCTGCTCCCTATCCATGAAAATTAAAGAAAAATGTGCAAAGGTTTTTGAGAAAATATTTTTTTGACATTTATTAACTTCAAGCAAATATTAATCGAAAACGACTGATCTTTTCTAAAAGTTATGCATGATCTTATTTAAAGAACTAATTTTTAAGACCTATTTCATGAAAAAATCTCTACCATCAATATTGTAATTTACCAATTCAAATTTTTACAATTTCCGAAAATATAGATTTACTTGGAATCGAGATCTGCGCCAGTTTACTTTGGACTATTCTAAAGAAAAAAGAGAAAATTTAGAATTGTTTGTGAGAAAATACTGTTTGAAATTTGTCTGTATTTCACCAAAAATTACGCAAAAACTACACATATTTTTGAAAAAATGCACCTGAATTTGTTTGAATATCTAACTTTGAAGAACACATTTCATTCAGAAAAATTCCCATCTTCAATATTATAGTTGGAAGAAGAAGCCAGAAAAGTGTTCAACATGCAATTTTCGAATAATTAGATATTTAAACGAAGATTGGCCTAATCCATTTTAAGCGTCCTTTAGTATATTCGAAAAAACGTTTGATTCATTTTTGAAAGAATTTGAAAATATTGAGGCTTCATGTCAAGTACTCCCAAACATCAAAATATCTGTTTCAAGTTCGCGGGTCTTCGAATGCAGGCAGATCGATCGGGGAATATTAAAGAAAATCTTCAGAACGGTTTATGCGCTGGTGTTGACCACCGACCGACGGATGGACAGACAAACGTTTTGGTTTAAATCAATTTTGGGGTATCCAGAACCCACAAAATGTGGATTCTGACTATACAATCTGTAAAAGAAAGTAATTTACTAATACAGGAAAAATAATTAAAAAATGTTGGGGGACAGGTACTCACGAATCGAATTTTCTGTAAAATAATCGTCATTTTTGGCCGCAGCGTCACAATAATTTCTCTATTCAATAGTTTGCGAGAAAGTAAAAACTTTTCTTATAAAAACCAGATGAGATCGAAAATCGTGGCATAAATTAAGGAACTTATTGATCCTTTTGAAACATGAAAAATCTATATTATTCCTGTACTTCGGTCATCTACACCCTCAAGCCTCATTAATATCACAATATATTACCGTCTCTTAGTACGAATATTTAATACGAAAAGAGGTAAGAAAAATGTCTGATCCTACGAAGAAGGGCATGAGGCTGAGTAGAGTCAATCACTGCGCCCACGGTCACTGCCCTCCAAGTCAGAGCTCGTTTCCCCTCTTTCTCTAGGTGCCCGCGATAACTGTGCAGATACTCACGTTATCAAGAAAAACGCGAAGATATAAATAAACCAAATCAAGCAAATGTTCTTATCCTGTTATTATTCCAGACATTTCTGAGAGGTATCTCTCACATTTCATTAAAAGTAAAGAAAATTATATTCTAACACTTTGTTACGCACAAAATGAGACTTGTCAAGACGCAGTCTTTTGTGCTGTTTTACGGTTAGGGGCATGAGTTTTCCCACGAACAACAAATTATGCATTTATTAACTCTCGTAAAAAAGCAACTTGGTAAAATCCAACACTCCTAAATCTCCATCACAAAATAACGCCACACTGAACCGATGCCTGATCATCGGACAAGCGCCGAGACGCGAAATCCAGAGGAAGGTATTTGTTCTCGAAACTGTCCGATAAGAGTCACGTGCGACACAAGGAGCTAATTTTCTTACAAAGCCGAGCAGATTGTGGGCATTAGAGAGCATCGCTGCGCGCTGAGAGATGGGGCTGATAGGGCGGGAACATCGCACAGTGTGCGAAACAAGCTCGACGCGCCCGCGCGCACGCGAGGGCGTGCGAAGGCCGGCGACGGCGGCGCCGCCTTACGGAGAGGCGCTCAATCCTGTGAATGGGTGCAACCTCCAGCAACTTTTTTCCTTGCTTTAAGCCACAAAAAATATAGTTTATACCAACATACTCACCGGGAGCGGTAGCTCAGTGCATCAACTGATGCCACTGCAGCGCCTCTGACCGGGAGGTCCTAGGTTCGAGTCCTGACGGCGGCAGGATTTTCGACACTAGCTTTTCAGCTAGGTCCAATTCAGTCGCTGCCTGGAGGAGAATTCTAGCGGCCGGCTGCTCTGATCGGTAGTTTTCCGTAGTTTCTCCGATCAACACCAGGAGCAGTACCCTACAAAACGGGCCAAGGACCGCGCGCGATCTTTCTTTCCTCTTCCTTGTCCTATCCTCTCCCCTTACACACACACACACACACACACACACTTACATGAACATGCACTACACTATCACATATTCCGGGAGACCGGTCGGGAGTTTAGAGCTTGTCCCGGCTGGGACGGTGCCTCGCTGGTGGGAGAGTCCTGTTTAGGGGGAAACCCCACTAGCCGACGGTAGGTCGGCGCCGGATCTCGCCATCCAGCGGGGGAAGATCACCGCCATCTCCCTAGAAAAACATGCACTGCATTCACGGGAATAATGACCACAGCAGTTGACGCGCCCGGAAACACGAAAAATCAATCAATCAATCAATCAATCCAACATACTCAAATATATAATTATAGTAATAGGAAGTTGTGGTTGATTGACTGTGATTCCGGACGCGTCAGCTGCTAAAGTCATTAGTCCCGTAAGGGTAGTGTGTGCTTTGGTGAGATGGTGGGGATCCTCCCTCGCTGGATGGTGATATCAGGTGGGGATCTATCGTCGCCCAGCGGGTTCTTCCCCAACTTGGTGCCTCCCACCAACGGGACACCGTCTCAGCCGGGAAAGTTCTGAGCTCCAGACTGGTCATCTGACATGTGTGGTAGTGTAGTGCATGTTAATGTAAGTGTATGTAAGTAAGGAGTGAGATAGGAAGAGGAAGGAAACACCTCGCGTGGTCTGTGGCCCGTTTGACGGGGTACTGCGCCGGCATTTGCCTGGGATTGATCGGGCTACAGTGAGCTGAAAACTACCGATCAGAGTAGCCGGCCGCAAGATTTCTCCTCGAGTGAGTGACAGAACTCGACCTAGCTATGTAGCTAGTGTTGACTGTCACTGTCACTGTAGGGAATCGAATATAGGACCTCCCGGTCAGAGGCACTGCAGTGACATCATATGATGCCCTGAGTCTCCTCTCCCGGTAGGAGCTAGTGTGGTGTGTATAATATTCTCATTATTAGAAACAGAAACATCTGGCGTAATTTTATCATAATGATTTGTTTTCGATTACTGTTTTATTAAATCAGGCCTTTACTAAAATACGCGTATAAAATTTGAAAAGTTACTAATTGTAATAAATAAAAATAATTCACAACAAGCAAATTTAAAAAGATACTCTTTATGGCCCCAATAAAAAATGAATAAACAGGCTCTTTGGACCTTTCTACACAAACCTTCTACTTCGTTCTGCAGTCCAAACTGTTCTTTACCGTACAGAACTTTTTATTGCGTATCATTCAATTTATTGAAATGTCTATCAACCCCAACAAGGGTCAACATTTTTGTATGTAAGAGTATATTTATTGTAGAATTGAGAAAATGTAGTTTGAATTTTCACTTTTAGTGCTGTAAATAGCGATCGGAATCGGAGCCAACCTTTAGCAGCAAAATAGTTTTTACCCCATGACAATAACAATCTCTGCCTCAATTAAACGATCTAATGAGCTATTTATGTGAAATTAAATTCATTGTTTCTACTTAGTTTATGTAGCTGCGCTAGGTAAACTTAACTGCGCATATTTTATTCCTCGTTTTTTAGCATAATTGATTTGATTGTAAGACCAATAATTAATAAATTTTTTATAAATATTTTAGTGTCCCAAATAATAATTTATAAATAAAACAGTAAAGTGCTGAAAATGCCTTTGGGGAGCGTCGACACTTCTCTGAAAATTTGCAATTACATTTTATTCCACTCTTGTTTTCTTGCGTAATTGTTAACCAAATGGACTTACAATTGTTCTAACATTCTTTTCAGAAACGTATTATAATTTGTCAGTTAAAAGTCTAAACTAGAAAATAGCGTTGAATGGTTACTCAAAACTACGAAAACTCTTCTATCCGTAATACGCATAAACACCCATTGTTATGATTTAATTAGATTTGATTTTTTCGTGTTTCCGGGCTCGTCAACTGCTTCGGTTATTAGTACCGTTAGTGTAGTGCATGTTTTTCATCGGGAGGTGGCGGTGATCTTCCTCCACTGGATGGCGAGATCCGGCGCCGACCTACCGTCGGCTAGTGGGGTTTCCCCCTAAACACGACTCTCCCATCAGCGGGGCACAGCCCCAACCGGGACAAGCTCTAAGCTCCCGACCGGTCTCCCGGAATATGTGGTAGTGTAGTGCATGTTAGTGTAAGTGTGTGTGTAAGGGGAAAGGACAGGACAAGGAAGAGGAAGGACAGATCGCGCGCGGTCCGTGGCCCGTTTGGTACGGTACTGCTCCGGTATTCGCCTGGTGTTGATCGGAGAAACCACGGAAAACTACCGATCACCCATTGGTATGCCAATTGCCTATAGTCCTCTAGTATTTAATATTTAAAGTTACCTGAATCAGCGAAGATGATGAAAAATTGGTTCAAATATGAGACTGATATGAAAGTCACATTTCCTATACACGAACAATATTTAAACTAGGGAATACATTTAATTTTTGTTTGTATTCCTGCCATAGCTGAGACCAGGATTTTAGATAAAAATCAGACGCGTAAGTGCCCTCAAAGTGACGAAAGCCCTTGCCCCAAATGCTAGGCGGTCTGAGCCGGAAATGAAAGTGACTGCTATCTTCTGGTCGTGAGAAAGGTGCACCATTATCGCCAGAATTATTCATTCAATTTGATGTAAATATATGTGTGAAGATGTATCACTAAGGCAATAACAAACATCATATCACGAAACAATTTCTAAATTAACACTATTTTTTGGCATGCCGCCGATACAAATGCCGTGCATCTTTACCCTCTATTTTAATAGAAGAAAATATTTAAAATGGTAAACATTCCAAAATGCAAGTCAAAATATTTGCCAACAATATTTGTAAACAATTAATAATGTCTAGGAAAATTGGTGTACATTAAAAGTTCACAACATTTCATCTCATTTGAAGTGCAATATATTTATACGCAGTGAATATATTTGAAGTCTAACAATCGATTGTAAAGATGTACAAGAAAAAGATTAATTAAATATGTTCATTCCTCAACTAGTTCAGCAGGTAAACAAATATTTTTTTAATATCCAGAATTTACTTTTAGTAGAACTGCCCAAGGAGGGGCCACAAGTGATAAATTCTTTTTTATGAAAAAGCTTCATTAGCGGTTCTGTAAATTATATTTTGTGATATATGAATATTTAAAAAACATCATCAGACTTCATAAGTTTAATGTTTTACTAATTTAGTATTAAATGTGGAATATGTATTCTTTCTAGACTAATATAGAGAGTAAATACCGCCACTCTCCCATTTCTGCCTTGTATTTGCCTTTATTTTTCAGTTCATGTAGTTCATATCTGCCAGGAATAGTTTGCTAAGTAATCACTGGTTGTTACTTTTAAAATGGATTTATATAATGTTTTATCTCTTTTTCAAACAGGGATCGACTTCAATGGATAGTAGCAACATCGTTGTCATAGACTGTGTCGTTGACCGGTAGATTCCAGGGTTTGAGTCCCGACGTGGGGGAAGGGGGGACCTTTGATGAATTAAATAGCTGGTTCGAATTCAGCCAGTGCCTGCATCAGGGTTCAAGGAGCCTGTTCTGATCGATAGTTTCTCGCGGTTTCTCTGATCAATAGCAGGCGAACGCCGGAACCGTACCCTAACGGCAAAGGGCAACGAACGCGATCTTTCCTTGCACATTGTTGTCTTCTCCTTCCTCTTACATCTACATCTACACTTACACACATTACACTACCGCCAATGTCGGGAGACCTGCTGGAAACTCAGATTTTCCCCACAGCGAGGCAGTGCCCCAATGGCAGGAAGGGTATTCCCCGCAACCAACCTCTAGGTCGGTCCCAGAAATTACGTTCTAGAGAGGGAGAAACACCTCTTGAGGAATAGCATCCACTACACTTACGGGTCTGAAGACCAAGTAGTTGGCTCGTCGGAAATCAATAAACACTCAGTGAGTTAACCTATCGATCCCTCAAGAAAATAACACATCATCTACCACACCAACCATGGTACCCAATCCCCGTCTACGAATGTGGAAAGGAAGCATCAACCAAAAAAGACCGAATAACAACTCACTAACACCTGCCTGAAGAGCTTCAAAAGAAGCAGACATGCGGCAACAACTATCGACGATCGCAGAGACTCTTGTTAACCCAATAGGAAATTACAAATCCAATCTGCGGCGTCAGATTAAACCCCCGAGTATTACCAAACGTCCACAGTGGCAGCGTGGCGAGCGGGAGTCCGCGGATCAGTTCCCGGGCGAGCGGCAGCGCGCGGCATTTCACAAAGCGCGCCTGCCCGCTGAATGGGAGCCTGCCCCGCATTCTTGCTTTGTCGCGAATACTAAATCCGGCAACCTCGAGCCGCCGCTATAAATTCTGAAGCCACCGCTGCGGCGGTCGCCCGCTGCCCCGCCCCGGCGCGGCGCGGCGCGGCGCGGCTCCGGGAAGAAGAATGAAACCTGTTGTTTGGGCGCTCGCACGCCAGCGCCACCTGCAATGGCCACGCCGACGCCGCGGCGGTGCGCCCGACTCCAACTAGCCGTGGCAAATTTTACCAAATCATCGATGTTTCGATATATGGCTAAAGGGTTTTCAATGTCGATGAAAATATCGACGAAAGAACTTTGATGTTTAAAACATCGACGTTTTTATTTTAGACTAATAAACATGCAATTTCTCTGTCCCTTTTACACTATGTAAAATGGATATGTGTGTATATATATATATATATATATATATATATATTTATATCTATATATATATTTATATGTATATATATTTATATGTATATATATTTATATGTATATATATTTATAATATATATATATATATATATATATATATATATATATATATATATATATGCAGTATATAAAATGGATATATTTTATTGTTTGGTTATCAGCATGTTAGTGGTATGTTACTAAAAATTATTATCGAATGTAATGAATAAAATTAACAGTAAAGAACATTGCGTTTCACTACTTTACCCTTTAGTCACTTTCATTCTTACACCATCAAAGAAAAACCACCTAAACTTCCCGCAGATTGTGCAGGCGTGCAACGTGATAAAGAGGATGACGGGAAAAAATGATATTGCTGTGGGTTGCTGCTACTGTACAAGTGCTTAAACCCCTTTATTTGAAAAAGCAATAAAAAATTTAAATAAAAACATCGATATTTTTGCAACAAAATGTGAAGAAAACATCGAAAGCAAAATATCGATGTTCATATATATCGATGTATTTAGTGAAATACATCGGTGTTATTTTGTCATCCCTAATTCCAAAACTGCATTAAATGTCGGCGCTCTTAGAACCTGCGTGAATAATAACACCAAAGTCCGCGTTAAAGCCAACATGTAACAAACGCAAATGGCAATGCTATGAACAACCCCATTCACCGATGTTAATACAATGGCTGCACCTTTTCCAATGCCTGTAAAATCGCCGACGTCAATGTTTTTGTAAAGCCTACACAAACAAATGTTATCTACAGGCTCCAGGAAAGTCTCGCCGCAGTTGCATTTTACTAGTGAGAATTCTAGCAACAGAAATTATGTTGGTAGCACGAACTGCAGCTTGTAACAAAAGAAAACATAAACTGTGTACTCACCACAATCATAACAGATGATGTAAGTGTTGTCTCCTTCACTTGTTTCCCAGTGATCCGGTGGCTACAATTAAATGAAATTTTTAAAAGGAGGCTCTGACTTGGTTCGGTGCGGAGCTTCCTGGCGCATAGAATATTATGATAGCAATACCTAGTCCTATAAACATGCTTGGAGAAGAACCATTTTGACGGAATAATTAATATGATGTTATGAATAGTAATGAGCCAATTAAGAAATGAGAGGATAGAGAAGATGAATATTCTAACCCAGAAGAGGAAAATAAAACTTGCATGCCGAAGGAACGGGAAGCAAAATTACTAAATGCGGAAACAACTGATATCAACACACAAAAGATGGAAAATTCAAGACTACCTAAAAAATCTTTTCACTTTCAAACACATAGTTGAAAAGACTTGGGAAGACCAAAAAGCAATGGAAGTAAAACATATGACGACGGAACACGCTCGAGTCTAATCCATGAAATGCAGACTAGCTGTCTAAACTGCTGCTCAACATAAGAAGTAATAACAGATTCCATCAAAAATATTTCAATATCCTTTCAACTGTCCGGTTAAATTCATATCTACTTCTACACTCAATTCACCACATAAAATTGCAATAAAAGTTAAAAATAACATTCCAAGAATAATTTTGAAAGATTCAATTTTATTTTGATACCATCTAGTATTGTGTATGAAATATTCAAATTTACAAAGAAATGTCAGTTTTCCTATGTGAACATATGTACTGCATCTTAAAGAAGTGAATAATTAAATGGGTGTCACATTGCTTCAATGAAGTGGGATTCGTAAACCTCTGATTAAACGTTGATCGTAATTAATGAAAATACTAACTTGTTGTTAATAACATGAAAATCCTAGTCCTAATGATAATTATTTCAAATATCCTGAGCGCAATGAATGTTTCATTAAAGCGTGTCATGAACAATGATGAGAAGTATTACGGATGGGAATGTATGTTCTAACGAACTACATTAGTTCCTGTGTATCGAAAAGGCTATAACTGTTTTGGATCATGCTGCTGTACACGAGAGTGCGGATATCGTCAAACTGTGGATCGCGAGCTATGTCGGGGGAAATAGTCAGTAGATCGCAGAGTAACCCCCACTTTGTCAAACCTGGAGTTGCTCCACAGAGCTATCGGGAGCGGTAGCTCAGTGCATCAATTGATGTCACTGCAGCGCCTCTGACTGGGAGGTCCTAGGTTCGAGTCCTGACGGCGGCAGGATTTTCGACCCTAGCTTTTCAGCTAGGTCGAATTCAGTCGCTGTCTGAAGGAGAATTCTAACAGCCGGCTGCTCTGATCGGTAGTTTTCCATGGTTTCTCCGATCAACACCAGGCGAATGCCGGAGCAGTACCTTAACAAACCCGCCACGGACCGCGCGCGATCTGTCCATCCTCTTCCTTGTCCTATCCTCTCCCCTTACACACATACTTACATTAACATGCACTACACTACCACATATTCCGGGAGACCAGTCGGGAACTTAGAGCTTGTCCCGGCTGGGGTGATGCCCCGCTGGTGGAAGAGTCCTGGTTAGGGGGAAACCTCACTAGCCGACGGTAGGTCGGCGCCGGATCTCGCCATCCCGCGGGGGAAGATCACCGTCAGCTTCCGCGAACAAAACATGCACTACACTAACGGGACTAATGACCAAAGCGGTTGACGCGCTCGGAAACACGAAAAAATCAATCAATCAATTCACAGAGCTCAGGCAGATGACTCACGAAAACAGCACTTCTGCTTGCATTCTCCCGCGCTAGGTGTCAGTCTTATAGTTGATCGTGTGAGCTTCAGGTTTTGTTCATTATGTTTTACGTGTGCATATCAGACATGTGCTAATGCCGATAGATTCATGAAAATTATTTCTATTCTGGTTTATTTTGTCAGCTAACAGTAAAATTTGAAAACGTTAATTTTTTCGTAGAGGAAGTTTTCGTTTCTCAGAAGCATCAGACCTTTAGCGTCCACTGCGATATGTGTTGTTCTGATATCGTGTGAACGTGAACGTACATATAACGTTTGGAGTTTGCGAACCTTCACAGTTTTTGTCTCATGTTTATGCGTATGTTCACAGTGCCAGGCTTTTGCTTTTGCGGTGTAAGTTCCTTTGTGAATGAGTAAGTGCTTTCTCTCTCCACCGTTTCCACTTCAGTTGCGGTTCTGCCAGCACGGCCGCTCGACGTCATCACTGGCGGCGGTGGAGGTGGCAGTGGAAGGAAAAGGTGGCATGTAGAGGGAAAAGGTGGCAGTGGCGGGGACGGTGATGGAGGAAGCAGCGATGGGAGGAGGCGGCTGAAGGAGGGGGGGGGCGGCAAGGGGTTGGGGGGGGGGGGGGGGGGCGGGGGGGTGGGGGGGGCAGGCACGTGAGGCGGAGGTAGCGGCGCGGTGGGGAGGCGGTGTGAGGGCAGGTGGAGGCCGGGAAGAGGTGGTGGAGGTGGATGACGCAGTGGAAGTGGCAGTGGCGGCGAAGTCTGCAGCGGCAGTGGAAGGAGCAGAGACGGTGGTGACTGTGGAGGTGGAGGCGGGGCGCGGCGGTTGGGGAGGAGGCAGCGATGGAGGCGGCGGTGGTGTCTGTGGAGGTGGAGGTGGAGGGGCGGCGCGGCGGGGCGGAGGGGAGGAGGCAGCGATGGAGGCGGCGGTGGTGTCTGTGGAGGAGGAGGTGGAGGCGGCGGCAGCGGCGGTGGTGGAGGAGGCAGCGATGGAGCGGCGGTGGCGGCAGAGTCTGCGGTAATGGCGGAAGAAGCAGAGGCGGCGGCGACTGTGGAGGCGGAGGTGGAGGCGGCGGGCCGCGGCTGCGCCGCCGCGCCCACCGCCGCGCCGAGCTGTCGCCGAGAGAGCCGCCTCCTACTCCACCGCCACCGCCTCCGGGGATGCGCAGGAGCCGACCGCCCGGCCCGGCGCCGCACCTGCGGCCCCCCCCGGCCGCCCCCACCCACCTCACACAGCGGCCGCCCCGCGCCGCCGCCGCCGCCGCCGCCGCCTTCTACCTGCGGCGAAGGGTTGCCCCTTTTTTACCGCTCTAGCGGAATATTGCGCATCGCAAGGTGTGGAGTGTGAAGTGAGGCGTCCGCAGAAGGACGGGGTACAGCGTGGTGCGCCTGACCAGGCGTTTATCCCGCTAATGGAGCTCGTTAGCGTGTGTGGAATGCGTCAGAGAGCGCTACAAACGCGCTGCCGGGAGTTGTTTTGTGTCTTTCTTCACGAACGCACGTGGCGTCTGCCTTCGTCAATGTCTTCCTGCGGTTGAATCTAGGAATTCCGGGAACGGTAATCAGGAAAATTGCGAACTTTGAATGGGCAATCGAACGCGTTGGAGGTGTGTCAGTTCCTAGTTGAGCACTTGAAATAAATCTTTGCGAAAGGTATGGGCTCTTCTGAGCCTGGTACTTCTGTTCGGGTGAGATAATTGCTGGCGAGCATAATGCAATCTTACGCACTATCTACATTTTATCTTACGTCAACTTTTCTGTATCTTTTCGGTGTTCAGCTAAAGCTGCAATACCTGCTCTATCATATCTTTTTCTGTATTAAGGACATTTTTATCGTCCATGTTACCTGAAAATTCTAACTTCCAACACATTCCCCTGTTTCTTCAATAATCTTTTAATTTTTTTTTTTGTTTTTTTTAATTGGAAGCAGCATGTCGTTAAATATTCATTTACAAGTAAGTGCTCTGAAAAAAATTTTTTTTTTACTGTCAAATTCTTTTCAATTGTTATCCTTTTCATCTAAAGAAAAAACGAAATATCTATTTATTATTTATATTAACTTTATTTTCACTTGTATAAAAAGAAACGCATTATAAGAAGAGTACGAGCTGCACTGTGACTTAGATTTATGAAATTTTAATATTGGATATAACTCGGTGGCATTCAATATCAGATCTAGAAAATAATAATAGAATTTGAAAGTAAATGGTATACTACAATGAAATGAATGAGAAATAAGTTCAAATAAATACTAGCTATAATAATTCATGTATTTCATATTTAGTGAATTCATGTCTAAAATTCGCGGTGATCAAGTTCACTCCACTTCACAGCGCCACAATGCTTACATTGCTTATGCTATTCAGCACTTCACCGAACTGCACAACACACATCACTCATTTTAACTGTTAGTCGCAGCAAATTCTAAGTTTTAAATTTCTAATTGAAGTTTGAAAGTTTCTGTGGTGAAACTGTTCCTGTTTCTGATTGTTCTATAAAAAAATGAAAATTTCCCACTGATTTATGAAGAACACAAGATTCACCGTGTTCTTATTTCTAGCGATTCCTATGACCCTTATATGGAGCTGCTCTGTGAGAAATTCAGTCTCTTTACTCTACAATCTAGCCAGGTTTTCTCTATGTGAAATAATTCTTGAAAGAAACTTCGCAAGATATTGTGATCATTGAAAATCTTATATTCAAACCGACTTAACTCTATTTCCCATAGACATCTGCACAGGGGGCGAGGGAGGCTGTGGTCCTACGTGATAATTTCGAAAGGACCCTCATGGCTCTTCATAATATATTTTATATCCGTGTGTGTTAAATCAAACTTTATTTAAACTGACGGTTTGGAGAATTGATTCACAACATTTAGGGAACAGGTTATGGAAATTTACTAGCAATCCTGTAAACGGATTAATAAAAAATCAATTGTATTTATTAATTGTATCATGAAAGTTATAATTTCATTCTTCTTTTTTTTTACTAGAAAATATGTGGTATTTAAAAAATAGTTAAGGGAAAAGGGGTCCAGGGGGGAAACGCCCCTTGTTTTAGGCTGCGCAAGCCTGTCCCATTTCCGTTTGTGTGTTCGTTTTTTTGAGTCAATATTTTCTCTAAGCACTGGTTCAGCACGCTGTCAAATATTGTGCTCAAAAATTGCTTTTGTATTAATTTTGTATTAAAATTACTTCTGTATAATTGTTTTTCTCTAATAATCCGGAAACATGTCTTTCATGACAGGATAAATGTGAATGCTTTCGCTTCCTTAAAATTGTATTTCATGAAGACATATATCTTTGAATTGATTGATAACTGATTCCGGGCGCGTCAACTAACGAGGTCATTATTCCCGTAAGTGTAGTGGATGTCTTTCATCGGTCGGTGGCGGTGATCTTCGCCCACTGGATGGCGAGATCCGGCGCCGACCTACCGTCGACTAGTGGAGTTTTTACCAGCCAAGTGTCCCACCAGCGAGGCATCGCCCCAGCCGGGACAAGTTCTAAGTCCCCGACCGGTCTCCCGGCATGTGTGGTAGTGTAGTGCATGTTAGTATGTGTGTAAAAGGATAGGATATGACAAGGAAGAGGAAGGAAAGATTGCTCGCGGTCCGTGGCCCGTTTGTTAGGGTACTGCTCTGGCAATTGTCTCGTGTGATGGAAGAAACCACGGAAAATTACCGACCAAAGCAGCCGGCCGCTAGAATTCTCCTCCAGACAGCGACTAAATTCGACCTTACTGAAAAGCTAGTGTTGATAATCCTGCCGCCGTCGGATCTCGAACCTAGGACCTCCCGGTCAGACGCACTGCAGTGACATCAATTGATGCACTGAGCCACCGCTCGCGGTATCTCTTTGGAAATAAGCTCCACCGTGGGGATTTTTTGCTTGCAAAGCGGGGTCCGCGTTACATTCAGGAGTCAAGGGGTGACTCCGCGGCAGTCGTCACTGTCAGCGAGTGCGTCGACCACATCCCGCAAACTCCATGCGCGTCCACCACCTCCCCGGAGGCGACCGCTTCTCCTCGCGGGGCGCAGGGAAGGGCGCGGTGTGGGCGCGCGCGTCTTTCCTTTCCCCGTCCGTCGCTGGGAAAGCGGCGCCCTTGAAAGGGCGGCGCCCGCCGCTTTCGCCTGCCCGGCCCCGCGCCTTTCGCCCGCCCTTTGCCCTTTTGTCAAACGCGCGCGCAACCGCTGTAACGAGATGTTGCGCTTTTTATTGTTCCGCCCGTCTGCAAACGCGCGTAACGCGATCCCCACGGGAGCGGCGGAAGGAGCCGCCCGGAGGCTGCCGGCGCGCCGCCCCTCGTGACGCGCCAAAGCCCGCGCGCCGCCCGCCCTCCGCGGCGGGCGCGCCGAAAAACAACAGGTTTTGGACGGTCCTGTTCCTACCTGGCCACCATGCGATGTCTTCGATCTGGGTGTTCTTGTGACGTACGAGTGGCGTCATCCTCATCACTGTTGTCATCATTTTTGCATCCTTAATAATAATAATAATAATAATAATAATAATAATAATAATATAAATAATAATAATAATAATATAAATAATAATAATAATAATATAAATAATAATAATAATAATAATAATAATAATAATAATAATAATAATAATAATAATAATAATAATAATAATAATAATAATAATAAACTGCAAATATTGTACACCAAGCACTGGCAACCAAACACGCACTACTGGCAGAAGAGGAAATCATCCCTCATTATAAATACAAAGCCAAATCCGTCGTAGAAAGTAAACAGTTCAAAATGTATTACGACCTTCCAATACATACTGATAAAACGATCCCGGCAAATAAACCAGACATTCTACTACATAACATACAGGAGAAGAAAGCATTCATTATTGATGTTACACACCCTGCAGATCACAACATCAATAAGGCAGAAACAGAAAAAATCTCAGAATACATTCCCCTATCAATAGAATATAAAGAAATATACAAACTTGAGTCTGTTGAAATTATACCAATTGTAATAACAGCTACAGGTCTGATTAACAAAAATCTAAAGAATTATTTAGAAAAAATAGGTCTTCATCCTCATAAAATTATCCCAAAAGCTCAAAAGTCAGTCATTCTTGAAACCTGCCGGATTGTTCGCACAGTCCTCAATATGCAAAGCTAGGAATGTGGTATGCCTAGAGGCCCCTCAAACCATGAACCCCGGGTGAGAAACCCGCGAGAAAAAAAAGAAATAATAATAATAATAATAATAATATTGTCTTTATTTGTGGCGAGGCTCAGGCCTTAAGACCTACTCTTCCGCCTAACCACTTTAATTAATTTACAATTTAAAAAATTACAGTTGAGGCGTTCATATGTAATTAATATTAACTGACTTTTAATGATTCGGATGTAATTAATATTAACTGACATGTCGCAGAAGAAGAAAAAAATCAATTTGTGATTACCATCTACATCAATTTATCTGTATGAGCCAAATGAATTTATTCTCATTTTTTGTTTATTCTTGGAATTTTGCAAAATGGAAAGACATAATGTAAAGAACATTCTTAAAAAATGAGATAAAAAAGAGCACTTTTCCTTCACATTCACTTTTTTTTCAACTTCATGTGTTAGCGAATTACGTTTTCTTAAAGTTACTGAATTAAAATGGGGGTTATATTATTTTTTTGATGGAGTTCAACTTTAGAACGTTATTGCACGCATAAATAATTGGTAATTAAAACCCGCGCGGTCAAAATTATTGGTTGAGCGGCGTTGACACTCGGCCTGAAGCTAAAGGTGATTTGAATATCAACACCCTGAAATCCGTTTGGTAGATCGTTATGGTTAGAAAAGTTTCCTGGAATATTCTTTCCTAGTTAATGTCCAAAACCTACTCGTGTAACTTATATGTTGAATGTGTTAGTGAAGACGATAATAAGCCGATCGTAAGAGGAATGAAGAATGTGGATGTTTGAAAAGTGTGTAAACCTGAGGCTGAACACCTTCCTTTTTTTAATTTATTTTATTATTTTGATTTGGATACATGGTTCAATTTTACAGTTCAAATTTTTCACAAGTTTTTTATGTTTATAATCTATTTTAAAAAACCAAACTATTATTTCTTTACAACTATTTCATAGGGAGAGGAAACCCTCAAAGCACTTCACGAAGAATCATCCATATTTGCAAATTGAATGTAAAATACAGGTTTGGGAAATCGTTTTTTTTATTTTGTTGGGGTTTATGGGTGCTTTGCCTAGATTGTAGTGGGATAGCTGTGTAAATATTGACATATAATTGTAAAAATTGTGGGATATCTTAGTGATGTACTGTATGATAGGTTTTATTGGAATTTCTTTATGAAGTTGTTTGCTTTTAATGATCTAGGGTGCATTGGTAATTTATTGTTCGCAGGAATTTTTTTCTGTATGACCTATATTTTATGGATGTTGGTTTTTGCTGGATTAATCTAGACAGGGACTGCATAGAGAATTAGGAGTCTAATTATGGCTACATATATATAGTTTGGCATTTTCTATTGTTATTTTTCTGTGGTTATTTTTAATTGCTTTTTTAATTGACTTAGTTTGGCTTTTTTGTTGTTTTAATGTTTATATGTTCTTTTCAGTTGAGTTTAATGTCTAAATGCTGTCATAGATATTTCACTGTTTTGTTTTGTGGAGTTCAAGGAATGGTGTTAATGTGCAGTGAAAAGTGGTGTTGAAAATGTTTTTTGAAGAAAATATTTTTTCGTGTTGACTTAGATGAGTTTAATATAATATTCTATTTGTTTGACCAAGAATCTATTTGGTTTAGATGTTGCTCTATTGTGTTTCTTAATTTATCAAGTGATGTGCTAGAGCAATACAATGCTGTATCATCTGCGAATTGTGCTGTTTTGATTGTGTTGGGTGTAGGGATATCAGCTGAGTAAAGGTTAAGTAATATAGGTGACAAGGTGGAACCCTGAGGAGGTCCAGCATATATTGGTTTGGGGTTTGAGAGGTATTTATCTACTGAAACTGAAAACGGTCTATTGCTTATGAAGCTACTGATGATGTGTTGATTTAGATATTTGGTTGTGCCATTGATTCTAAGTTCGTAAATGAGGCCTTGATGGCATACTATGTCGTATGCTTGTGAAATGTCTAGAAAGAATGATATAGTATGTAGTTTTCTTTGGAATGCTGGATGGATATGTTCTATGATTCTTAATAGTTAATGTGTAACATCTTCCTAATGCTGATAAGTCGTATAATATTCTCACAGATAGTAGTATGAAGAACATTCCCTGAATTTCAGGATTTCCGACACCTGAAAGGTCAATCTGTAGAGATTCGTCCGTAACTATTTTCCTCCATACTTAAAATCCGGTTTTCGTGTCCCCAGAGAAATGAGTCAGGTTTCGTATGGTGTAATCTATACAATGAAACTTTTGAACCCAATCTTGCGTTTTTGGAGGGGGATTTTTTTTTTTTAGTATCTCCACTCCGTACAATCAGTTTTCAAAATTATTTGAAATTGGTTCCAGTATTAAACTATTTTCACTTTTAAAAGAACTCTGTTTACAAAGTACGGAATGTTCGCATGAGTCAATTTAGTTTGTCTTTAATTTACCTTATTTATTTCCTCTGTGATTCGATATACATTGCTCTCTAAAAACATTTATCAAGATAATTTGTAAGGTTAATTGCAAAATCAAAATCTCGGAATAACGAGCAACCAATATTATTCATGATTTTACAAACAAAGAGTCTGATTGCAGATAAGATCTACAATCGATATGTCTTGCAATTTCCTTTAAGACAGGAATTAGAAATAAAAATATTCCTTTAAATTATTTATGTGTTAAAAATTAAAACCTTAAATTCCATCAAAGAAACCGGAATATTGAAAATATTAGTTCCAAAGGTCATAGGCAGGATTAAAAATAAAATAAACAAACTTGTGAATGAACACCTTCTAAACGATAACCAAAAGTTCATTTTAAAAACTTTGTGAATATTTCAAACAATTCAGTTCACGGAAACGTAACGGTCTCAAGAAAGGCGGTCAAATCAAAGGCCACCTCATTCATTTGAAGTTCAAACGAGCTTTAAATGACTGTTTCGATCTATATTCGTCAACGACCGTTGAAGTAACGGAATGTAAAACGGAAGTACCCGAAAACTATCAAATAATCTCGATGAGCGGCACTCTTCTTGCCATTCACAAATTGTTGGCAATTTCCTTGCTTCATCGTGCTTTCTAATCTAAACAAATTTATTGACAATATCAGGAAGAAATTTATCGTGTTGCTATAAATGAACTGATTGGCGAGTTGCTGTTGAGTTAGCAATACTAGCAAATCACTTTTGAATTTCTTGTTTGCCTAGTATGTTTTACACTTCTCAGGATCAAACATTTATTTTCAAACCGTTTATTAGTACATTTATTCATAATAGTAAAAGAGTGGGGATAGAAATTCTGGAGCAAGAAAACGTGCATAGTTTATATTTCTCCTTCTTACATTAATTACAATGTTTACTGGTATGACAGTACAAAAATTAAATTAAAATCATTAAACTAATCTGCATCTTAAAACCTCACATAAATAGAGAAGAACTGAGCTTAACCTAGCCTTTACCAAAATGTGAGCTCAAAAAGTCTGCCACACAATAGCTTATAAATATACTTTTTGAACACGTGATTCGTGAATCTTTCGCATTCGAGAACTCTACGAACGTGCAAGATTCTCAAATCACGTGTTCAAAAAGGATATTGAGGTACTTGACTGAAAGCACGGATTTAATCTATAGTTAAGTGATAGATAACACTTTTATCAAAGCCTTGGATGACCAGCAATTAGGAGTTTTATCTGTCTTATCAACCAAGGTGCACATAGCGCCAGTAGCACAATAAATCTCGGCCGATGTTAAGATAAACCGAAGTTATAACTGCTTCTGCGTGACCCTCTTTTTCTAGAATTGTTTTTTTTTCTTACTAATACTTAAACATGTAAGTTCAACTGAACTTCAATGCCCTCGCTACAATGGGCAAGCATGTTTTTGTTAAATAAACTGTAATAATGCAAATAGAGAACACTTCTGCAGTATTCTGAAATTTTAGATGTTTATCATTCCAAAATTAACGAAGGAAATTGAAGTCTTTAAAATGTGACACCCGAGAAAAAATGTGACTATGTTTAAGTAAAAGTTAACAGTAATCACAAAGGAATGGTCATACTCATCATTTTTTGTCAAGTTGAACGCTTCTATTAATTTTTATTTTAATGGTCTCTGAGTAGACGTCTACTCAGAGACAATTCAAACTACGACAGAATCAGAATCATCTACGTTATTTTGTACATAAAAATCAGCTGAATAATCGGATATGGCAGTTAAAGGTTTTCCTACTTCATGCTCAACTTAAACGAAGATGAAACATTTTTTGACATATTTGTCTGGATAAAATTGTGGAAATGGTAATTTTTTGGGTGGATTTGCACACTTCTGAAAGTGTTAGTTGTGGTTCTCTTAGTTGTGGGTATCTATAATACTTTTTGTGCACTCTCATTTTGGCCCGTAAGTCAATTTTCAAGAAAAGTTGTGAAGACAATTATGGAATAATATTAAGATTCAATACACTTTTCATTCATGGAAAATAATCAGAATCCCAGTACAATCGCCTTTTCAGATGCGATCCCGAAAGTGAGTGATTCTGAATGAGTTTCGCTACAATAAAATCATCTAACATTTTATTTTAAAAAATCATTTCGGCAAAGGGACGTGTTCCTCAGAAGCAAGCTACATTCAAACAGGCTAAGGATTTTATTCCGTTTGTCGAATTTCAAAAGATTACAGTTCTTTTATTAAAAAGAGAAAATGTGCTTTATAACACAGTGACAAGTATATCGGTTCACTACTTCCCATTGCTGAAAGAAAATTAAAGAAAAAATAAATAATAAATAAAATCATGATTAAAAGATTAACGTCAACAAAATAAACATTTATTTGTTTATATATTTCGAATTATGATGTTTTAGGTTAATATAGTGCAAAATGTGTCTTTGCCTCTACTTGGGCAATATTGATTATAGATGTGCCCTCTGACAACGGGTCAAGTACTCTGTTTTTCTATTTTATTTTTTAGATACTTAGCTTCTGAAACGATGTTTTTGTAATAAAGTTCATTTAAACCCAAAATTATATTACACACGTGCGATACATAGGTTGATTTTTTCTAATAGATTCGTAAGTCAGTGAGCCAAAGTATAGGTGAATTAATATTGTTGCATCAAATCTGTTTTTCGAATCTCCTCCTCGAAGATTCTGATACTGAAAATGTCAGAACTAAGAAGTATTGCTGAATGGTTAATTGATTTGAAAGGTATTTCTTCTTTACAGCTCAAGAGATGAGTCATGTCGGTGAACGTTATTTCGATCCGAACGCTATTACTGAACATAAATCAAGATTTCTCTTCACCTTAGGAACATCTGAGTCATAAGAAAGTACAGATGTGGACACGGGCAGAAGGCGATTTCTTCCTACGGGCGATGACAAAGGCGCATCGCCACGCGCTCATCCACTGCCAGCATGGGCCGGCAGTTTTCCCTTCCGTGACGTCGATGGATGACGCGCCTGACGAAATTGCCATTGTTATGCAACTCCTACCAGGTGTATATGGTTTATTTAACCCGTTATAAAATTAGGTTCTTGCTGAAAGTATGCATATAATTTGTAATGTTTTACTGTCCATCGCTTAGGAGGAAATCGAAGCTGAACGATGATTCATCGGCTGCTGCTCAGGATGTGATGTTGTTCTTCCTAAAGGGATTTGATTACATAATGTATCCATGCATTATTGATGCGGCATCGGTGACTTTCAGATATACACTGCTGTTTAACACACAGAACACAAGTTCATAATTTCGGTATTATCAATTACTAGCCTTATTTTTAAAAACTTACATAATTGCTTCTGAATCCTCATGGCCAACGCAGAGACCACTACATCATGTGCATTTATTTAGCATTTATTCTGCTCATGATCTCTTATTCTTTGGGTTATCTGGCATACACAGGACCGGCAGCTGCCTATGAGCCACGATAAGTTGAGCAGAAGATAATGTTTGATAACATGTCCTCATCACCAGCACTATAATGAAACGAACGCTGGACATACAATCCAAACCATTTTGACAAAAGAAAGCTGTGGATATCAACATTCTGTAGTAATTTGTGATTAATGCAAATCCGTTAGTACAAATCAAAAGGACAAGGGAAAACAAACAATATGTAGATCCTCACAATTTAGTCGTCAAAATACCAACACAAGAACTGCACCAACGTGATAAAGTAGTAGATAAGAGATATATGTTTAAGTATGAGCAGTTGAACCTCTGAAATACGAATTATTGATGTTTATTTTAGCACTAACATGGGCATATGATGTACCTAATCCAATAGGAAATCTAGTTATAACTGACGTTAACGCATTCTAAATCAAGACATATCACATTGTGTGCCATTATGCCAAGATCTTTTGTATTTATCTTTTTACGTAATTATGATAATAATACCACGCACAGATTCTCGCACAGAGGTTCTGATAACCTTGCCAAATACAGAAGCCCTTAATCGTTGACCTATCATTAACATCATTATTACTTCCAGACTGAAGCGGCTAAGTCATGTGAACAAGAAGTAATAATTATGAAGAAACGGCTCTCATAGAAGATTTAATCTTAATGAAGTTTATACGCTTTAAACCTATTCTAATTATCTTCTCATTCGTTGTCCTTCGTTACAAATTAACCTGCCACATCTGTCTATTCTGTATCGCTCACGTCTCTGAGAAGGCAAACTTCATATCGTTTGCAAAAAAACCTTAATGAAATAGAAATCAGTGCTGAAATTGGGACACTTTCAACCCATCATCTCTGTCATTGTGAGATTAAAGTTTCAGACAAAATTTAAAAATATTAAAATACTCGTAATAATGAAATGAAATATTTAAACATGAACTGTACCAAATCAAGTATAGGAGATACAGATAAACTTCGATGTTTCAGTTCTAGTCATAAAAACTGATTTATAATATGTATATAATCTCTTATTAATTCCTTGCATAATACGCAGTGCAGAGAAAGTTATGCACTACTGCACCAGAGAAAGTTAGGTACTATTAACGTAAACGAAAAATTTGTATTGTTGGTTCTTAATATAAAAAAAAAATAATTCTTGTTCGTATATGTACTAAATTACTTCCCATAACATGTTCTCCATGACTTGTGAGTCCTTGATACCGAAAATTGGTTTACGGCAAAAGGCCTGTCTGTCCGTCCGTCCATCTGCCTGTCTGTGAACAACGCTAGCGGCTAAACCATACAAAGAATTTTCTCCAAAATTGATACTACTTAATCAATCAACTTGATGTATGGGCTCTTTGAATTTGAAATGAATATTTTCATGTTGGGAGGTACTTCATATGAAGTCTCTTGGACATTTTCAAATCTTTTTCAAAAATCGCGAATGGGAATTTTATTCTAATGCAGGAGGGGTTTTCACTGACAAATATCGGTGTTACAAGCCACTGCACACATATTTTTCGTGTAAAACTATCTAAAGTTTGCAAAATTAAGAAACCTAAAAGCAATCGGACATGTTCTGAATATGATTCTTGCATGGAGGAAGATATGGGGAAGCAAGGAACAGTCGCCGTTAGCTCGTTACGGTCGTGCTCTTGCAACCGCCATCAGCACGGAAGGAAACGCCAAGACAGACTTTCTCTGGAACACGTGAACTGGAGCGACGTGAGAGACAATATTTTTTTTTAAAATTCGGAAAACAAAAAATAAAGCAATATGGCGTTTATGTTATCTTATAGAGTGGATCTAGCACTATCCCTAACAAAAGTTTAAAGAAAAATTTTGAGCCGTTTTTGAGAAAATCTTGTTTTTGTATTTTTTAATTGCAAATATTTGACGCCATATTGCTAGAAAACTGCTAAAATGTATATGACCTTAATGAAAGATCTACTTATGGACAATAAATCTCATTTGAAGGAAAAATCTCTATCTTCAATTTGGTAGTTCTGGGAAGACGCCGAAAAAATATTCAAACTTTTGCAATTTTCAAAAATTCAGAGTTAACCGTGAAAATCGGACCTTGCCACCTTTGTAAGTGTATTTTACTTTATTTTTGCAAGAAATTGAAAGAAAAAATTTGGAGACTTTTTGAGAAAATATTTAAAATGTCATATGCTTTTCATATAAAATACCCACAATTTTAAAGAATGTTTTTCAAAATTTCAAAGCTTTAACTAGAGCAAAATAAAGAGGATTTTCTTCAATTTGGAAAAAATTCTACTCATGGTTTAAGCGCGAGTAGTGTTCACGGACGCATGGACGGACGGACGTTTTGCTTTCAATTGGTTTTTCGGCATCAAATGATCCACAAAACACGAATTCTGGCTACACCCCTTGTTTGAGGACTTTTCTCTCTGTCTGTTTTAGGAAATGATTTTATGCACTTTTTCGTTACCAAAACCTGACAATTAATTTTTTTCCGCCAAAAATCCGTCGTTTTTCCGCGCAGCATATACGTATATACGTATGTATACGAGAAAGTAAAAGAGGATCCCTGAGTTTGGTCACTATTATACGCACATAAAATATTAATTCGAATCTACTATCAGTCGTCTTCAAAAAGTCACCGTCCATTTAGACAGGGCAACACACGGTAATACGACTAGTATATATTTTTTTAATTGGTTATTTAAGGTCGCATCAACATCTTAGGTCATTAGTGACCACTATTGCTGTTAACGGTATGGTAACTATGTGGATGAAACGATATGGTGGTGATAAGGGGTAAAAGGACGAACACAAATACAACCATGCCCGAGGCGGGACTCGAACCCGCGACCCTTCGGTCCGAGATCACTACGACACTATTGGACTAGTATATATTGTGGCGTCATAGACTTGACTCCCTCCCTGCTCTTGAGTTGCAAGTATGGGGATGAGGGAATATAGGCTCCCGAACAAAGGCCACCCCTCACGGAATCCCAGACGCCGGGCACAAATGCGGCGTCGGTGGCACTCGCTTCAAGACGAGTGCGTGGGGGGCAGATGACGTAGGAGGACATGTGGCTCGGGCCTATATTAAGGTGCGTCGCAGGACCATTCGGGGGTAACGTTTCTGGTTTCCTCGCGGCAAAACACCGCAAAACTTGTCCGGCCAAGTCTGGCGCGGAAGTGCTGAAAGCACGAGTAGGTGTTCGAGGTTCGGACACAGTGAAGGATGCCTTACACTTCAGGGCAGATGGTTTGCCGAGGCACATGAGGTGCCCAGTTACGAATCGGCCGAGTTGGCTACTCGCAGGCGCGGCCGCAAGGCGCGTGTTGGGAGAGGGGGGCTGCGGCAGGTAGCTCCGACAAACGTCTTAGAGTGAGGTTTTAGTTCCTATACATAATTTATTGTAAATAAATTGTAAATACCCACTCGTGTCTGTTTCTGTGTGGTGTAGATCCCTACCCACGACGCTACAATATTATATTTCCCTTCTAAAATGTAAATAAAACTTCCGCTTTTCCTCATTAGCTTTTTCTCTTCTTCGGGTGCTCATCTATTCATTTTTCGGTGACGCCCCTCCCTCCCCCTTTCGATCCGCATGGTGTCCGCTCCTCACGCCAGGCGCCGCGCGGCACGCACTCAATCAATTAGTCAATGAGGGAGCGATTCATTATTCATAGAGTGCAGTGTGAACTGCCGGGGCAATTAGCAGCACACACAAATCGTCCAGAGCGATTGGACTACTAGATCGCCGCACGAAGAGAAACTGATCTTTAACATGCAAATGTGTCAATATGGTGTTGTACTGATTATGCAATATATTTATTTTTTAGAAGCATTGAGATCATCATCTCGCCTATTAAAAATGTTTCTACATGAATAGAACAGTAAGTAATTTTCCTGTTTGTTACTGTCTTACTGTTGAATGCTTTTGTAAACTCTTGTTAGTTCTTTTTTCAGTGTCTTCTTATACACTCTTCAATGTAGATTAGTTTTTTATTTAATTCCCATTTTGTATTACCGGAATACACATGCAACATACTTATCTCTATTGTTTCTACTAAAAAAAATTCTAATGGATTAGATCCACTCGTGAAAAGTTACGGGATTTTTTACTCAGAATGTAATATTCTGTAATAGTTCTGATGTCTCTAATAGACATCTTTCAAGAAAAACAAGGGTGGTCTTTAAATACTACATTCATTTTATGTCAGTATTTCATTGGAAATTTTTTTAAGTACTTTCTTTCCAAAGGAAATTGCAATATAATTTTCATTTTCCATTACTTTGTGATTGATTCACTGTGATTTGTGATTGATTGTGACTCATTTACTGCGATTCTTATTACTAAATGCTAAACCTATTCAAGCCACAGCCAGTAGCATATAATTAATTTATAATTACCTATAGGTGTGATATAATACAACATAAATGTTTTTATTAATAATATAATACAACATAAATGTATTATATCATTACTGTTTTTAGGACGGTTTTGTATATTATGTTTATGACATTCGTTATTTCAAAGGATATTTTAAATAATACGAATTTATTACAGACACTTCGACTCACAATATAAATTTAAAATTATACGAAATTCAATTTCTTAAAAACTTCACAATTTTAAACTTTAATCAGTCTCAAAAGAAAAATTGTATTAGTTTCTATTTATCGAAAAATATTTCAAAAATGATCTCGTTCAAATGATCTCGTTAAAATTAGGTGCTGCAGAGTGTTAATTCTTGTATCACTGGAAGTACCCTAAATTTTGCTTGACATTTTGCTATCCAGAAAAAACACATATGCCACAAGAATTATAGATTTGTGACCCACTGTTATAAATACAAATACAAAGAATTATAAATTGCCAATAAAATTTTATTAATAATGTCTTTATTGTAATTTAAATTACATAAAGTAATTTTCTTAAGTATATGCTTAAACATCATACATATTAGAAAGTCTCCCCATAGCGTACTGTAGATGCGAACTTTACAGATTACTTGCAAAGGGAGGTTACGAGAGCTTTAATATAGAGGGAAAATGTGTCTCAGTATTAATTAAGACAACTCAAAAAATTCACACAAAATATAAATTCTCTCGCATTATTTGAAGATCCGAAGATTCCAATTAGCATATGCCTGGCACATCGCTCACAGGGTATGAGTAATAAACAATAGTAGTTTATGCAATTAGTTTGTAATGTTAAGCTTTAATGTACGAGTACATGTTTTGAAAACGAACGACGTTAGGAGCGAGTTTTTGTCACCCGTGCGAGAGAACGGTGGTTGGCTGTTCCGTTTACCGCTACCACCCCATGATTCCTCGCCAGAATTGGATGAATGTTTGATGAATGCAATATTCGTGCCTACAATTCTGAACGTCATCATTTGGGCTGTAAAAGGCCCTTTTATGAACGATTTCTTACAACAGGAAAGATTATAATGCTGGTATACAAAAAAAAGTATGTAGTACTTAATAATTTACAAAAATGTGAGATTATCAAGCTATACTTTGATATTTCTATAGTGGTCGATGACAAGACATTGTTACACCTCCTGCCTTATAAAATTAATCTTTCTAACAGTGGTAAGCACCTTTCTGGGGTCACGAGCCCCATTGAGAAGAACATTCCCGAATTAATAAAAAAATATTAATTTTATAAGGCAGGAGATGTAACAAAGACGTAATGTCATCAGCCACAATAGAAAAATCGAAGTACACTTGTCTAATGCAATATTACACTGAGTAGAAAAGTACCATCAAATGTATACAATAAAACTCCGGTATTCCGGACTATATGGGGGTGTGGTCAGTTCGGATTATCCGAAAAAATGCACTCTACATATACAAATATATCTATAGGATAAGTAGATCAATGCAATGTGGCATGGGATGAGAAAATGGCAACGTACCGTAGTGATCACTATCATCAAGCAGATTCAATATTCCTTCGGGCAAGAGAAGATTACCGATTTTATATGTTCCTCTAAGTGAAAATTACTGCAACGTAAACATGTGATATACACCTTAGTTACCAGTGCAATAAACATTTCATTTCGACTTGTGTTTCAATAATTAGTTGTACAGTTCTTCAATAATTAAAAATCATTTCTTTACTTTTAAAATATTTGTTTTATTTATTTTTTCCTCGAATTTTGTTCGGATTACCCGAAATTTCGGATTTGCGGATAAAATTCTTTCTTTATACTAGAAATATGTATTTTATTTATTTTATTTTTTCCTTTATACCCGAGTTTTGTTCGAATTATCCGAAATTTGGGATTTGCGGGGTTCGGATTAGCGGGGTTCTACACTATTTGAAATCCACGGTGTTCGCAGCCCCCTCCCCCTCACCCCCGAGCCTTGCCCAGTGGCTGCGCGCCCGCACCGCGCCCTTGGTTGTAAGGCGGGAGGTGCAACAATAATCTAATGTTCTCAAACACTACAGAAAAATCGAAGCAAACTATTAATAGCTAAATTGTTGGGAAGGGACTCTGAAACTCAAAAAAGCGTGCGCTGATGATTTTCTCCCCCATACGTCACATACAGTTTTTGACTGTTTTTGACTAAATAAATAAAAATAAAACTTGTCTAATCCAATATAAAGAATACAATCAAATGTATATTTCAAATCCACGGTCTTCTTTGCCCCCGCCCCCCCCTGCCCCGGGGCCTTGCCCAGGGAGAGCGCGCCGGCGCCGCGCCGTTGTGCGTCCGTTGCCCCCGCGGTGGGCGCCACAATGCTCGGCGTCTCCCGCGCCGCGACGCCCGGCCCGCCGCACAAAGCTGCTCCATTCGCTAAGGTCGCTCCCGTCAGACCCTTCGTTGGCGAGCCATTGTGGGACGCGCAGACCTGTCAAACCGAAATTACGCCCAGAAAGGAACCAGTAGGCCAAGCACCCTTCACAGGTCACTCCTTGACAATAAGAAGTTAATCCGTGCCGTTAAGCTTTCATTTAAATCAAAACGCGCCGTCGGAAAACTCATAGGCCGCGGCGGAGTTATGCGGCGGGCGCGACGCCGTTCCGCTGTTGAAAGACAAGGAGGCGTCGAGGGGAGACGCGGGAACAAACCAAAACACGCCTACTGTCACATGAAGCAGCCCTTAAACCGTTAGTCGCGGATTTCAGTATCAATTTTACAGGGTCTTACAGAACCGCCATTCACGAAATTCAAAACAAATTTCCCGTTCATTTAAATCTGTATTTTAATTCAAAATTGTTCACATTAATTACCCTGAACGGTAACCAAACCCGTGCTTACGCCTATTTGCACTGATACTGAACTACCGAGACGGACTAAGTATGTTTTAACTGGCCTGCTGTATTACCTATTATTTTCTTCTCAATTTTCGTCACCTATCTCCTTGTCATCCTTCCTTAATAGATCAGGGGTAATAATTCAAATGTACGTGTAGACCTTTACTTTAAAACATTCTTCCTTTCAAAATTTTGCCTAATTTTCCTTTTACCTTTATTGAATAAATATTCCAATAACGAATGTGTAGATTTCATTATTGGAATATTTTATTTTAATTATGGTAGAATCCCAAATGGTTGGAAGGAAATTTATAATCTACGGGATAAAATAAATAATTGTAGAGACATATTAACACTTTATTTTCAACATAAAAATTAGGTAAAATTTTGAAAGGAAGGAAGTTTTAAAGTTCAGAAGTAAAGCAAGGTTCCGTATCAGTACTTGCTTTATGGATCTACTCAAGCTCAACAAAAAGAACAAAAAACAATGACGATACTGACGCGATTTGTGTGTTGATTCTACAGGATTTTATTTGTAATAATGTACAATGCCTTTAATTGAAAATTGGTCCCATATAGTCGGTAAAAAAGTTTGGCAAAAAAGGTGATTCTTTTTAAGTACGGTTGCAGACCTGACAATCATACTTCCCTACATTTCTACGACCATTACCCTGAGAGAATTGCATTCTAAAATCATTAACAGTCTCCTGCGATCATCCTAGTAACATTAACGGCCTGATAATTCGAGCAAAGATCGTTTGTTCTGCCCCTTCACCATTAGAAGAACATTTAAGAAGGAGAGCATTCCACCTCAAGCGCCAGCTACGTTACGAATCGACGATGTATCAAAATGCTGGATGATTCACCGGCAACTCCCAACCAATTTCAGACGAATTCCAGGACTGGGGCGGGATTTGGGGGCTTCTGGAAATCGGGGTCGTCGCTTCCCGGCGGCGGCCCGTGGGCGCGGTCGGCGGCTGCAGCGGCGCGGCGGTCCCCGCTACCTGCGCGGGACTCGCGTGATGCTGCGGCGGGACTAGGGACGCGCTCCTCAGGCTACTTCAGCCACCGCCGCAGCCCGCGCCTCCTCGCCTGCCGCCGCCGCCGCCGGTTCCGACTATCTGCGTCATCATCGCCGCCGACACCACCGCCGACCCAGGTACTTTATCTCCCGACGGACCAGCACTGCCGGTAAACGTCTGCGTTTTCCGGAACTGGAACTGATCTGGTATGTATTGTGTCTGTTGGGTTGGGTCTCCCTTGTAAGATATGTCAACTACACCATTTCACCATTGTCATGTTCGCAATAAAAAATACTACATGTTGCAGACATAATCCACAGAATTGTTCTATCTATATCCTTACTCTCATAATTATTTATTTTACATTTCTGTCATTGGCATTTTACGATGACACGTAATAGCTTCTCTCTGGATCCCCTGTCATGACATTCGTTCCATTATTGGCAGAGCATTGGCACTTCATCATCCTTGCCGACTCGGGATAATGACATCAGAGAGCCATCATCAAGCGTCCTCCACGACCTTAGCAGGCATCCTCGGAACCCTCTATCGTTACCACAAACGTCATTATCATTTTCATTGTCTCATCGTCCACAACACCTGCATTTCCATTCCCGACTTCACACTCGTTCAACCATCGTGAACATCACCGCATCCTTTGCCACCTCGGTCGCCCGTCACCGCCTCCCAAGAAGCCAGAGGAGACGCAGGGGGAGGAACGGGGACCTGGAAACAGGGCACCGAATTTCCTGAGGCAGCCGACCGGGTTTAAGTTTTAGCCCAGGTAATCCGCCCCTCCTCCGGCGCACCCCGCCCCCCACCCGAACCCCACGCCGGTCCAGGGCTCCTCGTCGTCATTCTTAACATTTCTATCCTCGGGTCATGTTTTTATTGCAGAGTTGCCACACATAGTCAGCCGCCGTGCCCGCGCCGCCCGGGCGACCGGCTCGCCCCGCCGCCGCCCGACGGGACTCCGCCGCTCGCCCAAATAACAATAAAAAAAACACCATCATCTTCCCGCATCAGCGGCGGTAGCCGCGCTGCTCGTGATATTAAACGCGTTTAAATCTACCGGTTTTATGGGTGCAGATAAAATGTTTACCGAGGCTACCGGACGGAGAGCAATCGTTGTGATCTAAAGGCTTGTAAGTGCTCCCGGTTCCTTTACGGTCCCTCCCGAAAGGGGGCCTCGGATTTCGGGCGGCTTAGGCGAGCGGGGGAGGGGGAAGGAGGGGAGGGGGAGGGAGGGCGGTGAGTGGGCGGAGGGCAGTGTGAGGCGTGTGAGTGGCTAGATAGCAGCCGCATTGCAAGAGGCGGAGTGGCGAAGTGGAGGATAATGAGACGGCGTGTTGGTAATGTTGGATGACTAGACGTAATTTTAGTCCAGTTGGTTGTCAAAAGGGTTAAGGATCCGCTGTCTTTCAACGTGTTTATTGTAATTCAGTAACTGCAGAAGATAAACACGGGTCGGTCTTTCGCTGTTCATTATTTAACAATTAATGTTGTCATTGTGTTTTAAAATAAATAGTTTGGAAGCTTTTAGAGTTGCAATAATTACGATTATACTTATATCGTTCTCTTAGTCTACCCAATTTCTAACATTTGATATATTAACTGATGCTTGCTTCATCCTATCCTTTTTATGGCAAGAAATAGTTATTTTCACTGGATTAACAATTTTAATAAAAAAAAATAATCCTGTGGACAATGAAGTAACGTAATTATAAAAATGTGTATTCAAGACATTAGGCTGCTAGAAGTAACAGTTTCTGTAATAAAACAATATCATAGCAGTAATAGTCAAACATGTCAATGATGAGTTATTTGATAAGAATTTTCTTTGATACGAACCACACGTTTGTAATATAAAGTTTTCACCCACATTCTCTGAGCTCTTGACAGATATACCACAAGTTTTAAAATTTTAATTTTTCACGTATACCGGCTTAGGTGTCGCAAGGTGTCAGTTGATGTCAATGTAATGCCTTTGACCGGGAGGTCCTAGGATTCGAGTCCCGACGGTGGCAGGATTTTCCAGACCATCTACTTCATAACTAGGTCGAATTCAGTCGCTGTCTGGAGGAGAACTTTAGTGGCCGGCTGCTCTGATCGGTAGTTTCTCGTGGTTTCTTCGGTCAACATCAGGTAAATCCCGGAGCAGTACCCTTACAAACGGACCGCGGACACCACATATTCTTCCCTTCCTCTTCCTTGACCTATCCTCACCCCTTACACACACTTACACTTACATACGCAAACATGTCGGAAAATCCAGTCGGTAACTTAGAGCTCGTCCTGACTGGGGCGGTGCCCAGCTGATGGGAGATTTCTGGTTTGCGAAACCCTCGTAAGACGACATGTAGATCGGCACCGGATTTCGCCATCGAGCGGGAAAAGATCACCGCCACTTCTCGCCATAAAAATGTGAACAATACGTACGGGAATAATGACGTGGGCACTTGACACGCCTGGAAACTCAATCAATCAGAGCACATATATCATTAATGACAGGCGTTTATCATTCCCAAGTGACATTTACAGAAATGTTAATGACCATTGTGTAGAAAGGTCTTAATGAAGAGCTTTCTTCATAAGGCAAGGCTTGAATGCCACAAAGTCTTCGTTAAATGGTTTGCTTAAATTCACTTGTGGAAGATACGGTGAGGACAGGGAAAGTTTCCCATAGACCAGTTGACACGTCGGGAGCAACGAGAAATATGAAGATGTAGGATACTGACAATGATATTCTTTTCCATTTTTATCCGCCCATCTGGCCTCTCCGCCGGCAGCACAATAAATCACGACCAATGCTCTGGTAACACCAGCCAACAAACGTCCTAGTTACTCAGATATCTATTTCAGAATTATTTTCATGACGTTGTAACAACTATTTACAAACATTCATATTACCTTCAAACAGACAGACTCCGAAATATTGCAGAACAATGAGACTCAATTGAAGCGTTAATTTCAGAAACCCGACAAGCGCCAAATGCATCATTTCGAGAAAACTAAGAAAAGGAGTCCTAAATTTTTTTTTTTTTTTTTTCACATTCCTTTTTTCAAATTGAAAGCCGTGCACTTGACGGGTTTCTGAAATAAAAGACCAGAAGTAACACGTTTTAATTTGTAGTATCAGTAATGTAAATAGTTATTATTTGCAATGAAATCATGAGTATATTTATTATTTATTTCATAAGACTATTTGATTTTGGAGAATATGAAATTTACGACACAACATCTTGAAAATTCAGACTTCTTTTTCATTTTGAAGTCCGGGAGAGGTAGCATAGAGCATCAACTGATGTCACTGCAGTGCCTCTGACCGGGAGGTCCTAGGTTTGAGTCCCGATATGGCTTGTCAGCTAAGTCGAATTCAGTCGCTTTCTGCAGGAGAATTCTACAGGTCGGCTACTTTGATCGGTAGTTTTCCGTGGTTTCTCCGATCAACACCACACGAGTGACGGAAAAAATCCTAACAAACGGACCACGGATTGCGCGCGATCTTTTCTTTCTCTTCCTTGTACTATCCTCACCCCTTATGCATACACTTACACTAACAAGCATTACACTACCACACACGTTGGGAGACCGGACGGGAGCTTAGAGTTTGTCCCGGTTTGGGTGGTACACCGCTGGTGGGAGATACTTGGTTGAGAGAAACCCCGCTAGGTGATGGTAGGTGGGCGCCTGATCTCGCCATTCAGCGGGGAAAGAACACCGCCAACTCCCGATGAAAAAACATGCACTACAATTACGGGACCAATGACCTCAGTAGTTGACGTCCCAGGAATCACTAACAACCAACCAACCTTCATCTTGAAAAGCAGTATCACCATCATCTTTACCATCTCAGCTCGGCCAATGTTGTCTTATTGTGTCCATAGCCAACTACGTGAGGTCTCAGTTTCACTTAATCCTCTATCTTGTCTCGCGTCTCCTTTTACGTATAGGTTCATCTTCAGAACTAAGCATGTTCTCAGAAAGAAACCTTCTTTTATATACAAATCAAGCAGCTAGAGACAGCAAATTTGGAAATCAAATCACTGGCTAGAGACACTTCAAAACACCACTGTGATAGATGCTACTTTCAACCTCAAAACAGCAATGCCTCTATGTTTAGACCCACAGATAGGAAACACAGCAACACTTCCTGTACCGTTCTTAGAAAATCTCCCCACCCGAAAGCGTAACCTAACTGGCCTCAGAGGTAATGCTAATAACCCTTCACAGTAAAAATTAGTTTAATAATTAGACTGAATAATTATTCAAGTGGCCATTCGTGCTTATGTCCGATGGGATTACTGCAAGGTTAAAAGGAAATTTCGTTTTGGTTTAAACCCGTCAATCGGAACCCGTCAACCGAAACCCATCAATCGAAGTGACTTGGATGGTTTCAGTTCTAAATACAATTACTTAGTCTTTCAGATTATATTGCGAGAATTGCACATAGTTGATTTCTGCACTAAAATATGTTTCTATACTAATGGAACAATATACCGCCGCTAACATGTTTTTTTAGATTTTTGGCGTTTGGTAGGTTTCTAAAATAAACGATTGATACTGACCATATCATAGGACTGCGAGAACGACAATCTGAGTGTGCATGTGTTTGCCTAAGGAGGTGTATGTTTCGGTGTTTCTGTCGCATCTGACTAGCGCTTGAATTTACTTAACACTGGGTACTCAGTATAAATAGCATTTTATTGACTGTTGAAGTTGTGAACATCGCAGCTGTGATGTGGGTTTGGAAATAGTTGGTGAACTACAAAATGTGTGAAATGTATTAGCCATCGTACATGTTATCAGAGACGTATCTACGGAGACGGGGCTAGTTAAAGAAAACCAAAATTTGAAGAGCACTATTGAACCACTATTTTTATCCACACCCTCTACTGAATTTTTGGGAACATTTATTATTGCTTTGAATGAAATGCAAACCTGTCTTCGAGCAATAAATATTAATATGAAAAATATGTTTTCCAGCTATATTCCATGATATAGCAGATCCAAAAAAATTATACAATTTCTAACTGTTGAAGCAAAGTCGGAGTGCCGCATGAACACATCGCTACTATTCAATTAATCGGCCTTAATACTTCATTCGTAAGGAAAGCAGGGTTGTGAGCAACGAATTACTCGACGTTTTCACTTACAACGTAAGGTGCTTCTTTCTCATCGCCCTTCTCACCATACGGCGTGGATCGAGTAGTCAACCGGGAGACATGGCTCACTGCATCAACTGATGTTACTGCAGTGCCTCTGACTGGGAGGTCCTATGTTTGAGTCCCGAAGGCGGCAGGATTTTCGACACTAGCTTTTCAGATAGGTCGAATTCAGTCGCTGCCTGGAGTAGAATTCTAGCGGCTGGCTACTCTGTCCAGTAGTTTTCCGTGGTTTATCCGATGAACGTACCAGGTGAAACCGGAGCCGTACCCTAAGAAACGAGCGCGGATCTTCCTTCCCTTTTCCTTGTTCTATCCTGACCCCCCCTCACACACATACACTTACATTAACATGCACTACACTACCACACAGGCCGGGAGACCGATCGGGAACGTAGAACTTTTTTCGGCCGGGTCAGTGACTCTGTTGGGAGTTACCTGGTTGGGGGAAATCCCCTTTAGTTGACTGTAGGTCGGCGCCGGATCTCATCAACCAGTGTTGGGTAGATCACTGTGTCCTCCTGATAAAAAGCAAGCAATACACTCACGGGACTAATGACCTCAGTAGTTGACGCGCCCGGAATCAGTGACAATCAATCAATCAACCATGTAGTCCGTTATTTGACGCCTGCCCGGCCAGTGTGTTCGCGCGAGGTCGTGTGTGGCGGCGGGCAGCGAGGATCTCGGCGTGCGTGAGGCTGAGCGCGCGGCGGGCGCCGTGCAGCCGGTCGGACTAATCGCCCACCTCCCGCGAGATGCGACCGCGATTGTGAAATTGCAGGGTGCTACCGGACAATTTGCCGCGGTGACTGCTGCCCGCAGCGCCGCTCCCCTTGCCGCGCCGCGCGCGGGGAATGAGCCCGCGCCTTGATGCCGCCGGGATACCGCGGACACCTCGCGGGCGCGACAAGGCGGCCGAAGCGGGGGGGGGCCGCGCGAGCCAGTGAGGCGCGATGAAGGCCGGAGAGCGAGCGTGACGAGAGAGAGAGGAGAGTAGCGGAGAGGGTGGCGGCGAGAGTGGTGAAGAGGGTGGCGCAGAGGGTGACGGTGAAGTGGCGTTGAAGGTAATAGAGAGCGAGCGTGACGGGAGAGAAAGAGAGAGTAGCGGAAAGGGTGGCACAGAGGGTGACGGTGAAGTGGCGGTGAAGGTAACGGAGAGGGTAACGGTGAGGATTGCGCGGAGGGTGGGGAGGGGTGACGGAGAGGGTGACAGATGGTGACGAGAAGAGATGAGAGGACAGGGACGGGATGAGACGGAAAGGGAAAAAGAGAGCGAGACAGAGAGGGACGGAGAGGGTGATGGCGAAAGGACGGTGACGGAGTGGTGTCAATTCGTAGGTGGCCTCGAAGGCAGGGCGAACGTCCAGGTAGTGGATGGAAGGTAGCGGTGAGGGATAAGGAAGACGCGAGAAAGACTGCGCTGACAGCGGTGGTAGCAAAGGAAGTGAGATTGTAGATGATGATGGTGGTGGTTGTGGTGGTAAAGGCAGCCGCAAAAGCAATATTGACACCACAAAATGAAATGAAAATTCGTGGCTGACAGGGAGAGAGGACGAAGTGTAAATCAATTGCTTTTTAACTCCATTATTTGAAAATATTGTTACAGAGTAAATAAAACTGAGGTTGTCTGGTATCAAGTTGGTTGCTACCAGCTGGTTGATATCAGACAACCTCAGTTTTATTTACTTTGAATTAATAAGGTCACATCACCAACAGTCTAATTAATATTGTTACAGAGTCCGAGGTATAAGATAATTCAGCTGTGAATTCACACGGTATAATATTCAGCGTACGGTAATCATATTCAAAAGCGGTCTCGGGACGGGACTAATGACTAGAGCAGTTGACGTGTCCGGAAACATTAATTGTTCAATCAACCAATCAAATAGTTTCGACAAATTTGGTATTTACTCATATTCTTCAATCGTCTAATCTTTTTCGTTTGGTGATTATAACTGTAATTAATATTTTATTTTATTTACCGCAGTTGCTTAAATTTCTCATGTAAAATATTAATCATATCTCATTTTTAGCCTTATTTATTTAAAATAAATAAAATTATATACCCTTCCCTCCTGAGAAAATTAAGAGTTTAATAAAATCAATGTTTCAAAATTAGTTCAATTTAAATTTGGGAATTATCATTTACAAATATTCAGAGTACTGTAGTTTTCTATACGTTCTTTCCTTATTTGCATTCTCAATTCAGTTTTTTATGGATTTAAATAGAAGTTAGTAATGGTTCAATAAATGAAAACAATCACGAATAACAAACCAATATTTGTTAAAACGATTATTCATTTACAAATATCTGCAGATTCGAAGATATTATGTATGAATAATTTAAAATTTTGGAAAGACGAACACAGTAATAAACAATAAACAAGCAATCGAATACTGAAAAGAAATGGCCAAGAATGTGTTGACCATTTTAAGTGATCCCTCCATGTATTTTGAACAAGCAGGCTTTAAATAAAGATAAACAATACATTACTTGCTTCGGGAATAGCCAAACTGTTGGAAGTAGTTTTTATTCCTAATTATAATATCTAATAATGGTACACATTCAAATATAAATGCATTTTAACCACTATGCAATGGCGTGCAGGAAGAGGACTATGTTCAGAAGCGCTTAGAACCTGGAGAGTGTGATGCTTCCGATGGAGGTGTTATTACTTGATGAGTTTTCCAGTGGATCTATCTTTGTGAAGAGATACGAGGATGTAAATGCCGAAAATGTTTCCGAAGTGCAGGTGTTTTTCGTTACGCCCAATTAATTACGTCTTTAAAATGCAGACTGATCTCATTATGCCTCTGACCGAATTCTGAATTGCCCACGGACACGTTTCCCGGGCTTTCTTACGTATTTAAAAGGCTTAAATTACGATTATAGAAGATAAAAAGACGATCCTCTCATCACATACATAATCATTATAGATAGAACATTGTAATTCAAAATGTAAGTAATTAATAGCCTCTGTGCTATTAACACGGTACTATTAGCTTTTAGATCTAATAACAGCGTCGGTTGCACCCCAAAAACCTGATGTGTGACAGTTACCTCTAGTGTACTAATTAAACGGATGTCAATATGCCTATTTCTAATGAAATGCGAAAGTATAAATATTTTATTTTTCCCTGCCATCTTTGCTCAAGTTTCTCTGAGAAATTTTAAACGTAACTTACCTCAATGTTGGTCTTATTGATTTAATAATACTATAAGGTGTACCTTCCCCCTAAAGAAAGTAAGAATAAATAAAATTAATATTTCAAAGTTAATTCAATTCAAAATTAATATAATGAAAAATTCGGAAAATAGTGCATTTGGATGATGCTACAACAAGCTCCTCTACTTCGAGGAACATGAAAAACTTCTACTAACGTCCACTATTACCCAGCGCACGTGAATTATACAGGCGTGTTAGAGATACTACATCACTGCCGACAGTCCCGGACGCAGAGCAGGTCACGAGTAGGAGGCCTTATCAAGCCCAGCGAAACGCGGAGGTTCAGAGAGCCAGAACATTCCAACTAACTAATAAAAGATACTTTTTTGTAAATATCAGTGGTTACTTCAGAGCCAGGGCAAGATAATCCCTCTCTGAAACTGTACAAGATTAAAAATATTTTAAAACAATTATAAATGTATTTGAAAATGATATATTACTCTAGAATTTGGTTTTATAACCTCAATATTTAACATTTTTGAAAATATAATATGATCAGTATATTTTGAAACTATTAATGTTATCGACGTAATTTTTTTAATGTCTGTAATCATAAATACTACACTGTTCAATTATGTGAACATATTATTCTTAAGAGCAACTAAAAAAAACAGTGTTTATAGTTTGATTTTGTCTCAAATGAAATGAGCTTTCGACGTATCAGTACATCAACATTAAAGATATTTAAGAAAAGAAGTAAGATCGAAATAGTAAACAAAAATTTGATGCGCGGAATTTCCATGAATTGTACCGTATTTGCACGTACGAGAATTTGTCACATCAATATCATAAACATATATCTGTCATTCAAATGTTAACATACTCTTGAACAGTTTATAAAACTTTTACTCAAATTCGCTTATAGTTTTATCGATATTTCCGTAATTTTAAGAGAAAAATTAAAATTAAAAATAATAATTTTTGGAAATAAAAAAGCAGATTAACGTTTAATTTGGTAGTTTCATATCCTATGTATGAAGGTTAATGATTCATTGCAGAACGTAAGTAACGTCCTCTTCATGTATCATGCAGCGAGGAACTTCCAGCTTCAATAAAACAGCTCACCAAGATTATGGTCTCACTTGTTTGAGTTACGCACTTCAATTCCCTTCCAGCCTTTGAAGTCATTAGAATTATAAAAACGTCATACCGAAAAAGTGAATACAAGCTTCAATATTTACATTCATTAAGAAGGGTTCCACCGTTCAACGACTCCGGCGCACCCTGACATCACCAGGCGCTCATCCACCGCCCACAGCACTCGCCAGGGAGCGGCGAGCGAGGCTCCCGTAGTAAATCGCCGGCGGCGGATCCGCACGCAGGCCTCGAGAACGCGACACGGATCCGATAACCGGCGTCCCGGGGCGCGGTCTTATCGCCGTGTCGGCGCAAATCAAGGCGGCGCGGAGAGCCGGCGCCGGCCGCCCGGGCGGGCCGGGCTCGCGCGCGCTAATGCCGGGCCTCAACGCGCCGTCAATCAAACGTAATGCCGCGGGGTTTGTATGGCTTTGAAAATCCTTACCGTTGCGTGCTCTTGCCAGCGAGCGCCGGCCGGAAGCCCTGGAGTAATCTGCCAGCTGAACGTCACGACGTCACGAGTCATGAAGCTTAGAATCAGACCGCGCGACGCTCGCGCTGGGCCTCTGCGGCGCGGCGGCGGGCGGCGCTTCGCGGCGGGCGGTGGGGCGGGCGTCGGGGCGGGCGTCGGGGCGGGCGGCGGGGCGGGCGGCGAGGGGGGCGTCGCGGGCGGGCGGCCGGTGCGGGCGGCCGGGCGGGCGGCGGGGCGGGCGGCGGGCGGGCGGCGGGGCGCGGCGGGGCGGCGGCGGGCGGGCGGCGGGGCGGGCGGCGGGGCGAGCGGCGGGCGGGCGGCGGGCAGTGGGCGGGGCAGACGGGACGGGCAGGGTGGCCAGGGGCGGGGGCGAGCGGGACGGCCAGGGGCGGGGACGGCGGGCGGCGGGCGGAGGGAAGGCGGAGCTGGCCATCGAGCGGGCTGCGGGCGGCGTGCGAGCGGGCGGCGGGCGGCGGGCGGCGGACGGCGGGCGGCGGGCGGCGGGCGGCGGGCGGCGGACGGTGGGTGGCGGGTAGCGCCAGGAGGCCTTCCGGCCAGGCGCCAAACGCTGCTGCCGCGGACACCGCCGCCCGCCCGGCTTGTCACAGCCTTCCGCGTCTCCGAAGCGTCTATCGCAGCTCCGCCCACGCTCACGCTGTGCTGTGTCGAACCTGCCCTCTGCCGCCAGGGACGCGCTTATTGTGAGGGTGGTGTCGAGATATGCGTTTCCCTCCCATAGAAGCCCTTGCGTTGTTGCGGATTTACATTAAGACGATATGTAATGTGCCTATTACGTTTGTAAGCCCTCAAATTAATGCCTGTTGCATTACTATAATGATTTTTATTACTATATTATTATTTTTATTGTTGTTACTATTACTATTGCCATTAGCACACGCTGAACTCTCGCGATTACATCGCACAAATGGAAAAACTGTAGAACTTCAACAGATAAGTACAACGTATCCATTCTACGGAGATTCGATCCCCCGCCACGGGCAGATTTATACACGTTGCCGCCCTGGGCTCCATTAATTTTGTCGACCCTTAAGAATTGATATTATTTATAAAAAAGAGGTTATGATTTGTATTATATAATTAATAAAAAAATTAATCAAATTATTTTTCTAAACTTTATATATTTTTTTGTTTCTCGAATATAATAAATATTTTAGGTTTCACTAAAAACTATATACTCATACTAGAATTTGTATACATATCTCGAGTTTTATTCATTTGTAATAATTTGTGTTAATTATAAATAATAGTAATAATAATAATGATAATAATAATAACAATAATAATAATAATAAACATTAGCGGCCAGTGATTTTTTCTCGTTCCGATGGCGCCACCTGATTCGGCGTCATCTTTGATGCATTAAATTTCAATATTCCAACGGCGTTTTCTTAAAATTAATCTAACGGAGATGGTTTTTCACATAGAAATGATAACAATGCAATAACTAGTTTTCAATATATTTCATGATAGATATAAAAAAATAACATGTTTATGACCAAATCAATAAAATCTTTAATTAATATGATTAATAAAATTTTAATGAATAAAATTATTTTTGAGAACTTTATATATTTATTTTATTTGCCATTCATAATCAATATTTTAGGTTTCGCAAAAAACTATAAATTGATACTAAAATTTGTATACATACCTCAAATTTTATTTTTTAATAATTTGGAAAATTCCACGATAATTGAAATTCATAACCTTTTTTTTTAAGGTTACCTATTTTATATAATCTTTGATAATGATGCTTTCAGATCCAACGAAATACAAAAAAAATTCAACCGAACGCATATTTGTTTATATTTCTTGAAATTGTTTATATTTAAAATACTGACAGATTTCACTAAAATTGCAATAGACAAATTTTGAATTTAAACGAACCGCACTCTCGGGTTTAAACAGCAATTTATCTGGAAAAAATCAACACGGCGAAATATGTATATTGTTGATTTATTCCTCCTAAATTGATTGGGAATAAATATTTTCTAAGTTTTTTTACTTATTAAAAATATACTACATCGCGACTAATGCAGTTTCTTTTGAAGCAAAAACAAATACCGAAACTAATTTCTCTTTCATAAACGGGATAAGTCTAAGATATAAAAAGATAGAATGTGAGTTAATTTCAATTTCTGTTTCAAACGAACATGATAATAAAATTCAAAATATTATAATTTTTGGAAAACTTGTTGCCCCTCAAAACGTGCCACCTCGGCCCTATAGCCCGTTCAGCCCATATGTAAATCCGCCTCTGCCCCCACCCCCTAAATTTCGTTTCATTCAGAACTTAGTATCTATTAATGAAATGAGAAAGGTTTACAAACAATACAATCACTATATACTATCACAGAGTCAAACGTGATTTTGAAAATGAAATTTAAATATTTTGTACTTATCAACATCTGGGCATGTATGTTACAACGATCTGTAGCAGGAATTCCTCCATCTAACTTAATATACACTTATCATCACTGAAATGTTTTTGTAAAGGGTCACATGTATTAAGCGATTGCTGAATATTGCGTTTATGTACTACACTAACTTTGCATTTAAAAACACTGTCTTCGGGCTTAGAAAACTTGCTGCCATCTCTTCGCTTTCTACAACCTCATATTCTTACTCGCAACTCATACAACCAAACAACAAATGTCAGGCCTTAGTGTTCATTCTATAATTTAAATATATTATTGAAATTTGGCATTTTACTATAAAAGCAGTTGATAAGAGCAAGTGATAACACATCCATGTCCCATTACCTTTCATTAAAAGCAAAAACCACGAAATTTGGTTGAGTAGAAAGCTTTAATTTTTTTTCTAAACGAAAACTGTCATTATTTTAAATATATTATTATTAGTATTAATTTTATTATTATTATTATTATTATTATTATTATTATTATTATTGTTGTTTTTGTTGTTGTTGTTGTTGTTTTGAAACGTACCCTGGTCTGCAAACTAAAACAATCAGGAGTTAATAAATTGTAATGTGATATTATGAAAGGAAGCGTGGTGATTTGTCATTCGTTTTCGTATCTCAATTCCAAGAAGATAAAATCTGTGCCATATCGAACTCGACATAAATTGGCAACAATTATCTGCGTAAAGTATATCAACCCATTATCATTATTTAAAAATGAATATTTCTTGAAATGTAAACATTAACTGATGAATAGTTCTTCCCGCAAATGAATCTTAACTCTGCAGCGCCTTCGTTATCGTCACAGTAAATGAGAACGTCGGCAAATTGAGAAGACACTCGAGAAATCTGTTTTCGAATACGTAATTCTCGGGAACATACTGCCATCAATTTTCTTAGATAAAAGGAGTTGTCAGTCCCTGTCATCGTGTGATGCATTATAATCGATTGGTAGTACTTAAATACCCTTGTAGGAATCCTACCACACAACCACTTCATAAATGTCAATGTAACAACAAAGAGACCCATTTTGGTTTCTTTAAGCAGTTGTTAGCTTCCATTGATGTCAAATAAAAATTCGTACATACCTACATCCGCCACACCTTGTCATTTGCAACAGAATGCTTTAAACCTGAATGCTCGACCGATTCTCCGTATATCTACTCCTTTTAATATTCATTAGCGTTCATCTGTATTATTTTTTATGTCAGAGTGATCACTTTGTCGTCGTAAATTATACTTCTTAATTACTAATTGTTTGTGAATTTTCATAGTACTTCTCCACAACCTTCCCATTCATTTCCATCCGCATCCCCGTTCTAGGCCTCCACGGTTCGATTAGGATCCATCTGGAAACCGCTTGTCCCAAAATTTACAAGCCCTGTCTGGTTCTCTACTGGCCTCGAGTTCTCCCCGTCGGTTTCCCTCCGCCTACTTCCAGCAATGAGTTCTACTCCCCCCCTCCTTACTTCCTTTGCTACACTTCGATATCTCCAGCCCTCCCCACTCCGTTCTCGGTACCTTCCCAGGCAGTTATCCTAGTGCGTCCGCTCAACCCACTATGCCACACTTCCTCTCTCCCTCCACCCCGTCCTCAGTAATTCATCCTCTTCCCCCGCCACCTGCCGCCCCGCCACCCCGCCGCCGCCACCCGGGATAATGAAGGTCTCATTATGAATTTATTAAAGCGCTAAAAGCCAGTTTACAGCCCGGCTAATACGATTACACACCGCGCCTCCTGCTAGAGCATGCATCACGTGAGGCAGGGCAGGCGGGCGGGCCAGCGCTCGCGTGGGCTTCGACGCTCGACCCAGGCCTACGCTGCAACGGCATGAGCCACGGAGGCCCATGCACAGACGAAAGGGCTCGCTGGGACGGAGATAATGCCACGTTAATCTGTATTATAATTAATCTGTGTTATCGTCCAAGTGCCGGGAATGGAATCTCAGAAAATTGATTTGTTATTGGGACAACCAATTATATCTGCAGTGTTCAGAATTTTGGAGATAATTCTCATAGTTTAATAAAATAGAATTGTTACATGAATATGATGACTTATAATTTATTTTTTCTGGATTTTTAAATGCGTTAAACGGCTATGAAAAACTCTCCACAAAGCCTAGTACAAATACGTCAAAGCCTGAAATTTTATACCACCATATTTTATATTAGTCTTTCTTACTTATCCTGTGTTTTCTCCATTATGATGCGGGAGTAGTTCACGTTCAATTTTCCTTTTACTTCCAACCATCTAGATTCAAAATTGTCACTGTGACCCGAATCCTCTATTATCGTCTAGTATCTGAAGCGGATAAAAAGTTATTTTCGCGGTATCATTGTTGTCAAGATCAATACCAGGTCCTGTGTTTACATAAGGTGTTCGCTCTAACAGAATACGAAATTATGATTACAAAAAGAGATTTTTCGACTGATGTGAAATATATATTTTTTTATTTGATGTTCGTATTTTATGACATTGCTAAAGTAATTAGTATATAGCAAATTAAATTTCCCTTGTGATGCAATTTAATGCTATTAAAGGAAAAAATTTAAATTTTTTAATTAAACATCGACAAACATTGAATATTAGGTTGACTCTATGACTACACGGTGAGATTCCGTGATTATCAAGTAATTACATGGCTCCCTTTACTAGATTTCGAACTTCGCGAATATTCACTTAGATAAATTATAAAAGGAAAACGACTTTTAATTTATCTAATTATTATCGTTTTCCACGCACAAAGAAGATCCAAATATTTACGAATCTGTCGAAAAACCTACATGAATTTTGATACACATCGTTGTGTCGTCAAGTGAGCAATAAGCAGAATTCAAGCTGAATAATGAAGAACTTTATAAAATGAATCATGGCGGGAGAAATATAGGTGACAACTAATTTGGAGGTGTTTCATTACAAATTAATAGAACGTGAAAAGTCAAAGCCTTCACACCATGCACAGTGCATTCCCCTCCACTCAACACAATGGGTTTTAACTTATGATAATGTGTTCCATCACCCGAAACCGACCCTTTATTATGGTAACTAAGCTATTCTATAAGCTTCCCTCGTTATTACTGAATTTTGTATGAGAATTTTATTAGTCTAAAATCAGACAGGTTCGGTCTATTTTAATTCCCAAATGAAAACCAGTTAAAAAGTCAACGAGGGATGCTTGCGAGTGAATCAAGCAGAGCGAACTTCACTAGTATGCATTTGAATGATAGAACTGTGAGAAGGGGGTCGAAGATAATATGAATTACAAATATTTATTTGTTCGGCATCTTCTGAAAACTCGTTTCATTGAAAACTACGCGTGAAAAAAAAACGGAATTCGTTTAAAAATTCAGTTGTTAGATAATTCTATCTTATTTCAGAAATTTGATATCCAATATGAAATATTTGATATCCACGGACTTTAAGAACAGATTTTGTTATCATGCAATAACTAGAGGAGGTAAGAAAGAATGAATAAGTTATAGAAACAAGGAATAAAATATAATTACTAAAAAATATTATTTTATGAATCCTATTAGAACGTCAATCAAATTATTAGGTGTAATAATGCAATATTGATAGAAGTAGATTTAGCAAAATCTCCTGCAGGCTTTATTGCATAGTGTAACTCAGCTGTAAGATAGTTTTTCAGGTCATAAACGCATTCTAACGATTTAATTATGAACTATTTTATATTACACGTGAAGTACATCATGCGTTTATGTCGCCCCATGCATTGTTAGGCGGTAAACGCGATAAGATAACGAGATGAAGTGATAGTAATCTAGAGGCGTCGTGAATCAGAAGTTCCTGGTAACGTTTTTAGAAAAATAATCAAACTAAAATATGACTGATACTTATTTTACTGACTTGCTTGATACCTATTTTATCACATAAACGATTAGAAAAATAAGTACATATTTTAAACCGTGAAATATAGCACATTTTGTTGGAGGAGTAACACAAACTAGTTTTGTGGTTTTCTCAAGCAAAATTTACTTCCGAATTTTTTATTATTTTTCCCTTAATTAAAATAAAATATATGAAATGAAAAATAATTATTGCAAGTAAAAATAAAAAATCGTGCAACAATGGGAGAGATAGGTAGGATCGAGAGTAAGCCTGAGATAAGTAAAATGAGACGTCTGAGTTCGGAGTCTTTCAGAGACCCCACGGTAATTGTGCATTTTCGTTGTTCTCCTCAACCCTACAACCTTGTCCATTTCCATACAAGGTTTACGTGCGTGATAATCCTTCACCTAGAAAACAATTCACAAACACACTCACATACGCGCGCGCATCCGCAAACATACGCAATCGCCCATGCACACCCTTCACACACATTGTCAGTGTTGTGACGAATCTCAGAATTCGTCCCTTTTTTAATAATGTGAAGAAATAGTTTTAGAGAATGGTCTATATTAAAAGAAAAAATTCCGTAATGATATTTTACAAGAGATCTGACTCGCATATCATATTTGTTTTTGTCGGGAAAATAAACGTATCTGCTCAGAATAAAAAGATTCTGCTGCAAAGGGGCAAGTTTTGTTTCTTCGCCACTTTTGTAGTGCATTGGTGTCATTACGTGACACATAGGAATTCACTTTATACACTTTTTTCACATTTGTTTCAATTTTTTCAACCTAAAGAAATTTCTCTCTCCCTCTCTCTCTCTCTCCCTCTCTCTCCTTATCTTCCCCTTCTCTCTCACTCTCTCTCCTTCTCTCCCTCTCTTCCCCTCTCTCCTTCTCTCCCTCTCTTCCCCTCTCTCCTCTCTCCTCCTCTCTCTCTCACTTTCTCTCTTTTTCTCTCTCTTCTCTTCCTTTCTTCTCCTCTCTCTCTTTTCCTCTCTATGTCTCTCTCTCAATATGAGAGTACGTATCTTACCTTGGAATGATCGAGATACTAAATAACAAAAATAGTGTGAAGAAAAACAACAAAAAACAATGCTATTTCAGTTGAGCGTTAGTTTAAATGAATGAACATAAACGCAATATAATGCGATCTGCATTGGTTTCACTATAAATTCGTAAAGAAAAAGAGTAAAAATGAAATACGTTCCTGCTGCAGCCCCTGTGAATCGCGAGTCCCTCGGAGACCGCCAGAGGGCTGGGAGTAATCCGGCGATGAGCAGAAAAAGACGTCCGCGGCAGAGGCCCTTTGCGGGGCGCATATCCTCAGGGAACCTCCTCGGCGGTTCTCGCCCCCATCTCAGTCCTCCTGTCATCTGCTCCCTTCCGATTTGCATACGCAACTCCCTTCAGGACTCCCTTTTTGGTAGCCTGTGTCCCTAAGGAACCCGCAATACAACAGATACGAGAAAAACATACACAAAAACAGGAAGAATAAAAATAAAGATGTTAAGACAGATGTGAATTATGAATCACAATGAAGACAGTAATGTAATTAAGTATGCGGAACATCTATATGATACAGTTAAATTTCAATTTGATGATAGTAACATTCAGATGTAGTACAAAGATTTATTTAACATGACACTATTCTTAAATGAACTCACTGTTTCGAAAATGTTCTGGTACGTGTGTAAAATAATGTATTTGGAATAAATTGCTGATGAAACAAAGAAGGTCCCACAGGAGTATCTCTGAAGTCAATATTCGTGACAAGATCCTATTGCTGTTTCTGTGCACGATCTACTCTCCCTTCATCCCCCATCAGGCAATTTTTTCTACTTCCAAGTCACTGTGACCGAGAAGCAATTTTTAATGAGATATATTTGCATATAAGGGAAAAATGTATGCAGAATAATTGTCGATTAAATTGTGATGCTATTATGGACCTCAATAAACCTGAAGGCATTTAGCTGGTAATAACACATTAAGGAAGTAATTTATGATTCAAAAATAAGATAAAGGCTAATGTTCATTCTTCAAATTAGCTTTATTACATTATGTTGAGTTTAGAACTCTCTTCCAGATCTAGCATATGAAAACATGCATTTTAAGCAACTTGTTTCTGATCTCCTATTGTTCCACATATGCCTTTGATTATGCCTATGTACACGGAAGTTGGAGACATCTCCTCTAAACATTAAAAACGGGATGGGGTTGAGAAGAAAGTATTGATTGCGATTCATGGTAGCAAAAAAAAATATCTTTTTTTTATTTATTTTTTTAATAGGTAATTATTACAGACAAATTAGACAACTTGATGCAATGTGGCTAGGTCGAAGGCCTTTAAGCCATTACAATACCTACATTCTACCGCGTTCTAACCTTTCGAATTCTGGTATTCACTCCAAATGGTCTCTCCATCGCATCAAAGAAATGGTCGCTCCATTGCATCAACAATATCTTTTTTACAAGTAGATGCAAACATTCTTATCCGGATAATGATTTGAACCCAACACTTCGAAAATACTTAAAAATTGGCCATCAAGAAGTTTCGAACCTAGGACAACTCAGTTTACATAGGACATCATATTTACATATTGTGATCATGTCTCTCAATAGGGCAAACAACCCGTTAAGTACATACTATGCAACGTCGGTGATCAGCCAAAACTGGCACCATCCAATCCAAGGGTTGGTCAGGAAATTGTCATAAATTAAATACGAGGCTCACAAAATTGATTCCTATTTGAAATAAAAGTCTATTGAAGTACCATGTAACGTTTACGTAGAAGTGTAAGAAAATGCAATATAATAAGATACGAAAACATTGTTTGAAAAATTATGTAACGAAATTAAATTCTTAATAAATTTTCAAAAGAAATCCAAACTTCATTCAGCTCTCATAGCCGCGTATTGTATATTGTATATTGGCCTGATCAATCCAATTAGGGACAAGCTATTCTGATCCTGGTTTCTTAGAGAAGTCCCGTATTCTTATCCGACGATGATAGGAGCCATGTGCTTTTACGCATGTCTGCGCTGCCTCCTTCCCAAGGAGGCGCTGACGGCATTCGCGACCCTGCGCCACCCTCTCCCTTCCCCTTTCCACAGGATTTGCATACGCGGCAGCGCCGCTCTCGGCTGCTCGCGGCCCCCGCCCCGCGGCCGCCCAGGGACCCACCCGTAATTCGTTTTCGCGGGCGCCCGCCCTCCCGTCCTCCCATCCTCATCCTCCGTCCTCCGCCTCTCGAGGCGACCCCGTTCGCACGTGCACGCGACACGACTGTTAAAACGCGATCCGTCACTCGGCTGACAGATCGACAACAGCCGGTTGCCGGGCTATCGGCGCAGCGGCGGCGGCGGCGGTGGGGGCGGCGGCGGTGGCGGCGGCGGTGGCGGCGGTGGTGGCGGCGGTGGTGGCGGTGGTGGCGGCGGCGGTGGCGGCGGTGGTGGCGGTGGCGGCGGTGGCGGCGGTGGCGGAGGCGGCGGCGGTGGCGGCGGTGGCGGCGGTGGCGGCGGTGGCGGCGGTGGCGGCGGTGGCGGCGGTGGTGGCGGTGGCGGCGGTGGCGGCGGTGGTGGCGGCGGTGGCGGCGGTGGTGGTGACGACGGCAGCTCCCCGCCCTTGCAAGGCCAGTCCTCGCACCCGCGCGTTGTTTTGCTTCGATGCAGGAGGATAGAAGCACTCTTTTCCGAAGAGCCCACTTGAACGACAGTTCGCGTTATCGACGCGATGTAAATTGGTGCGCCTGCCACTTCACGGTGGACGATAGCCAGGTGAAAACTGGGAAATTCGTCGCGCGTTTAATCACGGAACTTCCCCAGTCGGGCAGATTGCCTGCGAATGCTTGATGCTCCCCTGAGGCTAACTGCTCTCTCCCGCGGGATGGTACCCACAAAAAATCCTCAGCGTCTTGTATAGTGGTTTTAAATTAGTTAGAGGGTAAAGTACTAAACCGGAAAGCGGTTTCGAAAGATGTTGTCTCTGATGAGTTAATATCGATATAATAGACGCTGAGAACGTTTGTGCTCAACTTCTACAACTGTAATACATACTTAATGTAACTAGTGACTTATTTCATGTACCATTTAAATTCCTTTTCAGTATTCGTTTCCGGGTCAATATTTGATTACGAAAGACTCGCTGACATAGATGTTTATAAATTGTAGATAATTAATTATGAATAACTAATTATAAATAATTATAGATAAATTGCAGGTACAATATTTGTCGTCATATTGATGTGACCACGAATAATGCATGAGCATACGAGTATACCACAACTGCTCCAAAATATAATGGAAATATCTTCTCACGTTAACTTCGTACGCGATATAAATCAACATTTTTCAAGTCTCTGGTAATACGAGGGATTGTAATAAGAAAGTATCTACTTTGTGATGACAAAGATGTAATATGGCTTCGTCATGGCTGTATTTTTTCAGATCCTCGTCTATTGAAGATTTTTTTTATTATCGCCTAGTTTAGTGAAAATGGAATGGTATAACAATCCAAATATCCAATTTTTAAAGTAATATAACTTTTTACTCGTGCCTTACGTTATAAATTCCTAATGATATAAACTTTATACTATTTGTCGTTTAATCTGTAATTGAAAGCTTTCATAGAAAAAAGTTCGATTAACACAATGCAATACTAAAGAACATACAGTGTTATTGATGTTATCTCCCTTGTCTCCAGTGAAGAGCATAAAATCTGTTCTGTTCCATAACGCTCGATTTACAGATGAGTTGCAGTGCATGAATTAAGCCATTTTCCAATAATCACAATAATTAAATTTATGTATTGCTATATGACAATTTATACAATATTTTATTTCAAACTATAAGAATAATATTTATTAATATTATAAAAAAATATTAGACATAGAAAACACTTGCGAAACACGTAAATCCGAGTAATGAACCACAAGCTTTCAATCTCCACCTATTCATCACCAGTCCCACTCAAGCCGCGATGCCCCAACAGCCGCAATTCTTGAACCACTTCCTTTGACGACGCGCCTTGCAAATGCGTGAGACAGCCGCAGCCGGCTTTTGACGTGGAGGGGCGGGCGAGGAGAGCCGGAGAGGGGTGGGGCAAGGCGGAGGGGGGGGAAGCAGGGCGGGGCGGGGATGGCGCGGGCGAGTCTTGGGCGGGGGGGGGGGGGGGGGGGGAGGAAGTCTTGGGCGGTGCGACGCGGGGTGCTCGAGGGGGCGGGGCGCGGCGGGGCGGGGCGGGAGCAGGTGACTTCTCCAGCGGGGCGTGAGGCGCTTAGCCCCCTTCTTGCCGGACAGCAGCCAGTTTTACCCCCGCGCGCCCCGCCGCCTCGGCCGTGTTTTCGCCCCGCCGCCGTGTCCATTGTGCTGCTAAGAGGATTATCTGCGGGTAAATCTAAGGGGCGCGGGGGTTAGGCCAAGAGGGCTTTGAATTCCAGATCAAGGTACATTTGTGAAGGGGATCAAGGAGGCCATGAAAAAATTAGAGGAGGTTGGCGAGGGGAGAGTGCGCCGGCGGCGAGGCGACGACGGAGCACAGTGGGCGGATGCCGGATGCTTAGGGCTCACTCTGTGCTGTTGGGGATTTCGGAAATAACTTTGTGGCCATATGAAATGAATTGATCTCACTACATCAATGTAACAATCTTTATATTCCAGTGAACAAAACAATAGTCAGATTTCTTGCAAAAATAGATATAACTCAATAAGCACTTGGAGCACAACAAGTAACTGAGAGCAAACTCTTCGAGAAATTCTAACCTAACGGTTAATGGGCAACTTCCTGGTTAAATGAAAAAATCTGAAATGGGTCAATCGAAAGTATTCCCTTTGAGCCCTTTTAATTTTTTCTTTTTCGAATCTCTGCTGTCGTCATTGGAACAGAGATGCACGACAATAAGTACAAAGTCAATTTATTTATGTATTAACATGGTATTATATTTAAAAAATTGGTGATTGTAACTTAAGCCGTAATAAATACAAATCGTACAGGAAACATCAAAACCCTGAAATTATTTAAAAAAGAAGGAAAATGGAACAGAGGTCGTGAGATAAACTGGTCAGAACCCAGTGGGAGAATTGTTACCTTTAATGAAACTTCATGTTGTCGTGAAACATTGCTTCTAATGACGTATTAGCAAAAAGAAATCATTTTGTAGAACTAAAAACGGTGTAGAAAATACCACAAACCCTATTCTGCGGGAGAAAGTTGTGCGTCCTCACACGGTGCGCTTCCGGCCACTGGGCGAGGGCGGGCCTGGGCGTTGGGAGGCGGCCGGTCTCCCGCAGCCACGTTGCCAGGTAGTCGGGTGGGCGCGCGCCCTGTCCCAGAAAGTCGGCGGCGGCTCCTGGCTCCGCTCGCCTGCCCTCGCGGGGCCGGGGCCGGGTCGCACCGCGCCGCACGGCTTCGGGCTCGAGCTCGGGCTTCGTCACGAAAGCGCACGCCCCTCCCCCTCCACGGGGGTGGGGGAACGGGGCCTTCCGCGACTCGTGTGGCTCCCGAGTAGCCGCCGTTAATGAAGTGGTCATACGGTTTGTAGGTGGGACGAGAGGGGGAAAGTATGGTGGGAGATAGCGAGTCTTAGACATGGCAGCCCGTGTTGCTGTGAATTTTTGTTCAATAGTGGTAGTACACTCTCGCGTAGACAGAACAGAAAGAGGCTATTGTTCGAGTTCTCCAGAATTTTCTGCGTGATAGCTCCACGCTGTGGCGTATTTAAGCAATTTTATTTTGGGAGTATCCTCATCCCGCTCTGATCTACCCCGGCCGTGATACACCGGCGCCTGTTTTTCTCCGTCTTGTCCGATGTCACCCTGCCGTGTCCCACCCGTCCAACTTGTCCCTCCTCAACTGTCCCTTCGACGCTATCTCACCTTCCTCACATGGACCGACCATCCCGCTCCGCCCATCCCCGTCTCGCCCAGCCCAGCCCCTCCTGTGTTTCCTACGATCATCTTTGCTAACACCATTGTTGCTATGGGCACATGTAAAATGTTGCATTGTTGCGTACTCCCAGCTAACTTCCAGTAACAATTGACCTTCAGTAAGTCAAAGTTCAATTCCACTAATGTAATCTAATTCCACTTGTAATTAATGAAACTGCATTTGGAAGGAAATTGTATAGGCACTGAAATACGTCTTATTGACGTTGATGGATTTACTCACTGATTTCGAGGAATTTGAAAAAAACTCAAAAAGTGCACATTTAAATTTTGTTTTCAGGATCATGAAAGGTAGATGGAATAGTAATATTTCAAAATTCAATGTAAATCCTAATTTTTCTCATAGTTTGAAGGCCCAAAATTTCATTACGATCAGAAAAAGAACTTGAGATTTGCATAGACGACATAGCATCTAAACAAAAACATACATACATTTTTATTTACATAAAAGAAAACAATTATCTGAGAAAGGTAGCATAAATAATGCTGCTCAAAAGCCTCTACCTTTCAGTGAAAAACCCTCATCGAAATTGTCCCGAGATTAGTCCGGACAGACAGAGAACAATGTAAAAAGAAGAAAATTAGTTTTTTATCACACAATTATAAAATGGCAATTGTATTGAAATCGCAATCAGACACTCCGATTTTACTTACTAGATTTGATAAGTAATTCAATTTAATGCACTTAAAATAGGGTAAACTAATTGCTGGAATTTAATATTATGTAAGGTTCGATTAAAAGAAGTAGATGACTACGTCCGAAGGACATCTCTGGGGTTTTCGTGAAACCTGACGATGAGAACGTGTTTCAAGTAGAGGCAATTTATATTTTAAGAAAATCTCAACGACTGTTTCAAACGGCCCTAATCCTCAGAGATAGCGGCAATGCTGGATATGAACAAATAAGCTGATAACAAACATATCGATTGATGGTGACATTCGCGGTTTCCGGTTCCATTTCGTTTTTCCACTGCACTGTTCCATTTCAGTTTTCGCTAATGAAGTTACTGTGTTTTTTACCGACTGTTCTGATTCCATTTACTAAACAAGATTGTCGATTTCTGGTAAATATGCGGTTTCCTGTTTCTTTCGAGTCTTTCACTGTACTGTTACCTTCCCTGTTTGGCTAATGAAGGTACTGTGTTTTTACCAACGATTGTACTTGCATTTTCTTGAATATACTATATAAATGCTGTTTCCAGTTTTATTCCAAAATTTACGAAATTTATTTTTATCAAATTTTTAAAATTTATTACTGTAAAACTAAAAGTAAGTGTATCAAATATCGATGTATTGTCCATTTCAGGTAGGTGGTGTCGATATTTCCACGGAGAAAGTTGACAGTTGCTTTGGTATCTTGAAAGCCAAATGTGCTGGAACGGACTTGAATTTATTTAGAAGTCTTGAAATCAAAGGAATATTTGATTAAGCTTAATATTATCTTAAGCTTTTTCGACATAATGGTTTCACTGACAGTCATGTTCTTCTGTAAATGCGTTTCTAAAAGATTTAAACTTGCCAAACTAGTGAGAATGCGTGCCGTTCCAAAACGTTTCCTTCACCAAGGAAACATTTATTAAAATAACACGACTTAAAACTTGAATTCTTATCAAATAATTACAAGTAAGAAGAAACGCATGAAAAAAAATTGAAAAATGAAGAATAATTCGAAAGAGGCATCCTTTACTTTCTATGCACTGATATCCAATTTCTTGAAAGCGCCACATTAGACGCCGTGTCAAAAAGTCATAATAGTAATAATACAAAATTGTTGATATTGCTGAACCAAGGAATCAGAACGTCGAAAACAACGAGGCGGAGAAAAGGGGTTAAATACAGGACTTTGGAAATCGTGACCAGTCAAATGTGGGGCGTAAAAACACAGGTCGTACAGTTATCGGAGCTCTGAGATTTGTTCCGCAAAATCTGTGATAGAGTATGCCTACACTGCCAGGTCATTCAAAAGACTGGGATATTCATAACATCACATTATTGGAAACGGCCCATATTTTGTGGAAAGTATTGTAGAGGCACACAGTCACTAGATATGCCCCTTAGGAGGCTGTTGCAACCTGGAGTAAATTAGGAATTCTGCTGGCACCTAACATCTTTAACGGTGAGTTTAGAGAACAATACTAATGATAATATTAATAATTACATTATTTAAATCTATTAAATTATATTAATACTACTACTACTACTACTTATTATTATTATTATTATTATTATTATTATTATTATTATTATTATTATTATTATTATTAACATGCACCATACAACTTACTTTTATGCAACAACAATCTACTTGCACTAAAAGTATTCTTATTTATTTTTGTAGTGATCATAATTCATATTACCTCCCCCGGAAGAAACATTTTAACTGCGACACTTCTGTAGATTTGACCCCACGTCTTTCCCTGTTCAAATATTTGTGGAACTGTATGGTAAGTGTATGAAAACTGGGTTACTTTTTTTCGATCTACACATTTTTCAGAACATTTTTTAAATACGAAACACCTAATTCTCGTAACACCAAATTATCTACTTTTTCTTTCGCAAGAATTAAGGTGGCGTCTAATGTCATGTATTACAATCCCAAGTCATCTTCCACAAGTCCTACATCTGAATGTGTCTTGATAGTATAGGATTGATGTATCAGTTACTTGACTGAATACGAGTGTAATTCAGGACAACATTATATTCTGTAAAGGATACTTTCTCAGAATAACATTCAGTTTACGAATAGAATCTAATTTACCACAATACAAAAAGCATTGCTTTTATTAACATATTATTCATTATTGAGAAATGAAAAACAGGAGCTACGATAGAAGTTTTGTTCTCAAGCGATTCCATATAGTTCATATGTAAATTTACTGTTTAACTTCACTGAACCTAGCCGAATAGCATTTTTATTTCTCTTGGTATCTGTGAATTTGTGTTTATTCTTTTTATTTTCGCAATGAAATGAAAATGATTTCTGAGGAACACTAAAACTTCCCACTTGTCGTTTGCAACAAAAATACGACAATTATTCTTATCTTCTTATCTATATTATACTCTCATTCAAGGCCGACAAGATTATCTCTTCGTAGGAGTATTTTACGAGAAAACAAAATCGGTGTATGAAGGAATACTCGACCATTTAAAAGGAAGATTGGGTCTGTTAAACTTTACACGCCTTTTTAGCCTGCATATATTTTGGCAAGGTAACTTTTTTCCTCCAGGGACACTCAAATCAACCAAAGTTACAAACAAAAATATTGGAGAAAGGGAATCTTCACGGATTGTGGAATATTATTTCTGCTGGCAATAAGTAATTCAAACGAATTGGGAAATTCTCACTAATTACTTATTTAAATGAGTCTGATGTATGGAAACTTTTTTAAAAAAATAAAGGATCATTGCAAGTCCTGTGAGGAATAAAAAAAGTGAAACCTACGACTTTTTTCTTCGAGAATGCTATTGTATGTTTATGGCGTTATTGGGTTGGTAGTTCGATTTCGCCGGCCAGCTACTGGTGTCCCCTATGCCTGGGTCTAGTTAAATTCCCATGTTCCGGGGTAAGAGCGACATGAGACGAACATGACATATTCTCTTCACGGAAACTAGCAAGATGCGCTTGTTCGAACTTTTCTTCGTCACACAGCTACAGAATCAGAGACGATTTTAAAGGAGAACTACAACTCAATTTTTGCCTCGACCGGGAATCGAACCTGGGACCACAGCATGGAAAGCTAGTACGCTGCCCATGAGCCATCCCAGAGAAGAACGCTATTACGTCAAACATTCTCGCGCGCGCTTTTATGTGTGTTCAAGATCCCTGAGGATATACTACGAATTCATTTTTAATGTCTAAATATATATAGTCTCTGCGATTCGATGAAATGTATATTAGAATAGCTCCGTAGATAGGAGGATTTTTCGATAACTAGCTGAAGATAATCGCGCGTAGGTTGTTTCATACGAAGCACACGAGAAAAAGTCGCGGCCACGTATCGATTTTATGTGAAATATTAAATTCTATGAAATACCAAATCGGTGAGGACAATCAGGAACATTTCTAATCTATTTTAATGATAGGTAGGAACGCGATAATAGGAATACCAACGACATTCCACAGACAACATTCGGCTGATTCAACCGAGAAGTCATTTCAAGACATTGTAGTAAGCTTACGAACTCTATTCAAAACCGTACGGGTTTTCAATGTTTGTAAATAGAAAAAGTAATTATTCATGAGCTCAATAGAAGTTGTAAATATATAGGAATAGATGTTAATTTTTTATTGTTGAGAAAGGCTGATCATATATATTAGTTGCCATCAATTAATAAATGGTTTTAAATTTAATTGGTGGTAATAATAGAACTTCCAGGAATGGTGATTCTGTATAGAATTACACGTCCACATGCAACAGGTTAGGAGTAAAATTATGCATGTCGAAACCCATAATTAAATTGAAAGTAAAATTAATAAATTAATTATGAGAATAGCAGGACAACGGTAGAAATAACAATATTAATAATAGCAGTGGAAATAATCCCCTGCATAATATTACATTTGTTGTAAATAGTATCCAAATTTAGCAACAATAAAAATTTCGAAAATGTGAAAATGTTTACAAATGTGACGCGAGGTCAACGCGAGGCATGAGATGAAATATTTTACAATATTAATAATTTTTATTGTATAAACCAAAGCTTTTCCGATAGTACACGGGCGTTTGTTTGTAGAATGTATTTGCTCTCGAGTTTTTAAAGAAATACATCAACGACAATACAATACGGAATAAGCAAGATAAATGTCCCAGCCATTATATAAAATAACATCAATTTGTGTAGTTGAAAGAGTTATCTTATTTAATCAAAAAAAGCCACAAGTTAACTCAAAATCCCTCAAACATGTTCATAATAAAATAAAACTCATTCCCTCACCTGAATATTTCGGTCGTATCTGCGAACTTTTCTTGACCTGGCTGTACAATTCCAGCTCCTCTTAGCTGACTTATGTAAACATACGTTTGCTTCTGTGTACATACGCCGCGCGCACAAGAAACCACATTACCGTCTCTCCCTTTCTACAGATAAGCCGCAAATAAATATTGAAAGTAAATCCCGGTCTCAGTGGGCACGTTTTCCTTCCGACCTCCATGTGTGTGGTGCCTGGAACTAATATCGTTGTCTATTCTAATCTCACGGCTTACCGCCCACTGTGCGTTTTTATCTTCGAAAGAAATGTTTCATGAACACGTTGGATATCTCGCTGCGAGGGGTATCGTGAGAATCCTGGCCGTGAGAAGATCCCTAAAAACTGTTCGTTTCGTAGCCAAGCTTCATGCAAGAAAATTATAAATACTGTATGTATTGTATCAGTTGTACTGAGTAGTAGTAACAAGTCTTTTAGTAACTTCCCAGGTACTCGTATCGAGTGCAATATGTCATTGATACTGCAATATGCACTTTCAAAAAATCAAAGTTCATATATTTTGCGTATAGAATCATTAAAACAAGTCGTTATGGCCTTTCATGTACACACTATTAGTCGTTTCTTGACATTACAAGGAAGATCGAACTCATCAAAGTTAGGAAGCAAAAGTGTGTCTGAGAATTATTTAACAAGAGTGAAATACACAGCACCGCTTCATGGTCTAATAACCGCTCTTTTTCATTCTAAAATGAAGGAGAGAGAGTAAGAGAGAGGGGGGAGTGACTGTGAAAAAGGGAGGGAGAGAGAGAGAGAGAGAGAGAGAGAGAGAGAGAGAGAGAGATGTATTAAATATGTACATTATTGAGGATTTGGAAAAAAGTCATTGAATGATATACATTTATTTATTCGATGTCGTGTATCTTGCCCTCGAATTTTTGTTCTGAGCGTTCTGTAGTAAAATCAATGGCTCTCCAACATCAATAGATGTATACCTAAGTTGAAACTCGAATAAATTGATTAGCCCTTTCATTAAATTAATTAAAACTCTGATCAACATATTGTTAGCTTACTTTGCTATCTGTGTTGTTTCCTACTAACGAATATTATGACAATACGGATACACATATCTTCGCTAGAAAAGAGGCCATATAGCTAACTTTTCTGCATCGCCCAAACAACACAGCGTTTTCATGAAGAAGAAGAGGACGGTTAAATAGTCGCTCAACTCCGATGATTTTACAAGAAGCGGTGCTTCAACGCTGCTTTCCGAGTGCGTTGGTTCAGAATGAAATGGACAATGCGGAATTCTATGGAAGAAGTTGCCAGCGAGACGGTGCTCAGCGGGCAGCGTTGTTGACCTGCGTAAAGAACCGGTTTGTAATTTGCTCGCCCCCTCCCCGAAATCATAGCTAGGCATTTATTGGATCCACAAGAAGAGAAGACCGCCCGAAGGACTTCTCAGACGAAGGGGTTATTCGATGAAGCTTTTCTCCGAAAATCCTACGAGGGCTGCAGACAATGACATTCGTATTGATAATAAGACGTGAACGCTGTTCGCAGGAATATAACAATATAGGAGAATAATAATAAGATAATTGGATTCAGGATGGGGCAAGTCGTTCACCTTTCGTACGCCCATTTCTGACGAATGGAAAATGAATTACCTGCCTATGGTTGTAAGTTCGTTGGGACCACGTTGATGTACAAAAAATAAAATAGAGATGTTTATATTCGTTTTATAACCTATTTGTTTTGTGGTCAGTTCATTCATTTTGTTTTCTAAGTTCTAAAAGTAGTAAAGCTTAATGTTTGATTCAATACAATACTTAATATTAGTTGGTAATAAGAACACATTCGTAAATCATACTGCGTGTTAAAGACTGAAAATGACTGAATAAAAGTTAATATGACAAAATATCAACGTATAACTCCTCATTTGTATCAACGCATTCTGTGTTTACTATAGACACAATCTAATTTACATTTTAATTAATTAATTTACAATCAATACAATTAACTAAAAACAAAACATTTTTAATTGCGATATTCCTTACACGCTTTTATTGCGCTATTGGGATATTAATTCAGAAGGAAAATAAAGTCTACAATGTTTACGTAGTATATAATATTCTCTTAAAAAGTTAATAATGAAGACAATTTAGAGCATCAAGAGTCTAGAATTATATTCCAAAGTTGTCTTTTATTGAAACCAATTTAACGTCAAAAACGAAAAGTTTTCAAATTGAATCAGAAATTAAAGAGTTTAGATATTCCTGCGAACTAATTGTTTCATTATAACTTCTCAAAGATAACAACGTCAAAGCGTATATACACAATCCCTCCATCGGCTTTATTTACCGTCGGTTCCTTTAGTCGGAGAAACACGTAAGTAAAATAGCGGGCCCGAAGAAACCAGATCAGAGCTCGAAGTCCGGCGTACCAGACACCTCCGCCAGCGGACGCGGGCGGTAAGCAGCGTGTCGCGCGAACAAAAGAGGAATCTATTACACCGGGGAACGGGCGGCGAGGGCGGCGAAGCCGGCGGGGGCGGCCAAGGCGGGGAGGGGGGGGGCGGCGGTCGGGGCGGGGCGGTGCGGTGGCGGTGGCGGTGGCGGTGGCGGTGGCGGTGGCGGTGGCGGTGGCGGTGGCGGTGGCGGTGGCGGTGGCGGTGGCGGCGGCGGTGGCGGTGGCGGTGGCGGTGGCGGTGGCGGTGGCGGTGGCGGTGGCGTTGGGGCGGCGGCGGCGGCGGTGGCAGCGGCGGCGGCGGTGGCGGCGGAGGCTGCGATGGTGGCGGCGAGGGCGGTGGCAGAGGGCGCTGTTGCGTTTCCTCCTATTAACCACGCTATCGTGAATAAAGTTATTGTCGCTTCCTGCCCCGCGTCCGCTACGGGCGCCGCCGCGGTTTAACACAAGGGCCGGCGGGGGGGACAAAAGCCGCGGATTAGACGCGCGGGTTGCAGCCGCGCCGGCGCACCCGACCGCGACGCGCGCGCCGCGCCGGCGGAAGTGGCGGCGACGGAGGCGGAGAAGCGACAACGGAAAGAAGGAGAATGGAAAATGCTGGTAATTCAATAGAGATGGTTAGTTGAAGAAGGAATGGTAATGCCGACGGACCAGATAGTGGAAGAAGGATTGATTGGTAATGCGGGCGAAGACATTGGCGAAATTCGAAAGGGAAATACGGCGTGGTGATCATTGAAGTAATAACAGCCCGGAAAGAAAAAAGAAAAAGCGTGAAAATAGGAAGCGAAGGAGGGGGAGGGATAACAATAATACTAATTAAATTAATAATAATAACAAGAAGAAGAAGTAGAAGAAAATGAGAAATGCCTTATGTCTAATGAGAAATAAGCAGAAATTAAAACAATGTCGATTGCCATAAGAAATTTCTTGTACCGAAATCACGATGTCTAATTAATCAGTGGCCGCTCTCAGGCTCATTCACATTTTTTTCAGGTTGGAATATGTAAAACAATGCATTCTTTCAGGGTATACATTACAATTATATAATTATTGAAGTCCTAGAGACATGCCTTAAATAAGGAATCATCGAAAACTTTAAATTTACTTCATAAAAGAAACCCTAGGAATATATAGCAGCATATTCATGTCTTTTTTAAAAAATACTAACATGCAAGTTTTTTTAGCGTAATGAAATGAAGGTTTTTAAAAGCATAGCATATAAAATATTTTTAGCAAACAAATTTCTTTAGCAAACAAACCAATTAATTAAGATTTATTGGCCTCAATGCAGAATTGTGGGAATTCTGATTGGATGTTGTTGACGTTCTTATAAGAAGAAATAAAAGAAGTCATCTTAAGGTCATATATATCAACAACATATGATATGTTGCCGAAGATGACTTCTTTTATTTCTTCTCAATGCAGAATTCGTGCGATTCCTGTTTTATTTTATTTTTTTATTGTAGAAATAATACAAGAGAACATTTTCTCTGCGAAAGCACTCCCAACTGTCTTGGGTTCTGATAATTAGATATAGATACACTTCAATATCTTACCGATCACTTGAAAATCGTTCGCCGATGTGTTGTGCTCGACTATACTGCTACTCTGAAACAAGTGTTTTACTTCTGACATACAAACGTGTAAATGAAAATAAAAACAACATAATATTAATTTAAAATAAAAATACACAAACCTGTCGGCGAAAAAACTGAAAATGAAGAGAAGTACTGTTTCCATCACACGATAATCCCCAACACGTCAATATGGATCGTGTACAGTAAGTAGGTATTCCGTCCAAGGTATTCTGTCACACAAGATTTCGTAGAATTATTGCCACCAGTGGCACGCAACACGATAGAATCACAATGCGTAGAATGCGTGAATACGTTTTGCTTCTCAAGGCCAGAGTACTTGCATGCCGCCCGGTCTCCGCTCCAGACGCGCAAGAACTTAACCTCAGAGAAGCTGCTTCGATCACGTGCGTGATGGTTCGCCGATAGCGATCTCGAGTTAAGCTACCCCTGCACTTTCCAATGGCCATTTACATTAACCAAGGCTCCAAGAAATTCCTCCTTGCGTCGAAGGTGTATCATTTGTTTGAAATTTAAAATTGTCATAGGAGGATAAGCTTATAAAGAAATGGAACTTGCAGTCGTTAAGTATTTTCGTATCGTAACGAACTTCATGTCTTACATTGATATGTTATCGAAAAGTTAATAACATATCACATTTTTCTCAAAATGTTCAAATTGCGGTCACTTAATATGAAATATGAGCGATGGAAAACTGATCATGGAATTTTGTATTCAAATATTTTTAGATTCTTATTTTTTATTCTCCGTGCACAAAAGTTCATTTTTTATATTTCGTGTAGAGAATCAATTTGACTTTATTGATGTTTAATGTTTAATTATGCTGCACTTGGATACTTTTCGGGAGCCATTTCTCACAAAGAAAAACAAATGTAAACATTAATACCAGTTACTTACACAATTTCAAGTATTGTATTTAAATGTTACTTCTTAGAAACACAAAACATAAAGCCATTTTAAATAATTAATATTTCATCATTATGTATTTGGAATTTTATACATGTAGTTACATTCCTTAAAATTTTTAAATTAATGAAAAATGAGATGCAACAAAAAATTGACAAAAATCTTGTTTCTTAACTAAGGAATGAACGACATGGCAATCTATTTCCATTTTTCATGTGATTTACATTTCATTAAATGATAGTACGGGGAAAAAAAAAAAAAAAAAAGAAAAAATACGAGCTCTTATTTTTCAGTACTAATTTAATTGAATGGTGTTTGCTGAAACCCTATTCAATCACGTATAAAATTAGACATTCAATCACAGTCGCAATAAAATGAGACGAGAAGCAGAAGCTGGAAACGATGTATTTGCTGCCACAGTTACAATGTGGCAATGTCATGTGGGAAGCGTTTCGCTAAGAAGACAGACTGCGACAAGTTGCTAAGGATACGGTAACCTTGTGCGATCAGCAGTCTCTGCGCACGGAGGCTGTGTGCGAGAGTTGCGTACAAGATCATCTGGAGATCACAACGGATGCAGTAACAACGATGCTGAAATAGTCAGCAGTGCGACTGTAGACGATTTTTCTGTCTTTCCCTCCAAAGCCTAAAACATTGATTGCAGTTTTTTCTTGCAATAAACTCACCCTCTTTTCTTTTGCAACGTTACGGAAATGTAAGTTCAAAATTGTGTGAAAGAAATCCAGTCTTACTGCCTGGATTCCCAAGCTAAGGAAGACAATAATTAATATCAATATCAATGATAAAAATAATAAATTACGTTGATGATCAGAATAACATAAATCGTACTAATAAGCATTGCCAGCATGTAATAAACTGGGTTACATAATAATTATTTATCCAAGAAATGACAACCAATAAGCAAGCTTTCCTGATGAAAGTTGGTTGTTTTAAGTTGATTTAAGTTGATGAAAGTTGGTTGTTCAAGTCATTCCGGTCATAAATAATTAAAATATGATTTTCTAAATACAGACGTAAAGAAAATTGTGAGAATAATGTTAACTAGCTGGACCCATGTGACCATATTAATGATGATGATGATGATGATGATGATGATGTGAGCCCGTTGCATTCCTAAAAGGGCAAGGGCCTCCTGTCAGAACACAGGGGTGGTTCTGCTCAACTCTTAAGTGACAGTCCTTAAGAGATTTTTAGTTTTTACACGAATATTTACACTTGAACTATTTACACGCACTTAATCACATATTTAACTTCCTTTCACTAATGCTGTTTGTAATTTGTTTCTCTTGAGCCTTCCATGTTTCTCTGTTCCCTGCTATCCTTGGCCAAATGTTGCCATGTGAATATATTACACTTTGCAAAACATTATTTTAAGTGAAAGAGCTTCTTACTGGATCCCAACTTCGAACGGGCAGCTCCTGTACCGTAGGATAAAGCATTATTGACCCGTCTTATTAATGCTACTCATGCATTATAGGATGAGAGTATACAGAAGAGCTACGTCTTGAAAAATGTAAAAGAATGTTCGAAAGTGTCTCATATTGAAGAATACTACTTAATGAAACTTAACCTGGGACCTGCGGATGATTTCTTGCATGTTTTCCCACATACCCCCCCCGGACGTCCTCCGCATGTTGCCCCACATGATACCGGCATTTTTTCAGAATGTTGCCCGGCATGTTCCTCACAAGTTCTTCGCCTTTTCTCACGACCTCTCCTAGAACGTCCAAAAAAGTCTCGTTTGGCACATTTCGGCATAAAAACGTCAAGTGGCAAGCTTTACAGGTCCATGTAAAACTGATTCTAAGAGTCTAGGGCGCATCGTTTCCGAGTTAATCTCGCAGGTGAATTGCCAGTGTCATGTGCACCTAATTTCCCATTTATGTTGTAATCTGCAAACTTCTGTTGTTGTTTTTTCTTAAATCGTTTTCACACAAGACCCCAGGGTTAATTGTATCCCTGGTTTCCTATAAATTGTCAAAAACCATTACCTTTCCTCAGCAGAAACGCTTGCGCCTCAAGATCAACGGCAAGAAGTCTGCCCAAGTCAGCTTCACTCTGAAGCACAAAACATGTCCACCTATAAAAATCGGATCGTAACCTGTTCCTGAAAATAACTCGACAAAATATCTTGGACTTACTCTGAACATAAGACTGTCATGGAAAAAACATATCAAGAATAAAAGAAAAGAATTAGACCTAAAACTTAGAATGTTAAACTCGCTACTGGGAAGAAAATCATCTTTCAGCATTGCAAACAATGTAATTGTGTACAAAGCGATATTAAGACCAGTCTAGACATATGGCATACAACAATTTGAGGAACAATTCAAAATTCTAACATTGAAATATTACAACGATTCTAGTCAATAGCCTTAAGAAAATTTGTAAATGCCGTCTGGTACGTAACGAATACAACATTACACAAATATTTACAGATCTAAACAATAAAAGAAAAAATCAACGAGATCAATGCAAAATACCTACAAAGACTACATAACCGTCCAAATATTCTAGGTATCAACTTACTAAAACAATAGTGGCACCACTAGAAGACTTCAACGACATCATACTTTAGACCTTACATATGAACTGTAAATTGTTCACTTTATAAATGTTGTGTTCTATTTATTTATCATTGTATATATCTATAATTGTATATATTTCAAATGAAATCAAAAATTTAGTGCAGATTGTTAACTGTTAATGTTGTGACATTAGTGGAGTATGATCAATAGACTTTACTCCTCTCAAGTACTAGTTTACACAAATAAATGTAATTTAGCCAAATGTTTTTTCACAAAGTAAAAAATAAAATATAATTAAAAAATCCTTCCTGAGCATATTATATTCAGGATATAGCAATACCAACAACAATAAAAAAATTAACATTTTCCCTTTCGAGTTATTGGCGTTACATATCATGTCCAAGATCACAGCATTGATTAGGACGCCAATTGACTTATTAGAAATGATATTTCTTCGTTAATGCATGTAGAAATTCAAAAAACTAAAGGAATCAAGGTTTGAATTGAAGCTAGCGATATTGATGTGATTGAGTTGACGTTGCATCTCAATAAGTTCATATCATGATCCCTGAAATAGCGGTTATTCCACTCATCCCGAGGTTGAGCTCATAAATCTAGTTTTTCAATTGCATGCTCATTTCGAGGTTACTGAACGGGGGGGGGGGGTCAACAGGAAACCTCTCGTGAGGAACTCGAATAAACGTAGAGAATGCTAACATTGGGAGCAACTAATGCTGTTGTGAAGGAATTCAGTCCAGCATTTGTAGAAAAAGAAAGTTAAGAATAATTAAATCCTGCCAGCATGTCTGTTGGTAAGCAACTTACCGATTTTATCATTTAAGGGTGGAATGTTATTGAAGATGAAAGGTGAAAATGATTAAGAATGAAATTTAATATAGTTTTCCCCTCTCAAGTTCTCCAAAGTTAGCATAAACTTTATCCCCTATTCCTTGCATTATCCATCCTCCCATCATTTATGCTTCCCCATCATCTTAAAATACATCTCCTTCAGCAACTAGAGATTTCGAAACAAATTCCTTGGGAAAATAACAAATTATGTTTAATTTATGCAAGTCCCACCTGCATAGAGACCTCTTTGATTTATTTATACACGAGCTGAAGTCTATTTGACGACTTCCTTCCGCTCGGAATTCGCTTTCCATCTCATCGGTATAATCGCCATTCAATATCCTTGAAAGGAATCCGAATTGTGAACCCGCAAATGTTCTGTAGCGCGTACATCTCCTTTACTTCTAAATGCGGAGCATTTTCGCTCTCATCTAAGTACGGACAATTTTATACGTATCTTCTAGTTAAGAATAAAGAGGGACTCGGTAAGATAACCTCACACAAATATATTTCATTCTTTTCAGTAAGATCACCTCATACGAATATATTTCATTCTTTTCAATTGTTGTAAACACAAAAATAAATCATGTGACTAATAAGATGAACTGTAAAGTAATAAAAATATTAAATAGAGAAATCTGGTATAGCAAAGATTTATCAAGTGTTTCTAAGTATATCTAAGATGGAATATAATCTATTGGATGGGTGACAGTGATGGAATTCGCGCCCATTGTAACCTAGACTTAAGGCTTATTGCATATCTAAAGATTGTGCAGATAACGTCGCTGTAACTGAACAATTAATGCATTATGATTTATCATTATGTAGTATTAGTCTGTCCTTGCGCATGTAGCTATTGGCCGATGAACATCGTGGCCAGGATTTTTGTAGCAACGAACAAAGTTAGCTCAGAGACAGCTTTCCCTTACCTCTGCAGCAATAATAATAATAGTAATAATAATAATAATAATTATTATTATTATTATTATTATTAACTCTGACGGTGGTGGATTTTCGATACTAGTTATATAGCTACGTCGAATTCAGCCACTCTCTGGAAGAGAATTCTAGCGGTCGGCTGCTCTGATCGGTAGTTTTCCGTTTTTTTCACGGATAAATTCCAGGTGAATGCCGGAACAGATCTAATGAAACGGACGACGGATCGCACCGATCTTTCTTTCTTCGCGTTCATGTTCTCCCCTCCCCTTACACACAAACACATAATACATTACCCTCACTACATGTCCACACACAACGGGAGTTCGGTTGGCAACTTATTTGTAGCAATAATAGAATGTATTTACTTAATGCTTAACACAGCACATAGCATTGCTGAAAAAGAGATGAAATGGCCATTAGGCTCTAAATCAACTTGACCTATTCAAATGAAATGAACTTACAAAAGAAATAAAACACAAGTGTTCACTGTAGTACGAAGTAGTATCAGTGCTCCATCAGCGCAGGATAGCACTCGACTGCTCACGTCGTCTTTGAAGGGGTTTCCCCATTTGCGCCGCTCTTTTTCCGTGCAGTGCTGTCAGCAATTCTGTTAGCAGAACACACAACTAGATTTTCAGTGTTAAAACCCCGTAAGACATGACGTCCTCCTCACTTACGCGCAGACAAGCCTCTCGGAGGACATCGGCATCTGTTCTTCTGTGCGCTGCGCCTTGCGGAAGTTCGCCCAAACACACGCAAAGAAATGGGTGTTTGTTGATTAGCGAAATATTTGAAATAGTTTGTGCTAAAAACGTTACATTCTGCTTTGCAAAATAATAATCTATATATTTAAAAAAAATAAGGTATTCTGCCATGGCTTCGTTTAGAGCTTCTACTGAACAGGTTGTTGTATTTTTTCTTTTAAATGAAAGAATATGATCCCTAGATGTGTTATAAGATATTGTTTGTGTTGACTCACCAACATTTACGGTGTAAATTAATTAATTAAATCATTCTTTAATAGTACGCTTATCAATAGTCAATTGTTTTCTTTCAAAGGATGGCAGATTCAAAATCGATATACATGAGTCCATAGATGTGAGTCCACGCTGCTTGATGTTTTGTTTTGATTGTTGGGATTTGCTTACAATTCCTCAAGGGTGTAATAATTCCTTCTGTGTAATAATTGTATTGTGGTGTTGACAGTTTGCATGTATTTGCTTCTGTGGTGTATTTTGTAAAGAACATTCCCACTGTGGGTTTTGCTCGGTTGTAATACTTTAGTGAAGTTGTTTACAGGTTATGTCGAATTCCGAATCGTTGTCCACGCGCCTCAAAAGAAGCAAACGTACATTAACTGGGCGCAGGGAAAGTCAGCGTAGGTGTCGTGATAGTGAGGTCATTTCGTTTTCTATTGGGTCATTGTCTATGAAATGTCAGTTTTGTTCTGCTTTGTACTTTCCATGAGAGAGAAATTCTGCAAACGATTTACTGTGTTTTGCTTAAATGTGAAAATAAGTATCCTTCGAGCAATATGCCAGAAGAAATCAAACAGTTGTTTATAGGAGATGATGACACATCAAAAAACTTTAGAAATAATATCCTTCAGTATACTAGCGCTGTATCTTTTGTGCCTATATTGCATTGCCATCTGGTCATGGGCCATACGTGTTCAAAATTCTGGGAACTCCTCATCACAGAATATCTTCGTTATACCCTCAAGATCCAAAATGGAGTTGTGAATATTGTGAACATTAGTCTGGGTACAGTATTTAACATTTATCTCAGATCTCACCGTTAAATTTTGACGGTTTCTCAGTAATATCTTAATGTAAATTCACAAGCGATCGAATAAAAGGAGGTGCACGTGGTCTTTTGTATCTTAACATGAACCGCCACTGTTAGTAGGGTCGATTGTTTGTAGCGTCAATCTTTGTGTAAGAGTTGTTGAGATTGTTTATACTCTGTTGATTTCCAAAATAATATAATAGAATGACATTACTGTCAGTGAAATAGCTAGAATAGTAATATGTTTGGTGAATATAAAGTAATTAGCCAAGCCACGTGACTTACTCTAGCAGTGAAAGCAGTGACTGTATGGCTGTTGAAAATGACCTGGGCAATGCACGCCAAGCAAGGGTTAAATGCCAGCAGGGGTGTGCCAAATTAACTGAAATTACCAATCAATGCTATCTAAAGAATGCAGACTGCATCGTGAGAATCCATAGTTCATGAGGATGATTTGGATAAAGTCTAGTTTAATAGATAACGGCGATGGCGAAATCGATTTATTGTAAAATCACAAGTATTTGTAACAATGGCTTTTGTATTTGCATTTGCTTTGTTCAGTTCTGGACGAAGTATAATTGAACGTTTTGGAGCAGTAACAAAATAAGCTACAGCAGGCCTCTCGCTACTAAAAGATCTTGATTTTGGTCAAAGTGTCTCATCTTACTCGTTTAAGCTTTTCAAAAATATTAAGACATTTATCCTAAGATGATAATCCACATTTTCACATCAAAAGTGATGTAGTGGGAGGCTTGGTAAAGCTCATTAAGTTATTTCCTCAAACTCTTCAGTTGTACTCGAATGCACAGAAAGACAGCAACGTTGGTGAAGTACATGTTCGACACACAGGAATGACAATGGAGGTGCATCATTAGCTAGAGAAGTAGTTGAGACATGGAATCCGTTGAGTTGGCGCCGCGGAGACGGGGATTTGTGGCATAGTGGTTAGCTCATGCGGCTTTTATCGCTGGTGGAGGAAGTCGATTCCCGATCAATTCATGAGGAATTTATAGTGGACAAGAAAAAGCTTTGGATGGGTTTTCTCTGGGTTCTTTTGTTTCTCCTGCTTCTAAGACCACCACCTTCTATATCTTCATGCTCATGAGTAGGGAACGGATTTCCATGAAATTACATGTTTTTACAGGAACAATACCTGCATTCAATGATATGTTTTTGAGTTTTCAAGACATTCTGAATGAATTGGAACTATTTTTATTTTACATATTTTGGTATAATTACATATTTTTACATATTTTACCTACTACTACGTATTTCGTTATATTTTAATTATTTATACGTCAAAACGGAATATTTCAGATGTTCTTCTAGAATTACTTCTGTAGAGGTAGAACCTACTTTCAGCCACTCCGAATGCTTGTTAAGAATTGATTGGTGACATTGTATGCTCGGAAAATGCTAGTAGAGAACAATTTTAAACACAATAATGAATTTTATTTTACATATTTCCTATATTTTGGAAAAAATAAGTACATATGTATGTACATATTTTGCATTTTTTATTACAATAAAATCCGTTACCTACTCATGAGGTGCTACATCATTTTCATCATAATTATATCTCAACCCACAAGCCATACCGGCATCACCCGACTATGGTGATGTTGACATTTTATTGAGATCGATTATTATTACGGCCATTGTTCCAACACCCTGAAACTCACGCCATACGATAAGTAAACAAATAAATAATAAACATACCTAGCCTCGGGGACGATTTGATGAATACAGCTATAACTAGTGTTGATTCGACACGAGTTTTGAAACTCCGATGTTTGTAATTCCATTTGCTTGACGGTTGGTAACGCAAGGATAATCGGAAAGGAACGCGGATGGAGGCAACATCATTGATGTTGATTGTTAGTGTAATGCAACATTGTCAGAGGAGACATCTGGTATAACTTACGCCGGTATGCCAGAAGCAGTAGTTGAGATGCAAGTGGTGGCCTCTGAGCTGGAGGCTTAGCGCCAAAGTCACCGAATAGGTCTGTGTATAAGTCACCAACAAACCAGATTTGTAGCAAAAACACCCCACTGCATCACGGAAGCAATCATGGTAGTAGTTTCGGAAAAGTTAAGTGTTTGCTTCAATAGGTACAACGATAGACGATACAGATTCATCGCATGATTATGATGATCAGAACAATGTGGTGGCTCTAATGGATCTTGCTCCGTTGACTGCTACACAAACAGTACTCGTAATTGTTCTAGAGGGTAGAATACAGCGCCGGTGTGTTTATGACGGTTCTACGATGTTGACAACGGAGGCTCATCACGAACTGTAGAAGTTGCTGAGACGACAAATAATGGGCATTGAACTTGTGGTGGCGATGGAACGGTGCGGATTCCAATAATGTCAGGAAATCAGTTTAACTTCTCAATCAACTTCTCAAAATACTGCCTCCATTCTGGAAACGCAACGTTTATAAATATGATAAATTTGGAAAAGTTATATTGATTCTGGCAAAGTCGATTATTTGCTTTGACGCCTGCTACAATTAGCAAAAACTTCTGACAGCGACATAATGAATCTTTGTAGCAAACTGTTGTTGTGATAACGTTTGCCTTTAGTTTGCTTCCGTAAGAATAATTGAACCGGAACGCTCTCGTGGATGTTTATTGATTTATTGATTGATTGATAGATTTTTTCGTGTTTCCGGGCGCGTCAACTGGTTTGGTCATTAGTCCCGTTAGTGTAGTGCATGTTTTTTTCGCGAGAGAAGGCGGTGATCTTCTCCCGCTGGATGGTGAAATCCGGCGCCGACCTCCCGTCGGCTAGTGGGGTTTCCCCCAAACCAGGACTCTCCCACCAGCGGGGCACCGCTCCAGCCGGGCCAAGCTCTAAGCTCCCGACCGATCTCCCGGAATATGTGGTAGTGTAATGCATGTACTCCTCCGGCAATCGCCTGGTGTTGATCGGAGAAACCACGGAAAACTACTGATCAGAGCAGCCGGCCGCTAGAATTCTCCTCCAGACAGCGACTGAATTCGACCTAGCTGAAAAGCTAGTGTCGAAAATGTGCCGCCGTCAGGACTGGAACCTAGGACCTCCTGGTCAGAGGTGCTGCAGTGGCATCAGTTAATGCACTGAGCTACCGCTCCCGGTCGTGGATGTTTATGATGGCAATACGTCGCCGACAGCGGAGGCACACCACTTGCTAGAGATGTGCTTGCGACGGCAAATAGTGGAGCGGAGGCGGCGCGCGCCTGGGGCCCGCGTCTGTGCGTGGCGCCGCGATGCGCCGCGCCGCGACGCGCTCCGAAGGCAAACACGGATGGCGCGCGCCCGCCCCGCCCCGCCCGCGCGCAAGGGGCTTTTTCGCTCGTTACGACCGCGGTACTTAACATAAGTTGCCCATAAATTGTGTTTGCCGATACATCACGGCGGCGGAGCACCTCGTGAATCACAAAGAGAGGCGCGCGCGCGGCCGGTCTCCGGTCGGCTGGTGGCCTGCTGCTGCTTCTGCTGGAAGCCATCAACGCGCGCGGGGGGGGCGGGGTCTTCCCAACCGGATGACGACGGACGGCTTCTGCTCGCGAGAGGCACACGGCACCGATTGATAGGTTAGTGATTGCGGGCGGGCGCGTCAACTGTTAAGGTTATTACTACTCGCGCAACTTTTCTTGGACGATGGATTGAAAAAGTGCGGGCGGAGTGGGGGTATTAGTTACAAAGTCGGCCACTAGAGTATTTACAGTAAAGCCAACCTCTGGAAAATCAAAGTCTTACCTATGTGTGCGGCGAGGTCATCCCTCTGGGTAGGCAACACCAGGGACAGTAGATAGGAGTTTCTCCCTTGAAGGACTTGGACCTGCCTCTGCCTCTGCCATTTCTTTAGATAATGGTAATAAATCTAGACAGAAGTTCTCGATTATGAAAGCAACTAGCTTTGCCTAGCTTTTGTTTCGCGCCAACAAGGTTTTAATTCTTGGAATGCTGCGAACGCTTGCCTTCAACTGTTTATTGTTCAAGGGAGGGGGGGAAGCAAGGTCATCGTTCAAGAAAAGTTGTGTGAGTAGTAGTCTCATAAGCGTAGTGAATATTTTTAGCACGAGAGATGGATGTGATCGTCCCCCGCTAGACGGCGAGATGTGACGCTGATCTACCGTCGACTAGTAGGGGTTTTCCTCAGCCAGGTATCTCCCATCGGCGCGGCAGCGCACCAGCCGGGAAAATCTCGTAAGTTCCCGACCAGTCTCAAGGCATGTGTCGTAGAGTGGTACATATTTGTGTATGTGGCGAGGATAAGAAAGAGGAAGGATAGATAGCACGCGGTCTCTAGTCCGTTTGTTTGGCATTCACCTGGTGTTGATCGGATAGGAAACGAAAAACGAAGTATCACAGCAGCCGGCCGCTAGACTTCTCCAGACAGCGACAGAATTCGAACACGTTGACAAATTAGTGTCGAAAATCATGCCACCGACGTGACCGAAACTAGAACATCTGGGTCAGAGCCATGCAATGAGATCATTTGATGCTCTGAGCTACCTCGCCATACAGCACCGAGCAATGCGTGGGTTTCTTGTCAAGAAACTGTCGGCGAGTTGAAATGTGCACACGAAGAAAGGAGATCATGAGATTAAAGACCAGGCTAGTGATACATCAAGCGACACCTCTCAAGAATCGTCATATTTTAGTTAAGTGAAGAAATATATTTATAAAATTGCCTATTTTTACTATAAACCATTTACCATAAACATAATTTAGTTAACTGTCGAGGAACTGGCGGCGACTTGAAATGTCGTGAGCCCTGACACTGGAGAACATGAGATTGAAGTTCAGGGCAGTGATACATCTTCGCTGCTCAAGCGATACTCTCAAGAATCGTCATTTTTTAGTTAAAAAAGAAATGTATTTAGAAAATTACCTAATTTTACTACTAAATTTTTCATAAAGTTAAATGAAATCATAGACTTCCGCTGCCGGATTTAGTAACTTGGATGTCCGGGAAATGCTTGCGCCGCGCTGCGTCCTAGGCCAACGATTCGGCCGTCATACTGCGACCATTCCGCCCTGAGGAAGGTTGCGGTATGACGCCGAAACGTTGCCATCTGCGTGTAAGTTGCAGCATCTCTAAGACGGTCAAATACCTACTTCATATAGGAAGTTGACAGCCGGTATATATAGTGAAACATTTTGTGGTCACAAAGTAAATGGCGTCGCCATGATTGTAACCGTTCTCCTACAAAATGACAATTTTCAGATGTTTCACATTTGTTGTGCTCCAAAGGTAACAGAAAAAGTTCCTTTGACGTCAATATCTGTACATGCAATGTGCAATGATGAACGTGGTAATAAGTTTTTTGCCCATTAACAAGTCATTTCGTAAACAAATACTTTTTCCCAGGGTTCAAAAATGTAAAAATGCAACAGTCATTCGATCAGAAAACACTTGTTCATTCATGTGGAGGTTATTTACGAGAGAATATACTCTTAAATTATAAAAATGTGTTTCTTGTCTGGAACAATATCATAAATATGCAACAGACTACATTACTCGTACACATTATTTCATATTTAGCAAATGGCTTGAACTATCATTCATTTTCTTATTATGATGATGATTTTATTTGATTAGACACTGGGACTCGCCCTTGTGTGCTAAATTTTTTAATGAAAACTTGTTAAGATCTTTATTGTTTAGTACGCAATTAAGTTACAATAAAATCCACAGAATGATTTCTTTTAGAAATTCTTATTGAACTTGGAGTGTAATACTTTCTGTTCATGAAACACATATTCTGAAGACCACGAATGGAAAAACATACATGTGCAGCTACCTCAAACAAATATTTTAAATATGAACGTAAAAAATAGAGTAAATGTAAATTAGGAATAAGATGCATTTAACATGAGATAGTAATATGATTAAATAGTATAAAAGCAAGTTTTCGATTGAAACAATTGAAGCACGAGCTTCAGAAAAATTGGCGAGAAAAAATATTTTAATACAGTCATCATAATTACATCAGAGTAAACAATGTAAGCACATTATAAAGCAGCTTCCAAGGGATTAAATCCTCTTCATCTTTTTCTCAATTTCAAGCCAGCCATTTCCCGTTATAGACTTACGAAGTATCTTCTTAAGCTAACAGAGAACCGTCTTTTTTTGCACAAAGTCGACAAAACATTAAATTGAATTACGTTTGAGGCCTTTTGTACCGGCAATGAATCAACCCGTTATTCTCGATCAGTCAAATTAGTGAGGCAATGGTCATTTATATGGTGAGTATGGTAATGGTTGTCAAGCATTGCGATACCTTCACCCTGTGTGGGCACGGCCGTGTGAGGGAGGCTGTAAAAGAAGCCCCCGCGCGCCCGGCGACGTGTCTGGGCGTGCTGGCGGGCGGGCAGCGCCTGGAGGCGGAGGCGGTCGGCTTTCTCCGCTCGGGCGCGCGCGGGCGCGTGACGGGCGACGCCGTTTCCGGTGCGCGGCGCGGTCACGCGTGAACGCCCGAGACACCGCGCGCCGACTTCCGATGCCGCTGCTGGTGCTGCCGGCCGCGCCGTCTCCGTCGCCTCCGCCGCTGCCGCTTCTGGAGCAGCTATCGACGCTACTCCCGCCGCTCTAATTGGTTTGGTTTGGTTTTTGAGTGTTTCCGGGCGCGTCAACTGCGTTGGTCATTAGTCCCGTTAGTGTAGTGCATGTTCTTTCTCGGGAGATGGCGGTGGTCTTCCCCCGCTGAATGGTGAGATCCGGCGCCGACCTACCGTCGGCTAGTGGGGTTTCCCCCTAACCAGGACTCTCCCACCAGCGGGGCACCGCCCCAGCCGGGATAAGCTCTAAGCTTCTGATCGGTCTCCTGGAATGTGTGGTAGTGTAGTGCATGTTAGTGTAAGTGTGTGTAAGGGGAGAGAATAGAACAAGGAAGAGGAAGGAAAGATCGCGCCGGTCCGTGGCCCGTTTGTAGGGTACTGCCCGGCATTCGCCTGGTGTTGATCGGAGAAACCACGGAAAACTATCGATCAGAGCAGCCGGCCACTAGAATTCTCCTCCAGGCAGCGACTGAATTCGACCTAGCTGCAAAGCTAGTGTCGAAAATCCTGCCGCCGTCAGGACTCGAACCTAGGACCTCCCGGTCAGAGGCGCTGCAGTCCCGCCGCCCTAAGCTTGCCAACACTTAGGTGGTATAACGCGGCGCCGATGGTGTAACGGTTAGCATATCGAGCTGTTATACCCGTCTGCGGGTTCAAACCCGATCCAAGCCGTGGATTTTTAAGGGCGAGAAAATCCTTCCTACGCCTGCCTTCCGAAAGGTAGTAAAGCCGGCTGTCCCATGTTAGTAGATTTCCTGCATGTAAAAGATCCTCAAGCCTAAATGAAGCCTCTGGGCTAAATTCAAATTGCCTGTTTGGTCGCCCAAGTAATATCTTCTTTCTCCCCTAGTAGGTGAAAGGAGCGTACCGAAATTTGCGTGGTCAGACGGAAGAGCAGGCCTCATGGCCTGAGTCTCGCCACATAAAACAAGGCATTTATTCATATCAATTCCCCATTGGATCCCCTTTGGAATTGGGAACGGATTAAACATTTTGTTTTCGGGTGCGCCAGTCGCTATGGTCATTAGTCCCATACGTGTTATGTTAATCCCGGTAGGTGGCGATATTCCTTTCTCGCTGAAACATGTGATTTGGCGCCAATCTACATGTCAACTTGCGGGATTTCCCTCTCCAGGTATCTCCGCCAGTGAGGCTCCTCTCCCAGCTGAGACGAGGTCTAACCTTCCGACTAATCTCTATGACCATTGCCATAGGACATATTTGCTAGTGTGATACATGTGAGTGTGTTTGTAAGGGGGAAGAGATAAGGGTGAGAACGGATATATCGCGTATGGTCCGTGACCCGCATAAGTTAATGCTCTGGTATTCGTCAGATATTGATCGGAGAAAGTACAGAAACTGATTAGAGCAACTGGGGGCAAGAATTCCCTTCAGACAGGTGCTGAATTCGACCTAGTAGCTAGAGTTGAAAAACTGAAACTGATCAAAACTACCTACAAGGATAGGGACACTAGTGTCACATATTGCGGCCTTGCATAACGTTTGTCAACTTTGCGGATAAAAAGTTGACTTCATTGCGAGAAATACGAAATAAATCGAAATCGAATTTTGTAATGGGACATTAGCGCTCTCTTTTCCATCGCATTCGCCTTCTTGTGTCCCGCCAGCCCACGCATGTCCTGCGCGCCATCTCAATCATGTTGGCAAAGGTAAAGCCAGCAGCTGTGAGCGTCTCCACCAGTTTATAAGAGCATTGTGAAGGTCGTCGCTGACAATGACCAATTTCAAATAAATTGAGTGATATCGATTGACTAATCTTTGGTCGTGTCCAAAACCAAATGTATATATAATTGCCAGGCCGCGAAAATTTCAAATTTTGATTTAAATCGTGAGTAAGAGCAGATAATCTATTGAGCACGTTTGATCATAAAAGAGGTTTTGTCTGATTTTATAACAATAAGAAGTGATAAACAAAAAACTGTTTAATTATTGAATTCGAGTATAACCATCACCTCTTAAGAAAATTATTGTTTTACGTAATTGTTATAAATACGAGAAAATAGGTGTTGTATTGTATGATCACTCGTTATGTTTCCTCATCTCACTCAGGAGTTGTGGAGAAAATGTGATACTCATTATAAAACATTTAAAAAAAACTTCAGTCCATTTGTACTAACAAACGAAAGATCCTTGGCGAACACTGCTCTACAATCCAAACCTCTAGTACCAGACTTTATCCTTGTAGCCGCACCCTAGATGGACACCACAGCCACCGTCACTGTCGTTGGCGTTGCCTCTTCTTCCACCGCTGCTGTGGCCTCTCGATGCGGTTTGGTGGGTGACCGCGTGCCCCCACGCGGCCCACGTTTTTGCCCTCGTGATTCGTGCTGTGGATTCGGTCATGTGATTTTGACATCGCGTGGGAGAGCGGGAAAATGGCCGTGAGAGATGTTCTGAGAAGTTCCAGAAATACTGCGCGTGTTCCGCACAGCAACGAATGTCACTTGACACGAATAGGAATGTCACTTCACGAATAATGCATAGCATGTTTTATTTACTTACCTATTTAGTTTTTGCTAATATCCCGTTACAGTCCTTCAGTATAATCTCCCAACTTCTTAATGATCGATTCCCAGTCGCTCGAACACTACATTTCCATCTAATACCCTTTGCCCTCTAATTTCCCCATCTAATATCCTCTCTGTTCATCTGGTAAATAGCTCGGGTACCGGCAGCAGAAAGTTCCCTAAGAGATAAATAACAACGTCCTTACACAGTGTATTTCTTTAAACTTTGGGAATAAGTGAATATCTGATGAGATTTTGTCATAGCTGTAGGATGCATGAGATTAACGCAACTTAACCGAAATCGTACAACTTATTAGTTGAGACAGGTAATTCACAAGCGAACGTTGATTACGTGGCCAAGTTTGAGCAACTAAAGTTGGTTTTTCCTCCCATTTATTTAGTCAGTTTTTTAATTAAATCACCGTAATACGATACTGACACATTTTGTCCACAGGTAGCACTGTCTGACTTAATAAATACGCGATGATCTTAGGCAAAAGTAATATGTTTCATTTTCGATAGAGTTCAGCGATACTTTCTCGACCTGAGAAAGATTGAGTTCTCCACTCATTTGCTGGTACATTTAAACCAATTTGAAGGCTCTCACCGATATTTCATTAAAAGCGATTGATTTCATTATGGTTTTCCATTGCGTATCTGATGTGAGTAAAGTTTCGATCTCAAAAAACTAATCTTTGATCCTCAACAGTCACAGAAACCGAGAATGATCCAGGCATCGTTTATAAATACGTAATTTAACAACAAAATAATCTAAGGATGAAACAAAATCACGCACTTCTTTCTCGAGCCTTAAACTACATCTGACGTAAAAATCACCATCAAGGTGTCCTTTCCGCATCGTTGCCAACCCGTGCGTATGAAATGACTCTCGTAAGCAAGAACACATCTGACGTCCTAAAAAATGGGAAAGCAGAAGTGCCTCATCATTGTTCCAACATTAAATTGATCCCATTATGTATATTCAATTAGTATATCGAACATTAATTTTCTATATTTACATAATAAAAAGCAGAGATTGAAAATAGTCCGCATGGCAATTGTAGCTCAATTATTTTCTTGAACTTGCTCCTACTCTAAAAATATATTTTAAAAATAATCTCTGTACGTTGTAATATCGTAATCATTCACAAGCGGTAATCTCTTATTTTGGTTGCACATTAAACTAGTGATCTATTAATCATCAAAGATAAGCTTGTAAACCTGTTTTAGACAGATTTTCTACTGATCCCAAAGTTAGTAATGAATTTAGTAAGTTAAAGTTATTAAGATATTAATATCCAAGTAATTTGTGTTGTAATTATTTCTAATTCAATTGTAAACTGGATTTTTGGTTCATCGTCATTAAATATCGCAAGAAATAACAACCTTATAAAACAGATTGGTACCAAAAACCACTGGTCACTAGCCGTACTTTAAATTATAAATCCAAACACCCAACTTTGATGAAAATTGGTGGGATAGAATGGTTCATATGTCACAGAAAGAAAATTACAAACATAATATAAATAAAATTGAAAATCAGTTTATTAGCCAATGATTATCCTAAAAAGTTTATTAAAAAATTTATTAAAAAAACGATTTATGTTCCACAGAATTTAATTGAAGGAATTAATGAGAATAATATTTCAAAAATTCCCAATTTTTATTCATGTTCCTGAAATAAGTAATAAATTCCAAAAAGTTGTAAGAAATAATATTAATGGAAAATACAATCTTAGAAATAATATTTTGAATAAAATCAATGTTATGAAAAATGTTAAAGATATAATACCTTGTAAGGAAAGAGAAAATACGGTTTATCAAATAACTTGTCAATCTTGTGATAAAAAATACATTAATTAGACTAAAAGAAAATTAGCATCTGCAATAACGGTTCATGAAAGGAACATTAGGAAGCCATCTAACAGGCAGAACTCAGTAACTCTAGAATAAAAATGGGTCATAAATTGGATTTTGAAAATTTCAAAATTCCTGATAATGAAACCAGGAGGTTCCCAAGAATAATTTCAGAAACATTGCATATAAAATTAAACAAATCCATGAATTCGATGGTAGAATGTAACAACTTCACCAACGAATATGACAATGTATTCCTCCAAATTAAATAATATTTCAAACGAATCAATTTTCGACTTTCAATTCAACTAAAAAATCTCTTCCATTATTGACTTCACCCCTGTGGTTACTTCCGACTACCTTTCAATTCCATTCATATGTTTTGTAATGTTCACTGAAAGAACTAAACATGTTAATAGTATGAGGTCAATGTTCACTCTACAAATAACTATAGAGTGAAATCTTTAGACATTTTCATATATTATTGTCTAAAACAATTTGTTTATTACATTGGTATATTATTTGGCCTATCATTCTTGGATTTTTCAAAAAAGATATTTGTTTATATCGATATTGTAAATTTTAAATTGTTTTCTGCTTAGATAATGTCTTCATTCCTAATGATTGATTCATTTTTAATATTGAAGTATTTTGTCAAAAGAAAAGTACCTGAAGATGAAGACGCACAGATCTCTGAAACGTTGTACGAAGTGATATCAAGATTTAATGCTGTAATAAACCAACTTCCATAATTTTGATTTAACCCGGGACCGGTGGCGCGGGTCAGCGTGACCCGCGGCTGGTTTTTTCTTCTCTGCCTATCTGTCATCGGTTGCGATAGAGACGTGCCGATTACTGTAGCTTCTTATCTCCTTCTCCCCTCCATTATTGCGTGGTCGTTTCTCAGATTGCTTCTGCAGGCCAGGAGGGAAACGTCGTTGCGGGTCACAGGGACCCACCGCGACCGCTAACGTTGCTCCGTACATTCCAACGTTTTCCTCTGTTTGAAGTGTGTGATAGTGCTAGTGTGAAGCGTTTGGTCTTCATAATGAATGAAAAGGAGGTGGATAGAATACGTCGCCTTTTGGACGAGATATCATCAGACAGTGACGATATTTTAGGCGGTGACGAGAGTGATCTTGGAAGTAACGTGTGCGAAGAAGAAAACCAAGAAAATGAAGACCACGATACCGAGACGGAACAAAGTGACAGCGATGATGAAAATACAGATTACACGACTTCAGATGATGACATTCCGTTAGTTGACAGGGGTTGCTATATAGGAAAGGACGCCTATAGGTGGAAGATGGCCGAACCAAGTCAGTCGTTGCGCACGAGAAGACATAACATCGTTACTCATCTTCCAGGTTGCAAGGGTGACGCGAAGAAGGTCAACACGCCGCTGGAGGCGTGGCAGTGCTTCTTTCCGGATGCTGTTCTTCTGAAGATAGTGGATTACACTAACGTTTACATTGAAACAGTACAAAATAATTACTCTCGTGAAAGAGATGCAAAGAAAACTGATTTGGTGGAGATCAAAGCTCTTATTGGGCTTTTGTATTTTGGCGGTGTGTTGAAGTCATCGCACTTGAATACTGAAGAGTTGTGGAGTGATGATGGAACAGGAGTCCCTATTTTTCGCATCGCCATGAGTCAACAGAGGTTCAGATTTTTGTTGAGAATGTTGCGCTTTGATGACAAAAGAGATCGTCAAGTGAGAATGGCACTTGACAAGTTTGCTCCTATACGAGAGATATTTGAAATTTTTGTCGAAAATTGCAAAAAGAATTTTTGTTTAGGGGAGTACACAACCATTGATGAAATGTTATGGGGCTTCCGAGGCAGATGCCCATTTCGTCAATATATGAAGAGCAAGCCTGCTAAGTATGGCATCAAGGTTTTTTCCATTGTTGACGCACGGACCTACTACGTACACTCCATGGAAGTCTACTTAGGAAAACAGCCCAATGGCCCGTTTTCTCTAGATCAATGTCCTTCTGCTGTTGTGAAGCGCCAGATCAAATCAATATCAGGTACTGGTCGCAATGTAACATTCGACAATTGGTTCACAAGTGTTCCGTTGTCAGTTGAACTTCTCCGCCAACACAATCTCACAGTCGTTGGAACAATACGAAAGAACAAACGTGAGCTTCCAGCTAGCTTTATTACCAGCAAGGACAGAGAACAACACTCGTCTCTGTTTGGTTTCGGGAAAGACTTTACAACCTTGATTTCGTACATTCCAAAGAAGGGAAAAGTTGTTACATTGTTATCAACAATGCACCACAGTAAAGCAATCGACCCTGAGACCGGTGACAAGAGGAAACCAGAGGCTATAACGTTCTACAATGCAACGAAGGGCGGAGTGGACACCGTCGACGCAATGTCGGGTAGTTATTCCGTTGCCAGAAAAAGCAACAGATGGCCCTTGACAGTGTTCTACAATATCTTAAATATAGGAGCAATAAATGCATTAATCGTGTCTGCATGTAATACCAAAGAAGGGAAGCCGGGGATAATAAGGAGAAAGTATTTGAAGGAAGTAGCTACACTTCTGGTGAAACCATATGTCGAGTCTCGTTTGAGTACACCAGGGCTCAACAGAAAACTAAAAAATGACATTATTGAACTATTCAAGGAACCTGTTGCGTGTCGTCACAATTCAAATGAAGATCAGGGAAGTTCTAGAAAAAGGAAGAGATGTGGAAAGTGTCCTAGGACTGGCAACAAGACTTCTAACTACTGCCCACTATGTGAAACACCAGTCTGCGGAAAGCACGGAAAACTCACCTGTGATGATTGTCTGAAAAGTGTTTAAATGAAACTGATAGTGTACTTGGGAAGTACATTTAATTGTTTCTTAGAATCCATTCTAAAACCTTTTCCCTGTTGCTTGTTCTTTAAATTATATTTGAGTTTCGAGGCACGCACAGAAAGAGTACGAATATTCAGTATGTGTTTTGTATTATTATTAAAAATAAAAATAAACCACTATAAATTGTGACAATACTTTCTTTTGGTACATAATGTGATGTAATATCACGCCTACATCAGAAAATAAAATTCATTGAAAGAAATCTCGACTAAAAGTTCTAGGAAATTTGCGGGTCATCCTGACCCACAGCGACCGCATTAAGATGCCTAACATATGCGACCTCTCCCGGGTTAAATATGATTGTCTATAATTCATGGAACTTTTTAATAATATAAGTAATATTTTTCAATTGGTATTTAATTTTAAATGTTCCAGATATTCTAATGATGATGTCAGATTACTCTAGTTACGTGGAATAAATACTACAGAGATGAATACATAAAATTCATACTATAATTATTTTGACTGTCTCCAATTTAGGGAAAACTTAATTTACTTGATACACTGAACAATCATAAATCTACGTAACGGTTAGTAATTAATGCACTTCCCTTTTCTTTTTCTGCAGAACCAGATATAATAAATGACAGAGGACATTTATCAGAACCAGGAGCAGCACTACCTGGTTAGGAACTGGATTGCTTTAAGCAGGAAAGACCTATATAAATTTTGCTGAGAGGGGGTTTTAGGCTTGATGTACTTTTAAAGTAAATGTACGACATTGAATGAACTGCTTTATTTCTCTTCCAGTATTCTCGAAACTATGTTAATTATGTTCTTAATAAACCTTTACTCACAGGAAAATATAATTATTTTCTTAGTATAAAAAGGTTACTAATAATGAAAAACTGTTATCATATAATATACAAATCTGAAAGGAATAATAAGACATCAATCAGAGATTTAAAATATTTAAATCTGACAAGGACAAACGAAGCATTTTAAGTTACATCTAACTTACAATACAACTATAACAAGTATACCTTCCGTCTCCCACTCAAGAATGCAGTTGACATGTAACAAAGTAAGTTAATGTGTGGCTGTGATGTATGTATGTGACCAATAAAGTACATTGTTATAAAGAAGATACAGGTTTTGACATTTTATATTTTAATACAGTGGTTTTGTTACCAAGATGCATGTACCAAATTCTATTTGTTATATTTAGCATTTACTAAACCCATTTTTCACAAATATGAGTAAATAAATTGCATATTCGTTGGCATACACCTAGAAAATTGGAAACAATTTTCCTTCTTTTTTAATTTATTCTATTAAGGGTTTTCAATAATAAACGTATAATGGTATTCTAAATCTATGATCTCGTTGATATTGCCAAACTCCTTTTTTCTTCAAGTGAATTTTAGTCTCAACCTTTACCTCCACGTCACCTCGTCACTTCCACGAGTGACGTCTTAACTTCTTTCAGGAAATTGATACATTTCAAAAAACAAGGTCATTTTATTTTCTTTGTAGAAAACTTTTCTATACTAAACAAGGCTTTATTCTTATAGGAGTATTTTTCTCCTAGGTAACCTACAAGTCAATAACCTACTTAAGAAAGAAGGGAACCATTGGCAACACTGTTGGACGTTCAAATTAGGGAACCTATTTGCAGCACTGGCGAGGAAGTATTGTGGTGAAGGGACTGTCTCTTCCTGGGAAAGGGAGGATAATCTCCATTGTGTGCAGGTGGAGCGCCCTTTCCCAATAGGCGTTCTTCGCAGGTATGCCAGTTCCTTTCCATAGTTGTCGTCCTCCACCCACTTCTTTCGACCTCTAAGCATGCAGGTACACTCAAACGATGTACATCAATGCGTGTCGGCTTGGAAATTTATGATCAACCTATTTACGAATTCCACATTGCACGAAGGTTTCAGTTTGTTGGTTTGCTGAAATTGCTGCAGCAAGTAGGCAAAATTCATGCTAAACCCAAGCAAAAATCCCCGAAATTATTTGACGAACTGAATTAGACAAATTGAATCCTGTATTTCTTCGATGATACTGAATGACTGAAAAGTCAAACTTCATTAATTCATATTCATTTAATATTTGTGGTTCTTCTTTACTTTATGGTTTTGTAATTAAAACAACTTCTCCCTTACTTTAGCAAGGAATCATTACTAAATAAAATTTACGTCTCATGCTGCCTCACAGTGTAAATAGTGCCATAATAATAATAATAATAATAGTAACAATAATTATTATTATATTGAATATTAATATTTGTATTATATTAATATAATAATTATTATTATTATTATTATTATTAATAATAATAATATTATTATGGATATAATTTATTAAAGGGAAGCAATACACCTTTGAAATAATAACTGTTTTTACAATTTTGTATTGAAATAAAAAATTAAAAAAAAAAAAAAAAACTTTAACAAATGATCAGTTATTGAAGTCATACTTTGATGCAATGAAAGAACAGTTTTTAAGAATCTTTAAAATAAATAAATATTGCTTAAGACGAGAGAGTATGGAATAGTAAAATGCAGATATGTTTACTTGTGTGACAAACCATGTTTCTAATATCAATGCAATATTAAGTGGCGAAATAAATGTAAAATGTATAAATAATTTCAATTATGAAAGTTCAATTACAGATTCTATTACTTTATCCAAATGATATTAAAAAACTCTAAATAATAGATGAATTATCTGCATATTCTAGCATTTAAATGAAATTATTACAACGGAACATAGTGTTACATTTTCGTCAGTTGTATTCTCTTCAATCTTTATAGAATGTAGTACAAGTTCGTGTTACATTTCGTTTGCAATAGAAGAATAGTTTTGAAATCACCTTTTTCATATTTTAAATGGTATTTTAGATTAGAAAATTGCTCTTAAAATAATGCTTCTTGTAATTAGTTTCCAGAGTAATCAGTTTGTCGACAACTACACTTTAATTCTCAAATAGGATACAATTTCACAATAATTGCAACACAAACTAGCGGATAATCCTTATTGTATAGAATTAAGTGATCATGTTTAAAACGTTGCAGTGAAATGAAATGATTACTTATTTTCGGTTAAACACATTAATCAGTAAATTCTTTTTGAAAAAGTCGCCTGCAGGTTATTTTTTGCCAGGAACGTTACCTTTTATATAAATCGTAATTGCTAGATCCATTACAAGATTAAAAGGGAATGGAATTTGTTTCGAAAATCCTGCAATGTGATAATAAATCCTTCATCACCATTGTCAAAATAAATTTCAACTTCCTTTATATAATCCTTGTTGCTACTGGTGCTTTTAATTAGGATAGCTGCATTTGAATATCAAATACAGATCTAGGTTTACTGCTTTAATTCCATATTATTGACACATCGCGCATTGAAAAGTTACCAACAATGCTCTTTATGGTTTTTAATAAATATTAATCCGATAGGTTGTTAAGCTTTTCTCTGTGTACACGTCATTCGGCGCAAGAGCAACACTGGCGAATTAAGAGAAGTGTCGTATCGAAGGTATTTTGACGTACAAATAAGTCTCTGGAGTGGTCTAGTTTCGCTGTTGAGATGCATGGAAAGCGTGCTTTGCCCACGATATTCTTGTTCGTTGCACGATAGCGAATTTGTGCACACCGTTCAGGCAATGTTACATAAAATGCAGATAAGAAAGGGGTCAAGGGCGAAACTAGCAAAAGTAGTAACGTTTATATTTGCGCAACGTGGAATATTCTGGCAGTCGTAATGCGGAATAAATACGCGCGTTTTACGTTATTACCGAAAAACTTACAGATTCTCTGTTTAAAAAAAATTTTTAATTTGGTTATCTAAATCTCTTTTAAATAAGACAAGTTTACCATTACCTATAAATTTAATTAATTTATATAAAGTTAATTGATATATAATAAATTTAATTATTTTAAAATTGATTATACGTTTCTTATACTATATAAAAAAAATTGTGCCCTTGCTCACAGCGAACCTGTTCTTGCCCATACGTAAGTGAATGTACTCCTCTTACTGTACTAAACTACATCAGGTGTTTCAGAATAAGATCATCCATGATGCAAGATAAGCAACTTGACTTCTTACTACTAATAATCACACACTGTATTCCATCTGCTCACAATAGCCCAATTTCGTCTTTCATTTTTCAAGTAAATTTTTCAATCCTACCGCTTTCTTCCGACAACCGCCTTTCCCAGTCTTCCAGATTTCTAATTTCCTGGTTGAAAAATCCTACAATCAAGAAAGAAGAATCCAACCCAATGTGAAACAAATTACCCCCCCCATAAGAGTTTATTTCCTTGTTTAATCTAACAGTAGTATTTTCCAGCTTGCTATACTCGTGCTTCTTCTCTTCTCCATTCTCGATATTAAATCAGTGGTGATGAAACAGCACCTACTTTCTCCACATATTTTCACGCAAAAATTTCGCTAAAAGCACTCAAATTTTCGAAAAATTGTACATGGCCTTATTTCAAAATCTATCTTTAAGGAACAGATTTAATTCAGGGAAAAATCTCTATCTTTAATATTTTAGTTGCAGGGAGACTCGAAATAAATTTTGAACTTTTGAAATTTTCGAACAACTGTTTTCAACGAACATGAGACCTGCACCATTCTCTTAAACGTCCTTCACACTATCCAACAACAATTTAATCAAAACGATGAAGCCATTTTTTTAAAATTTTGAAAATGTCCTAGAGATTCATGTATACTACCCCCAAAAATTAAAATTTCGGTTTCAAATTCAAGGCGCCGCGACATCAGCCAAATCGATTGGGGTTATCAATTTTGGAGAAAATCGTCTGAACGCCTTATCCGGTAGCGTTGTTCACAGACGGACGTTTTACATTCATTCGATTTTTCGGTATCAAGGACCCACACAGCGAATTCTGCCTATACCAGGTGTTAGGGGATTTTCTCCCTAAATTTAACAACTGGATTTATCCACTTTTTCGTATCCAGGGCCATGTAATAAGAGTTTTTCTGCCGAAAATTCGCCGTTTCTTTACGCAGCATTACGTAACATTCTCTACTCCGTAGCGAGAAAGTAAAAATGAGGGTTTCAGACGCAGATACTTCACTCTGAGTAATGCTGGTATAAATTTAACTAGGTCATTTGCTGTACAACTCTTGTAAAGACCTGATCTTCTATACAAGAACATTGTTTAATAATAGTGATACTATTTTGACGTAAAAGAGCAGATTGTGCAAAATGACAATGAAAACAGCGTAATCTTCTCCTTAAAAATTTTGTTTCGGGAAGATCAGAAATTGGAGACTTCATATTGTATTTTCACATTAAAAAATAAATCTTGTTTTAACGTATCTTGAACCTTATGGCAAAGACTATGGTGGAATAAAGACATTCAATCAGAAACATCTTCAGTATATTTCCTGAAATGTAGGACAGTGGACAGTTAATTTGAAATTGAACATTTCTTTGTGTGTTATTTGTGAACATAGAAAAAACAGACGTTAAAAGAAAAACGGATTTGGATTTATATTTTTAAGTGTCGAAAATTAAGCAATGCTATTTGAATGCAGGCAATATAAGTGCTAGTTTCAATAAAAAAAATCCTGTAAAAAATTCTCATACTAGCTCTAAGAATCGCTCTAATGCGATGTTTGTGTCTGATGACAAAGATGTGGCATATCAAGCACGCAATCTTGGTTAGATAACATGAGCTAAGTTTGTAGGTGCTGGCAAACTCATTGTTCTGTTAATTTACAAGGTAATCACATGAATTCTCGTTGTCGCAACGGATCTCCTGCTTCTGTATTTGATATATGATAATTTGATAAGAGACACTACTGGAATAAAACACTTCTTTTGGTGAGTACAATGTGAGCAGCTTAGCTGGATCTGATCTACTAATCAAATCATAGGCGTGTAACTGTCATGTGGCTTGTTGTGTCTTACCAAGTAAATAACATGTATTGGTTCGATGTAAAGGTTTTTAAAAAGTGATATTATAACTTGAAGTAAAATGTCATATCTCAGATATTTCTGATTATCTTTGTCAATCACGTAAATGCACATTCATTTCAATGAGAAACATTCACACGTTGCAGAAAAAATAAACTAATTAAAATGTAATTTTTTTAAAGCTTGTAACACCAGAGACATGGCAAAACATCAATTATATCGTGGCTAACAAAGATGAAGTGAGAAATATTTCTCTTCAAACTAACACCAGAAAGAATTGAACTTGTAAGTGTACCAATTACTGTTGAAATCAATTAAGCTTGTCAGAGCTACATCGTCTTTTATTTATTATGAATTCATTTTAACTCATCCTAAACCTATTTCTGTAAAATATAATAATATTGAATATAATAATACATTAATATTCATTGTGTTGTTTGCTTTTAGTGTTGGAATAATATTTAATCTTTACCAAAGATGAAACGAAGCCAAACATTCTAAAAAGCAAATAGTTCTTCTACTTTACAGCGAATTATCCATTAAAAACCGAAGAGTGTAATTGGGAACAGAGTGACCGAAAAGTGAATTAAACAATGAAAATTTGAAACAACGTTTTTTTAGTTTTATGAAGCACACAAAGCTTTTACAAAGAGAGTGAACAATATAGTTCATCCTCGTGTTTTTGCGATTTATTTGCATGTTTAATATGCACAAATGGAACATGCAACGCATCCCCGGAAATGGGAATCGAGCTGATCTGAATTTGAAAGATTTTAACAACATCCGTTGAAAACGTCATTGGCTTTTTACACTTTCGGTCTGTTGCGCGTCATTTCCAGTGTCAATGAATAAATACACCAGTCATCCGCACACGTGCAGAACATTAAGCACAGCAAGGTTGGTTCTTTTTCATTCACCCACGATAGAAAAAACTACTAAACAAAATGTTACCCTGGAATTTTGATCAGTAAGAACAGCCACATTTTAGAGAACCCCCCGCAGCAACGCCAGCGTTGGAAACTGCTGTACGCATTGTTGATAATCCTGAAAGAGATAATTCGATAATGTATTATCTGCTTATCGATATTTTCTGATAATATGTAATGATATGTTGAGAAACTAATTTCCTTGTGTAACGATTACTGACGAGAATGTGTGTGCTGAATTGTTTAAATGTACAAGTTCAAGAAAATAAACTTGTGAAAAAGGTAGAGAAAGGTGTCATTTAATTTAATATGTGCAAGCAATTAAGTAATTTTAAAAAAAAACCTTTGAAACTTTGAGCAAATTTGAGTAAGCATTGTATGTGTAATTAGATTTCTGCAAAAAGAATGACTAATAAGAAGGAATGCGATAATGAATTTGTAATAAATACACCATGAGTATCAAAATAACCTTTGAATCTTCCTTAACACGCCGTGGTTTTGTATTGAATATTAAGAATCAGTATTAATATGCAGTTCCCTTCCATTTGTCTTACAGAACTTACTTCGTCCTGCCAAAATTCTCTGCCCTCACATCGGCATGTCCGCGAGACCACCTAAAAAACAAATATGTTTCTTTAAGAATGAAGGTTCAAATAACTGCGAGAGATACTGGCAAATACTGAACAAAATATATTTCATTATACCTCACGAAACTTCAAAAATATTTCATTAAGTGTCTTGAACAATCAACAGTCATTGACTAAAAAAAAAACAATAAAACAAATTCCTGGTGCTTTAATTGATGCTTTCTTTAGACGTAAATTTCAGTTGTAAAAATCGTAACTCCTCAACCCAACTCATTCCACTCTCTTTAATTATGTGCTTTATTTCACCACTCTCGTTTTTATTTTATCTCTGAAAGGTTTCTATCTAGTTTCAGAAGACGAAATAAATTTTGTTCAGAAACATTCATGAATCAGAATTACACTACATGAAATGATACAGAAATTCGAAAACAGAAAATTTCATTAAGCAAGTTTCACTGCACTACTAGGAATGGTATGTGATTGCTATATGGCATGGAAAAGACACAACCAAAATCTTCTAAATGAATGCAAGAATAGACTTAAAATCTTTAAATATTTATCTCATAACAATTGGAGTGCAGATAAAGATCGATTCTTAATTACATTCAAAGCAACTGTAAGAAATAAGACTGATTGTGCCTGTGTTATAATTAATAACTCTGCCAATCAAACAAAGCTGAAAAAACCTTATTTGTATGCATTTCATTTTAGAGATACCCGAAGTTATGTTCATAAATATTTTCTTTTAATTAATTCTTTTAAGTCATTAGCGACCATCGATTTATAACGGAGATACATTTTATAAAGTAGCATAACCAAAAATACAGTAACAGTAAGACAGTATAGAACAGGACAGACAGAAGTACAGAATATTTGCAATAATTCGGATCATATTATCAAGACCAGCAATATTAAGATAATTTAAAATTGACTTGCAACCTTCAATTGAATTAAATATTTCATAAATTTCGATTTTGATGCCAAGAGAGTTTCTTAGATTTAGGGACGCTTAAACATTTAGGTATAATGTCAGACGTCGATAACATTTCTCCACATTTTCGGCAGGTCTTTTTTATTAGATAGGAGTGGGTGAGGAAGGAATGGCCAACTCTTATTTTTGTAATAATCACTTGTTTTCTCTTCTTCATGTCGTGTTTGGAATATTTGAGTCTGTTACAGTGGAGTTCGGATATTGAAGCTTCCCACTGGTTAATAATACACTTTTTAAAGATCTTATGTAATCATTTAAAGAACCATGTAAATGCTGAACAATATTAAATAAATGAGTTGCGTTTTAAGAGTGAAGTCAGATTTTTCATTTCCAGTGATTCCTTTATGGGAAGGGAGTCATGACAGTACGTTAAAAGCTGTTTTTTCTTTGTTGTAAAGAAGATTTAGGAAGTTTTGAATAATTGGATATTTGGAGAATATATTTAGGATAGCTCTGAAGAGATTGTTATAGTCATTTCTTGGCAATGAGTGTTAGTTGTGAATATCGGCGAGTGCTGCGTGCCCAGTCGGGGCCGTCGCAGGCGCCGAGTGGCGGCGCGTGCGCGGTCGCGAGTCCGCCGCCGGCGGGGGCTCTGCCCGCAGCGTATCGCACGCGCGGCGGTGCCGCGCGGCGCCTTTTAAAAATCCTCCTCTCTCGCCTCCGCCGCCGCCTCCGCCCCGCCTCCGCCGCCCGGCGGGGCGGCGCGCCGAGCTGCCCCCACCTCGCCTCGCGCAGACCCCTCCTCCTCCTTAAATCTGGACACACCTCTCCGGCGCTGAGCACGCCCACCCGGCCCGCGCATCGTCCCCCCCCCCTCCGCCGCCGCCGCCGCCCCCCCCCCCGCTCCCCCCCCGCCCGCCCACCCGCTCGCTCGCTCGCTCGCTCGCCACGGAGTGTGCGCCGGTTTTTCCGCCGCTAACGCCGGCGGCGCGCCAGATCCGCGCGGCGCCCGCCCAGCCCCCCGGCCCAGGCCCCGCGGGGTCGTCGCTTTCACGGCACGCAACGTGCGCTACGCCGCCTGCAGCGCGGGCGAGCGCAGCTGCGCGCACCCAGCCAGCCACCCGAACGCCACGCACCTGTGCGACGCGCGCGGGGCAGTTTCCGCGAAAAGCGTGCCTGGGGCCTGGCTGCCAGCTTCGATTTTTCCGCACTTCCCGGCGCGGCCCAGCGCGGCCCGGCGCGGCCCCGCGGCGCGCCCGCCCTGCTCCCCCGAGCGAGCGGCCCGCCTCCCGCTATAAACGTATACAGAGCGGCGCCGCCACTTCAGTTGGAGCCGAGCGCTGGAAGAGGGCGGACGCGCTGGGCGTCGCTGCTGCTAGTTCATGCACTCGCCGCAGCCCCGGCTCAGCGGCGGCTTGGCGCTGCGGTCGACCCCTGTGTTGTCGCGACCGCACCGTCGACGGCGTGCTGCTGCAACTGCGATTCTTGTGATGTTTTCTGTGTAGAAGAGACACCCCGCCCGCGAAGGACGAGTTTTGTTGTTAGACATTTGTCGGTGGTGCCACCCGTGAGGAGAGATGGACTTTCAAAGCGCGATGGAGACGTTCGCCGAAGCCTGGGTTGCGGCCAACACGAAAGGCGGGCCGCTTGGCGACGTCGGCTGCTCACAGGTGAGCGATATTTACGTAAATAAACTTGCGCCTATGCGACGTGTGTGCGCTCTGGCAGGTCGCGAGTCCACTGGCGCCGCCGCTGGTGCTGTGGCCCGCGCGGACGACCCGGCTGCACATGCACACGCCCCACATGTGCTCGCGCCTCCGCTTTCGATTGTTGTCAAACAATCAGGCATTCGATCGTGACATTCCTGATAAATGTTGATCGATGGGATTGTTGATAAAACAAGCGACATTACGAGTGCGTGACGTCCGAATTATAGCTAAATGTTTAATTCACTTGGCAGGGGTTCCGCGAAATTGGAAACGCGTTGTGAATGCATTCATGCCTGTGTGACAATGAGGGCAACAGACCGTGCTTATTATGTGTTACGTTGAAAACGTATAATATTTTTTTTTGCAACAGAAGTTTACAAATGGAAATCAGCGTCCTGTAATTTGAAACACAAACACGCCGCTCTAGGTTTAACTAACCGAAGTGTATATCCGTAAATTAGAATAGCCTGCGAAACAAATGTTAACGACCCCAATCGTTAACTCGGTAACTTGCACTACTTATGCGCGCTTTTCTTGAGCTGCGCGTCAAGTTCTTTTTTTTATGCTGCAGTTCCAACGCTACGGAGCACAAGAGACCGTAATTAGCATATAACTTCTAAATTGGTTTAATATATTAATTAAAAGAGCCCATGCTGGGCCAATGGTTCCATTTTCTCTCGCCTTGGCGTGTAAAATTTTCCACGTGCTCCCCCTAGAGTTCAGTTTGTGGCCGGGGCTATATACAATTCATGACGCGTTGTGTTGTTCAGTTGTTTCCTCGCTTCTCGTTACGCTCTGTCGCTGCTACTCTGTTTTGTCGAACCCGTCATGTGTAACACCGGAAGAACGCAATGATTTTTGCCCCCGACTGACTTCCTGTGAGCCATAATAATAATAATACATATCGACGCGTTTCCAAAGTAACGTCCGACACAATGACTTCGAGGGGGTTTTCACAGGATTACCTCGGCCGCAGGGTTTGTCGTGATCACAAGCGTAGCGCGCGGGGAAGACTTTGTCGGTCCAGAGCATTTTTCCTCTCCCCAGAGTCATTTTCATAATTATGAACAAGGGTGAAGTTCACCAGGTTACAACCACGGTGAATCATTTTAATAATGTATGTATACGAGTACGAGAGTAAATGATTGTGATACTGACTTAATAATCCATAGTTTATGTCCGGAATGAACATTCAAGATGTGTTATAAACCACTGATTCTGCTTTTACTTAGAAGGGACTTTTTACAAATCTCAAAGTCAATTTTTTTATCGTCAAAAAACGACAAAAAATGGTGTAAGTGACCTATGGGAGAAGAATCCTAAAAACGTTTTCGGAGCACATATAAACATTCATAAAAATCGTGTAATGTTTTGACATTCATTTGGAACTGATCGGTTATTACTACTTTACGAAAGTCTTCTGAAAAAATCATTGTTTGTTGTTTTAGTTGCCATAATTTTCTTCAAAATTAAAAGCATTGCTTTGAAACATTTGAATTATTAATTTATATGACTTGTCATGTTTTGTAGTTAGATAAATAATAGAATTAATTAGATAATTCTATTATTTCTCTAACTACAATTAATTGGAATAAATGAGACACATTATTAGTGTTAACAATCGTCAGAGCATCCACTTCACAACGGAGATACAAAATTGTTAAGGCTCGAGCAGCTCTGTATCATTCTGCCACCTCCTAAATCACTGCACAGCAGAAGACAACATCCCAATTCCAAACATAAAAACACGAGTCTCCATTTTGCAGCAAGAGATTCCGTCCGCGCCCCACGTCCCTAATAAGCGCGATCCCATCCCGTCCCGCCCCGTCCCGGCGCGGAGCGGTGCTGGGCGCGCGCCGCGCCGCATGTGCCAGCGCCACGCGACCGCACCGCCTCGCCACGTGCGTCGGCAGGCAGGCCGGCGCCGCCGCGCGCGCGTAGGCCCAAAGACACGGCGGGCGTCGCGACGCCGGCCTCGCCGCACCGCGCCGCGCCGGCGCCCGCGGGCCTCCTTCGCGACGCCGCCGGCCGCGGGCGCCGCTCGGCTCCGCGTCGGGCCGCGACCCGCCGCCGCCGCCGTCTAACGAACTTACAGCTTCTTCTCCCGGCGCGGCGGCCAGCGACAAAGGTTTCCTATTACATGTCAACACGGGCGTAATCGCATTTTCCGCCTGGCTATAGTTCCTGGTGTTGACGAAGTAATTCTGCGCTCGCGATGGAACGTGGAGTGTAGGCCCATGGTTGCGGGAGAGGCTGAGAGGATAATTGATATCAAGTAGAAGGCAGCCAATTGGCGATAAGGAGAATTATGTTAACTCATTCAATTAATTTCTTTTTTAATTATTGCTTCATTGTAAGCATTGTTTCTCACGATTCATCGTGATGCACAATTCATCTTTTCACGCCGAAAGCATCACAAAAATTAGCTCGTGTTGTCATTTACATTCTCTATAAATTAACAAGAATATCTCAGTAAGCGTGAAATCATTTAATTCTTTGTTTTTGGAAAAGCAATAAGAAATCGTAAATAACTTTATATGTCGTACTCGAGGGATTTTCTGGTGCCTATATCTGACACCATCACATAATTTAGGCTATAGAGAAGCATGACAAAGCGTCGATTGCGGCACAGTGGCGATGAAATGCAGAAGTAGTTGCTGCGTTGGAAACGAGCGCAATATATCCTTCAAAAATCAAGCACCTGAATTATTAGCGATTTGGGATCTGCTCGGTTTTATAATCCTCTGCCGGATTTATATTCCACTAATACTACCTATCTAGTTTTAACGAGCTTTTTGTGAATAAATCCAGCGCGTTTCGTAGAGTAGGATCATCGCAGTTGTTAATGATTATATGTGTAAAACAAATCCACGAATGAGTTATTATATAGTTGTAAACGTGAACAAGACCGAACTCGCTAGTTAACAATTTTGAAGAAAATTAGTGTTGTTGTTGTTCTTATTATTATTATTATTATTATTATTATTATTATTATTATTATTATTATTATTATTATTATTATTATTCCCCTAATTCACGACTAAAGATTTTATGACTCGGTTAAATATAAAATCTACTCTGTCTTGCAACTAGCTTCCTAAGGAGCAGATCTAGAGTATGTCGGTGCCTCTACAATACTTTGCGCAAAATGTGGGCTGTTTCCAAAGAAGCAATGTCTGACACTTCCGAGTCTTTTGAATGACCCGGAAGTTTAACGAAATTCTTACACAAATTTTGCGGCATCATTATTATTATTATTATTATTATTATTATTATTATTATTATTATTATTATTAATATTATTATATTTTTACAATAATTATTATATTACATTCCATTGTACGATGATCAACATCAACATTTCTCTAACATGACACTCCTTTCAGGAACAAACGCTCTTCGTTACATTTTCTAGATAACTGGAACAATACCGCAGTAACCGGATTCCTCTTCTGAAAGGCTACTCCTCTATCACAATATCATATTATCACATTATCCACAGCCTAGGCCTTTTCTCGGCCAGAACGTGACAGCAGACGAACCACCTCTCGAGGCGCCTTGGGTATCGGCTGCTTCGCGTTTGCCACCATCGGGGAAAAAAACATTCCTGGTCCGAGGTATTTTTATCCCTCGTTAGTTCTCGCCCATTGCCCTGGATTAGGGCGCTCCGCTAAGCCAGAGGGGCGCCCTCGCAGGCAACAGCGCGCGCCGGAGGGCGCAGGCAGAGCGAGAAATCCCGGCCCCGCCCACTCTCCCTCTCGAGCTGCAGGAAAATCCCTGGCCGTCGTCAGCCGTCGCAGGCGGTGACGACGCCCCCGCCGGAAGAGGTGGCAACAGTTTTTTGAAAATCCCGGAGTCTCAGTTTTGCAAAATATTTAAAATCCAGTACCGGTATGCCGGGTGTGTTGTATAAAATGTTTGGGTAGATTGTAAACCTTTTTTTATTGGAGGGTGCAATAAAATACGCGAAAAAATTAAACATTTGACCCTGGATGTCCGTGAAAAATAATAAAAGTCATACATAATTCAGCTAGTCGGGACTCTAATGTTGTCCTCCAGATTTAAAAGTATGTGCCTATCAAAATATACTTACGTACAATCGATGTTCTGAGATTTAATTAGCATTGTGCAGCGAACTTGAGTTGTATTATATTGAGTATCTTTGATTCTGAACCTATTAATGGCTTCGAAGAACTGCACAAGCCCGAAACAAATTTTCGATATCAAATTACCGATGTATTGAAACATGAGTACAGGTTAAAAGAATAATCCGCGTAGGATAAATGTAAACTACTCCGAAGAAATGGAAAGGGAAGACTCTTTGAAATATTTAGTTCTTCAGAGGAGGAAGGCCACATGCACTCTAGGCCAGGTCTCGAGTGAAGGGCTTATTTCCAAAGTATCCCTATGAAAAATAGCGTTTAACGCAGAAAAATCGCAATTTCTAAACACAATATTTGGCGGCACGTCGGAATAGTATCTTCAGAAATATTGATACTATCCGCGCACGTTTTCTTGAGCTCTCATTTCGGTAGACGCGAGAGGAGTAGGGTTGTTTCGATGACAGGACTATTATATCAAATCTGTAGCTCATTTTATTTGTAAAATCTTCTTCTAAGGCTCTACGACCTCCAAGTGAACGTCTTGGCCTCCTCAACTATCCTTTTCCATTTATTTGTAAAATAGTTTATATTATTATACGGGAGGTATTTTGGAATTAGATTTTATCAACAATCCTTGTTGCTAACATTTATTCTTAATTCAACTAATATTAGTTAAGGAGTTGGCAAGTATTCCGCCGCTCAAGAAAACGTATCCATATAATACGTAAAACTAGGATATAGTAAGTAACTTCCTAGTTTTATTAGAAAACAAAAGGAATTGGAAATACATGGCTTTGGAACCGCCCTTCAATTGTTCGTCCGTGTAATGTTGCCATCTCCAGGCCGCGGCGGCGCGGCGGTGGCGACCGGGCGCGGGGGAGCCAGCGTTCCTGTCGCCTATCTCCGCATCACCGGAATCCAGCTCCCGCGACGCCCCTCCGCTGCCGCTGGCGCCGCTTCCTGCTGCGTATTAGTTCGAATATAATGGGGTCTGGGGCGGTTATTAAGCCGACGCGTTTTCCCACATCGGGAGCGGCGTCCGCGCGCCGAGCCACGCCGCGCCGGCCCGTGCGTCCAGGAGGCCCCGGCGCACGCCGTGCTCTCCGAGGGCGACGCAGCCACCTGGGAAGCACGGGAGGGCGCCGAGAAATTCACTCGTCGACACTCTCGTTAGGAGGAAAAACAGTAAAAGCGACAAATGAAGATTAATATTTTTAGGTTTTACAAAGTTGAGTTCACACACCACATTTGTATTGTTGGCTTAATATAAACTCAATGCTAATAACTTAATTCTACAAATTACATCTTAGGGGGAGAAATCCTTTATGGAGAGACCTCAGGGGAGTACGTTCCGATTTGGCATGTTTTATAGATATTGCATTCTAGATATTTGCGAAATAATCGCTGCTTTCTCAGCATTGAAAGTAATATGATAATGCTGATGAAATATTCAAGTACAAAATATCAGAAGTAATGAGAAACAAGATATGATAAATAAACATTGTCGTTATTTTGAAATTTATTGGATTGATCAATTCAAAGAGATGTCATAAGAGAACTTCAAATATCTTATGTTATTGCAGGGAATTAACGGCAACTTACGTTGAAGTAAATAATTTTGATGTTGACAATTAAAATAAAAAGTAATGGATACATTCATTTGAGAGTTCGCTGCCAGCTAGATTTATTTTCATATAGCCTGTGACCTGATAATCTGTTCACGCAGTAATGCAATCCAGCTTTTAGCGCCATTTATAAACGGGTAATCCAATGATATGGCAATGCATAATGTCATTATATTATTTTTCGTCACATTCAAATGTCATAGTCTATAAGTCGATTAAATTGCTGCTTACATGAATGAATTGAAATAAGTTGTTAAATTAATCTGCATTGGAATTGCAAATCTTCCCGAAGGAAGTGATTGTTTGAGTTCCACTGAATGATTTCCGTGTTTGCAAAGAAAATAATCATGTCATTGCTTGTCAATTAACGACGATTTTTTTCCACTTTTTCAAACATCTCAGACTTTGGACTAGTATCTTATCATAAAATCTAAATAACGTCTGTTAATACATTATCTGTGAAATATCTTGTATGTTATGGAGTATGATACAATGTAACCAGAAAGGTGAATTCTTGTGCTGAAAACTTGAATAAAAGTTTGTGTTGAAAATGAACTCCTAACAACAATTTTACTCTAGCATTTTTACTTAAGTAACTTACAAGCCTGAATATCAAATGGCTACATCGCGGATACCGCGATCCCATGGTATAATGCAAATTAATCCAGAGAAATAATATGGGGATTAAACAAATTAAATCATTTAAAGGATCAATCCTGATTTTCAATAATAGTATCCCTGTGAAATAAAAGCATCAAATCTTGTACCGGAAAATCCTCTCAAAGAAATTCTTAATATACCAAGATTATTAAGTAGAGGATAACACGATAAAGAGCTTGATATGTTACACTTCCTTTTCCTTTTCAATTTTATTCAAGTATCTCAGTTGCAAACATTTTTGGACTATACCACTCTACTTTCTTATGTATCATTACGGCGCAATAGTTAGGACAACCAATTTGTAGTTTGTTAGAGATGCAGTTTGGAGATCATTACAGTTCGTCGTCAAGAGCCGAATCTTGAACGTATACTTTTCGCGTAAAAAACGAAACAATTATAAAGACAATTGCTTTACAATGTAGGCTTCATAACATTTCCCATTATTACTGCGCTCACAGCGCACAATGTGATCGGTCTGAATAGGAACTGGAACGCGCGCGCATGAACGCAGAGCCAGGGATCTCTAGGCGGTGAACAAAATTAGGTTGTCTTTCTTGTACTGAAGCAAAACAAACTTCATTTTGGATTTTTATTTATTCGGGGTTAAATTGAACTATGAAAATAGATAAACATGCAATGACCTCACTAAATTGTGAGGACGTACTATTCGGAGTTGTAGTCTCCTGAATACGTTGAGAACTTTGACTTCAGGGCCCGTCCAATATTGTGGCCCTATGAAGCAACCTCGATTGCCAAGCCACAAGTAGGCCTCTCTGCGTTCAGGACAATGTACACTCCTCGTATGCAGAGAGTAGCGCATTCCTTTGCACCATCGATTTCACCATTTGAAATCCAGTCGTCAGGAGAATTCGAATTGTGCCAGATGGGAACCTTCATTTTACCCAGAACCAATATTAATATACCCGAAAAAGTAATGCCTTTAGTTACCATTCTTCCTCAATTCTTGTTTAACGGAGTTATCAGGTTAGAGATTTTTTTAAAAAAATTACATTTTCTTACACAGCGAGGTAACGCTTTATAAGAGTGAGTGAAGATTGTAACCTAGCAAGCTGAGCCCAAGCAATTCAAAATTACGAGGACACTCACTCGAATAATCATAAATAAATTTCTAAAGAATCGAGAAGGGAGAATAAATTATCATTTCGGGTTAGAAATGTTACATGAAGTAGGTACAGGAAGATCATGAAATTTCCTTTTTTGAAGGTTTACACTTATCTTTGGTAAATTTAGATTGAAATCTTGTGCTGCTTATGGTTTTCCAAATTTGAAAATACTAGTTGCTGGGAATGTTAGGGAATGAAAGAATTTGTTTGGCAATAATTGACATTAAATTGAAACTACCGTCCAGGTCGCGCTACTCTCTGTTAATCTACCGACTCTAATAGTCTCTAGATTCAGAGATGAGCAGAACCGCCGCCATTTAATGTCCTCTCAGCGGGCAGCACTACCAGGCAGAATCCAGCAATTGAGGAGAAATGTTAACAATTGGAAGCATGATGAAGATTTTCGAAAATATTAATATTCATTTTGGTGGATAAAATTGATGGCTCGCAACACACACTATATTGCACAGTTCAAAAGTTTCTGACTTCTGGATATAAAATGTCGGAATCGGCTGTGTAAAGGAATCTGCTACTCTCGAGAGACTCCAAATATTTTTCTTTCATTGACTCCTTTTGAGGAGAATGCTTCCTTCTTCTACCCGCCTTACGTTTTCTCTCTGTTATACAGCATAATTATGATACAAAAAATTGCACATAAATGCCTTCGAGAAAACCAATTCATACTCCAATATTTGTATAAGTACTCTTGAATTATCGAAAATGTTTGTTTTTGAGTAACTGAGTTTCTAATTGTCATTGAAATGCAATGGCTACAAAATGTTGAGTGCTTTTAAGAACTGGCCGTCACATTTCCTACAGCGTATTGCAGAATTTTCTTGTGCGATAGAGTATCGTAATCTACGCATAGTGAGAATTTCATGAGGTGCTCCGCTGGTGGGAGAGTTCTGGTTAGGGGAAAACCCCACTAGCCGACGGTAGGTCGGCGCCGGATCTCGCCATCCAGCGGGGGAAGATCACCGCCATCTCCCGAGAAAAAAACATGCAGTACACTAACGGGACTAATAACCGAAGCAGTTGGCGCGCCCGGAAACACGAAAAAATCAATCAATGAATCAATTTTTCGCCCCGGCGCGGCGCCGACTTGACTCGAGGCGCAGAACGCACCTCGGCGGCGGCAGGTGGCTGCGGCAGAGAGCGGCCGCGCGGGCAGCGGCTGCCGCTGCCTCCGCCGCGATCGCTCGTTCGCGGAACAGGAGGATCTACCCGTTTTTCTCGCTTCCCCGTTGAGATTCAGGCCGATTCTCGCGCGACGGCCTGCCTCTCCGCTGCGCGCAGGAGTACCGGAACGAAAGAAATCCAAATGCGGCGATGCGATATTCAGACGAACTTCGCGAGTAACTCGAGCGCGCATTACTTTTTTGTTGCGCGGTTCCGCCATTCCACGCTCCGCGGCGTCCACGTACGCGTAATAAATCTGCTGCTTAGAGAACGGGAAATAAGGGGTGTATTAGGAATAGATAAAGAAGAAATAGAAATCATAATGAGGCATTTGTCAGTGTCGGAGTGCGCCCGGCGGATGGGATTGATGTATGGAAGCCAGCGCGACGGCGCTCACTATGTTGCAAAGCCCGTGTACGCCGTGGCATGTTGGGAAGCGCGACTTCAGCGGGAAAGGCGATATGCGGGGCTGTACCGGTCTGCGCAATCTCGGGCAACTTTTTCTGGGGGTGGAAACGGGGTTTGTTAGTGGGAATATGAAACATCGAAGGCCGAAGAAGTAAGCGATATGTGCAGTCGTACCATTTAATGATCTTAAGTATCTGTAGAAGCGTTTACCCAATGAATTGATAGCCGACATTTTCATTTGCTAACTGAATAACCAAGAGGAGTTCACTAATGCACCATAACTTCTTTGAACTCATTTGTACCTACAATATACTCAGTAATAATATCCGTACTCAAGATGATATAATATCATGAAAAGAAAGACCTTGTTTCTTGAGTGTTTTTTTGTTTCCCCAACCCTTCTCGTTCATCAGAAACATGAAGTAATCTTTCATTGCAGAAGTATGTTGATAGGTAGTCCCTTTCTATACGGGAAACTTTCCGTAAAATAATATTAACAAGCTATCGTAGATCGTTGATCCGAGACCACAGGAGCGTGAGTTAAGAACGTTCAGGTCACGTGTTGTTTCGAGATGTGACCATACACAGAATTTCAGCAGATGAAGAGGTATATAGTCTTCAGGCTTGGTGCTACTGAGCTTCATTAATATGCTAGTTCGCTCCTGATAGCACGATCACATTTCAAACGCAGTAGTTGTTGATGTAGGCATTGAAGCAGACTATCAAGAACTCCCGAATCAAATATAAACAATCTATGAAAATTGTCAGCTTCTTGAGAAAAATTTGGAGAGAAGAGGAGGGCAAATTTTCAATTTTTTCTCTTTTACATACGTTGTTTAAATTAAGAAATGAAATTGAGGGTTTCTTATTTTTCCTTCCAGTAAAACTATTATTGGACAATTAAGAAGTGTATTATTGTATGTAATAATGGGACATTGCATACCTGTACCTACTAATGTTCTGCATGCTGAATCTAAATATCCCTTATTTAGAATTTAGTATATTTTAGACGTTATAAATACAGATTGAAATGTTTATCTCGTCAAATTTTTCAATTGCAGATAAACAAATTAACAGATGTAAGGAATATTGGATATCTAAAAAGTATTAATAGAAATATCTGATGGTTAAATGTCTGCAATATACATGTTATTTTGTTTTACTAACAACCAACTTTATACAGACAGTTCACAGCTAATGGTTGCATACCACCTTCACATTAAAATATTATGTCATTTCGACGTTCTTCAGGTATTAACCTAAAATAATTTCATTAAGTTAATGTTACCAACTGAACAGATTTCATATGAATTAATTCAAACAGAGTTTTAGTCTAAAAATGTTCATTGTAACTTCAATTATATCTTAATTCATGGGTAGAGCAAAGAGTAAACAATTCTGTGCCTTATCGAATATCTTAATCCCGATGGATGAAGCAAAGAGTAAATCACTATATTTCCCCGCCCACTCATTGTAAGTTCAACGATTTAAAAGAATATTTGTTGCGTCACTTAAACCTTTGTTGGGCGTTGAGCGCTTGCGTGGAGTTATCTTCCTTTACTTTCTTTGTCAACTCTCACGTCAACTGCCAACTGTCACGTTGCAGTCAATTATGTAGGAGTGCGTTTCCCATTTCGCAATTGTCAATCACCCTCGCAACACCCATATGATACATATCATAGCTAATGAGCACGATTTGCAAATCACCATGTTCAAGCCATTGGCACTATGTAAAAGCACATTTTACTCTTTGCCGCACCTATCGATTCAATCCATGAATAAAATGGATTGTGTATTATAACATAATTTAATTAACCAATTAATTTTGAAAGAATGTATTTTTTTAAATACAACAGAAATTTTGTTGGACAACAGAAATTTTGTTGGAAATTTTGTTATTTACTTTTTGGTGTACTCATTTATATCAATCAGGTCATAACTTTCCATACATTTGCAGACATAATGTGAAATGGAGCATATTGGCGTATATTCCTTCCTTCTTATTGATTCACGATGTATCAATTAATGTTTGAATTTTATTTTTTACACAATATTTTAATTTGTGTAATTAATCATATTGTCTGAGTCTGTCATCAGATTTTTAGTCTGATTTATCTGCTAAAAACTACAGCGTATTGTTGGAAAATGATTTTTACAATATATAAAATCTTGGAAAGATATTCTAAGGTAAATGTAATACGTAACCGAAAGTTACAATGTACGACCTGTAAAAGTAATTGGTCATTAAATAGTCCTGATATTATAATCTTGCAGACATTAACATACAATTGTGTGTGTATGGACGCTGAGTAACACGATGTGGCGTGTATGTACTTTTTAATTAACATTTCCCCGCTCTTATTCAAATAATTCTTTTACTGTTCTCTTTGTTACAAAAATCAACTGAGTAGGCATACCGAAATTTATTTCTCCCATCTAAACTTGATATGCATATGCAACATGTTAAATAATTATCTAATAATGTTCTTCAGATCTGTTAGCATGTATTGGTATACATTGGGGATGACAATATGACCCTAACAAATTCTTGTATAAGAACTGCACAATCGATTCGCAGTTCTGGAGAATTAATTGCACTGATGTATCACAGAATATAAACTAAACAACCACATTGTCAAATATGCAAACTGACTAATCAGGGACGTTTGTCGTAAATTTTGATCGGAGAAGTACTTATCCTAAACACATTGTCATCATGTATGTAAATGCGCTAAAGCGCGATCTCTTGATGACTGCAGTGCTCCTTAGGCCACGATTTGTTTTATTGATATTATGATACCGATATACGCTATCACATACTATTTTTGTTGAATCAGAAACATTTCGTAATTTCTTGTAAAATCTGGATTTAGTTAAAAACACAATTAGCGAACAAATAAATCTCCCAAAAATGTTTTAGTGGAATGTTCTTTTCAGTAAGAAAGTTTTAAGTCTAACGTTTCTATATTTTTCTTCAGATCCATACCTCGCAACACTGTTTTTAATGAAATTAATTTATTGTTTGCTCTCACATCGGTTTTCTTTGTTTGGTAATATTTACTTCATAATGATGCATTAATAAAACATGGTATAATTTAGTTCGTACTATTTTTCTCGTCCGGAGCACTAATATTTTGCTTATTTCGTGAGTTTCTCTCAAAATATCTGCGAGCGCCGCGACTCACTTAACGACGAAGGCGTGAATGAGGAGGCAGCACGCCCGCTGCAAATTACCATTCTGAAAGTAATCTATATTCATGCGAAATAATTTTCGTAATTTGCTTCCTCCGAGGTGTTAACGAGAGGTCAAATAACAATGCTTCGTTTGCAACATGGCCGTCGGCCGGCAACGAGCTCCGTCGCACTCCAGTCGTCATCACTACCGCCGCCGCCGCCACCGCAGCTGTGGCCCGCCGCCGCCGCCGCCGCCACCCCACCACACCACCACCACCACCCCACGCCGCCGCCGCCGCCCGCCGCCACCGCCGCCGCCTCCGCCGCCGCCGCCGCCGCCGCCGCCGCCGCCGCCGCCGCCGCCGCCGCCGCCGCCGCCACCGCCACCGCCACCGCCACCGCCACCATCGCGCCGTCGTCGTTGTCGTCGTCGCCACTGCAGCCGCCGTCGCCTCCTACACCACCACCGCCGCCGTCGTCGTCGTCGCCACCACCGCTGCCGTCGTCATCGCCGGTCGCCACCGCCTCCGCGACCGCCTCCGCCTCCGCCTCCGCCTCCGCCACCGCCTCCGCCAGCGTTACCCCCTCCGTCTCCGCCGATGCCGCCACCACCGCCACCGCCATCAACGCTACTGCCACCGCCACCTTCACCTCCACCCCCACCGTCACAGCTACCGCCACCGCCGCCGCCGCCACCGCCAGCGTCGTCGGGAAGACCGCGTGTCCTCCTCCATGAATATGGAGGAATGGGGTTGCTACCGGCGAGGTCCGGCGCTCGACCCCAGTCGCTTCCGAATGAGCCGTGCGCGGGGCGGGATTTGGGCGCGAAGCGATTAAGCCTCACGCAGGGGCATCAGAGGGCGAAGCCGCCGCCCCGGCCGTGCGGCGACGGACCGCTCCCTGGCAGGCGAATCGAGAAATTCTCATTTGGGGAGACTTTTAAACCTCTTTACAGTTTTGGACATTCATTTCTAAGGTGAAACATACAACAATTTATTCGTGTAGAAATGTCTGCGAGAAAGAACTGGGAGTGATAAGTGAAATAATTCTATATGAAAACTCATTTATTTTATAAGTAGACTATTAATGTTGTGAATATATGCCTTATTATGTAATTCGCTGTTCCGAAACTTCAAAATAAAGTGTCCTTGTTATATATTATTTTGTTTAGTCGATTTATTGTTCACAGCAACCAATTATCGAGTTTTGTAATGCAGAATTCTGAAAAACACTTATTCATTATAGCTTGGTGAATGTTTACAATAGAACTCAAATAAAAATGTAAATGTTAACCAGATGTTACACTCCAAATATTACTTAAAACAATATAATTTCATTGATAATTAGGCACAAATATTGAACATAAAATGAACATTAGGTACTCGATAATCGCATCAAAAAATGCCCTAAGGAACTCTTGAATCAACAACCAGAATAGGTACCCTACTTTCCTCCAGTGTAAACCGTCAATGGAGTACTACCAGTAAAATATCTCCGTGAGGACATTCAAACCAAGCCATTTGCCTCATACAAGCTCGGAGCGCAGAAACAAACCAAACGCAACCGCACGTGCCCACAAAAGAACAGAAAACGTGATCGCGATAACCTCAACACGACGTCAAACTCCGTCGTGGACAGTGCCACGCATATCCGCGCTAACGCTGGGATTCCTGTTGCGCGGAACGACTAGGGGCTGCAAGGCGGCGGCGTTTTTGTGGCGTCGATTTTTAAGAGCTCGCTCTCCTCCTCCGGCGGCGGTGGCGGCGGGCGTGCGCGAGTGAGCAGCGAACGAACGAACGCACGCTTCGGCTCGCCACGCCTCGCCACGCCACGCTCATTCCCGTGCGCGCGCAGCAACGCGCCCAGCTCCGCGGTCCGCTCCGCTCGGCTTTTAACACGTCCCCACAAATGCGTTCGTTAGCGCCCGGCCTATTTAGAATTTACGTCGTGTCGTTCAAGTATGTAATTAACCGGCGGAGCGCGTAAAACCAACATCTTCCACGGCGGCTTCGCGCCTTAAAAGGGACGTCCAATTTGAAGGCGCATCGGCTGCACGCCCTCTGACACCCGTTCGCGCCTGGAAACGCGCGGCGCGGCACGGCGCTCCTTTCTTTGGCGGACGCGCGCGCTGCTCGCCGGATTCCCGCGCCGCCAGGACTAAAAGCTCGCCCGGCACAGATACCTCTGTTTTTCCTGCCACCGTCTCACTATCTGCTAGTGATCATCGCGCTTCGTTTCAAGACAGTTTCGGAGCGGTCATAAACGGAACTAGAGGCGGTGGGTTGCGGTGGAGTGGGGAAAAATAACAGTAGAGAAATAGGCAAAAACGGGGTTTGAAGGTTTATTCAGTTTTATAGCCAAGTACTGTACGAAAATCATGGGTGATCATAACATTCCTATCATTTATTATTTGATGCCAGAAATGTTTTAGAAACGATGACACTAAGCGTTAATATTAGTACTATTAATTTTTATATCATGCTTATTTCAATTATGTTACATAATGTGATGTTTCAAAATTTATTCCTGACGTTTTTGGAGTTACATGGAACTTCAAGTATGTTCCCGAAATAATTTTTCAAATAATTTCTCCTATTTAAAGTAATTTGTATTTTAAAAAAATTTTAAAAAAAAAAATTTAATATAAATTATTTAATTTAAAAACTATTCATAATAATATCTTCTTGTCTTCCTCTCCTCCGCCTCAACGGGAATTCCTCGTGGCTACAGCCGCCTCCTCGTTCTACAAGGTGACAATTAGGGGGCGCCGAGAGTACGTAAACGGGGCGAGTACCTCGCCAGCACGCGGATGTGATGAAGGGCTATCTCTCGATCGTGCGATTTTTCTCGCGTGCTTCTGCCCGCGTGGCGGAGGTGACGGCAGCGAAGGCTGTGCTCAGTGCGAACGCGTCGGGTGCTCGGCGCGCACCCGCTGCCCGACACCCACAGGCGCCGGTAGCCGCCCACAGTCGCCCACAGTCGCCCATAGTCGCCTTTTACCGGCCATAGTCGTCCACAGTCGCCTACAGTCGCCCACAGCCGCCCACAGTCGCCCACAGTCGTCCACAGTCGCCTTGCCGGCAAGTCGCCCACAGTCGCCCACAGCCGCCCACAGTCGCCCACAGTCGCCCACAGTCGCCCACAGCGCCCACAGTCCCCACAGTCGCCCACAGTCGCCCACAGTCGCCCAAGTCGCCTTTCCCCAAGTCGCTCACAGTCGCTCACAGTCGCCCACAGCCGCCCACAGTCGCCCATATTCGCCCACAGTTGCACACAGTCGCCCACAGTCGCCAATATTTGCCCACATTCGCCCACATTTGCCCTTAGTCGCCCACCCCCCAGCCTTCACAAACACCCACAGACACTCATAATCATCCATTGTCACCCTCAGTCTCTCATCGCCCAAAGCGCCCCCTTTAACCCAACAACGAAAAGTCGCCCACACACCCGCAACCACCCACCGTCCCCCACCGTCGCTAAAAGTCGTGCACAGCCACCCACACCAATACAAATCGCCCGTCGTCCACAACTGCCATTGCTCCTGCCACTGTCCGCCTCCCGCCCCCGGCACCCAGCTCCTAACGTGTAACGGCTCCCGGACGTGTGAATCCTCGGCCGAGCGGTCAGATGGTAAATGGCGCTCGCCAGCGCGGCTCCCACGTGCCGAGCCGAGCCGACGCGCAGCCGGTAGCTAAGCGCGCTCGCCCCGCGCCGCGTCCGCGACTCCGCGGCGGCCATTGTTATTCCAGCGCCGGGCAATTTGCGCGCGTCTCCGAAAGAGATGGGAACACGATGATGAAGTAGTTGTCTTGTCTGTAAATTAATCGTCGGTGTGAGTTTTGTATGAATATTTTTGATGGGGGTTAGGTTCGTCTTCATGACATTCAAATTACAAGAAAAATTCCTGTGTATTTCGTACAGCACAGTTTGTAAATTGACTGATATCACGCGACCAAATTACTTCTTGCGGACGCGGTAAAGCGGACGGCAAGATAACTGTTTTGGTAACTTTGTGTCTAATGATATTTACGAGTGTTGACGTTTTCCTAGGACATCAAATGTTTTCAGTTATTAAAAGGAACAGTTAACCTGACTAAAATTAACACTGTTTGACAAGGTATGTTCAAACGTAAACAACACCAAACACACAACGTTCCTATTAGTTAATATCGGTCGAAATAAATTTCATGATAGTGAACTCATTTCTCAGCAAGAATTCTTTCAGACTCTCTAGTCCTTTCATAACGCTATTCATCACAAAAGTTCGCTCTCACAATCGCTTCCCGCGCAGTCGGCAACGCCGTTCCGGACCAACAGCTGGCAAGATGAGACGATCCTGAGTGGCAGAGCGTCAACCTTTCCGAGTGGATTCCCCGGCCGGCGATTGGTCCTCGGCCCCTGGGATCACCCGGGCGGGCGCCGGGAGCCGGCGGGCCGTGCCACCAAGGCAGCGCACCCGCGAGCGCCCGCTCGCCCACGCCTCGTCGGCCGGCGCGGCGCGGCGCGGCGCGTTTGAAGTCCCATCGGGTGCTAATAGCGGCAGCTCCTCATTCAAATTGATCTCCCGCCGCGCCCACCGGCCGCCGGGACGCGCCGCGGCCCGCTCGTGAAAGTTTCTTAAATAAAATTTACGTTTCTGGCGCCGCTTACCGACGTGGAAACAATAGCCCGATAGCATCTTCATGGAGGTACAAATGCCAACACTCTTCGGCGGGGGCCCGCGCGCCCGACCGGCGGTTCGCAGCCGGTTCACGATTTACATAACACTTGTTAGGGCTGAAGAAGCATAAATATCGCGCGGGAAACGCGATTACGATATTACCGCACATGCGTGGCGAATGCTGGCCAAACGTGTTTTATATTTTATTTGGCTTTACTGTTGTGTTCTTTTCCAAACGGCAGGAGTTATGCGCCATTATTTTTCAGCGCCGTTGTCAGGCAGGCTGAGAAGCGTGCATTAGTATCAACAAAGTTTCTTGCGCTTATCTTTCTCTGGTTCTGGACATTAGTAGCAGTGTACCAATTGCACGTCCAGCTGCTGTAAAGTCACGCACAATGGCCGTGGCGAAACGTGAACGCCCGTCTGTTGTTTTTTTTGTTTTTGTAAATCCACTCTCAGAAGAACACTAAACAGTAATAAACACCTTGACAAAACAAGGAAGCGGCAAATATTTACAGACACAATTAGAGAAGTAACGCTGAATTTCACGAAATGAAGACATTACGAGAGACAACATTTCATTGAGAGTCCAGTTTACAAGCGGTTATCGGATGAAAATTAGCTTGTTGGCAGCAATGAATGCGCTGCTGCTAGGGGTTTAATAGCACAGAATCAATGCTAATGATTGGCATACATTACCAGGTCAGGCCGCGTTCAATGAAAATAGCTTCCCGCATGCAAAAAACGAGCGGTGGCGGCGGCGGCGGCACGGCCGAGCGGCGTGTGCGCCGCAACTGTTGCACGCGGGCCATCCCCGGTGAGCCCCGACTGCCCTGCCGCCCGCGCCCGCAACGCGCGCTTTCGCCGGCGGACGAAGCCGCACGCGAAGGACCTTCAGGTCGGTTCGGCGCACGCGGAGTGAGACGAGTTCCCAAAGACGGCAAGCACGGCTTTGCAAATTTAACGAGGAAGCTGCGGATTCGGCCCAAAAAACTAGCATTACGAGACATGTTATAAAAACGATTTCGTAACAGTGTACTTTTAAAACAGACATATGTCATTAGTTATTCATGCATTGTTGATCTTACAAAAAGGATGTAGTCAAGTATGTGAGAAAATCCTAACTTTAATCGATTGAACAACGATTTCGATTCAAGTTTTTATTTTCCAAAAGGGTTCCTATCCCCCATTACCCAACGAAAAAACTTGATTTTCACATTTTATTTTTTAAATAACTTCATGAATATATTGCTCACGCAGTTTTGGATATAAAAATCCTCCATAATAATTTTTGAGAGATATTTGCATACCAGATAAATGTTTCAAAAAATATTTTCGAAGTGATAATAATCACTATTGACTGTTATGGTTATGATGTTAGTCATTTGTGAAAACCCTCGAAAGAATTAGAACTAAAATGTGTTATTTTTAACAAATCATTACGATACCCAAATTCTATAGTCTATAAGGAGAAAAAGTTTCAATATTCCATGAACCTTCTCGTTTTGTTTTGGGAAATATTTCAGATCCAAAGTAGTCCATCATTGCAGTAAAAACAATTGTTTCCCTATTTAAATAAAAATATTGATGATAATCAAAATAAATAACTCCATATAATCCAGTAAAATATTATAAGTCTCTCATTGATATCCCGAATTAAAACTTTATTCCGGGTATTCTCTTAGAGCGAGGCCCCGTTTCCGCGCCTGCGTCTGTCCTCTGTACCAATGGGCCTATTACTTTCTTGCAAACTATTTACGTAGTATAGAGAAAGGTATGCAATGCTTCAGCCAAAAAAAGCAATTTATCGACAGAAAAACTCCAATTGTCGGGCCCTGATACCAAAAAAAGAGGGTCATTATTTCTCCTAAATACAATAAATATATTCCCCTAACGCGTTATATAGTAAGAATCTACGATTTGTAGGCTCTTGATACCTCAATACTGTTTTACAGCAAAACATGTTCGTCTGTCCATCCATCTGAGAACAATAGCAGCAGCTAAATCGTTGGGAAGATTATCACCAAAATTGATATTCTGTGACCGATCTGGCTGTTGTCGTGGTGCCTTGAATTTGAAACGGATATTTAGAGTTTTAGATTACTTTATATGAAGTCTCAAAACCATTTTCAAAACTTCCTCAAAAATGCCTAATTTTTTCTTTATTTTTTTTTCATGTAAAGCCAAGTGCTCTAAAAAATTTCTGAGAATTGCAAAAGTTAAATTTTTTCCATATTTTTTGAGACAATTGTTATTACATATTTTGAACATTTTTATTATATTCACAATTTTTCGGGCAACTCCAATATATGAAAATTGTAAGTAAGTTTGAAAAAATGGTACAGGTCAGATTGTCACTGATCGCTAAATGTTTGAAAAGTACAAAAGTTACAAACAATCTGAGATAGTACATGCTGTTGTAGAAACGCTAGTTTCAATTTTTTTTATAAAATCACGGCCGTAATAGAAAAGTATTATAATAGTATATCACAAATATGTATTCATTTTTTAATAGGAGAGGTGTCTGTGAAGGCGAATGTATGTTTCTTATGGTTGGGAATGATTTGGAAGTTTGTGTACTGGGGTAATGGTGACTTCCTAGGAACGAATAAATACTGAACACGAATTCTTCAAGATTTATTTTTTTCAAGGTGGAGTTATTGGAATATATATATATATATATATATATATATATATATATATATATATATATATATATATATTTATATTATCAACTCTAGGATTTTTCATTTCTAATTGAATCCTTTCCAGTCTCTCTAAAGAACCATCCGTGAAGAGAAGCCCTCTATTGGAGAATGCTCTCTTTTGGACTTGTTCTTCTCTGTTACATCACTGTCGCCTCTAATTGAGTCTCCGTGGTCCCGCTACTGCTTCTGACCCTCGTGGGCGTGCCTTCTTCTCAAACCAGTTACACATCTTTATGTTTATATCTGGATTTCCAGGAATGTCGCTGGAAGAGTGCAGGATATTTTGGTTTCTGAATAGGCCTCGGTTATGAAACAGTTATGTATTATTTCTTAAAATGAAATTTGGTACACGTTTATATAGCATCAAAATAGGATTTGAGAAATGTTAACATGAAGGAATTTCCATATCATCAATATTCTACTCCCTCCTTACTTTCTCCGCAAGGGTCTTCTATGCGTTTTTGCTGTTGCACTTTGCTATCTGTTGTTGAGTTGCATCAGCAATTTTTAGCATCTCCACTTATCCTGGATCAAAACGACCACTTTACCTTTGAATCCGTGACGAACTTCTCATGGCATTTTGAAACGCTGTTATAGGTCAATCGATGGAGTCAGGATTCATCAACGGCCAATCTATAAATATGGATATTTTATGATTGGCATGGCTTCTTCCATTCACAATGATTCTAAACAAAACTGAGTTTTAAGGTTGATCTTCTGATGATGATCCACCAATTTTATAAGATCGCCGTTGTCACTACCTGCGTTCGACTAATTTGCAACATCATTTCTATTATTAGTGATTTCCGCTTTCACTATCGCCGTTCACCATAATGTCTCTACTACTAGGTGCTATTTTGCTAAGTGGTATCGGTTCTGTCAATGAATACTAATTACTGTCACACATGCGTAGTTTACACTCGGTCTTCAGTGTTGTCTGTCTCCTTTGCCAATTTATTCTTTATGCCATTATCATAAAGCTTCATTAGAAAATTTTGTAATCTGCAAAATCTTCCCAGTGAAACGATCGAAAAGTGTAGAGCAAAATAATTATAAAGCTATCGCATTCACTGCTAATAACTTATTGCACACCAAACTATTCACAATTGTTTTCTTTCCAAAATCGTTTGTTCCCTTCGTACGTTCATTCCATTAGCGACAAAACACTGCCACGTTGATCCAGCAAGCCACGTGCGCAGTGTCAGTGCTTGCCAATTGAGGAATTATGATCATATATATGGTAACTCACAATTTATGAATCATAAGAGAAGTTAAAAAAATTGAAGAGAAAGAAATTGTGGTACATCAGTTCTTTCCAGCTTGGAATATGTTTCTGAAGAGAATGACACCTTGTAATACTTAAAATAATGTTTTGAACCAAATCAAATTTTAATATTGATTATTAAGTATCAGATCTTAATGAAATGTCTTTTTCGTTTCAACTTACACAACAATGCCTTGTAGTATAGGCATTAATTTTGTTACGACAAAAGGAAATGACCCATTTTTATAAGATTTTTTTTCTTTTTTCTTTTTCTTTTTTCGTCGAAAGCATTTTTTCACTGATTTAATCGATTTTAATTTCACTTTAATGGTATTTCCTTCAAATAATATTTTCACTATTCCACAAATGTACTCACAGATTTCCTGAGGAGCCTTTTCGATTTCTTTGCTTCGAAATTGTAATGTTAGCCGAGAGTATGTTATCTAAGTTTCTCGTAACGCCTAACAGCGCCGTTGCCAGTTCGGCTGATTTCGCGATACCTGAAGATAGATTTACTGGTAAAGAACAGTCCAAACCAAAAGTCTGCAAGTTGAAGTTGAACGAAAACAAGCAACCTCTATTACATCAATAACATGTCCAACAACTTGAGTTTTCATCTGAACTGGTTTTCCTCAAATTTTGTACGTCATTTTTCTTGGCTTTTACGGCATTTTTGAAACATGTTAAGAGCATTTAGTTGATCATTTATGGCGATGTTTTAGGTCATCAAAATCCGCCCCCTATTTATTATTGACGGTAGACTCTCGGTTTGTCCGAAAATAGCCTGATGCGGGTTCCCCATGTTCTTGTGCACAAGCCTTCAATTGTCCCTTTGCCGCCGGCGCTCGCGCTCCCCGCCCCGCAGATACCTACGCACGGTGCACGCGCTGCCAGCGCCGCCGCCGCCGCCGCCTGGCGCCAGCCTGCGCCGCGCGCGTCAAAACAGCGACCCGGAGCTTCGCGTATTTCACCGTATTCCCGCCGATACGAGATAACGCGTTCCGCTTCCGGCGGCGGAGGGGCCGGCGCCCCCGCTGCTCCTCCCCTCCCGCCCCCGCCCCCTCTCCCCGCCCCCTCCCCCCCGCTCCATCCCCCCCGCCCGCCCGTCCACAGCCCCCGCGCGCTGCTAAGAGCAGCAATAAGCATTGTAATGTCCCCGTGTAAATCCGACGAAGCTGGCCGAGCAGGTTACCTCAGCTCATAATATGTTGACGACAGTGGTGGGGGGGGCCACAACCGGATATCCTGTATGAGAAGCTGCCACGCTATAACTCAGCGGCTGCGGGCGCGCGACGCGCGCTGTGCGAGCGAGCGGGAGGGACGGGGAGGGGTGGGCGGGGTGGGGATGGCAGAGGAGGGGAGGGGACGGGTGGGGAGCGACAGCGCTGGGCATTGCCGCCTTCCGCGCGCTCGTTGACGCGAACAACGAGCAATAAAGAGGACAAGAAGTGCCCAGGTGTCGTCATAATCTAGAAAGGTGGGAAACAGTAAAATAATGATTATTCCAAACTTTTGTTAATATTTAAATATTTTTTTATTCAATCATTATAATCGCATTTGTCTCGCGGCCAAAATGTATTTATGACGTCTTATTTTTATCGTCAATTAATTGCAAGTTTTTAAATGTGCGTTCATAAAAATAGAACATAATTAAACAAATACACGAGTTAAAGCATTTTTTAAATATTTAGAGAAATAAATATTTCATTGACTATCACAGACGTTGAAGTCTTCTGTACTTTTGTCGTAACCGATTATTTAATGTCACAAAGAATTATAATATCTCCACTTGAAACGACCGAAGTGCTTCACTGAATAATTTAGAATTGCTTGGAATCATTAAATACCAATGTACCTCGACTCTAGCGTGAGTCGAACAAGTGCCTAAAAACCCGAAGAAGTCACACGCTCCTGCTTGACGCATCCATCAAAGTCTGTCATTCTTCAATTAACGCGCGTTTCCTGTTTTGTAGCGCCGATCGACGGCATCGTGTCAGGGGACTGCCCGGCCGCTCGCGCTGGGTCGAGGCGCCGCCCGCTGCTCCGAACTGAGCTCAAAACACGCGCGTAGATAAAGAAGGAAACGGAACAAAAACAGACGCATTAACGCACTCGTGGTAGAACCAGTTGGGTTAAAATGCTTACATATTTTGAGATAGTGTGAAATGTACATGGCGATGATACTCTCATACATGAAACACACACATACAGAAACACATACCCACACACTCTTCCATGCAGCACAAATTCACTCACAAAACACACACTAACATGTATCATAGATGCGAAACATACACATATACATGGAACACACATCCCCACACACACACACACACACACACACACACACACACACACTGTACATTTTGTTTCTTCAAAGTACGTCATTATGGGATAATGCATGCTTTACGACACATTCAAGAAATTACTGTTAAAATTTAAAAAAAAATATATTGTACGGCAATAATTTTCTACCCTAGTATCTCGTAGCGAAAATATGTTAAAGGAAAAGTGCATCCCTTCGTGATGTTCACAATTTTGGATATAGCAAACAAGGATGAAACCCCGACGATGGTTTTCTGAGCAATTGGAAAATCAAGCTACTTGCAACATTTGAACATAAAATCTCATGGAAATAATTATAAACAAAAACTTTCCGCGACATCTTCATGTAGCACTTAATAAATGAACAAATAATGAAAGCCAGTCACTGAACCTTGACCCAGTGCCAGAACTAGACAATACTGAGGCCCCAAGCAATACTGAAACGTAGCTCCCCCCTCCCGCTCAAAAAAATTAAAAAAGTGAAAATTGTACCAAGTAACTATATCAGTTATTTTACTTGCAAGAAATCACAAAAATTATTTTTGACCTAGAAAAAGGTTTTGGAAATATATTTTAAATAATAGTTGTAAGCAAAAGTATTTGTGATAGAATAATTTTATTTCCACGGAGAATTTAAATCGCTGAAAAACTTGTGTTTAGCTGGTGTTTTATAAAATTACTTGTTAAATACATGAAATAATAAATATGAATTTCAGTAGAATCTATTTCAATGTTAATGTCATTATTATTTCATAGAGTCCCATAATGAATTATTTAAGGTAAAAAGTAATTGTAATGTAAAAAGTAATTTAAGGTAAAAATTGAACTTGGTACTGAAAGGTAAAAAAGTAATTCAAGGTATAAAACATGGACATTTTTATAGAAACATCCATGTTTTGAAAACATCGGCGTGGACGTCGCAAGCCTTGTCGCATCGCATCGCATCGCATCGCGTCGCTGTGGCGCCGCCCGCCCATGGCCAGCGCGCCGCGCTCGCGCGTTCGCGATTGTCGCAACGGCTGCGGGATTCCCGGCGCGGCGATCTCGCGATTACCATGCGATTATCGCGAGCGCGCCGCAGATTAAGAGCCCCTCTCGCGCGCGCGCCCGCCGCTCCGCCGCCCCCGGAAGAGGGACAGGATTGATGACCGGCCAGACGGGGGAGCATCCGTACCTCGCTTCGCCTCGCCTCGCCGCGACGCGACGCGACTCTATGCGCCCGCCCGCGCCCGCGCCCGCGCCCGCCCTGCCCCGCGCCGGGACGCCCAGATTAAAAGCGGACCTTTCATCGCGCTAGCGTCCGGTTCTCGGAGCGCTGGCGGCGGTCATGGAGGTAGAAATGGTGACAGAGATGAAGGTGGTGGTGATTGATTGTTCGTGATTCCGGGTGCGTCAACTACCGAGGTCGCTGGTCCCGCAAGTGTAGTACAATTTTTTCCATATGGTTGTGGCGGTGATCTTTCCCCACTGGATGGGGAGATTCGCCGCCGACATACCGTCGGCTAGCGGGGTTTTCAACAACCAGGTATCTCCCACCAGCGGGGGTACCGACCCAGCCGGGACAAGTTGTAAGTTCCCGACCGGTCTCCCGCCATGTGTGGTAGTGTAGTGCATCTTAGTGTAAGTGTGTGTGAGGATAGGACAAGGGGGAGGAAGGAAAGATCGCGCGTAGTCCGTGGCTCCTTTGTTAAGGTACTGCTGCAGTGACTGCAGTTGATGCACTGAGTCACCGCTCTCGCTAAGGTGGTGGTGATGTGGGAGTGACGTTGGCGAAGGAGATAGGAAGCGAAGGATTGGATGAACGGTAGATGGCCGGTGTCACTCCTGTTGCAGATCTGGTGTCGATTTGAAGACATTTTTGCGCTCGGAATCGAAGTACAATTGGTGGAAGAGAGGAACCAGTAGGAATGTGTAAAACGTCCAGATGCCTCGTTACTGATATAGCCGAGACCATGACGGCGCAAGTGTTGAGGATAGAGATGACAGCACGCCAGAGGGATTGAGCAACCTTGGCGAGTTTTTGGAGGTGGGATTATTAGTGTCATGCTGGGCAGAAGTCTTCCATTTGGGAGTGACACATACCGATGCAGAAGTTTTGGAAAAGCGAGGTGCCACAGCAGTGTGTTGTTGGGAGGGCAGAAATGACAGGACGACGATAGAGACAGAAGTGAGGTAGGGGCGTCAGTAACACCAACACGAGATTTCGATTGATTTGTTGTTGTTTGTTTTTTGTGCCTAGTGGGTTTTCTTCTTCGAAGTATCTCCCGCAGCAGAGCGTCGCCGCAGCCGAGATAAGCTCTTTTTTAAACATATTTATTAATTTTGGAAGGTTTACATCATTCAGTACAATTACTTTACAGATGTATTCTCAGACTTATTCTAGTTAAAATAGTTAAGCTAAGTTAGTCTATAGATTGGAGAGGATACTCTAGGGGAGAACCTCGGTGTTATGAATCGTGGTTGACTAAAATTTTGAGGAAGACTTCAAAAGGAAATCTATTTTTTATTCGGGTGTGGGTTGGCATGAGATAATCTCCATGCACACAATCCGTGTGGTAATGTAGTGCCTGAAAGTGAGTGTAAAAGAGGAGAGGTGGAGACAATGATGAGGAATGGAAGATCGCGTGGCCCGTTAGCCAGGGCGCTGCCCCGGCATTCGCCCGATTGTTAGGGGAAACCACGGAAAACTACCGATGAAAACAACCGGCTGCTAGAATTCTCCTCCAGACAGAGGCTGAATTCGCCCAACTATCTAGCTAGTGTCACAAATTCCCCCTGGGGGATTCGAAACCTAGGACCTCCCAGTCGTACACCCTGCCACAGTTGAGCCATCGCAACCGGTGGGTATTTCAAACACAAGAGTGACGAACGAGAGTGTGAAAGAAGAGCAGGAAACGGCGATGGCGAATGCGGCAGATGGCGGCAGTGACGGGGAGGGAAAGGCGGGCGCGCTGGACGCGGTGGCGACGGCTGCGCCGGCGGAGGCCGCGGCGAGGCCAGGTGCGCCGCGGGCGACAGCTACTGGAGCGAACAAAGCGGGAGGCGCTGCGTAACGCCGCCTCCGCCGCCGTCGCGGAGACGATCATCTCACGCACCCCATTACAGCGATCACTCGGGTATGAAAGTGCGGAGCGGCACGCAAGCGCGTCCCACAGGCTCCCAGGACACTGGCTGCACGGCCTCCGCTTCCTCGCCGCCAGCCCCGCAACCAGCGCCGCTTTTTCTCTCGCTCCGCTCCCCGCCGCGGCTGCCATCCTCCGCCTTTCCGTATTCCGGCGACTTACCAAAATCTTCGCCCTCGTTTCGGGCGTGGACATCTTTTCGTGTCCCTCATTCGGAATACTACAGCGTTCTCATATGCCTGCAGTATTACTGAAAACTTCATACCATTTCTCTTTTACGCGATCGTCATCAAATTTTATCAAGACCCATTCTCAACATCAAACGCTCATCGTTGCCATATTTAACTGACAGGGTGCCAGGAAAGTCTTTCTGAAGTGGCATCTTGCTGGAGAGCGTGCTAGCAAGCATGAATTATGTTGGTAGCACGAGGTGGAACTTGTAACAAAAGAAAACGTAGATTACGTGCTCACCACAATCGTAACAGATGCTGGAAGTGTAGTCCTCTTCTCTTGGTTCACAGTGATCTGGTAGCTAACAACATAAATGCTATTTTTAATAGGAGAGCCTGATTTGTTTCGATTTGGAAAGACTTTCCTGACGCACCGTATTTCCCTGTTGTTTTTACTCCTGCATTACGTTTCATTGCCATTTACGACGTCAACACTATTATGTCAAATGCCCCTTTGACAGCGTCTCGCTGTTTTAGCTGAAAACGTCACTCTGTTTACGCCCGCGAGAGGCGACGGGCGAGCGGAGCCGTGGCAGGCGGAGCGGGGGGGGGCGCCAAAAAAGCGGCCCGTGCTGCTTCGCCGCGCCTCCGCGAAGTGCTCGCGCCGACGCCACTGGGCCCCCCCCCCCCGCCCCGTCTCGCCCTGCTTAGCCCTCCCACGCTCTCCCACGGCGCCTTTGTTTTGGTGCTGTGCGATCGGAGAAAAATTGCTAACATGCGGCGTGTGTCACACGAGCGTTATATTGACGCGCGATAAGTAACGCGCGTCGTCAATTAACACTATAATTGATGCGGAACGGCCAAGACGCTTGTGTGCCGTTTCGTATAATACACAGTGTTATTCTACAACGCGATTTACTTATCATGCGTCAACGCAACGCTCGTGTGCAGGGGCCCTTATGCATGTGGTTAAGTTCGTATGTGTCTTTTAGTGAAAACGTTACATTTGGCCCTTTTATTTGTATTGTTTACTTTCGAGAGTAAGCGGCTCGCTTTCCTAATAAAAGTTTAATGAGATATAAATAAATAATTTGAAAAACGTATATTTCCCAAATTTAATAATTATTTATCTCCAATTTAACATGGCTTTCCTTTTTAAATTAAAAAACGTTAATTCAATTAATAATTATTCAATAATTAAGCAAATTTTTTACTTTCCTACTAGTGATTCTAACCATAAATAACATAACTTTTACGTAACTTATTTTTAATTAATTTACTTGAATTGATTACATTTTTTATATATATTCATGTTTTGAATTTTGGAAATTATATTTCCGTCATTCGATGGATGTGCAACCTCCAGTCTGTTGGGCACCAGCCGCCACTGACATTTATGATAGAGAGAGCAATGTTCCCGTGAGAGAATTGACAAAGAAAGAGAGAGTAACTTTGCGGATTTTCATACACTCTTTTTGCAATTGAGAAATAGTTACACTTCACTGAATAGTGCTTCTTTATTTCGTCGCTACTAATCCAATCCATTTCACAGAAATATTTTGTTCGGCAGGCGGGCTATGAAGATATGCTCATTGACGAAAAACTTCCTAGTCGATCAGAGTGTAAATGCATCGGATTATAGTTAGGCGTTATGTTCTAAGAAAGCGCAACATGTGTCGCATTCTTACTGCGTACGAATGTGCCATGGTGGTCTATTCAGAAACATAAAGATTCAGGAATCTAATATTTACCGCTGACGTATCTCTAAAGTAACAAACGCACTCCAGTCATTACAGCACTCTCTCCCGTCGCTAAGTATCTTTGGACACCGCGCTATTAACATTGCTCATCTCTTTACTGTCGATTCTCACAAGGTCACTATTCCCTCCTCCTCCGCCAAACGCAAAGCAACATTCCAAATAAACAGAATTATGATTTTCTTCCCTCGGAAGTGCCAATGACCACAAACTAGGTTGGCAAAATTTCGTGAAATCTAAATCTAGTTCAATTCTTTCATGCACTATATTTGAGTTTTCGTAACGTGGTCGATGACATTACTGTCATTTTACACCTCCTGCCTTATAAAATGAATCTTTATAACAGTGATAAGCACATGTTTGAGGCCATGAGCCCCATTGAGACGGACGTTCGCGCATTAATTAAAAAGATTCATTTTATAAGGCGGGAGGTGTAAAAATAACCTAAGATCACTGGGCACGTTACGAAAACCCAAGTATATATAGTATAGTGTATATTAATAACCATTATTCACTTCCGTTGCAACCTGTCACGTGAACACAACCGTAACCACACATCCCACCCACATGGCTCACCATCCCCTCCATCCGCTCCGTGGCCCAGCAGCCTCTGTCATTGTCGCCTCGACGGCCGCCACCTGCCCGTCGCGGCGCGCCGGTACGGCACCGCCCCTTTTTGCGCGCTCGCGCCGCCCCGCACCGGGCCGCACCGGGGCCGCACCGGGCCGTGCGCGCCCGGGGCCGTTCTTACGCCTCTGCCCCCCCGGAATCAATTTTCCCCCGGCGGCCCTCCCCGTAAAATATGTCGTCTTCTTTTCCTGTCGCAAATTGCCGTGACGGGTTGCCGGACGAATGCTAAATATTCGGCAGCCGTTTTTCCGCTGGGAGGTGATGCTTCGGTGCCCCCACGTTCGCTCCGCGCTGCGTGCTCCATGGCCCTGCTCTGCGATCGTAAAGGTTGTTGTGTGCTCGGAAGAATGCAGAGGACTGGACGTATATCTGTATCTTGCTCGACGATCGTTGAGCATTTGAGTTTGTGCGTTCCATACTAATCTTAAACTAGGTTGCGAGGCAACTTATTTTAACGTGTTCGATGCGTCTTTCTTATAATGTAACCTTGAATTAAAATTTGTTACGTCCTCAATGAAAATAGTGCTTTGAGAGCGAAGAACGTGGTTGAAAGCATTTATGTATCTCTAACGTCTCGAGTATTCGAGCTGTGTGCAGAAAAGAAACATAATGCATGTGAAACAGACACTTGTTGGATATGTTGGGAATCATTTTCAATACAAAACAATTGAATGTTGTTGGTTTTGTATAAGCAATGTATATGTAAATAGAATAAAATAACGTGATGTTACGATCGAATTTAATATTCAAATTTATTATACATTATAGAATGGAGAGATAATTAATAAAATCAACCCAACAACACTCACAAAAGTTTTTAAATTGAGAATGCGCGTAGAAAGAATGTGAAAAGTAAGCGATCAAACAAGCATATTTAAACAAATTGGAACTCATTACATGAACAGAAGGTCGCTACATTTGTACTCATAATTTCACGCGTTCCGCGAGGACGGAGGAGAACGAAGCGGCGAGGAATAATAGCGAAAACAACCGCGAGGACCTTAGAAATACGTCAAATGCTCGACCACTCGGCGAATACATTAGCTATACGCGTCATCCCGGAAAGAAATAAGGCCAACACGCCATCCCACTGAAGTAACGATCTTGGCGGGTGATCGGAGGGTGCAGCCGTGTCGAAGAAATTGAACATTGTTCGGAAGGAGTCCCCCAGGGGCCGAGACGACGGCGGCGGCTCAGCGGCCGGCGACGCAATGGAGAGATTCTTTCACGGTGTCCGATTGAAGAAAAACCGGGATGTATAAACCCGGTCATAATGGCTGGCGGGTTGGATCGTGAGGTAGCTACCTGCGGCGCGGCGGGTAACTAGCGTAACGGCGGAGGCGGAGGCGGGGGACGCAGGGCCGCGCGCCCGCGGCGACGGTGATGACGTCCGCGCCCGCCGCTGCCCGTGCCGACGCCCTCGACGCCGCGCCGACGCCCCCACCCCCCCACTCGGCAGCAGACTCACAAACGCCCGGAGGCGGGCTCAACAGGTCGTTTATTCACGTTGGTAATGTCCTACCAGAGGCTTTCCGAGCTCCTGGATGAAGAGGAACCCTGCACATGTGGATTCATTGATTCAGAATTGTAGTACCATGTATTTGGTTAGGGATTATATGGCTCATGGGAATGAAATGGTAATTAGCCTTCACTATGTATCGTAAAAATAGACAATGTGTTGTTTTTTTTTTCAAATACTAGAAATGTATTGTATTGACTGAAGCAAATATCTAGTCGTTAAATCCATTTGTTTGAGCACGTTTTCTTTTCACAAAAAAAGTCACTAATAGCCTAATATCTGATAACGGGTATCTGTCTGTATAAAATTAAATAACATAATACAATGCATAATTTCATAGAATGTGCGATACATCCAACCTGTGCAAAATTTTATACTATCTTATTGATTAAATTGTTGGATATTCCCCAACATCTAAGAAATTGTCTCCGACCAAACAGCATATTTAATATATATCTTTTCTGCTTGAGTAAACGAGCATGTAACGAATTGCGTAAGATTCATTGCGGATGCCTCTCTACGGATGCCGTGGTGCGAATCTATTCGATCGCTGAGGACCCTGAAGCGCGCCTCTTCAGTGCGTCGGAACGGCATCAGATCTTCGACCGACACGCTCCCTTGCGAACCACTGGTGTGAAAAAGCACCAGGGAAGTTTTTTCTCGGCAATTCCATCGCCATTTGCGGTTTGGATGTACAGTTGTTTATGCTCCTGGAATCTGCAAGAATACGTAACTTCTCGAAATTTACAAGCCTTTTTACTCAGGTGTTTTTATGAGATTGTTAAGGCGGGAAAATATGTGCCGATTGAGGGATTTCTGTTGTTAGTCTTCCGGGGTTTATTGTGTACTCTACTATTCAGTATTTATTTGTTACTTATTCTGAAAGAAAGTACAAAATACTTAAAAACACAGAAAAAGGATGCTAATCTTACTTTAATACGTGAATAGTGCGATATAATAATTTATAGTATTTTTTATAAAATTGGGGAAGTCTTAAAATTCAACTCCACAATAATTTTTAAATATCGGGTGCGAAAATATATACGCCAAAATGCGCTCAGTGAACGTAACGAATAGAAAAATAAGAAGCGTTTTTGCCTCTTTTTCGCCTCAAGAAAATTGTTTTCACTTGCCCTAATTTTCTGCCTGTAAATATTAGATTAACCAAACCACGCTCAGTACTTTTGCTCAGTCTACTTATTGCGATCACTTCACGCCTGTGTATCAAGATCTAGTGATGTTTATGGGGCCCGCGAGCTACTACCTAGGTGGTCCGAATCGAGTTCAGAGCTCGTGCAAAGCGATAGTGCGAAGAAACGACCGAGCCGATGGAGATATTGCAAGGATTTGATAGCCCATTAGGAGATAGCAGGCACCGAGGATAAACGTTGGCAACGTTGCCTGAAGTCGGCGAGGTAATCTAGGTAGAACATAGATTCCATAACACATCCACAAGGCTCGCCAGTTGGTCTAACCTCGCGAAGAGGGCTAAATGTGTGTATTGCCATTGCGAGCATTCTGGTTCCAGATAGTTCCTATTTCGTACTGCCTATTTCACGAGATAAATTATTACCCGATAAAGATAGCCTTGGGTAGAAAGTGTAGATATATTCGACATTGAAACATTTGGCTTTGAAGGGGAATTATTTTGTAAGTTTCATTTTAACTCACTTAATTTAACTGCGGGACGTTACTCAAAAGCATGAGCGTCTTGATGACATACGTGTCATAAAGAACTGATTGTTTCGGCTTTATAACAAGAAAATGAATGTTCATCAAACATCACAGGCGTAATTACGAACGCTGACACGCTCCTTAATATAAAAAGTACGTGCTGAGAAAATATGATCAATTTTTTAAGCCTTCATATTATACAGGTCTCTCAAGCAAGTCAACATGCTGCAAGAATTCATCATGTTAGCTCGTTCAGGTTTTCGTTACGATAGAATTCACATGCACATCAATGTAACATCACGCAATTTTCAACGTATTTGATTCATTTTTAAAGTCTGAAAATCATTGTCATTGACCAACAGCTAAAATAAATTTTCAACGTCCAGACTGTTATTTATTACTCAGCGTGAATTTTCCAACCGATCTATAAAAAGTCAGAAGAAAGAAACATGGACCGAGGGCAAAAAAGGAAAAAAAGAAAAGAAACCACTGTGAATCATCGTGCAGAAACTTGAGAGCAAAATGTTTGCATGTGCAATGCCTTTCTGGTATGCCTTTCTGGTCTTAATATGCAATGCACACTAATTTAAGAGGACAGATAGAATGAAGAATGAAGTAAATAATGATTTTAGCCTTATAAGCGCTTTGAAGCGATATTCGGTTTGTATTGATACCTAACATACGAATCCCCTGTTCAAAACTTTTAAGTTGTAATGTATTGATTTCTTCATGTGTAATGAGAAGCGAAAGAAGTTAATAGCCCAGATTCTGATTCGACAGGATTATTTACTAAGATGATCATAAGATATGTTATAATTCAAGATACATTATAATTCACTTTTTTTTTCATTTCTACTCCTATATTTTGTTTGATATTCGAAACCCAGGAAAGGAGTTTTGATATTCTGTCTTCTCTGAAGGAACTCAAGAAGTGTTAAATCGACTAAGGCAGAAAACTATTTGCGACCCGGATAATTTTGAAAAAGATCCCAGTTTATAGTACGCAAGAACCTTAATATTAACAAAACTACGTAATGATGCGTTTCTAAAATTCCGAGGGGGATGCCAATGATAGGCCGTCGTGAGGAATCGAGGGTTAACTCGGTCGCAGCCCTTCTAAAAGGGACGCGAACAGTAGGCGCCGATTCGCGCGGCGCCAGCCCGCCCCCACAAGCCCTGGCGCCTCCGAGTGCTGCAGGGCCTCCTCCCAAGAATGCCGCCGCCTCCTCCTCCTCCCCCTGCTAATTACGACCAACAGCCAGGGGCCAACCCACCGCACCGTGCCCCTTTTGTCGCCCCCGGGGCACACCCGTCCTTTTTTTACCCCTCCCCCCACCGCCCAGCTCCGTCTCTTCAGAATCCCCTCCTACCCCTTCCCCGTGGCGCGTCCGCTGCTTATGTTAATTCCCGCACTCCTCTATTACAAGGTCGAGCTGCCTGATGGTACGGCCAGGGTGCTCCGGATTACAATCTTTACTTATCTCCGCAACAGTCGTCTGTAAATGATAAACTTTCCCGGCGCCGGGAACATTATTCGGCGGTTTAGCAATTCAGATGGCCGTCATCACGCGCGCTGGGGCGGGGGACGTGCGGAGCGGCGATAAGGCAGCCCCGCGGCCCCCCGCGCGCCGTACACGGCGTGGGCGGGGCGGCGCCGCGGCGGGGGGCGCCGGACCCCCCCCCGGCCCTGCGCCCTGCGCCGACGCCTCCGCAGCTTCCACGGCGCTGGCGACGGTGCATCTTAAGGCGGTATTCTCGAGTTGATGCTGACGGAATCATATCAATGATGTTATAACATGCTCTCAGAATTTTCCAGCGATTATGAGATAATAACGCTTTTGTTTTTCATATCGAAGGTATTCTGCTGGCTACTGTTCGGTTGGCTAAATTCATTGTATTCTGAATGCCATTTCACAATTTGGTAAATTAATAAAGAGAATATGAAGCATTTTTTTTTCATTTCCCCGAAAAGAAAATGTAAACAACGCTGATATTTCATTTCAATACTTACATTTTACACAGTTCCTTTTAGTCAACTTTTTGTGAGAAATATGTCCTTATTGAAAGTTGATTCGATATCCATTTCTAAAAAACGTGCGTGCCAAAGGATTTTAAAAAGCTTTTCCAAAAATAAATGCTTTTCCAATAAATAGATTTGCTCTTCTCTTACAGATCTGAAATGATTGGGTCTGCCAAAGCTGGAAATTCGGTGCATGTTTCCAAGAATTCGTAATTTATAAATTTTTCTCAAACGTTTTCAAATAACCGTGCTTCAAATGACTGACTTTAATTTTCCAAAATTATTTTTTTATTTTAAAAACGCAGTTTTAAATTCTTTTACATTCACGAATTCATATGTTATAAACATTGAGAGAAAAAATGTTTTTAAAAAAGTGGTCAATGAAGATTTATGTAAACTATGTGTTGAGTTAGCAAAACTGTCGTTAACAAGTGGTGTTTATCATAATACGTATCATAATGCAATTGTTCTTCAGAAATATAAAATACTTTTAATAGTATTAGCAACATTCATCAACGACAAAACGTTTGTCATTTTCGTACACCATATTCAATTTAAATTCAAAACTATAACCAAATTACTAAAATTGTAATGTTAATTAAACGCATTGTATTTTGTACTTCAATACTAAAACAGTAATAATTATTTTTTAATTTAATCATGGACAACAATATTCACCTTCTCTACTTTTTATAGAATCAAATTAAGAACATTTCAGAAAGAAAGCGTTGATGAAGAAATTCAAATGTTGTTCTCTAAAAGACCCACATCCTTCAAAAAACGTAACATCAATGCAATAATACAAAAGTAAAATAACATGTTTAGATGAGTTATAATAATAATAATAATAATAATAATAACAATAATAATAACAAAATAATAATAATATAATAATAATAAAACAATAATAAAATAATAAAATAATAACAGCAACTGTATTACTGATTATAGGTTATCTTTTAGAAAACTAATGAAGTGATTCGTAAAATTGTTCAAATTTCAAAATTCCAATACGGAAAGAGAAGAACTCGTGAAGAAACGAAATAACATTCATTGGGAAGTTAAGGAAGATGAAATTACAAACTGCAAGATACCGAACATAACACACTACCTTAATTACATTTTCTGTCAACATTTTTTAGAAAACTCTACCTGAGTTACGGTTCAATAATAGCACAGTATACAAAGAGTTTGCCACCAGTCAGCACCCAGAACAGGGAAAGAATAACAAACATTTTCTTGCATGCGAGACGATCGTCGAGGATTAAATATATCCGGCGGAGCATGGACAAGCCTGATGGGACCTCGAGTCGATGGCGCGGCCGACTGCACAAGTTCGAACGCGCGAACGTGAGGTTTTTGCGGCGAAGGAAGAGCACGGGAGGCGGAGGCGGAGGCAGCGTTGGCGAAGGAGGCGGGGGCGACGGCCAGCGTGCCCATAAAACGCCGTCGGCAGGCCTTGAACCGCTCCTGTAGGGTCCAGACGAAACTTAAAACACTCCACAAAAACAGATCAAGCCCACATCTTTTTTTTATTTCATGTTGATATCTTTTATAGCTGTAGGCCACTGCTGCCTCACGCTGTCCCCGGCTTAGCGAGACAGTCGCTGCTTGCCGCTGTGGAGCACTGGGCAGCTTACGAGGAGGAGCCGGCTCAGCCGACGAGGCTAACGCAAGCCGCGAACATCGTGGGCATTTCACCGATTTTAAGACCTGGACATTACTTTAAGAAATGAAACAAACACGCATATGCAAATTGTGAATCGAACAATTTGAAAAATCCTACTTAAAATTAGAGCTTGTTCTTTGTCGCTAGTTTGCTTTTAGTCCGGTTCAATGTTCTGTTTATTTCAATGCTTCAATAAATGCAATTGTTCTTTTCAAATTATTTATAAATGGTATAGTTTCAGAATAAATCATCTTGATATTAAAACCATATTTTATTTTGTAGTCGGGCTTGATAAATTACAAGTATCCGAAACTGTTATACATTCGTTCTACATTACATCAGGACCATATAAATAATCTAATATAGAACATGAAGAATAATGTAGGTAACCAATTGATTATAAAGATTTAATGCTGAAGTGGAACGAATGCCTATTTATCAACAACCAAATTCAAAACCTGAGCGAATAAACATTGAAACACGGGGAAGGGTAGATACAGTCCAAAGAAGGCCAACAAATTTGAATACCTGTGACTCTCAACAAAGACGAAAAGCTTAATAATTATCTCACAAGTGAAATTCAAAGATGCGTTTAATAGTGCAAGATTAAACATGATTGGATAAGGAAAATGCGTGAGTGTATCAGTAAAGCGACATTATTTAAATTTTCCTATATTATAACTGATATTTTTTTTTCGAATTATAGGTATAATTTGTTCAAATTAATACGCGAGAGAAAAGAATACGTGCAAGCTAAGCATGCCGGTAACACACTGAAAGCAAACTGAATTAAATTTTCTTACAAGGTTGATTTGCCATTTTGTTACATTTAAAAGTCACAATTTTTATGTCATCATTTGATATACCAATTTTTTTGGAGAATATAACCTAGTAATGGGGAAAAGCAATACAATGCAAGTGCAGCATTGGGGAAAAGTTTGAGGAATGATGAAAAACGGTAGTTCTGGATACATTTTATGTGTTAGTGTCGGTGCATAACTTGCCTAAGATAGAAAAGTGCATTTCCAAGAGAATGGAAATCGCGTTCACTGTTCAGAGGGGAACGCATTGGCTGCCCCCACGCTTTCTAAGTTAACCTTGTGTTTATGGGCGTCAGAAGCACATTCGCCACTTCTCTCACCGCCCCTCTGCTCATTTTATTTCGCAATAAACAAGAAACCAAAGCGTGGTTGTTACCCTTTTGGCCTCGCTCAGTCTAAGATGAACTCAAGGGAGTAAAGAGAACAGAGCTAGAGCAGAATGCTAATGAAAGCAGAAACAGGAACACCTGGGAGAGTGTTGCCAGTCCCTAGGTAAAGTTGCCAGTTCACTTTTTTTTTTCGACGGAAGCTCTATCTCAGAAACAATCTAATGTGCACCCAAAATTTGTCATGATTTCCAAGAGGAAATAATACTTTGGAACGACTACTTAATAGATGTTTAACGAAAATCACAGGAAATCAATTATTTTCTAATATCATCCCATTTCCCCACATGGTATTCGATTCGAACTGTATGTTATTCGTACGTTGGGTATTATATCTAATGTGAAAAATACATAAAATAATGTAAACAACCTAGTTATTCTGGGTTAACTCTGTGAATGTGCACGATTCCTCCAACTGGAAACTTCGTATTCTCGAAGTAAATTTCATAGCAAAATTCCAGTTGTAACTTATTTCACCTCTGCGAATCTTAGAAGGTAAAGTACGAACCGCACATTTGCTTTGGCCAACCGGGTGCCGAGCTCACTCGCACACGATCTAGGAAGCCTCCCCCGGCGGTGCGCATCGCCCTCTTCGCCTGTCGCTTCTTGCGCGGGCGGCGTCCGCCACGCGCGTCCGCGGCTCAGCAACAGTTGCACGCGGCTTCGACGCGGGCGGCCCCTCAGAAGCCCTCATTCCCTCACGTGGGCCGCCTTTTATAAGTCATCTGCCCGCGCGCCCGCCCGCCCCGCCAAAAAACCGTGTCGAATTTCTTTGCAAATGCTAGTACAGGCAGCTCATAAACTCGTCAAAGCTCCGTTCGAGAGCTCTCGCGACGCGCGCTTTTTCCACGCCCCCGCCCGCGCCCCCGCCCCCGCCACCGTGGAGACCCGCCCGGCTAAAACCGGCGACCTCGGACCCGGCGCCGAAATTCGCAGGTGTGTAACAAGTAGTTCACAAAATATGGGCACGCAGGAATGTCCAGTTAGGCGAATATCTGCTGCGAGGCTCAAACCTATTGTTTCCAGCCCCGGAGCTATGTCGCCGTAAAAACGGAGGAGGCGGGGTCGGGCGGGCGAGAGCGGAGAGGGGGACGAGGAGGGGGGAGACAATGCAAAACAAAAACTAAGAGCGCACCGCGCAGCAGAGAAGAAGCGCCGCGGCCGCGCGCCTTTGCGGACTGTAAAACGCGCGGGGGCCGGGCGGGCGGGCGCGCGGGCGCGTTCTGTTTCTCGGAATGATCCACGCAGGCCGCGCGGTTAATATCTTGCGGACAGAAACTGTCCTCAGCCGAGGATGACGGCCCGGCCAAAAAAATTTCGGGTCGGCGCGGGCGGTGCGGGCGCGCGGGTAGGCGCTTCTGCTCGCCGCCGGCGTCGGGGCGTCCGCGTGGGAGGCCGACGCCGACGCCGCCGCGGCGCGGTGCGGCGCGGCGCGGAGCGGAGCGGCCCCTCTGAAGGCTGCAGACCGCAATCTCGGCGGAGGAGTTTGCGGCGAGTGACAGTGCTCTCAGAGACGCGGAGATGGATTCGCGAGGGTGTTAGTGCAGGAGACACAGACTGTGGGAAGAATGTTAAGGATTGAGTAGTTGTATTGGAGAACAGAGAATACAAACACAAGAACCACAAAGTCAGGTAAAGTTGGAAAGTGAGAAGACGAACGAAATAGGGATAATGTTGGAGAGGGGATGCAGTGTTGGTAGAAGATAAGATTGATGATGAGGGCGGGAGATATGCAGATGTTACAAGGAGTACGGTAAATTTCGCATCCAAATTTCACGTCTAACTTCTATGAAGTTCCATGTGAGAATTGGGTATTTTGCTTAAGCAGAAGAAAAGAAACGTTTAGAATGCGAAAATAATCAAAGTGAAAACCCAAAAAAGAATTTGGGTGAGGAAGTGAACAATTAAAGCGAATATAGAAAACGAAGACCTTTTGAGCGTACACGGTCGAGGAATATGAGCTAAGTGTTGGGCAAGGCTCTCAGGACCCCGGACCTCGCTCGGGAAAACCAGAGAGACTCCGCTGTTTCTTTAGGCAGAAGCAAATCACCCACATGTGCTTGCGGTACAACGGATCCCCGTCTCTAAAAGTTTTTGCAACATTATTTTGGAGACGCCGAAATGGAGAGGGTGTTCCCTTACGGACTTGCGGGAAGGAAAGGAGACGCTGAGCGATGCCGTACGGTGCCGCGCGAAATAGACAAGGAGACTGAGACGAAAATGCATTTCATCTTAATGTCGCAGACCTAGTCCTAAAGTGCTGAATCAATCACGTGTCGTAAACTTTCGTTGAAGTGCCATTTAATTCAAATAATGTTTGAACTGGTTGTAGGTTTATGCGTCTGGAATCTTCGCAAATTTTTCAATAACATCTAAAATAGCTTTTCTAGGAATCAACCTTTTCATAGTCAATGTCAATAGCGTTTTCTTTGCCCGCTTTTCGAGGCACGGAGGCAGAGGAACAAGTGAATGGAAGCGCGCCGGCTGAATGGGTGGGAAAGGAAGGAAAAGGAATCTGTTCGAAGAACGCACGGCTGCGCCTGTCATTCCCGCGTCCATGTTCTGCAATTCCTCGGGCAAATGTCGCCGAAGGTATAAGAATGAACGCAGCAACCTGAATGGAGGCGATTTTCTGCGAAAAAGCCAAAGAGCTTCTTGGAAGCTCGCGCCGGGATCGTTGCAGTTCCCGTCTTCGCAGATTCCCAAACTATTGTTTTATTTCGGCGCGGTTCTTTTTTGGGAACGATCGCGGAGAACATCGCTGGTGCGCCCGGTGAACGGGTCTCGACCGGGCCGAAGCGACGGCGGCGGCGGCGGCGGCGACGCGCCAAGCCGGAGCGGCGTAAGAACGGGGTGGAAGGGGGGAGAGGGGATTTCTGAAATCGCGCAGAGCCGCGCCGAAAAAGCGGTCGGGCGCGGCCGGGCCGGCGGTGGCGGCGGAGGCGGTCGTCTTATAGGTCGGAGGCCGCGTCGTTCCAGCGCGTCCGCCAGCCAGCGCGCGGTGTCGCGGGCGCGCGACTTCGCTCTCGGTCCCGAGCGGCGCGGCGCGGCGCGGCGGCAAAGGAGAGGAAGAAAGGGCAGGGCGGCCAGCGGCTCCTCCAGAATGGCGGCCGGACGCACGGTTCGCGCGAGCGGCCAATTGTAACCGGTATGCTCCGTCGCGCTGCGATTGGGCGGGTTTTCGTGCACTGCGTGATTGGCTGACGTGGGCCGGTGCAGTTTCTTGTGGTGAGTGACGAATCTTATTCGGCAACGTGTTGGGTGATTGAAGGATGGTTTGGGGAATTATTTTTCGTTTTGCGTCATAACTACTTCCCGAATACAGTGAAAACATTTGTTTGGTGGTGATCATGTATTTCTGAAAATAATATGAAATGATGGGTAAGCAATAATAGCAGTAGCACGGAGTAAAATGAATGTACTACTTCACAAATCGTCTCTTAACTATTTCTTTTATTTCTATATTTCTTTTAAGCAAAATAAATGTTTGCGAATATTACCACATTAAAAAGAAAGCCCATTGTGTAAATTCATGAAAGTAATACTGTGCCGTCGACATATTTTCTCATTCCTGTAAAATAATTCTAGAAATGTCGTCATATAAAACATTTTGGGAGTGTACTTCTTTGACAAATCGTATGACGAAAATATATCGTCAATATTTTTTCCTATCACTAAAAGAATTACCAAAGTTTAGCAATGCTGTTTTTAGAGGGTGTTAGTTACATTGTAACTAGCATTTATATTGATTCGGAAAAATAAAGTGTTTTATAAATGCTATAAGGAAAATCACTAAAGTCACTATGGGAAAATGGTATGAGAGGAAACCTTTACCAATTTCTATAAAAATTGTTTTCCCAAGAAAATTATTGTGGGGTGGGTTTCGAATCCCGATTCCCAGAGTTGTAAGATGAATCAAATAATTAATAACCATAATTACTTCAGGATAACAAGGCAGAGTGACGCATATGTTTATGCTTATATTGCATCCACTGTGTATCAGGAGAAGGAACCTGTGTAAAATAGTAGATGTAGTAGCTGGAGATAATTCACGTACATAGAGATAATTACGAAGTGAGTGGAATAAGGAAACAGAGTGTGAAGATTTTCCACTAGTCTTCTTTGTGACCTGACAAATTTCCCACGATGAGGATTTCTGATTCGAGGAGGTGAAAAGGTAGCGCTAGCAACTGCAATGCCGATCACTTTGCGATAACTGAACTGTCAAATACGAGCTTTTCAAAGCTATTCTATAAATCCGAATATGGGCTTATTCCGTGAACAGCGAATCAGTTAATGAAGTGAGTATGATGATGTAATGACTGGTTATGGAGCTATTGTGCAGTGGAAAGTAAAACGGGAATCTGGGTAACTTCGAAGAATCTTTTATTATTAAAAGAACTCGCTTTCACCATCGCAGTCTTCATGGGGGACCGACATTCGAAACCTAACATCCAAAGTTGGAAAACTAATTAGCGTACTGTCCTTTACCCCATGCTACGTCGTCTATTTCAAATACTACTCACCTACCGTATTATTTCCATTAATCGACATTATTATGAGAACCTTTACATTTTGAAGTAACTAAAAACTTCTCCTCTAGTAGTAGACTGTCACAGAAACTGACGTTCATTTTAATTTGAAGTCTAGAGGAAAAATGGGAAATAGGAAATTATAGTTGGAATATTAAGTAATGAATGGAGTGCATATAACAAAGGATAGTTCGGAAACTGGGAGTTATGCTCCAAACTCACATGTGAATTAAAAAAAATCACTTCCCTAGAAGGAGTACTAGGAGAGAATGAGACATCCACATCGTCTCCTCCCATGACAACCCGGCTCGCGACCGTCGAGTTGGCAACTTGCGTAGTGGAAGTAGTAGCAGTACGGACGGCTTAATAGCGGCGAGCGAGGGGCTGCACCGGGCGTCGGCGCTCAGGCGTTTTTCGGCGCACCTAAGCCGCGCATTTTGTTCCTTTGTGGTCGGGGTACCTCCCGGAATGTCACTGGACGAGAGACAATAGCTCCTTGGAAGGGGCTGGACGTCGCGAGTGGCGGACGCGGAGCGGACGACGCTGCAGAGGCAATGTGCTCGTCGCTCGCCGTCTCTCCATTCTCAGTCTAGGCCAGGGCGCGTTCGCGGAATTAAAGTATCACCACTAATACCTAAATTCAGTATCATTGTAGAATTCACGACCGTGAATGAGTTGTAGGATATGGATCACGGGATCGGTCAATTAATGAAACACATTAGTTTGCCTAACTAATGTGTGTAACTAATGTGGCAAACTAAAGTGTTTCATTATTTGACCGATCCCGTGATCCATATCCTACAACTATCAATTCAGTATCATCATTGATACGCCATTGAAGTGTTTTACGATATTCTTTTACTACTTATTTCAAATTACTAAACACTTTGAATTGTATAACGTAGTGAGCAACGATTATACTAAATATTTTTCATTTAAAATTAGCATATTTTGGGAAAATGGAGAATACTATATATTTTCTTAATGATATGCCTGTGTGAAAAACGTTTCTGTAGAGCTTTGATTTTGCTCATTTTTGTGCAATTTTATAAAGTTTAATCACTTAGTTTCATCATCTGATAATCGAAAAGAAATCCATCTATGTTTTTCTCTAAATAAATACTCTGAAAAAATTATTTTGTGATGTAGGAAATTATTCGTCACTTTTACATACTTTACTTGTGTACGTAAAGTACAAAAAAGTGTGGTTGCAGATCATAACCACCACAAAATGTATAACGCTGAAAGTAACGTCACGTACCAGTGGCGGAGAGAACTATAGGGTTCGCGCTAACAGCACAAAAAACTGGTAACAAGTTTTTTTCGACAACACATGTGGAAACATATGACTGTGATTTCCTTAACTCGTAAAAAGGCCCGGCATCGTCGAATGCATTTACAAGATATACATTTGCGTGTTCCGAAGATCAGTGCTGTGTTAGGATAAAAAGGTTTTTTAGGGAAATTGCTTGTGAGATTAGTCAAATTATTAGTAATCTTCGTACAACCTTAAGTGTTGAATATACTATGCCTAATGGTAGCCACGTTTGGAAGTCATTGAAAGGTTTTCTCATGGAGAAGAGCAAGATGCATCTCCGTCAATACAACTAACTACAAAAACGTAACTAACGAAACTAAAGACCTGAATGAAAAAAAATGGTCTCCTTAATTGATGAAATAGGTAATACATGAAAAGTTTCCTGATAAATAATCTCAATGCTGTGACTCATTTCTCGAAACTTACCGGGTTCAACGATAAGACGCATGTATCTGCAGTATGTTGTAACATTGTGGCAGTGTATCCGCTCAAGCAGTGCAATATAAGAAGTATTATTTGACAAAAGACTCACGTGAAAACCCCACACCCACGCAACTGGCAAAAAGCCTCGGTCGAAACATCAAAAGTGTTCCCCTTAATTAACTCTCGATCTGCCATTAGTATAGAAAGTAGATATTACAGTACAAATCAATTATTCAAACCACTCTAACCTATGCATGTTCAGTATGCAGTGGCGTATCACCCAGTAACCTCCAAAAGTTAGTTTCATTCCAAAATAAGTTCCTAAGAAAGACTCTCATGGCATCATGGTTTATTCCAAATTCCCAAATTCATCGCGAGCTAAATATGTTGTCTCTAGACGAACACATAAGTAAAATAGCAGACCATTTCTATCAAAATCTTTACTCTTCACCCTGTTCCACAATATTTAATATGGACCGTCGTACTTTATGGACCCGTATTAAATGAAGGTCCCTAAGGATAGACAGAGACCACCGTAACTTGTTTTTTACACCCTTCCTAGTGCTACCTTAGCTTCCAACGTTTCACCTCAGACCAAACCTTGAAACTTGAACAAACCTTCGACACTTCGACAATGTTCACAAGTAGGAATGAATACTCCTAGCTATGAATGGCCCTATCCAAAATGTTACAACATAAACTGTACTATTTTCAAACTCCTTGAGAGACAGAAATGTCGAGCGAGAAGAAATAAATTTAATAAAACAACAACGATAAGACGCTATATATATATATATATATATATATATATATATATATATATATATATTTATATATATTCAGTATGTTGTAACATTATGGCAGTGTACCCGGTCAAGCAGCGCACAATGCAAATTTATAATTGCATTAAACTTACATTCACGAACAAAAAGTTACAAAAAAGGAGTTAATTAGAAGTAATAATAATAAATAGTACATAAAATCACCACGCAAACCTTACTCCACTTCACTTCACTGCACAACACTTAACTGTGAATGGCAGATCGCGAAGTAGGAAAACCGCGGCGCATGCGCAGCAGTGTCTTGGCCGCCCAAGCCATCGCGGTCCCGACCCGCGCAGCCGCCGCTGCCTCACCCGCCGCCCCACTTCTGATTTCCCCAATTTAGTTCCCCTTCCCCAAGCCAAGCCCGTGGTTCATACACGGCGGAGAAAAATCCAAGGTTCTGAGGACATCGGCCGAACGAAAATGAGCATCTTCTATAACCATGTGTAGTTTTCCGTGGTTTCTCCGATCAACACCAGGCGAATGCCGGAGCAGTACCCTACCAAACGGGCTACAGACCGCGCGCAATCTTTCCTTCCTCTTCCTTGTCCTATCCTCTCCTCTTACACACACACTTACAGAAACATGCAGCACACTATCACATATTCCGGGAGACCGTTCGGGAGTTTAGAGCTTGTCCCGGCTGGGGCGGTGCCCCGCTGGTGGGAGAGTCCTGGTTAGGGGGAAACCCCACTAGCCGACGGTAGGTCGGCTAGTGGTAGGCCGACGGTAGGTAGGACGGTAGGTAGGCCGACGGTAGGTAGGACTAATAACATGAATACTGACACAATAAATAAAACACGCATGTGCCGAGCATTTACTTCAGTTAACATAAAGTTATTTACGGACTACTTGCTGAAAGAATCATGGGAGGCAGTTTATAACGCTATTGACACAAATAAAAAATATAATTTATTTTTCTCAAAGCTTTCATTTCTCTTTAACGCATGCTTTCCTATTAAAAAGAGAAAATTAAACATTTTACGAAAAGGTCGGTGCCGGATCTCGCCATTCAGGGGGGAAAGATCACTGCCATCGCCCGAGAAAAAAGAACATGCACTACACTAACGGGACTAATGACCGAAGCAGTTGACGCGCCCGGAAAGACGAAAAAATCAATCAATCTATAATCATGTAATTACATATCTTTCTGGTGAATATGTTTATACCAGTTTATTGTAGTCAGTTTTGATGTGATGTGTTTTCCAGAAATAGAAGTGCTAGGAAAACTCGACCTTTGTAGCTTATTTAATTCATCATACAATTGTTATTCGACATTCAGTTTTGATTCTGTGAAAACCTCTGAAAAATACAAAAATGTTATGAAGTAGTTATGCTGTTTTGTAGTCTTGTACAGAAAAGTTTAATTGTTCAGTCACGGTTAAAAATTGTTTTTATCTTTAAATATTATCTTATATCTTACAAAGAAGTAGATTTAATTATGTGACTATTTCGGTTGAATTTGAAATGTTATGAGTACTGCATTCAGCTGTTATTTACTACCACTGTCCGTAGCTTCTTTCCCGAAGTGCTCTTACACACGCAACCGTGGTTTAGGTAAGTGTTACGTTGACCACCATCTTGGGCTGAACTACTCATCCACTTCTACTTTTAGAATACTCCACCTCGGAATAATCCCTTGCCCCGTCATCCATTCTTCGTCAGGTTTGTTTGCTGGGATAGAAAAGTCACGATGCGGACATCACGTCTTTCAAACTGTTCGTATTTGCTCCTCCTCGACGGTCTCCAGCACTTGACAACCGCCCGAAATGACAAATAACCATACTCATTCGTTCACTACTTGAATTCACGATCTCAAAAGCCAACGGTAAAAATTCTAAATTATTTTACTGACATATGGTCTTCGTTGCTATTAAATTATTACAAATGTTTTCTGCGTCGAATTAACGGGGAAATACTCTTCTGAATAGAATTCTGCGTCCTAATCACTGTGCAATCTACTCGTCCCCTGCTGCGGCAGTTCGACTTCAGTCCACAAATGGGTTTGTGTGCTGGAATGATTCCAGAGTGTCTGCTCCCAACGAGAAATCAAATCGCGAGCCATTAAATCATGAACCAGATCGCACTCCCGGCGCAATGAGCGCACTCGCCCGAAAAATGTGGTTTGTTACGCCTGAAAGTTCCTGCCGGTTTGATAATGGGCGTGTGTACGTGCATGGGATGTCTGTAGTGTTGAAACGAATTGCCCGAACAAGTGGATTCTCCTTTTTTGCACGTAAAAGTTGCGCTAGAAATAAAGTTACAAAAAATACATTTGAGCAGATTTCTTTAAAATATTCGTGTTGGGACAAATCTTGATTTTGAAGGAGTATGAACAAACTATCCACGAGGCGGAACAATTTGCATTTGCTAGTACGCTTGAAGTCTCCCTACTGACAAGCGTAATTAATTATTCATTTGCAGAGATATTTGGTTATTATGATCATTACCTTGCATTTCCATAAATGAAGATATGCATTTGTGGTTTGAAAATTTCTTATGACAAACAGCGATTGCGTTTGAAGTATGCTTACAAATTATAAAAAATTATTCAACATTACACGAATAGGGAGACAAAGCGGTTTTATGGAGTAGATCTTGAAGTAGTTTATTATTCCTTAGCGTTGTTTTATTAAAACTGTAAGAACCTAAAATGCATATAACATGGAAAAAACAACAAAGACATTTTGCAATATTTTTCACTATTTAAAATGTGAAAAGGGGTAATACTATTAGGGGATTTATTGTCAGCAAAGAAATTGTGACTCATTGAAATACCTCAACTATCCCTCATCTCGCTTGTTAAATCCATTTTGCGGAAATGAAAGTGATGAGTTAGAAGCGAATATGCGGCAAATGTAGAACGCTACGAAGTTACTCAGATGTTAGTGTAGCAGGGACGAAGCTGAATATCACTAAAACAATGGTATGCAAACTCTCAACTGGCATTAATATTTGTAAATTCTACTAAAAGTTCAGGTCCATCTACGTTCACTATGATATGAAATAATACGTTTCATACGGCACTACATGCTTCTAAATCTATGAAAAGATAAACAATTATCTTTTAAAGGCATGACTTTCAAAATGGCCTACGAAACAGTAAAACTCTTATGATTCAGTTTCCTTGCAGTACGAATATAAACAAGCTACACTCTGCAAAATTCACCCATCATTTCTTCCTGAATACAATCTCCTTTGTAAAATATGGATGTTTAAAATATCGATGTTTTAAATATGATGAAACATTTCGAAGTAAAATAACATGACTCTAATGTGATACATAACACGTCAACATTAGTTTAAATCTACCTTAAATCATTCCTCCTTAAATCTGACTGTCATCTTAATTTTCTAACCAATGTTCTATGTAGTCAAGGTTCAGATTACAGTTTAACAATATTACTCAATAATCAAAAAAGGTCTCAACACTGGAGAAAGGTTGCGAATGGCAAGCAGTTTCGTGCCGCCTGGGGATCGACAACATTGACAGTTGTCAATAACGGTTGATTGCGAGCAATCCACACATAAAATAGATACTGGAAAATTTATTTATATCACGAGAATTCCTTTTTTTTAAAAAAAAAATCATTGAGAATTCTGGGCAAATACATCGATCTGAAGAAAACATCGAAAGCAAAATATCGATGTTATGCTTATGAATGTTTCTGCTTGAGAGTATCTATGTTTTAAAAACATCCATGTTCTTTTGCTAATCACGGAGGCGGCGTCGTCCGGCACGGCGCCTCAACGAAAACATCAATGTTCCTGGACTGATGAAAACATCGGAAGCAAATTATAAAAGTTATAATATCGGTGTTTCTGTTCGAAAATATTCTTTTGCTAGTCACGTAGGCGTCATCCCAATATTCTTTTGCTAGTCACGCGGCGCTCCATCGGCGGCATTGGCGTCGGCGCCGCGGCGCTCTTGGCTTATCGAGGCATCGTGGCAGGGAGCTACCGCGGCGCGGCGCGGTCCCAGATCCTTCCAGCCCAGAGATCCTTCTTCTCGCCCGAGGCCGGCCGTAATGTCCTAACGCGCGGGGCGGCCGGGAAGACGTTCAATTTGGCCGCGGCGGCAGGGCGCAGCCCACCGCCTGCGCCGCCCCGCCCCGCACCTCCCCGCCCCGCCACGCCAAGCCACGCCACGCCAAGCCCGCCACGCCAGCCACGCCACGCCAGCCACGCCACGCCACGCCCCGCCACGCCCGCCACGCCCCGCCACGCCCCGCCACGCCCCGCCACGCCCGCCACGCCACGCTATGCCACGCTACGCCTCGCCCCACCCCGCCACGCCACGCCATGCCATGCCACGCCACGCTATGCCACGCTACGCCTCGCCCCGCCCCGCCACGCCACGCCATGCCATGCCACGCCACGCTATGCCACGCTACGCCTCGCCCCGCCACGCCACGCCACGCTATGCCACGCTACGCCTCGCCCCGCCACACCACGCCACGCGATGCCACACCACGCCACGGCGCGGCGTCGCCCGCCCTAATCTCCCGCCGCGCCGCCACCGCTTCGCCGCCCGCTCTCGATAATCTTGTCATCTCCGGACGTATTTAGCATCTTAATTCCGCCGCCGCGGCAAGAACTCGTCCTAAATCACGCCCGGGTACGGCGCGGGGCGGGTGGGGCGGGGTGGGGGCGGGCGGGGCCGGTCCGGCGCGGCGCCGAGCAGCCGAAGGGGAGGGGGCCTTCGGAGCGCCCTCGCCGCAACAAGTAGCTGCGCCGCGCTCACCTCGCGCAGCTGCGGATGACGCGCAGGCTGCTGCGCGTGTGCTCAGCCGCTCATCAAGAACACGGGATTCTCATTTGATCCCATCCAATCCCACACAACTCTGATAATATTAATGTTTAGGGCAAATATCATAAAGCAGATTCTCAATTTTGGGTCTTAATGTTATAGCTACTATATGCCAATTTCATTTCATTATCGCTATATATAATTGTAATTACTCTTTAATTAGTAAGTATGTTCCATATATTATAGACTACCAGTAAATTAAAACAAAACAGAAATTTAAAAGTCGTTTGACATAAAAAAATAAATTACGATGTATTAAGAAATGTCAATTAACTTTTAAATTTTTTTGTTTTAAATTACAGGCTGTCTATAATATACGTGACATTCTTACTAATTAATAATTAAAAACACAGTCATTTTGTCATTATTATACGAAGTTATTTCAATTGCTTTTCATTTCTTACACACAAACAAACACAAGCCTCTACACTCAAAGGAATCACCAATGCTGAACTTTATTTTTCGTGGTTTCACGCAGTTACTTGCAACTCTATGGGATCAAACTAACATTGGTCGGCAAACAAAATTTCAAAAATTTGAGAGGGGGACATTATATTTCACACAAATTATTCTTCATTTTTGGGACAATTTTAATCGTGGTAATATTGCGATAACGATATCGAATTCGCTCTGAGAAACGTATTAGCTCATATTCAAGCAATACCCTAGCATCCATATTGCTAGGTACTCTCAGCCACTATCCGCATGCATCAAAAGGCTTTTGGACGAATTATAAAACACTTTTGAATATGAAATACTGTACGGGGGAAAACTTACATTAATGTTATTAAAATAAGCAACTGATGCAAGAGCTTTTCCTTACATAAAAAACATTAACAACCAAAGTATAAGTATAAGTAAAATGTAATATATCTGAAAACTGAAGACGTACGGTGGATTTTCGCGGCCGAAACCAAAGAAACGCCTTTCCCTGATTTCCTCCGAGAGTGTTTCTTTCAAGCCATCTCGCAGCCGGAGCGAAGTGTATCCACCGGAGGGGAGCACACAGGCCGCGCCTCTATCAGCGCCTGGAAACCGGAAGCGAGCTGCGCTGACAAGACGCGACATCCGCAGCGCCGCCACCGCTCACTGGGCCGAAACGACGCCAAAATGCACGCACCCAGAATGGAATTAATTAATAGAAAAAGAAGCATAATGTACCACCTTTTGGTGAAGTTCAGGTTGTATATGCTGATAAGGAGGACGATTTGCGAAGTGAACGATATGTAACTACCAAGTTGTCCTAAACAGGACTCTCCCACCAGCGGGGGGCACCACCCCGGCCGGGACAAGCTCTAAGCTATCGACCGGTCTCCCAGAATAAGTGGTAGTGTAGTGCATGTTAGTGTAAGTGTGTATATAAGGAGAGAGGATAGGACAAGGAAGAGGAAGGACAGATCGCACGCGGTCCGTGGCCCGATTGGTAGGGTACAGCTCTGGCATTCGCCTGGTGTTGATCGGAGAAACCACGGAAAACTACAGAGCAGCCGGCCGCTAGAATTCTCCTCCAGACAGCGACTGAATTCAACCTAGCTGAAAAGCTAGTGTCGAGAATCCTGCCGACGTCAGGACTCGAACTAGGACCTCCCGGTCCGAGGCGCTGCAGTGACATCAGTTGATGCCCTGAGCTACCGCTCCCGGTCTCTGAAGCATTAACTTTTAATGGTTTCGTGTATGTTTTTCGCGTTGCACGTCCTAATGTTTGGTGGGAGTGGTGTTCGGCGCCTTCCCGCCCACTGTGCCACCGCCGCCGCGGGAGGCGGGCGTGCGCGAGCGCCGTCGTGGCGCGCGGGGAGAGGCAGCGAGCGTTTTTTCGGACGCCCGCGGCGCCCAAGCGCCCTCCCTCGGATAAGGCAGTGTACAGAAGCTTATCACAGAGTAAGCGCCAATATTTAAAGATTAAAGTCGGGCAAATCTTAGGTGAGCGATAATGCTGCCAGATTGCAGCTTGTGAGTTTGCACTTGCGACACGGCGCGAGGGCGCGGGCGTGGAGCCGCGTGGCCATGAGAAGTGGAGTGGGTGGGGATGAGTGGATGTGGAGATGGTTGAGATGGAAGTCGCGAATCCGCGTGGTCCTGAGAGGTGGATGTGTAGGTGAGGATGTGAATGGGGAGGCGGTAGAGATGATAGCTGCGGAACCACGCAGCGTTGAGATTGGAGAAGTATGTGAGGATGTGAATGTGGAGGTGGCTGCGTATCCGCGCGGCCCTGAATGGTAGAATACTCTCTTTAGAGAATGTGAATGTGTATGTGATTATGATGGTTGCTGGGAGATTGTGAACCATGGTATGAGGAGCCATGATATAAGAACACACTTGCAGAATTGTTGGGATCGCGACGTTGCTTGGTAGGATGGCCACGAAACAATAGTTCAGAAACGGTAACAATAACTACTGAGCGGTGAATCGGAATAATTATGGTGAGTGAATTAGAGAAGAAACTATTATTTTCAGTACTGTGGTAAAGATAACATTGAAGTATATTATCTGTGATGATTGTATCGTCAGTAGAGTGTGCAAAGATGGAGTACGACCTCGTCAAATGTTCAAAAGAAGTAGAACAACGTACGTATTACAACATTTACGTTGAAAAATTAATTTTCAAAAATGTCCTGAAGCTGTGCCAACACATGAAAAGCTTTCAACCATAATTTTTATGAAATTATTAATGTCTAATCTCAGGGAATATTTATTCAATTATTCTTTTTATTTTTCATTGTCAGCCTACACTTACAGCCTACAAATCAATCTTGGAGATCCTATGAAGATTTGAAAGAAAAACATTGAGATATTTATACAACGCGCCGTGGTTCGTAACCAATAATAATTTGTATAAAGACTTGAACATCTGAACTATGCGAGAGACTATCACCGAGCGAAGTAAGAGGCATCAGACGAGACTGAGCTACTACCCTAACCAACAATCAATGAAAATGTTGGGCAACAGTGAACATGTGTATATAGACTAAAGAGTGAACATGTTCTAGATTTACTCTTTAGATTCCTTTAATAGTTACTTACGTTTTGTGTACCATTTACTAATTGTGCCAAGTGAACAGATTGCATATTAGCAGTATTGAAAAGATAAAAAAAAATCAAGTTTTTGATAAAGCATTCTATTCATCAAATATGTATCACTCATCATTAGGGATAACGAATAATCCTCAAATCCGGCGCGCTCGATGCAACTATGACAGGAGCGTGTGTGCGTGGGCGGGGCGTGCGTGCATGCGTAACGCGGCCAGAGCGAAGGCGCCTTCTTCGCGGCGGTTATCGTAGGGTGCGTGTCGCCGACGAGATGAGAGCGCTACCGTGAACGCCACACAATGGGCCCACATCACTGAAGGAGCTCTTCTCAAAAACCCTTTGTGACGTAGAAGAGCATGAGGCTTACCCCCACGCGGGACCGGTCCATTCACAATGCATTAGTGCCTGGATCGCGTCCTCTTTCACCGCGTTCAAAATCGAAAGACAAGAGCGTTCGTGTTCTCACCTGACTGAAAATGGAGGCACGTCGTGAGCGATAAGACTCTGTTAGGACTAAATGTGTCCATTGAGAAGTCATATTGTCGGCTCGTTTTGTCAATCATCACGTTTCTTTATTAGAACATAAAATTAACTGCTCTTGCAGCACTTACCATCCATCACATTCAATAAAATGTTTCATATTATTGCCTCTCGTTAAGAAATGGTTTTAATATTACCACACTTATTCAGGAATGGGATAAGCGGTTGAAAATTGTTACAGGAAGGACAAAAAGTGGGAGTCAAAAAGACAGTCAATGTAGAGTGTACTTTGCTTCCAATATTGTCTGTTTTTATGAGTCCTAAAAATGATAATATTTTTATATATACAGTGGACTCGAAGAGACTGAACTTAGTAAACTGATTTCTGCGAATAGTTACTGTTATTTGCAATGCTATTTCAAGGTAGCAGTAGAAGAACTGTCGAAATATACCTGAGGACAGAATAATACGACCATCTAAACAGAAATATTTAAATCAATCGTAACGTTAATTTTTCTTAAACATCTAACTTCCTCAAACAATTCCAAGAAAACTTCACTTCTTCATATCGAGAATGCAATGCCAATGACTCCCCCTCCATCCCGATTTACGAAAGCGAATGGGCTGCTCGGAGGCAGTCGCTCGCCCTGAAACCAATACACTGTCGAAATGGTGGGCGGCGGGCGCGCTGATCTGTCGTAAAAGGAAAACAAATCAGAGGACAAGGAAAACGAATTGAGAGCAAACAATCTCCACGTAGCCGGTATCATGATCAACAGAAATGTCCAGCGGGCAGCGCGCTCGAAAGGCGCGCGTCTCCGCGGCCGGTCGTTCTCATATTGCGACGGCGCGCTGTTGACTCGCGCGTCGAGAGGGCGGCCGGCCGCGCGAAATGCAGTTTCCATGTCTGAGACTCCCGCGCCGCTCCAGCCAGGCGCTCCTCCCCGCCACCCGCGCCTCACCCCCACTCGCAGTTCCCCACATCCCATATCTTACATCCCCGCCGCTCATATCTCGTTGCCTTTCGCTCCTTCCCGCCACCCGCAGTTCTCCAACATCAATTCTTCCCCGCCACCCGCACTTCCCCGTCTCCCCACGTCCCAGCCGTCCGCATTTCCCCGCCACCTGTTCTTCCCCGCCACTTGCACATCCCCGCCACTCGCACTTCCCGCCACTCGCACATCCCCGCCACTCGCACTTCCCCGCCACTCGCACTTCCCCGCTACTTGCACTTCCCCGCCACCTGCACTTCCCCGCCACCTGGATTTTCCCACCCCACCCGCACCTACCCTTCACCCTTCACACATCTCCCTGCCACCTACACCTTTTCAATTATTCTACCCTGCCACCATCCTCTCCCCTTCTCGTACGTCGCTTCGCTCTGCTCTGCCCCTCCCCTTGGCGAGGCTCCTTCACCTGTCCCCGGTGACGTTTTCTCCTGAGGCAACATTCTGACGTCAGAGACGATCTCTTCTCATCTGCCTGATCCTTCGAACATTCTCACGGACTGAGGCGGAGGGATCTTAGGAGGACGTTCCGGTCTCTACGCTGCTGAAGGAGGAGTGGGCGCACGAAAATTAAAGTCGCGGTGGATTGTGGACTCAACGGCTTATTCAGAGGCGTGTTAATGCATTTTTAGAAAAAGTCGTTATTACTCAACCTGCAGATCTAATACGAAGTCATCCCTTTGTCCTTGTTTCTTGTCATCCCCATGTCCTTTTCTTGTCTTCATGTTACCTTAGGAACCAAATCACCTGACTAGCATATACACTGAAGTTTCTTAATATTTCCTTCCTTGTTTCTAACCGTAGAGCTAACTCTCCGTGTATCTTTGCACTTCTTTGCAATTTAAATGAATTCACAATATGAAATTGAAAGAACTGTTTTGTGCTTTCCGTAACATTTTCCTTTTAGACAACTTTTCCTCTAACATATCGTGCCAATGTATCGTCAGCCATTCTTCAGGTATGATAATAATGCCTTCTCACTTAACATTGTCTCGTATTCATTTCATATCATAAGCTTTTATGCCAGGAATGTCGAGAATTCGAATTCTGCAATTTGAGTAACTTCCAGGAGTGAAATGTCAAATGTTTTAATGAACATTGGAGTTATTGCCATGAACGTAAGAGCAAACATTTCACTTCTAACTTGATATTTTTTTGTACAGATAAAAACTAGAAAATATATATTTTTAATTTTAAAAAGGCTCAAATTTGATAATAATATTGACGATAATATTGCAATTCTTTTGCAAGTATAGCCTTGAACTGGGTAGTGCCGAAGAGGAAGTTGCTACACGATACAAATGGATTTGAGGAGATGCTAAAGGTCACCGTTCTAGCATTTAAGTTTGCCTTTTTATTGTGTCTAGAACAGACGAATTTCAGATTCTAATTAGAGCTTCACGAATCCATGGACTTGCAGCATAAAGAGAAAAATAGAGAAACGGTGAAACTTTTGATGTAGACAAATTGACTATTCACCAATACATACAAAAGTCACTGTAAGCCAGACGAACAAACAATTCAGAACCACCCCTTAGGATCGTACACACGAAAACGCCGCGCACGCGAGCCTGACTTGTACCATTTCTAAGTTCATCTCCGCCACCGCATTTATTGTCGTGCGAGCAACGAAGCAGGTAGCAGTGTCGACAGATCCCTCTTTTAAACTCGTCAAGGCTTCCCTATCTTCAAAATGAGCTTAAATCCTCTTCAATTGAAAACAATTCAGCGAGCGCCCCGGCGAGATATTCCAAACCGGTTGCGCGAGTGCAGCGGGCGCGTGGGCGTGGGTGGGCTGCGGAGCCGGGTGTCGAGTGTCGGCTGTCTGAGCGGCGCCGGCGAGCGGTGAACGCCAGCTGCCCCGCGCAGCGCGGCGCTTCCTTCGCGCGCCTCTCTCATTAGCAACGACGCGCCGCCAACGCCGCTGCCTCCGTCGCCGCCGCCGCCGCCCCGCCCGCCCGCCCCGCCGCCGCCCCGCCGCCGCCCCGCCGCCCCGCCGCCCCGCCGCCGCCGCCGCCCCGCCGCCGCCGCCCCACCGCCGCCACCACCATGGCCGCCGCCACCGGCGCCACCGTCGCCGTCATCCCGCCGCCGCCGCCGCCGCCGCCGCTCCGCCGCCACCACCCCACCGCCACCGAGCCCACCGCCACCGCCACCGCCACCGCCACCGCCACCGCCGCGACGCACGCCGGGCCTCGCGAAGCGCGCCCACGTCCAGCGCTCCTTGATGCCTTCTCCAGGGGCAAGGCATGACTACGTTATGTACCGGCAAAGGTGCCTCAGGGCATAAACTAATGACACTGCAGTGCCTCTGACCATGAGGTTCTAGTTTGCGAGTTCCGCAGGATTTTCATAACTGGCTTCTTAGCTAGCGCCTCTGAATTCAGGCGCTGCGCTGTCTGGAGGTGAATTCTTGCGGCCGGCTGCTCTGATCGATAGTTTCCCGTGGCTTCTCCGGTCAGTACCAGGCGAATATGCCCTGTCAATCAGGCCACTGAACGCGCATGATCTTTCGTTCTTCATTCTTTCCTATCGTCTACATCATTCACACACGCTTAAATGCGCTTACAAATCACACGTTCGGGGAGATCAGTTGGGAATAGATTGTCCCGGCTGTGGCGCCGCCGCGCTGATGGGAGATACCTGAAGAGGGAAGACCCCGTAAACTGATGTGTAGGTCGGCGGCGGATCTCATCGTCAAGCAGGGAAGAACACCGCCATCTCCCATGATAAAAACATGCACTACACTTCCGCGACCAATGACCACACTATTTGACGCACCCGGAAACACGAAGTAATTAATCGAACAAAGTTGTAATATTTAACAATACTATATTTAATTTCATATAGTCTAAATGTTAGATTTCTTCTCTGAAATGTATCACTGCAAACTATGAAATATATGCAGGGGTCACTAAAAATGTAGGGTTCCATGACGCATTTGTAACAAAATTATGGGTACTCTTACTTATATCGTATTTTTAGATTATAAGAGAATTTAAGTGAGGAATGTGGAAATGATCTTATTATAATACTCGTATCACTAAAATCAACAAATAATTAAAATTTACTGTCACAGTCCAAAACAAAATTGACATACAAACAAATTGTTAGCAGTGAAGTTTGCTTGACATGTCTGAAACCGCACTCATCTGACACGAGTATAGGATTTTTTCCTGAGAGTTATTTGCGTTCATAGAGGTTAAAACATCTCAGCGGTTGAAAACTCAGACGTATGTTCCTGCGTAGTCCCCAGGCAGGCTCCCACGCTGGCGAATACGCCCAGGAATTTACTCTTTGATTTCCACCTTTTAACAGAAGGCGACCTTCTCGGAAACGGCGCCTACCATTAGCATGCGAGGAAATAAGAAACAACAGACATAAGAAAGTCTTGCATGCGAAAGCCAGGCGGCGCATGCGCGTGGCGATTGGTTCGTAGTGGATTGCTAATCTTTCGGGAACGAAGCGAAACATTCCGACACAGTCACGTAGGTTAGAAGGAAACTCGGACAGTAAGGTATGCAAATGAATTCAAATTCAACAATTAGGAATGAAAAGTAATGGAAAGAATGACTTGTAGATCTGTTCTATCGCGAAGAGTAGAAGGTGGACGAGAAGTGCGGAAATTATTATTCAATATTTGATTGACAAATGTGTCGAGTTTAAAATTCTGTTCTTCGTTGTAATGATAGTTTTACTTGCATTTAGATTGCTTGCCAGTAAATATGGAACCAACGGTAACTCAGGTTGCAACTCAGGTTGCCGTTGATTGCCAATTGCTGTTATGTTGAATGTTTCTTGGTTCCCTCTCCGATATATGTATTGCTGCTCAGATCACCTACCTATAAGGAAATCAGTTTGTTCATTCGCAACTGCAACAAGTCCAAATTACGCCTAAGTATTTGAAAGGCTGGGTTGTTTCATTTCCTCTTGAACAAGTGAAACGTTATATCAATTCTAGCGCATACTGTATAACGACGAAAAGCTTCTGGTAGTCCCGAGAGACGTCACAAGCCACAAGAACAAAGCCCGAAAGGCAGCAACACAAACCGGATAAACTATTCGGGGGCGCACGCGGGGCGGGGCAAGGCGGCGTTGGTCCTAAGCAATGTTTTAATGGCGGGGGAAAAAAGCGGCGCGAAAAAGCGCCACGTGGAATGAGGGGCATGTGAAACAGTAGCCCAGCGCCGACGCCGGGTCAGTTACGGGAGCGGGCCGGGTGGGGCTGGGTGGGGCCGGGCCGGGCCCATGTGTGCCGAGAGCTTCTTTGCGCGCGCAAAACGGAACGGAGAGGCGGGCCAGGCGGAAAGAGAAGCGAGGCGAGGCATGGCAAAGGAGGACGAAAAAGGCTATGCAGGAAAGAATAGAGAAGAGCGAGGAAGGGCAGGAGAGGCAGGATAGGGCGGGGAAGGGCAAGACAGGTCGGGAAAGGGCAAGACAGGTCGGGAAAGGCAAGACAGGTCGGGAAAGGGCAAGACAGGTCGGGAAAGGGCAAGACAGGTCGGGAAAGGGCAAGACGGGTCGTGAAATGGCAAGACAGGTCGGGAAAGGGCAAGACGGGTCGGGAAATGGCAAGACAGGTCGGGAAAGGCAAGACAGGTCGAAAAGGGCAAGACAGGTCGGGAAAGGGCAAGACGGTCGGGAAATGGGCAAGACAGGTCGGGAAAGGCAAGTCAAGGCGGGAAAGGGCAAGACAGGGCGGAGAAGGGGCAAGACAGCGCGGGGAAAGGGCAAGTCAGGACCGAAGAGGGTAGGTAAGAACGGAAAAGAGAATGGAAGGACTGAAAAAGGCAGGAAAGAGGGGGAATGCAAGATCGAGCGGGAATGGGCAAGACAGTGTGGTGAAGAGCAAGACAGTGTGATGAAGAGGAGGGAAGGGGAGGGCGTGGCTCTGGTGCACGCGGTTCGGCAGCGGCGCTACATGTGCAATCCCGCCCGCCGCTCTCACGGCGCCCCCGCCCCGCCCCCGCCCCCGCCCCCGCCTTGGCCCCAGCCTTCGCCCGCGCCATTGGGTCTGCAGCTGCACTCGTGGCAGCGAATCACGGCCGTCTTTCCCCAAGGGTTTCCGGTGGCGGTTTTTTGTGGCGTAGATTCGTTGCAATATTTTTCGACAATCTTGTGAACACGAGGAGGTCGTCATTTATCTTGCTCGGGGTTCGGTGGGTGGAGGGATGTTAAAGGATCGTGTTGTGCGAAGTTGTAACCAAGACGTCTGTGCGAAATATTAGCTGAGAAACATATTGACAGAACTTGATAAAAGTAAAACTCTAAAACAATTAGTGGCAGCTCTTTCTCTTGTCTAAATCTCAAGTTTTTAATTGAATTCTGCATTGTTATCTTGCACTAATAATAGCTAATATAGAGTGCAAAAAATTTGAACTTGACTTTCATTTATCGAGATAATACAACTGAAGACATTTCATCAGAAGAAGAATCTAAAATGATTCTCCGATGCAATGGCTCTGAAATTAATTATAATACGAGAGTTTACGACATTTAGAAATACTCGTGGACAAATTCGTCATATGTACGTCCCATGTAAGTTCTCCTAAGTATTCGTTTGAATGTCGTCTCATAACGCTTGCATTTGTACTCGACTCACTTGCTCTTGTCTGAAGTAACTGGTGATGAGTTGTTGCTTACTAATTTAGTGCCATATATTTCATTGATTCAACAACTCTATTGTCGATATGTGTCGTTTTCCAGAAGAATCCAACGTGCGAGATCATTCACCTGTTACATTGCACGTCTTTGAGCATAGTGTGCAATTACTTTTAATTTTGGAGTAGTGCGTTATACCTTCTTTAGATTGTAAGTATGATTCCTTACGATAATGAAAACTGGCCGTGATCTGCAAATTTCATTCAGCATTCATGGTTACATCTATAATATTTATGTATCGCTGCGAACATCACGTGTGAATATCATGTGTGAAAAAATCATACGTGAATATGGATACGAGTTATAAATATAGTACATCAAATTCAATAGTATGTTAAACAATAATCGAAAACCTCCTCGATACTCACGTATTTGCGGAAGCACCGTGGACGCGTAGAAATTTCAAAAAAGCAAACAAGAGAGCAGCGCAAGGAAGACTCCCAAAGAAAACACGAGGCCGGCAGATAATTTTCCATCGAAGTTAACCTACGAAGAAAGAACAGCCGCAAAACGAAGAAGAGTCCAGAACGAAAAGGAATAACAGGAACCGGCCGCGAACGCCAAAACGACGCAAAAACCGCCCAAAACGGCCGTCCGCCCAGCACCAATCCAGGACGCGCACTTGGGCAGTTGGGCCCGGCAGCCGGGGCGCGTCCCCGCTCCTCTCTGCCCCGCCCAGCCCCGCCCTGTTCCTCCCCACCCCACCCCGCCCCGTCCCGCCCCGCCAGCGACCCCGGGGCTCCGCGCCTCCGGACTTCGCCCGCGGGCGGCGCACGGTGTGTGTCGCCCCCAGGCGCGCGGCCAAAAGTCAACGCAACGTCATTCTTATTCACACAGATGAGAACTAATATTAGATGTATTGGGTGTGATTGGCATTACCTAAAAAGGAGTAGTTTCTTGAGTGGTATACAGGCACTTCAGAAAACAATGCGGCTTTCCATTGGATTAAGTGTTTGGATGGCTTAATTCTTCGGTTAAACCAATGTTATATTTTTTAAAAAAATTCTTTTTCTCTGGCCCTCTACGGACGCCAATAATTACGATTGACTTGGTATAAATATTTATGGTCCATTAAATTGACATTCATTTTTTCAGATATAAACATAAATGGTAATTCGACAATTAATGTAATTATTTTTATTCATTTCACATGAAATCGCTCATTTCGTTTTAGTTTTAGTATTTCTGGTGGAGACTTTTCGCAATATAATGATTTTTTCAGATAATACTCATATTCGCAAAACCTAATCGTAACTAACATTCAGTTAACACAGAAAAGGCAGATAGATTCTTGGAAAGTAATCACGAGGTGCGGACACAAGGACTGAGATAAAAATAGACGTCTTCGTGTCGTATACTGACGTGGAAAGTAACAGCAAACCTGCGCGTAATATCTTTCACATCATTATTTTCTACTCATAATTGAAGTTACTGAGGAAAGAAAATTCTAAATGTTTAAAAACATCGATGTTATTTAGGGCGAAGTAATATTAACGTCGATATTTTCATTTTCAACATCGATGTTTGGAAAAACCGATGTTTATTTGACAATTTGGCATCCATACGAGCAAAGCGCTAGCGCAGACATGTTTTGGAATTCGGTTGTATAACGGTTAGCGGTGGTATAATGGTCGGTAAAACGATTAGCGTATCGGGATTTCATACCCAACAATGGGGGTTCAAAATCGAACGAAGCCTTGGGTTTTACAGAGCTAAGAAAACTTCGTACCACTTCCTTCGGAAGGAAAGTAAAGCCGGCCGTCCCATGTTGTAGATTTAGTATAAGAGAATGATCCTCAAGCCCAACGGAAGCCTATGAGCTAAATTCAAAACACCTGTTTCGTCCCCCGACTAACACATTCTTTCACCGCTAGATGGTGAAAGGAGCCTATGGAAATGTACGGGATCAGACGGAAGAGCGGGCCTGATGGCCCGAGTCTTGCCACGTAAAGTAAGGCATTTACTAAACTACACTGAAGTTTTGCCCTCGCGCGCGTCCAGTCGGCCCATCGCGGCCGCGCGGTGTCGGCGGAGGCGGCGGTGGCTCGTGCGCGGGCGACAATGAGCGCGGAATGCCGGCGGCCACCGCCCGCCCTCCGCCGCTGGTGACTCACGCGCGCACGCGGCCGCTGTCGCCGCCGCCGCCACCGCCACCACCGCCGCCGCCGGCAGCCGCGTTAATCCCGGAATATCTGCGCCGCCCTCCGTAAATCTGGGTCAATTGATGTCAAAGGCATGAGAATGTGAGCCGGCCGCCGCCGCCGCTGAGATCATTGCTCAATCTGGAGGAAGGTGGCACCGCCGAGGCCGCGAGGCGTCTTCGTCTTGGCCGCCACTCGCCTTGCCTGCCGTCGCCACACTGGCCGACGACGTGCTGCTCGTTGCCGTCGCTGCCTCCGCGGGCGGTCGTTTCTGCAATACCAGTCTCTTGCTGTCTCGTTACTATATGTATTTTTTTGTTTCTATTTGTGACTCTGGTGTTTACATCGTGCTATAAAGTAATCTCAGAATGAAGTACCGAATCTGTTACCGTAATACTACAATCACAGAGTCATCATCACCACATTCATCATCATGACTACCGACACCTCCAACAACACCACCATCAACATCACCTTGAACACAAAAAAAAATCACCACTGAACCGTCATCTAAAAACCAATTTGTCCCCGGAAACCTTTTCCACCCCCCACGCCATCACCCCACATCAACATTCTCTCCAACTCCCCATCTCTCCTCGGTCCCTATCATCACAATGACTACAATAACACGCACCCCCCCATTCGCGCCGCTTGCCGTGGCCCCCGCCCGACCGCGCCGGCGTCCTCGCGGGTCCAGCGCGCACGAGCGGCGCAGATGAAGACAAATCGCTCGCCATGACACGCGCGCCGTGGCGTCCGCGCCGGCCGCGCGCCGCCCGGGTCCTCGCGCGCGCAGCTAAGCTCGTTACGCGCGTGCAGGAAGTGATTTTCGCGTTTTGCGCCGCGCCGCCTTCGCCCGCCCGCCCGCCCGCCCGCCCGCCCGTCCGCCCGTCCGCCCGTCCGCCCGTCCGCCCGTCCGCCCGTCCGCCGTCCGCCCGTCCGCCCGTCCGCCCGTCCGCCCGTCCGCCCGTCCGCCCGTCCGCCCGTCCGCCCGTCCGCCCGTCCGCCCGTCCGCCCGTCCGCCGTTCCGCCGTCCGCCCGTCAGCCCGTCAGCCCGTCCGCCCGTCCGCCCGTCCGCCCGTCCGCCCGTCCGCCCGTCCGCCCGTCCGCCCGTCCTCCCGTCCGCCCGTCCGCCCGTCCGCCCGTCCGCCCGTCCGCCCGTCCGCCCGTCCGCCCGTCCGCCCGTCTGCCCGTCTGCCCGTCCGCCCGTCCGCCCGTCCGCCCGTCCGCCCGTCTGCCCGACCGCCCACCCGTCCGCCTGCCCGTCCGCCGTCCGCCCGTCCGCCCGTCCGCCCGTCCGCCCGTCCGCCCGTCCGCCCGCCGCCCGTCCGCCCGTCCGCCCGTCCGCCCGTCCGCCCGTCCGCCCGTCCGCCCGTCCGCCCGTCCGCCCGTCCGCCCGTCCGCCCGTCCGCCCGTCCACCCGCCCGCCATTTGTTCCAGGCGATCGACTTGGAACCGGCCGCTTCAGAGGAATTGGAACAATGGGTCGGTGGGGATGGAGGGGGGAATCTCGCGACTTAAGGCCGGGGATGTCGCACGAATTCCTTTACTTGTTGGGTAATTGTAAGGCGTGTGGCCGTACGCGGTCAGCGCCGGGCAGAGGTCGGGGAGGGGGGAGACACTCCCAGCCAGTTTTTTTGGTATGTGGGGTATATTGGAGGGGACTCCCTGATAGTCTGTACCTTATATACTGAATTGTCTCTACTTCAACAATTTGATGCTTATGGCACCCAAATCTGTAGTACATTATTGGAGAAGAGTAGATGTCGATGTTATGTGGAAAATGCGATCTAGATAATCAAATAATTCTTAATAAAATGTTTAGGTGATATACTATTATTATTATTATTATTATTATTATTATTATTATTATTATTATTATTATTATTATTATTATTTATTGTTTTTCTCGGTATTCACCGGATTTTTATTTGACTTTGTGTCGGGTTAATAACCAAGACACAGGTCAATTCATGTTTCGTCGCAATTTAGGAATTTTCGAACAATCCTGCATGTGTTTAAGATGATCGATTTTTGCATAATTTTATAGGTATATTTTGGTATTTGAATAAGTTCCAGATTTTTATGGATGTTATTTGGTATAACTCCTGTGCACGAAATGACCAGAGGAACAATATGAATTTTTTAAGATGATCGATTTTTGCATTATTTTTTAGGTATATAGTGCCTTGACTTCAGTTGCTAGTTCTGTATACTTTGTTATTTTTTCTGCATGTGCTGTTTGGAGATTAGCTGTTTGTGGAACAGTTATGTCAATCAGGAAGCCAATCTTGTGCCGTTTGTCTACAAAAGTTATGTCTGGTCTGTTATGGTGAATAGTTTTATCTGTAATAATTTCTCTGTCATAGTACAACGTAAAGTTTGAATTTTCAAGTACAGTTACGGGAACATATTTGTAATATGGGCAGGTCATTTCTTGTAGGTTGGATTTCGCTGCCAGTTTCTGGTGAATGATATTTGCAACTTGATTGTGCCTATTATTATTATTATTATTATTATTATTATTATTATTATTATTATTATTATTATTATTATTATTATCATTACGGTTTTCATGAGAAATAAGGCGAAACAAGAATTTCGATTGGTTTCCTTTTTTTCACTACTTAGAAATCAATGTTTCTCGATCATATCCAGATTTTCGTTTCTGATTGAGTAGAGTAAATATAATACGAGATAAATACAATTTAAATGTAGGCTTCCTGACGTCTACACTGTTCGCATTCTAAAAAAGATATTGTAATTGTGCATTTGTCGAACCATTCCCCATCCTTGTAAGGTCTATTAAAATTACACATTTTTTTCTCTTGCAAATCTGAAGACCACCCGCAGTCGTGGACTTCAGCGACAAAGGTATTATTTTCTCGAATCATTGTCTGGCGTATAATGTTGCTGGTACCGAGAAACTAACAAAGCGTCTTCATCTAATTTGAAGATTTACTTGCTCAGTAAAAAAAGCGCGATTCCATAGTAATTGTCTTGATGTTGACATTCCAGATGGAACAGCCTTGTTTTTCAACTAGATTCGTTCTGTGCCCGAGATCAAGAAATTTCCACTCCCGGCAGACACATCATCATGTGTAAGCAAGTAAACACAATCTTGTTAACCTACATTCGAACAAAATGCCACTGTACGGACGATTTTGAAAATAGTTTAGTCCTTCTGCCTCTGGCATTTTTAAGCTTTATTTCACCCCACATGTCAGGCATAACGATGATCATTCAACAGAAACGAATTAATTGGATTCCTGTGTAATTGCTGGGAGGGTTCCTGACGCAATCAAACATTACAGACACTTTACTCCAATACTTCGAAGACCACTTGTTTGCTCCGTGTTCCAACGACACTTGACCATTCGACTACCTCTTCGACATTTCCTGGTATTCTCTTGAACCCATCGCATTTACTTCAGGGAACAGATTCATACAACCGTAATGTCTTTGTTCTGGTCAATAACGCGTATGCATAAGCAAATTATTGTTCAGCAATGACTTCGATGCCTGCAAACAAGGCAGTTCAGAAAGGGACGTACAGATTCACATATGTGAGCGCAAAGTGGCAGAAACAGAGGAAACGTGACGGCCCGCAGGTGTTGGAGCGGTCCGCGCAGACTCTTTGCCGCGTGAGACGATTTCCTCATTCCATGGGCATCTGGCCATCGACTCGTACGGCAACGAACGACAGCCCAGCCCCACGGTGCTACGACCACGTCGTTATTACCGCTTCACTACGATTCTTCGATGAAATACCTTCCTTGATCATCGCCACTCTCTTTTCTGATGTTCAATTTATCGCGTCTGTATATGAACCGCAGGTCGAACTATTCTGCGACACACTTTTTCCAAAAACCTTTTCGATAATACAAAAATATTTTCAATATTTCCGCATATTAATGGGCACATTCATTAATAAGATATGCGAGTGTTAAAAGAGTTTCGTACAATTTAACACAAAATTTTCAAGAAAATGTTATTTTGTTCAAAGAAATTGAAAAATATGTCAAATTGGTGTTGTTGAAACTGAATGAAAGACGACGTATAATGCATAGTAATCAGTGTAAATCAGTGTAAATCAAGTATAAAAATATTCTTGCGAGAAATATATTTTCTTTTTAACTCGGTTCAATGAAAAATACGTGAAATGTATCTTCAAAACTTCCAGGGATCTGAAGCCCCTCCCTAGACTGTATATCAAAAGGTCTCGCCCAAAAAAGCTGACATATGTTACTGTAGATTCCACTATCAAATATTATTAGAAGTTAAATTAATAAAAATAATTATCACCCACAATTAACAATTATTATCTACTGGATTTTTAAATCTACAATGCAAGTGTAATATCTTCAGTATCATTATGGTGAATTATTGCATACAATTATGCATTCAATTATTCGAGAATTATTCACACCACAATTTTTTTTTGTCATTCACTGCCAAATTCACGTCAACGCTTTGTCCTAGGATGGCATAAATACCATACTTCTCACGGCACTTCATGCCACATGGCAAGCATGGAAGGGGAAGGAAGTGTCATGCGCCATCCGTGGCCCGTTTGTTAGGCTACTGCTCCGGCTTTCACCTGGTGTTGATCGGATAAACCTCGGCAAACCACCTATCAGAGCAACCGGCCGCTAGTATTCCCTCCAGACAGCTGCTGAACTCGACCTAGCTATCAATCAAGAATCGACGATCCTGCTACCGCCGTGGATCGAACTCTGTGACCTCCCGGTCAAAAGCACTGCACTGACATGTTGCTGTGAGCCACCTCGGCCCTTCTATGAGTTGAGGGAATGACTGATTGCACAGGTGCGCGACGGCCGCCCTTCGGCTGCCAGACGGCGGTGGGCACAGGCGGCCTCGCAGGCCGAAGACCACGCGCGCGACGCGAGGCGACGACATTCCACAATCGATTAATATTCTGTGCGCTGTCACGATCGGAGGCGCGTATCCTCGGGCTGTTTATTTGCCCCGCGCCGCGGCGACCAACGGGCGGTGATGGCCCTCGACCAGAGCTTCGCCCGCGCCGCCCGCGCCGCCCGCGCCGCCACGCGTTTCCGCGCCCCGCGCCGATTCGCCGGAGTTCCTCTGTAAACGAGTCGGCCGAGCGCCTGCCTCTTCATTAAGGGGGCGGGGGCGATGTAGGCGAGGGAGTGGCGGCGGTGGGGGAAGGCACGGAGCAATAGCTGCTAAGCGAAAGTGCGCTCATGATGGTTGTAGCGATGCATGGCTGGGATCGTTATGATTCGATCTAGTGCAAAAAATGAGTATAAAATGTAGCCAGGTTGAAAGTGAAACAAAACCAATTACGTCGATTCTTCCCCTGACAGGTCGTGCTTTTCCTCACTGGAATACACGGTTGGGAAGACTGTGGCAGCGGGGATGGTAATTGTAAGAATGAACGTAATAGAGACACTAAACATGGAGAATGGGAAAGAAGCAAATTGGGAATATGATGGACGCAATGGACTGACGGAACGCAAGCATTGGGAACGACGGGGCTACGACGTCGATGAAGGAGTCTGAAAGCTGGAGGCGGGGACATCTCGAGTCCGCTGAGAGCAGTAGCGGACGACGGCCGTAAGGGGCCGGCGCGGGGGCGGGGCCAGGCGGAGGGGGGCAGAGGGGGCGGGGAGGGGTGGGTAAGAAGAGGCCCCCGCGTCACCGGTCACTCGTCGCCGAGAAGAGGCCCGCGGCCGCCACGCGACGCCGCACGGCCCGGAGCGGCGCGCCGTCAGTTGCTCAAGACGTCCATTAGAAGCGGCACCGGATAACAGTCGGCTCGGCCGCACCGACAAACAAAAGCCTAATGGTATTTGGTGGCGGCCGTGCTCCCTCGCGAATGTCCACGCGGCCGCGGCATCCTCCCGAGTCGGTTCGCGACGCGACCAATCATACAGGACACGTCGCTCCCACCCACCCACCCGCCCTCTTTCGTTCGTTCGTTCTTTCTTTCTCTGCGCTGCCGACGCTCTTCCTCGGCAGGGCTGAGCGTCGACCCTTTGTATGCAAACTCCTCCAGACAAGTGTCGTCCTCGTGCGGTGCACAAGTAAATACGAGGTGCATGCGAATATCTAACCGCTGTAAGTGCGAACTCATGGGACCCGTTCGTGAGAAGACTCGCACAAAGGAATTCACTGACGCGTCGGTTGCGGGTTGACTCGCGTGATAAACTGAATGACACATCTCGGCGTAATACTGCAATACTTTTGTTAAGTGCAGATTCCAACGGCCAACTAATGAGGAAAAGGTTTTCAAAGGAGTTATCTCATCTGGCTTTAATGAACTAAAACAAAAGAAATTGCCTCGATTTCGAGGTATTTCAATGATCCGCGTAAATCAATTTAATTTCTTTTCGTGCTCATTTTCGTTGATCGTACGTCTCTTTAACAATAATTCCTAATCTGATTATCTTTATGACACGAGATGATTCAAAAGACACTCCTGTCAAGAGATGGCCTCGGGCAGATCGTCTCAAAAGAAAGTGGCTACGACAGTTATTTACCGATCCTCTTAGACACGTAGCAGAGTATTTCGTCATTCCAATGTCTCGTCTATTCCTAGCGTGACCCAGTGACTCTTCTGAATAGAAGCTCGCTCCTCATTCACAACTATTACCTCGATTATTAGCCTCGACCCCAGGTTCATCATGGGCTTCGGTACCCCTACCACTGCACAGCACTGGTTCTTCTATTGAAAAGTTACATATTTTCAAGCGTGATAGTTTCGAATGGTGTAGAAATAATTGTAATAACATCCATGAAGCTAATATGATGAAAGAGAATATACAAGTAAAAGACACTTCAGATTATTACGATCAGAAGACCGACATTTGAAAACATTACTCATTTTCAAATACAATTTGTCGCATTTTTTTCCTAAACATGCGTTCAAAAAATTATAATGTAGTCTTCAGAATGCAAGCAGGAAGCACATTAGTGGTAATCAATTTTCGACGACAGAGAAAAGAGATAGGTTATTGGGATATGTCATAAATTCTAATATATTTGTTGCAAAAGTGAACAAGGTGTACTAAATCTCTTTCGTGAAACACGACAGCGACTCCGCCCTCCTGAATTTCTATGCCGCGATTACCTTACCTCGTGAAGGAAATATCTCTTCTCATAAGTTACTCAACCTACATTTTGTCGACATGCTCGCAGAGATAACTTTTACTTTTACCGTGACCATTGTAAACTATCACTATTAACGATGTTCGAAACATTTACTGCTGGTTAAGTTATATTCTTCTAAAGTATTTTTTTCTTTTGTCTCCTCTTTGACAACATGATTTAAATAATGAGTACTGACCACATTTCTGCTTACTCAAGATTTCACTCTTTCCTTCCTGACCGTTCGCTATCTACGATTACGTAATAATCGGTCCCTTTCCATTTCATTTGTTTTATCTTCATGTCTTCATCAGACATGCTGCCATCGCCGTCATTTGAATCAACGCCCTCTCCGACAGACACCTTCCACCTCCAACGGCCCGCGCTCTCCATCACTGCCTAACGCGCGGCCTTATTGGATCTGGTGCAGGTGAAGTTAAGGAGCGCGGCTTAGAAGCGAGCGGGTGCACCGCAGCCTTGGAGGGCGTTGGCGGATAGTAGTCTTAGTGCTGGGCGGGGCGGGGAGGGGTAGGCGGGGCGGGCGCGGCAGCCGCTAACACGGGCTAGCAGATAAGCCGGCGGGATTAGGGCTGGAGCGGGGCTCCGTCGCCACGTGGTTGGAGGAGTGCAAGCCGAGGAAGCGATGCGCGTGCGAGGGGGAGTGAAGTCGCGGTAGACGAGAGCACTACTGCGCAACACGCAGTCACGTAGACGTGGAGTACAGACGTAGCACGTAGGGTGATTTGATGAATAAAATCAAAGACACATGATGGCCACAAATATCAAGAAATGCACGTGTGGGCAATAAATATGAGCAATGAATGCACTAATGATAGCCTGCCACTGCTTTGAATTAACCTGCATTAAATCGTTTTATTCTGCTGCCTTTTGAATTGAAAGTTTCTCAGCTACCGAAATCTGTGCTAATGAGAAGAAACTACAATATGTAGGGTTATTCACAAACGATTATTACTTACAAACATTTCAAATGAAAACAGTTCTATCTAAAACGTAACTTCAACTTGAAGATATTTTTCGCATTTTCTTATTGATGAGGGTCTGTAATATCTATTAAAAAAAATTCGAACTATTTTCTATGAGACACGAGATATTTATGCTAGTCGCTTGACAGGAAAAAAAAAATAAACTGGAAATTCTTCTGGGCAATATACATATCTCAAAAGGCGTTTTCAATCAATTGAATAAAACTTAATAACTTCTGACATATCGCTTGACAAAATTTCCTTCACACCCTATTTCAGTGAAATAGAATTAAACTTCCAAACTTCATGCCCAATACCGAAATTTATTTTGAATTTCCTCGCATCAAAACGCGTTGCCGTTTAACAGATTCGCAGATACGAAATCGACTTCATAGTCGTCTTACACGTTTGAAAAGAATACTCTGTACACTTTCAAACATACTAGTTGCAGATTTAAGTGTTGCATTTAAATACTATCTATAACGTTGTATTTTAATAAATCGATAATGTTGCTACAAAAAATTGGTTCAGTAATAGAAAATTATACTACTGATAATGCAAACACGACAAATCTAATATCCATATTTTTCGCCAATCGATACGGACACCACTAAAAGAAAAACATCACCGCGCAGTCAAACAATATCGACTTGACGCCAACGCGATAAATGATTTGTTGAGACCACTGATCACGTCTGTAACAACTCGCGTAATGCGCACGCAATTTCGATTATTTTCGCCACTTGCACATAAAAGGATTAACAAACGTATATCCACCTCTCGTCGACCTAACACAATTATCGACTGATATCGCGATATCGATTTCTCGAGCGGCCCAGCCGGCGCCGCGTGCCTCCCCCGCGCCGTGCGTCGGGCGGGCGGGCGGGAGCGCGGGATCGGGCGGCGGGGCCTCGCCCGTGACAGGCCGGATCCAGGGCGTGACGGCCCGCACGGCGCACGAGCCGCGGCGGTGGGCCGCCCGCGCCGCTCACGCCGCCACCTCCACCACCTCCGCCACCGCCGCCACTGCCGCCGCCACCACCGTCACCGCCGCCGCCACCGCCGCCACCGCCGCCGCCACCGCCGCCACCGCCGCCGCCACCGCCGCCCCCACCGCCGCCACCGCCGCCACCGCCGCCGCCACTGCCGACACCGCCGACACCGCCGACACCGCCGACACCGCCGACACCGACGCCACCGCCGCCACCGCCACCGCCACCGCCGCCGCCCCCACCGCCCCCCCCGCCCCCGCCACCCCGCCGCCACCGCCGACACCGCCGCCACCGCCGCCACCGCCGACACCGCCGCCACCGCCACCGCCACCGCCACCGCCACCGCCACCGCCACCGCCACCGCCACCGCCACCGCCACCGCCACCGCCACCGCCACCGCCACCGCCACCGCCACCGCCACCGCCACCGCCACCGCCACCGCCACCGCCACCGCCACCGCCACCGCCACCGCCGCCGCCGCCACCGCCGCCACCGCCGCCGCCGCCGCAGTGGGGCGAGAAGAGCGGCAAGTTGGCCAACAGTCCATAATCAAAATTTGTTTCTGAAGCTCCTTTTCACATGAAAGGGGTAACGAAATGTCAGGATCAGGAAAGGAAGGGGAAATCACGCTACTCGTTGCAGTGCAAGTTTGAACTTGCACTAGTGAAGCGCAGCACGCTTCTTCGCTCTCGCAGTAAGAAGAGACGTGTGTTGTTCGATGTAAATATTTTTGCTCTCTCGACTAACAGAATTCTACGTGCCGTGGATACGATACCTGGTGATATGTAATTTATATCTGTATTAAAAAACATATTCCTTTAATGATAATTTAATAATTCAAAGTAGGAAGTTCACGTGTCACAATGGAATGAAACTTTTAAATCCAGTTTTTCATATTGTCTTTTAGTTCGCCTGTTGGCATTTCCGGGCTATAATATTAACTGAACCTGATTCTGGAATTCATCTAGTTTTCACAACATTAATCAAAGTTTGCCTATGTTCGCCTCGTTTTGCGTTAAGATACTTTGTTTATTATAACGCACATCTAGTTGTGTTAGCCTTTCTACCTACAATATTTTTTTAAAACTTTTTCTTTCATGATCTAGTATTGATGGCTTTTTATTAACCAGGTCGGATAAAACGAAAAAAAGACGGAGAAAACGGAAGAAAAAGTACAATGGTAAAAAAAAGAAAGGAAGTGCTTCGCAGGCTGCTAACCCACTGATTTCACAAATGGAATAGAGAAACATTATCCCAAAGGCATTGGGCCTAGAAGTTACACCAATGTTACTGGCTTCAAGTACAAATTCTTGAAGATGACTTACATGATGAAAGTTCTGACTGGGTTATGTAAATGAATATTTGAAAGTTAAACAATTAAATAAGTCATTATTTAATTTTAAAATGTGGTTTTTATTTCAAAAAATTCCGACAAACGCTTCAAAATATTGTTTGCCAACTTTTCCCCTTTCTGGCCCCACTGTTCGCCGCCTGCTCCAGATTGGGTGCGCGGTGCAGCGATACGAGAGGTGGCCGGTAATGCGGGGTGTCTTTCTCTACCATCTCTACGACGTTTGCTAAATTTAATGTGATTTAATACATAATGAAATAATCAACGTAGCCAGATAATTATATTTAACCCTAGGATGCAAATGCAGGACCTCTGAGGTCCTAACGTTTTTTATTTCCCTTTTTACTCTGCACAGATGCATTTCTCAAAGCTTGCCATTCTTTGTAATCTTTCTTCTATCTTCCTGCTTTCATTTTAGTAACTGGAAAAGGAAAAACTCAGATTATATGATTAGGTTCTGAAATTTCATTCTATTACGTCAATGTAGGGGCTTTTAAGGCCCTATTAATAGCTATTTAAATAAATCCTAATTTGTTTAGCGTTAAAAGTCTACTTTTATTGGCCTTATTAAGAAATGAAGTTATTAAGAATAAAAAACAACTTTTATGTGCATTTTTCGGCAGCGTATTGCGCAAAAGACGTTAGAGGCTCTGCGTTTATATTTATGAGTCCATGCGTCCTAGGATTAAAAACCCGTCATCTAAGGAAATTGCATGTAAGAGAACATTAAACTTTTACTTACGGGTGAGCGATATAAATTTTAAATCGTTTGTTAAAAATACTTAAAAATATCACCGCTCCTTTTGGATATCTTTGGGCGTATCCTGTCACTCCAATACCACAGAAGTATCTTGTCTAACATGAAATAAAAATAATGGGAGGATTTTCAAACTGTGCTATGCGTACCCTTCGGTACGCGGTAGGTTTGTGGACGTCCACACTTCCATGAAAAGGTTTGAAAAATTTAATCACATCTAAAGGGTCTGAAAATACTTCTGATTCTTCCAAAATTGCAAGAATTCCAAACCCCGATTGTGGTTTTCTGGACGAATACGTTTTACGAAGTCATGAATTAATTTTCAGTTTGCTCGTGTTTGTCTTAAAGAATGTGTTACTTAGAGATCTCTTGACGGAAAACCAGACAGGAGAATATCAAGTTCTTTGGGCAAACACATTTTATTTTCCATTTTGAAGATTCATTAATTCTGAAATGATTTAAGAGCTATTAAATTCTCAGTCACTGTAATTACACGTAACATTTTTATTATTGATATTGTGGGTGAAACTACTTGTTTTATAAACTTTCGTGTGAAGAAGGAATGCAGTATAATTGGCAACTATCATTATTACATACATTCTATAGCATACGTGTTTATTCGTTGCGAAGGCATTACAAAGAGATTCTTACACGACCTACTTATTTAGCATATATATATAATATTTCTTCCTAGACTCATGTTATTCAAATTATTTAGAATGTAAATTTAAAATATCGATTAAATTAACCAAAAATATAATGGCCAATTAATTTAGACAAATAATTATATTTCAAAACCCGTCATCTAGGGAAATGTCATCGTAAGAGAACATTCAACTTCTATTTACGGGTGAGAGATACAATTTTTAAAAACGTGTGATCAAAATACTTAATGAATTATCATTCCTGTTGGATTTCTTCGGGCGTGCTTATGTCACGTCTAAATTAATACGTTGAAAGTAATATCTTGACTTAACATGAAATAAACGCGCCTTAACGCTAATCATTTCTCAAGGCTCGGTTGTTGGCAGGTGGTGTTATCTTAAGCATCACTCAAGAGAATTATTAGACGTGCTTCCCTGCTACGACAACGGGTGCTCATGTGCCGTAATCACGTGAGCGAGGTTCTTTTGATATGACTTGAATAGTCACTCAAAACGTTTTCTTTGGAATCGAAACGGTATGAATATTTGCGTGACGCTCTCTGTAAAATTAAATTTTTTGGGGCAGTGTAATGACGTTATAAATGTAGGGTAAAAGTCTGAAGAAACGAATGATTAGGGAAAATAGAAGGCCGTTCACTTTTTAGAATATATACTTCGTAACCGTTTAGTGCCGCTAATGAAAAATATTGGCCAATTTGTTTCCCCGTTTACCGAAATTTGAAAATTCAGAAACCATCCGATGTCATATGCCTGAAACATCCTTCCTTACTAACTGTTCACCAAATGAGGAAAGTCCCGAAAACATGCTTGTAATATGATGGGTGGCCGGAAAAGTGAAGGGAAATAAAAGCTTATGTGATGATTCACTCTTCGAGGAATCATCCCTCTGAAGAAACGATTTTCCTTCCGACCAAGGTTTCGAAGTGTTGAAAGCTTCATCCCCGAAGTTTCCTCCTTGACTCACGTAAAAGGATACGACATACTCACCTTACAGACGCCTTGCCAAGTCTGGAGAAGTGTAGATGGTCTGCTTAATCTACTGTGAGGTGTCCTGTTTTTAGTGCGAGACTCGTCTATTTCTTTTTTTTTTTTCTTCCGGGCGGGCGACAGTCGACCAATTCTTGCAGTTCTCGCATCTTGTATGCCCTTAAGGCATCCTAGTCTTAAGTTTTATGACAGAGTTCATTGGAAGGGACGCTAATTACAAATGTCCTTATTCCGCACGATTCATTTACGACAACACGTAGCAGACGATAGTTGCCTTATGTGTTCCGTTGAAGCAGAGCACACTTCGGAAAGTACTAATTTGGCACTTGACTTGTATTCAGTAAGGATAGGTCTTCATTTGCTCCGAGAAAAAGAGTATTTTGGGTCTATAAAATGTTTTGCTCACCCCTAAGATAATTTGTCTATCCATCGAGCGCTTTCAGAACAAATACTAAATATAGTATCTTAATTTTTTCAGTATATCATTTTGAAATTCGCTATTTTTGTACATTTTTCTTTTTTGAGATAAAACTTTCATGTAGAATATGTCATAGAGTAGAGTTATGTTTAACAAAATAATTCATAATATGTAAGTTTATTTAAGAATGTTCTTGAAAGTATGGTCTATTGTGAAATTGGAATGACAATTAAATAGTGGTGCTGAATGTTTGCAGGTTACGCAGAGCTGTTGTGTAGTTATCAGGTTATCATGAACTCATGGTTCATTAGTTTTGTTACAACAGCTTATTGACGCAATGGGTCATGCACTTGTCGTGATTGAAGTACACTACGTACGCCAATTGAATGACCAGATTGCATCCAGAGCAGAACTGATTCTTTTCTTCTTGAGGAGAACATCGCTTTTTTGTTTCAGTAGACATATTGCAGCAGAAAAGAGTAATTTTATAACGGGTTAAATCAAATTTTCAACATATTTCAAACGATATTAATAATGAATAGGAATAATCGTCTCTGTACATGAAAATTCAAACCTAGTGAAAGAATCATGAGACTGAAAGGTAGACTGATGGAATCCAATTTATAACATTTAATTTCCATTAAATGCATCTCATCGTGTCCCTTTCAGACATATGTTATTACGAAAAAGAATTTAAACTCCTAAAAGCATTAACATGCCAAGTGGAAATACATTACTCTAAGCTTTCCAGTCGAAGAAAACGAATTTTTCCACGGACGAAACGTGTTCCATTCCAAGGAACATTCCTCCGTAGACCTCCCTGACCTGCTGGCGACACCTTACGCAAAGAACTACACGGGATCAGGTGGTAATCGAGCAGCGCCCAGCAGCCGGCGGCAGGCAGGGGAAGCGCGTCCCGCACGGAGGCCACCACACGCCGCGTAAGTGATAGCCTTGTTTTCCCCGCATTGTCGCTGCATTCCGCCGCCGGCGAGGCGCGGCGCGGCGGCGGCGGCGGCAGCGTCGCGGCGCGGGCGGGCGGGCGCGCGTCGGACAGCGTGTTTGTTCGCGGCGTCGGACACGGGACGCGTCCATTCGTCCGGGCCGCGTCTATTTTTTCCCGCGTGCCCGCGCGGCTCATTTGTCCATCCGCCGGCCAGAAGGATATCGGCGGCTCGCATTAGACGGTGCTTAAATGCGGCGCGACGGGCAGCTTGCCGCACTCGAGGTATGCCGGCCGCGCGGTCTTCCTGTTGTTTTAATAGGTTCCGATCGGTCGTCTCCACAATAGCAAATTTGGTTTTATGGCGTCGTCCGCCGTGCTCCTCGGAATGCGCGCCGGCGGCGCTGAACCGCCATAATTCCGCGATCTCTGCTCGCGAAACGATAATGCCGAAGGATGCCGTAAGCCCCATCGCTCAAGTTTTTCTGGCCGCGCCGTTCCTACACATACTTAGCCGCTTGTGGACGCGTCTTTGCCGGGCATTAAAGACAGTCGGCGATGTGGGAAACAGCTACGTGTGGAGTCCGGAATTAATATTTATTAAGACAGTTTGGTTTTCAGTTTAGAACGTGACTACCTTAAAGGACATTTCAAACCAAGTTGGTTACCTGGAGAGTTGGAAAGAGTTTCATTATCAAGAAGCCACCTGGGCGCGTTTTTAGCTCTGAATGCTATTGCGGTTATATTTCTTGTTTTAAAAACGCTGGGAGATTTCTTCATAATATTTCTTGTCTAGAAAAGTTCCCTTTACATAGGATAGTGTTAGCGCAGTTCCTTGAATGTCAATATAATTTGGGTCTCAACCTTAGTGTATTTTGAGCTTCACAAGAAGAAAAAAATAAACGTTACTCTTTGACATTTCAGTTAAATACGGTAATTGTAAGTTGTTTGGTATAAAGCGTACCACTATCTCTAATACAACAGTGAGTTCAACTTTCCAAAATAATTACCCACTGCACAGTATTGAACATTATTGCTTCCACACTACCGATAACATCTAGAGAGTGCTTTCAGTTCAATAACGTGCGTACTCCTTCCGAAGTGCAGAGGGAGAGTGCGAGAAGAGATTGCCTTGTGAATGCCGTATACAGCTCCGCTAATAATGGTCAAAAGTTGCGAGACATCTCCCGGAAAAGACAGAAGCTTTCGCTAAAATGTGACCTGAATTCGAGAACGAGACTGACAAGCTCTCGGTTTCGCCACATTGCTTACACCAGAGAATCGTACTGAACGGTGTGTAATTGCCCAAAACTAACGAATGAAAAACTATTTTTTGATTTGCTAGTTTTTGTGATTCTCTAAGTTTTAGTGCTATTCGGTGTACTATGAAGGGGTAGGCAATGTTCTTCGCAGAATAGACTGAATGAACTATATAAGCTCAGTGAAGTATAAATAATTATTGTTTAATATTTTATGTTTTGGATATACTACTTCTGATGATTTCTTTCTCAAAAATACTTTTCTTTCTATTAACTTCGCTTATAATCAAACCATTCACCAATCTCCAGTATAATTTGATCATTTAACAATGCATTTTACATTTCTAAAGCGATGTCGGTGCCATCTGAAATTGGTTATTGTAGGAAACTTGTGACACCAAGTTGCATGGAAATTAATGAACGTATTGAACGTTCAACGCACGAAAAAAATGATACATTTCATAAAATGTAATTTTGCAGAACAACAATTTTACTGCTAGCTGATTATATCATCGCCAGAGACAAAGTTTACTCTTCATCTAAGCTGTCTTGCTACCTTCCCAAAACATTAATTAGTAAAAATTGACTAATTTGAAAAACATATTTGTAGAGTTCACTGATGTTTTTTTAGACGTTTCACTGTTCATGTGCGCCAACGATATACCGTCTCGTTATGTTTCCATCTTTCTCTAAAAAAGGCTGAATGGTGCCACTGTGTGAATGCGCCAGTAGAACCAGAATTTCCTCCACGTAGAAGGGGTATTTTGGCCTCGTCAGCGGCGAGGTGAAGGCCATGAGGGCGGCATTAGCCGTATCTTAGCCCAGCGCGACAGGTGACGGTGCGGTGAAAGTGGCGGCCGGCGGTAATTTGCAGGGCGGGTGAAGGGCGGAAGAAACCCGAGTCCCATCTGTCGCGCTGTTATCGCCTTTATCTGGGAGCCGTCGCGACGCCGCGCGGGGCTCCCGGCAGATAATTGGGGAAGATTAAGCATTCGGCGGCATTCTTGCGCTGCCGGGGCCGTTCGTTAGGCGGGCGCCTGGAATCCGGTGCCGGCGGCGGCCGCCGGTGGGTGCAGGGGCCCGGAGAAGGGCTGCAGCACGGCGGGGGCGGCGACGCCGCAGGTTGTCTATGAAAGACACGCCACAGGGAAAAAATTGCACAGAATGGCGTGGGATTGTGAAACTGGAAAGGCTGCTGACAGCGTCAGTGACAGGGGTGTGGTCGCGGTGGATGAGGTGTGCCAGTGAGGCGAAAGGGGGCGAGGACCGGGAGAGGGCGAGGGCAGGGAGAAGACCGGATTAGTAGGACGAAGTGAAGTAAAAAAGGGTTCTATTTCTGTCACGTGACTAAACGATTGAAGACATGACGTGTGGGCGACGTATCAGAGCGGCGTGGTGGTGACGCGACTAGCCGACGCGACTGGACGCGACCAGACAACACAAGGAAGAAACTCGAGGAGTCGGGGCGTCGAAATGACGCGACGAAGTGACGCCGGGCGATGCGTCCGCCCCGTGCGGGGAAGGCCGGCGTTGGGGGGAGCTGCAGAGACGGTGGGAGCCGCGAAAGCAGGCTGGACTGCACCGGTAGCAACTGCTGGGTAAAAGGGGGAACGAGTCGCCGCGGGGGCTGGGGGAAGAGCAGGGAGCGGATGAGGGTGGGGCGGGTGGAGAGGATGAAGTGGGGGGAGGGAAAGGGGGGATCGGGGGGGGGGGGGGGGGGGGGGGGGGGGGGGGGGGGGGGGCGCGGAGCGGGAGGAGGGGGGGGCCAAGTGGAGGATGTGGCTATGCGGTGTTAACGTGCTCTACGTCTTCGGTGGCATCCTGAGCCCGCAACCGTCGCGTCGCCACGTGCACATTAGTGTCGCTAGAACGGCATGTAGAACTGGCGTTAATTGACGGCTGTAAAAACAAAGAGAACTAGAGGGGATGAGGGAAGAATCCAGGGTCTTGAGGGTTTCTCTCATGTACGTCCAAATAAACAGATATTTCTTAGGTCCTAGGGGAAGTGACTGCAGCTTAATATCAGAACTCCAAACACATTAGAAATGCATGTATGACAAATACATCAATAATCCAAATTCATAAATTTACTATTCCTATATTTTTAAATTATTTCGAAATGCACTTCTCTACACTGTACTTCATTACAATGCACTTCGCTTGACGTTTTACATTCTATTATTATGCATTTTGCAATTAGGAATCTAGGCTGCCTTCCAAATTTCATTTAAAATGAAGCAAAACTCAAAATTTGCATAGACAAAATGCAATTTGGTACAATCCTTTACTGCTAATTAGTTTTAAGTACAAATGCTGACAATGACAACATGCTAATGGTAATGTAAAGAAATACGACCCACTCAGTGAAGGAGGGAGGTTTGGTGGGAACCCACTCAAGGAAATTGTACGTTTCCTCTTGTCCTCGCTATTCGGAATACTCAAACTCGGTTTTTCCCTTTACTAAAATAGAACAGAAAGGTATGCACTCTGGCAGTGGCGGTCGACAATGTGTGAAGGTAAATACCAAAAACTTTTTCAAAGGAAAAATTGGTAGCAGTTGAAGGATTGTATTTTACTCCTGTACAGTAATGTACGATAAACACACAGTTGGTACGTATTTATGATTCCTTATTATTTACTGAAATTTATAGACGTTCTCAAGACTACAATGTAAAAATTTCGTAATAGCAAAGAATAAAATATATAATGCAACACCGGAGAGCACATGTTGCATTCAGATATTTCGCAATTGGCGTACCTTCTTATATACTAATAATGAGTCACTAAAACCTTTTTCTGTGTGCATGCGTTGCGTAATGCAAAGAGGCGGAGTAAAATTCATGAACAGAAAATAATATTCAGTAAAACTTGCTCAATATGGATTTTCAAGGGACCAATATTTTTTTTCGTATTAGACAAGATTACTGTAAGTACTCTAATGTAATACTGTAGAATTTATGATTGGTGGGACTGCGGTATACGTTCACATTAAGTAGATTAGAAGCAGAACCATTATGCACGTTCCGCATTGAGTAAGTGGTACTTTATTTAAAAAAAAGAATACCATTCACACATTTTTGTCTCATTTTCTATATCCACCAATTACTAATAAAATTTTGCGAATAACAAATAAATGAGAGCCATATATTTAAAAATAAAGAGAATCTTTGTTGAGGATACGCAGTGGAGAAATTCGCTTTCGCTGCACCTCACTGCACAACCACTCGCATCTCGACACCGTTGCGCGCTTGGGGGTTTCCTGAGGACGACTGAGGCGTTGCTGTTGACTCAGTGCTTCAGTGCGTTTAACAAATAGCTCAGCCGTCTCTCGCCCCGGAGTCACTTCGAGACAAGACTTGGCGAAGCGCGTTCGAAACAGACGCTCACATGTTCCTCATGCAAAGGGCACGTGTTCGTGTAATTGCGATGCAGTGTTTTCACGCAGTGGCTTCTCTCCGAGAACCGGCAATGAGCGCAAGGCTTGTTTGTTGCAGAACCAGGCCATGGCGTTGACCCGGGGCTGTAAGACGCCGCCGTCGCCACCCCCGCAGCAGCCCCGCCGCCCCGCCGCCGGCGCTGCGCCTGTCGGCCGAGCCGCCACCAGGCGCGAGGTCCCCGCCCCCGCCGTCATCCACCCCCCAGCAGGACCCGCTCCTGCTGGCCAACCCCAAAGACGAGTACGATGTCACCAAAGGAGGATCTGGTAAGTGAAACTCATCCTTCAGTTTGCATGTCACGAACGTCCGTTTCAATGTACAATTTGTAAAAATAAATGTTAAATCGTTAAATACACTATCTTCTTAGCTAGATAGTTTATTATACATTCACATGCAATTAGGAGTACATTTCGTTTTTTTTAAAACGTATATAAATAGACCTCATAGCCTAATTTTTGAAGCGGATAATATTCTTAGTCATTTGTTATTTTATGCTTCCAAGATAACAAAATAGCTTGTTAGTTCTTTCAAATGAAACACTTCGTTTAAACCACTCCGAAAACAGTTTCAACTACAACTATAAAATTGAATTCAGGAATTCGAAATGAGGAAACGCAATATTTATCAAATACCACTACCACTGGCCCACCGGTATTATCCGTTCCTCTCCAAGAAATTAAGCTACTGTCGTGTCTGTACACGGTACATGCACATCCGGCGTCACTGCTAAATGATGGTATTCAGTTAATTATATACATGTGAACGAGTTAGCATTGTTCCGAGCGCGAGAAGAATGCGAGGTCGCCGCCTAAAATATGTGAATAACGGTAAAATTATTCACCACGCGGGCGAACAAGGATCTCGTTAGATGGCTATTGGTAGAATATGAATCTCTGCCGCGTCCTCGGGTTGTCATCGTCGGTTTCTCGGTCGCCGACTGTCGCCGGACGGGCGACGCGGAAGCGGTCCCCGCCCTGGCGGAGGAGCCCCGTGCCTCTTCAACGGTTCACGCGCGCCGAGAAAACCCTCAGCGCCCCTGGCGGGGAGCGTGGGCGGCCGGCGATGGCCGCCGGCGATCCGGGTGCCGGCTGAAGGGGCGACTACAGTACCGCCAGCGCATAAGAGATTCTGACAGATCTCTCGCCACGTGCGTCATATGACCTGCTCTGTAGCAAACAGCTTGTTTTCTCACAGCCAGGGTTTGGCATTGCGGCTCATCTTACTAGCACGAAGTCGCGGAGGCGATAAATTTCGACTTCGGTGAAGGTTAAGAATATTGCCTGTTAGTAAGTGTTAATGTTCTCATATTTCAATTATCTGTGATGTTGGTAGTGCCATGTGAATAGTAATGTGTAGCAACAGCGCACTGAACTGTTAAGAGTCACTTATATGCTGCCGGTACTCTAGTTGCGCCCATGATAAACAGTGAAGAAATGGAACTTTGGGGATCGCAACCCACTCCTGGAGTGGATGAAGAGTAATCCCGCTCTGTTGTTTTTTTTCTAATTATTTGCTATTTACACCTAATTTCCCCACTTGAGCCAACTGATTCCACAGCCTAGACTATATTTACTTATCGGAAATTTAGTTTTAGATTTGTCCCCGCTAGGGTGGTGCACCGCTGTATGGGAGATACCTGGAAGGGGAAACTTCACAAGCCGACGTGTAGGTCAGCACTGAACCTCCCCATCCAGCTGCGAAGATACACCGCCAACACTTGCGGTAAAACATTCACTTCACCAACGGGACTAATGACTATAGCAGTTGGCGTATCCAGAAACATCTATCAATCAGTCTAGTTCTGCAGCCGATTCCTCTTCCCATTCATTAAGAAACACTCTAAAAGTGAGCAACATGAAAAACGCCCTTCTTAGAATGAACTAAAGATTTTCCGTCGAGTCTAGACAAAAAGAAAATTGCACAGAGCAAAATCTCGATACCGCCCAACCGTCCAATTGCCAATCAGTGGAGCGGAAGGATCAAAGTGAGCCGAAGGGCCGAGCGGCGCAGCGCGCACGCGCACGCGGCCGCCGCCCCAGCGGCTCCTTGCGCTCGCTCCGCGCCACTTTTTGCGCCGCCGCGCCGACGCCGGGGCTGTGAGCGCCGCGAGGCGTCGCGCCGCGCGGTGGACATCCGGTGGCGCGGGCGTTGGGAGGGAGCGCGCGGCGGACGCGGCCAGCCCCGGGCGGGCCCTTCGCGACGCGCCCGCGCCGCCTCGCGCAGGTACTGATGGCAAATTTTACCAAAACACCGATTTATCGATGTTTGGATTCATCGATGTTTGGATTCAATGTTAGCTAAGTCGAATTCAGTCGTTGTCTGGAGGAAAATTCTAAGTGGCCGGCTGCTCTGATCGGTAGTTTTCCGTGGTTTCTCCGATCAACGCCAGGCGAATGCCGGAGCAGTACCCTACCAAACGAGACACGGACCGCGCGCGATCTGTCTTCCTTGTCCTATCCTCTCCCCTTACACACACACACTTATACTAACATGCACTACACTACCACATATTCCGGGAGACCGGTCGGGAGCTTAGAGCTTGTCCCGGCTGGGGCGGTGCCCCGCTGGTGGGAGAGTCCTGGTTAGGGGGAAACCCCACTAGCCGACGGTAGGTCGGTGCCGGATCTCGCCATCTAGCGAGGGAAGATCACTGCCATCTCCCGGAAAAACATGCACTACACTAACGGGACTAATGACCAAAGCAGTTGACGCACCCGGAAACACGAACCAAACCAAACCAAACCAAACTTTAACACTCGATCATTGTGATCCTGGCTTCATCTACAATGTCCGTGCTCTCGTCGGGTATCTGCGCGCCCGTCACCGTCTCTGCAAGTGGCTTCCTGACAGCGCACCGGTGCACCCGGAAACCAACAGCGCGCTTCCCGCGGCGGCCGCTGGCGGCACGATCGCCCGTTACACGCCACGTTAAACGCCTTCCACGACGCGGGTATCGAACTCGGCTTCCGGCGCGACAAACCCCGAGCGCCCGTGTTGATATATTTAGTCGACTTTATTACAGGTGTATTTTTACCCGGCGTGGCGGAGTCCACCATTAGTGTTTTGTTCCGAGCAGTCTGTCAACAGTTTTACGAGCCCTTCCGTTTCCTCCCGCGCGCACGCCGCTCCCGCGCGATCAACTCGGGGCGCGCCCCCACCCCGCCCCGCGGCGGTTCCATGCTCTCCGCTCTCTGCTGCGGGCGCTTCCCGCTCAGGCTCCCCGCCACCCGCGCCCAGCCCGCACGCCGCCTCTCTGTCTCTCTCTCTGTCTGTGTCTATCTCTGTCTGTCTCTCTCTCTCGGTCTCTCTCTGTCTTTCTGTGTCTGTCTGTCTGTCTGTCTCTCTCTCTCTGTCTGTGTCTATCTCTGTCTATCTCTCACTCTGTGTCTGTCTCTGTTTCTCTCTCTCTGTCTGTGTCTATCTCTCTCTCCCTCTCTCTCTCTGTTTTTTGTCTGTCTGTCTGTGTCTCTCTTTTCTTCTCTTCTCTGTCTGTTTCTGTTCTCTTTCTCTCTGTTTCTGTCTCTCTGTCTCTCTCTCTCTGTCTTCCTCCGCTCCTGCCGCTTGTCTCTCAGCCATCGTCCTGAATCCCCGCCGCTGCCCTGTCTTCCTGTTACCAACGCTCTATCCCCCCCCCCTATCTCCCCGCTCGTTCAGCTTCCCCACTCTCCGACGCTTCTCCTGGCCTCCTGTCTAACTTCCCAGTCTTGTCTCTTAATTTTCGATCCGCCTCTTGCGTCCGGCGACTTCAATGCAAGATCCCTGTGCAATGAAACGTCCTCCGGAATATTTGTGTACAAGCGTATAAAATACATTCGAGAGTACTCTGTCAAAAAATAGTACGTTTTCGCTTTATACACGAAAGCTTCCCCGATTTAACATTTATATATTAGGTTATGATTTATAATTAGAACATTATAGAACATAACCTTATATTATCATTAGATAACATTAGGTTATGTTTTGTCAAGTATATAAAAATATTACCGAGAAATCTGTTAGAATTTTTTAAAACATTTAATTGTGGAAAATAATGTAGAAAAAACACCAGATCCTTAGAACGCAGTGTAATTGAGGGGTGTAATTCGAAATATGTGAAGGCAGACGTAGGGTCAGTCAGGTTGGGGACGCTGCTCTCTGGAGACACGGGACGGGTGTTTACGCTTGGCGAATGAGGGTTTTCAGGCAATTACCTCGCGGGTCGGAACCCTATAAGGGGGCCACTGGGACCCAACCGCCAATCACACTGATTAAAAATCCTCCAAGAAGACCTTTCACCGCTTTCTTGGTCTTCTCTGCTGCTCCTCGGCAACCGTTCAGTCACCCAGACCGCCACCAACAATACGGCGACTGCTGCCTGCATTTCCGTTGTCTGTGTCGTCTACTTCTGCAGTAGTTGTCTCGCTACCACAAAGCATGCCAGAGGCCATGCGTCTCCTATTATTGTTTACATTTAATTTTCTTTGATCGTTTATAAATACATATCTTTCAATGTAAAACATACAATTACAAAAAGTGCCATTTCATTACAAATCGTGCCCCTTTTACCTCACTATTCCAAATTGGTTTCACGATAACCTTCTTATCATTGTGTATCACATCCAGCCTCCAAAAAAATTCAATTCTCATCTTAGGATGTTACCACCCTTCTTTTTACTACCAACAACGCCATCGCTAGTGGGTTCCCTCTACAAGCCAACATTTTCGTAGTTCTTCTAAATGTCACAATTCAATCAAAATAATTACTATATCACATTCAACACTTTATGAATATACTCGTTCTCGTCCTTTTATAAAAAAGTTTGTAAAAAATATAATTTCAAAATATTTATAAGGGATCCGAACTGATATTGCCCTACCAAATGTCAAGCCACCTGTGTCCTGAGATTCGTCATTCACACCTTCCACCTCCATCGGATCAGCCCCGTTTGCCTCTTAAATCTCAGACCGTGTTTTTGCTTTGTTCTCGGACCGGAAAGTGCCGGATGTCGGGGCAGGAATAGGCCGGCGTCCAAGTGGTCCCGAGTCGCAATTTTCTCGAAATTTCTGCGGTGCTTCTTTGAAGGGCCGCGTCGTCGCCAAGCGGCCCGCCGCGGTTTGAAAGCGTTTCCGTAATTTCGGGCACCTGCGAAACGATGACTGGCGCCAGACAACAAAGGGAGCGAGTGCAGTTGAGGCTAAGAAAGGCCGGCCCTCAATGGGATCCTTGAATGAGGCTCTCGGAGGCGGCCGGCCGGCCGCAGACTCAATAGAACCACTGAACATTCTAGTTCGTAATTTGTTCTCTGTCTAAATGTCTATAATTTTCACATCAATTGCCTGTATCCCATTGGCACATTTTTTACTTCATTAATTTCACAACTTGTTATTTGTGCAATTTTTGAGTGTCTGCATTATAAGGTACAGAAATTCAACAACTAGGTGTATAAACCAATGAATGAAGATGATTTTCAGAAAATGTGTACTTAATAAAATTCATGTTTAAATATAATTCGCTTTCATTGCAGTCTGTGTGTGGAAATTTAATTCCAAAAAAATCTGCCCATCAAGGACAAGCTTTTATTGCTGATATTGGCTAATGGTGACAACCTATTCACATGCTTCTAAATGCGACGCGACTGACGTTTTTCTGTTTTACTTTTATGTTATTTTTTCTCGTCCATGTACTTAGTGAAACAATGTTATTAATCCGTTTCTGGACTAAATCTTCATCTCATTTCTTACGCTTTTATTTTCCAAATGCCGTGTTAAATCGATGTAGTTATATATTATCTCCCTTTATTTTATTTGCCCCAAATCGTTAAAAGGCACTATATCTAGCTTTTGTATTTTTTTTACCTCTTTACTTGTGTTCTATTTTCCATTGTATAGTTCCTCTTCTCTCTGCTTTCCATTATCTGGATACCTTTGCATGTGCTGCCTGCTGCTTTATCTCCATGTGACACAGCACCCTTCTCCCATCCCATGTGCGTCTGCCGCCCCCAAACCATCCCATTGAACTGAATGCTCTTCGCACAATTCTCTCATTCTCAACGCCGCTTCTCTTTATTCCGCCCGCTACTATCCGTGTTCCATGCCGCTCCAATCCCGCCCCGCCCCTCTCGTCGTGCGTCGCGCCGCGTCGCACCGCGCACAGAGGACGCTCGACGCGGCGCTGGAGTCTGTAAGGCCGGTAATTATAGTCACTTGGGCGGTGCGTCAAAGGGATGATCGCATAACCGAATTAAAGAAACGGGCAACAGGATTAGCGTGATCCCATATTCGGGAATGCGCTTATCCCCGTGCGGCTCTTCAGTCGACGCCCAATCAGCTTATTACCTCCGCCGCCGCGCGCTCCGGGGGCGCAGCAGCGGGGACGCGTCAGGGGGGCGGCGCGGGCCGGGACGGGGCGGCGCGGGGGGGCGGGGCGGCGCGGGGCGGGGCGGGGCGGCGCGGGCCGGGACGGGGCGGGGCGGGCGCACATGCTAGCGCGGGGACGCGAGCGGGAGGCGAGCCGGGGGCGGGCGGCCTGCGTCAAAAGAAAGTCGTTCGTCAGCGCACCGCGTGCCTCATCTGTTTTCACGTGGTTAATGTTTGATGCCTGCGGTAGCCATATGGATGGCCGGCGTGCGTGGATGAGTTGGACTCAATCCGTTTAAAGTTGCCGGGCATTGCAAGAGATCATCTGGATTTTTTCTTTAATTTTTGTCATAAGAGGAAAAACGGGGAACCACGTACGAGAACTCTCCCCGACGTTTTTAAGCTCCGGTAAATTATTTAATATCATTGATGTGGGGCTAAATCGGCCGGCGAAGCATAGAAACTATCGACTAGGCTTGCTATAATGCTCGGCGCTGAGCTCTCTCAATGCACCAATCAGTTCTCCGTGTTTGGGAATTACTGTAGGAGAATTAATCCAGCCTACTCCCACATCACACGCGCGACGGAAAAAAGGGAGCACAGAGTTTCGCGCAATGCTTTACAAACAAATTCCCGTTAATGCTTGCTAATCATACAGATTTTTGAAATATCGATCAGTTGTGCGAATCGCGGCAGACAGTGGCGCTTTATCAACCGACGCGCCCCAATCCCTTACCCCCTTCCATTTGCTTGTTCATCTTCACCCCAGTGCGCGGCTGCGGAGCGGTGCGGCTGCGCGGGGCGGGGAGCGCGGGCGGCGGGAGGAGAGCCGAGCGGGGGAACCGGGGGGGGGGGAGGACGGCGCGGCGGGGCGGGGACGCGGACGAGAGCGGGGCGAGCGAGGTGGAAAGACGGGGCGGGGGCACGAACGAGTGCGGCGGGGGCGGGGATACGGACGAGAGCGGGGCGGGCAAGGCGGAGGAGCGGGGCTGGGGCAGGGGGGGCACGGACTAGAGCGGGGCGAAGGGGGGGGCGGGAGCACGGACGAGCTTGGAGGGGGCGGGGATACGGACGAGAGCGGGGCGGGCAAGGCGGAGGAGCGGGGCTGGGACAGCGGCGAGCGCGGCGGGGGGGGGAGGGGAGGGCGGGGCACGGACGAGCGCGGCGTGGGCTGGGAGGAAGGGAGGGGCGGGCCGGCGAGAGCACGGAGCGGCCAGGACGGCGCGGCGCGGCGAGCCGGCGCGCGGTGCCATACATTTCTAATAGAGGCGCCGCTTACTTTACATATTTACGGCACGCTTTCAGCGGGAGCGCGCTCCGGGGCAGGGAAAAACAACCTTATATTATATCGGCGACGCTTTCACGAATCATTTTCGTTCATCATTTCTATCAGATTGTTTTAAGTTGCCAAGCGAGGTTTTGAGGGAAAACAAAATTTGAGCGCTGATTTTCAGCTAAATTATATAAAAGGAAGAAAGCCGTTATTGTGCCGTGTGAAGCAGATGACAAAAGTGAATATAAAATAAATATTACTTTTGGAGTGAAAACGCGTTCGTAACGTTCAAACTGAAAAGGAAAATATTTTACCAAAGCTATTAAAAGAAAATACCCACATTCTCTCGGCGATACTGTATGGAAAAAATGGAATAATACAGGTGTATGGAACTGTATAAATAAAAAATGTTATACATAATGGAAGTCTTTCGTGAAATGTATCCAAGTATTATTTCAAATGCTCTAAGGTTTACATGAAAAGGAATTATTCTTCATTTCCAATTACTTAAAATATCCAAAACATTACCATTGAATTAATTCAAATTCTAATACAGTGAACTATCACAGGGAAGATTAATAATGGCACGAGCCGATGGTGCACCCATCTAATCAGTGTGTAGAAAAGCGACCTGCACATAACATTCGTCACGTCAAAGCAACGAATTATCGGGGGATGAAGTGCAACGAGGGTGCCTCGATATGCTATCCCTGATGCACAAAGTACACGTCTGGAGAGGAATAACATGAATTCTGTAACAAAGGTGATATGACATCACAAATAGCTTATAGTTCATAGATCAAACGCGAGAGATTATAATGCGAAATAATGAGAATTTTGGCATTAAGTTTAAATATTACCAGTAAGACTTTCATTTCTCAGCCTTTTATTGCAAATGAAGTAAAGTTTTTGGTTGTACGTCTTTTGTTGGATGAATCTTTGAAACAGAAATCGGAATAAAGAAAAATGCTGCTTTGAATAATCGAGAAATTTCGTTATAAAATTAGTTATTTCGTTGTAGTGTGGAGTAATATTTCTGTAAGGAAACAATTAAATTTGTTCTATTAATACAATAAAACCGAGCATGCGTAAAATGTTCAAAATAACAAATCTATAAAACATAAAAACTTAACAAGGAGTACAACTATGAATAAAACATCGATTGTAATTTAGTTTGGACCGAATAATATGAAAGAAAATACCATTTTCAAAGTAAAACTACTCCTAATGTGCTCACAACGCTTCGTTTTGTTAAGTATAGCCATGTGAAGGTTACACGACAATCCATGAACATATTAAGCTATAAACGGGAGAAACTTCCCATATTCACCAATGTAAATTAAGTAAACACATTTTTGAGAGTGGTTAAAAACAGAAGTGATAATCGTGGTTGTCAATAAAAGGTTTTTCAAGACTTCAATTCGAACACATATTTATGAAATTAAAATTAAGTAAAATGATCCCTGGAATGCTGTTGGAGAATTGTTTTCATATCATGGTTAATAACGAATCATTGTCATTTTAATTAACTTCATTGTAGTGATTTATTATACCTTATAAGTTTCTCTTTTTACTCCGTTGTCGTATCATAAGAAATAATAAAATTGTTATATCATCAAATTGTTTATGATTTGTATACTGAATTACAGGTGGAGATAGTAGGTATTCTGAAATACAATTTCCTAACACTTCTATAATATGACCGTAAATGGTTAAAATATCTCTGAACAAATAAAGCGAAAATAAAAAGTAATAAATATATCCTATTAGATTTTTGTACAATCTAAGAAATAAAAAGATATTTCAAATAAAAAATTGAATAATTCACAAAACATTATTTAAATTTGTATATAAAATCAAGACTTGCGAACAAGAATGTTGATATTTATTTAATATTTTTCCAACATATTTTCAAATCTATATAACTTACAGATGATACAGATTAATGAGATTGCAAAATCAAATCATTAAAAAAAGAGATATAACTTCCACTATGGTTTCAATGATAAATCAATATGATAATCAGAAGTTTGACTTTGCTTTCAGTGATTATGCAAGGTTAGAACAAAGCGATAATACAAGTTTGTATTAACTCTCGAAGCAAATAACGTTGTCACAAACACAGAAAAATAGCAGTAATCAGTGGAAGATAGATAAATCTGGTTCAGCACATCTTCAATAACGACAACGATATGAATCTGTGCTGAAAAGTCAGTAATCACGAAGAAGATAACGATAACATGAGGATCAGAGGCCGTCTTAACTGCGTTCTTTAAAGACGTTGCTATGCGAGTATTACTAGCAGTAACTGAAAGAATGATATTAGAGAATACAAATGTAGCATTTTTAGTATTTGGGTAAAAATAGATATAGAGTTTTTAAGTAAATGTTGCAAAAGCCTTTTGAGGAATGAACATTGGCACTAACGCAAACTGATATTCAGTTGAGCACTAATGTTGGAGAGAGATGGTTAAGAAAGAAATATTGCGTTCTAGGTACAAAAAATTTATTTTGAAATACCAGAACCTTGGGAGTTGAAGTAATATTTGCTACTGTATTCTGCAGTTGAAAGTCTCGCAAAATAATTTATAATTCAAAGAAAGTTTTTTTTTTGTGTTATAATATAGAAAAAAAGTGAAAGAAAACCGCTGTTTGTATTATTGGTCATGTAAAAACTGAAATTCATAATAACTATGAGCTGGCACTTAGCGTGCATTAAATCGACAAAAATATTTAATTTTCCTCGGATTTGTTGTCATTAATGAGAAAGACAACATTTCAGATGTTAAACCACTTTCATTTTCTTATTATATGGTTCATTTTAAATATAATAACGCATTGCCAGTTTAAATCAAATATTACACTATTTCCATCATTAACTGTGAGTGTCACTAGTACATTTCTATTTAATATTTTCCTGAAAAACCAGTGCTCTAACGAATCAATGGGACTCAGATATGTTTCCTCGACATTTTTTTTAGAGGAAATATTAACTTCTTGTACCCTCTTCCTTGATGTCGTTTGCACATATTTAGAAATACTGTAGATTTTTGTAATTACCGATAGTAAGTCATCCAGTCGATAGGAAGTCATCCAAAATTGTAATTGAATACTGTACAAAGAACTACAAATTAACAAACAAAAAAATAATATCAGCTTAAATGAAAAATTCTTTATAAGCAAACACGAAGTCGGCTGATGAGGACTCCTGCATCCCCCATAGAAAAATCCTGATTGCCCCAACGAATACAGAGCATTCAGAATCTGGATAAAAACAGAGGGAATGAATTGATGACTATCTCGTCTTTCATTGATGACGGAGCAGGGCGCTACAAAAGCAGCCGGTGGCGGCGGCGGCGGCGGCGCGTCGAAGCCAGCCAGCCCTGGGCGCGGCGCGTTCCCCTCGCCGCGGTCGCCGCCGCATGTGCTGCTGCTGCGGCGGCGGCGGCGGTGGTGGCGGTGGCGGTGCGGGATAATCCCGGCTGGGCTACTCTGGAGTGGGGGGAGTGAGCGAGTGAGCGAGTGAGCGAACGCGAGAATCGGCCACCGCGTACGGGTTGAGGTCGTGGGATAGTGCCAGTAGCTACTGTGGTAGTGGAGGCAGTGGTGTAGCGGTGAGGGGAAGGGATGTTCGGATTTACGGGAGGGGGTTAGGCAATATTGACAGCAGTAAAGGTGGAAGTGGCTGATAAACTGACAGTAGTAGTAACGTCATTGGGGACCGAGGCAAAAGCAATACTTGTAGGGAGAGTGGCAGTGGGAACGGTAGATAAAAGTAACATCCGCGTCATTGTCATTGTCAGTGGTAGTGACGACAGTTGCAGTACCGATGGTTTATGCCTTCACTAGAGGCGGCGGTGGTAGTATTTAGTAAGAGTCGCGGTGGCAGAGACGAAGGCAAGGACGAAGGGAGGACGGCAGAGGGCGGTCATCCCCGACAGCCGCGCATTATCTCCTCCGGAGGTTTCATTATCGCGGGGCGTCGTGGCGGGGGCGACTCAGATAGCGCGCGGTCACCCTCTCGGCGCCGGAAGCGGACAGGGGTCCGTCGCTGCCCCTACGGCCACCATCTTGCCACCTCCAACCCTCCTTCTCCGTCGCTTCCTCACTTTCCCCCGCCAATCTAATCCTTCACGTTCTTGATTTTCACTCGCTTTTACTTGCTTCGGATGTTTCGACACTTCGGTTGTGACTTGCCTGGACTCTCCTAGAATGTATCATAAACTCGAATCCCTACCCACTTGTTTTTGTTTTTAACCCTTTTTATTCAACGTTTTAGAGAATGGGAAGGAATTTTCCCCAGTAGTATTTACTGCCACCCTTCATTATCCTTGCTGTTTCAAGTTGCTTCGACTTTTCTCTCCCGTGTGATACATGATTCCCAAGAGAACAACTAAAATAACACTATTCATAATACAATTCGTAAAAGACTATTCTCATACCCTTCTCTCAAATCGCTTTGAGCACAATCCTGACATGTTGATTTTATCCTTCTTTACAAGTAAACTCAATTCTGCTTTTAATTCAGTCTCTGCATGTGCGATCTCTTATCAACAAGATCATAGTTTACTCTCATGATCGTTTTTATTACTTCCAGTGCATGCTCATGTATCAGCGCCCTTTCTTCCGTTCTCTTCGTCGACCGCATTTCTCCCACCCTCTTACATTAGTATCGGAAACGCGCAGCAGCGGCGGCAACGTGCCCTACCCCGTCTTGCCAACCCCGCATTTCCCCCCCCCCTTGCCCCCGTCCCCACCCTCCTCCGTCCCCGTCGCACACATTGCTTAAGCCACCATCACCGCTCTCTCTGTCCTCGTCTCCTTGGCCAGTCGTGCACCCCCGCCATATCTTCAGGCTTCGCCACCCCCACCACACTTGCCATCTCCATCAACTCCGGGAGCCCCATCACTGACACCATCCTTAATCGCCCACGCCGTTCTTGCCACAGCCTCTATCCAAGTCACCATCTACCCAAGTCACCCCCTCGCTCTCACCGACCCGCCTTCGCCACTCCTGAGGCCTCGCTGCATCTCTATGCCTCACCGCACCCGCCGCTCTGCCCGTCGATCTGGATGCTATTTACAGTCCACACCGCCTTCGCCCCCCCCTTCCCAAAGACCTTCCCCGCCCTCTTGCCACATTCGCCAACTCCGGCCGCCCCCATCATTATCACTGCCCTACTGTCTCGCCATCCCCCGCTGTTCTGTTCGACCTCAATACTCCATCGCGTTCGACGCCCAGACGGAACTCGCAACCCCCTTCATCCATGCCATGCAAGTCACCATCGCCACGCCCCCCCCCGCCTCCTTCCCCTTCCCCCCTTCCCCCCCCCCTTTAGCTCCGCCGAAATCGCCGCCCCTCCATCCACGCCGCCCAAGTCACCATCGCCACGCCCCCACTTCTCCCCTACCCCGCCGCTCCTGCCGTCTCCGTCGCCCCCGCCGGCGCGCCCTCGATTTACGCGCCCCTCGCGGGGCGTCTGGGAAGTTCTTATCGAGGCGCGGCGGAAGGGGGGGCGCGGATTAGCCCCTGCCGGCGGCGTCGATACTCGCGCAGCGCCGTGGATTTCCGCTTGCGCTTGCGTGCGGTCTGGCCCGCGCTACGTGGCCGCTTGGCACGGAAACCTTGCAGCGAGCGTGTGAGTCATGTTAGGTTAACGTGAATGGATCGATGTCAGCTGTGAAAGATTCGACGTACACGTGACGTTTGGGGTTTTATCTTGTTTCGTCGACTGCACAAAATGCTTGTTACTCCCGAGAGGTCAATGATCATCACATGCATGTATTCCAATGATTTATTAAAGTGTGGGTTCAGTTGTTATGTAGAGGGAGACAACACAACACAAATTATTGTAGGCGAGTGCGAATTTTGAATATTTTTAAAGGAGTCATATTTCAAAATTAAACCCGGGTAAGCCGAAGTCGTAGCAACCTAATAAAGCATAAATATCATTATCTTTTGACAAGGCACGGACAAAGGAAGCAGGAAATGACGCAAACTAGTCAACTCCGGAAATTGAACGCTAGACCTTTCAACACGCCGCAGGATCGTTGCCGCCCACCTCTTTATCTCTCTGCGCTACTCGCGGTTCTCGTGGCTAGCAACGTATCACAAAGAGCATCCTTTGTCAAAAGATTGTAGTTAATCCGATTATCTCCGTTCCATCACGTGTGTGTGAACGATATGCTTGTGAGAGGATTCTCTATGCAGAAACATCACAGCTCCCAACGAGCTGCGAACGAACGCATTGAAACGGGAAAGTAAGAAAGTCGCCATCTGTGATGGGTGGATGGCGTAAAGGCATTTGCCTGGTGTGGTATATCATGTATCTATCTAGGATAGACCATCACGAGAGAAAATTTGAGCTGAAGGTAAATGGGTGTAGAGTGCGTGGAAAAGGGGATTGAAGAATTGGAGAGTGCTTGAAATTTCACAAAAACGTAATTTGATCATTTGTGTAAATGAGTGATATATAAAATAAATTAATATCATTATATATAATACCGGGAGCGGTACCGGGAGTGCATCAACTGATGTCACTGCAGCGCCTCTGACCGGGAGGCCCTAGGTTCGAGTCCTGACGGCGGCAGGATTTTCGACCCTACCTTTTAGCTAGGTCGAATTCAGTCGCTGTCTGGAGGAAAATTCTAAGTGGCCGGCTGCTCTAATCGGTAGTTTTCCGTGGTTTCTCCGATCAACACCAGGCGAGTGCCGGAGCAGTACCCTAACAAACGGGCCACGAACCGCGCGCGATCTGTCTTCCTTTTCCTATCCTCTCCCCTTACACACACACACACACACACACACACTAACATGCATTACACTACCACATATTCCAGGAGACCGGTCGGGAGCTTAGAGCTTGTCCCGTCTGGGGCGGTGCCCCGCTGGTGGGAGAGTCCTGGTTAGGGGGAAACCCCACTAGTCGACGGTAGGTTGGCGCCGGATTTCGCCATCCAGCGGGGGAGAATCACCGCCGTCTCCTGAGGGCAAAAAACATGCACTACACTAACGGCACTAATGACCAAAGCAGTAGCGCGCGGAAACACGAAAAAATCAATCAATCAACAGTATATATAATACAATAAATCAAAAATTTTCCAAATTCCACATACCTGATTCATGTTATAACATGAAATAACCAATGTTGAGGGCAATATAAGAAAACACAATGTATACAATTTTTTTTTCAAAGATTCTCAGAGTATAAAGTATTCTGCAAAAGAAGAATGACAAAATTTTAAAAATTGACAAAATATTACTTTTCGAGAATCGTTTAAAGATTTGTTTAAAAAAGCAATATGATACGTTAATTATAATAGATGGAATGTATAAACAATTTAACATTTGTGTGGGTAAGGGTGTATGCGCACATGTCCCTCCACGTAGGCAGCAGACCAGTACGCAGCAACATGAGGCAGCAGACCTCCACTGCTCTTGCCTAAACCGCAGCAGAGGCAACGCCTGTGTATTGTGCACTCACTTGTGAGAGGCGCCGGGAAGCTGGCGTTAAGGCATCTGCTCAGTTTGAAACAGCGCGCACCCATCTGGAGAAAGATCCCATCTCCAGAGAGCGGGCAAGGAAACGTCATAAACGATATCGTTACAACGCAATTACCGAACGTTACTGGCGTTTCGTGTGCGGCGCGCGGATATTCCATGCATGGGCGCGAATCCGGATCCCGCGGCTGAAAGGTCGTTCGCCGCTCGAAAGAAATAACGAGTGGTAAACCTCGCCTCACGGTACGCGATGCGGGCCGCTGCAGATCGCTCGTCCCCGTTCCCGCCCACGCCCACGATCCGACCCAGCCGCCCGCGCGACTCGCCCGCATCAGACGGCGCTCCGCCTTCGCTTATTCTCGTTTGAACTAGCCCGTACTCGCCCGTACTCGCCCGTACTCGCCCGCTCGCCCGTACTCGCCCGTACTCGCCCGTACTCGCCCGTACTCGCCCGTACTCACCCGTTCTCGTTCGTACCCCGTCCGCACTCGTCCGGACTCGCCGTACTGTTGCACTCGCTCGCACTCGCTCGCACTCGCCTGCGATCGCTTGGACTAGATGCGATCTGCGTACTGCGATCTCTCCTGCGTTTGCTTCAGCTCGCCCGCATATGTAATCGCTTGTGCTTATCTGAGCTCTTTAGCGTTTGCTTGTGTTCGTCTATGTTCGCTTGCACTCACGTGCAGTTGTTTTTGCTCGTTGGTGCTCGCCTGCGCTCTCACGCTATTCCGTTCATCTAAGGCCTCCGACAATGCTTCAAGACCAGATTCAACCTAACTCATCAATGCTTATATTTCTAGTTCCCCTTGTCTCCGTTAGTGACTTATCAACAAATGTGACCTTCCTACTCACTTACTCATGCTAGTCTGTATTCGTGGATAGCACATTCTCCCACAATTCGAAAACACTCCACGCTCTCCTGCGCTCGCCTCCACTTGCCCGTCTTTGTACTAACACTTGCTACTCCCTTCCCTATTTCCCTGAAATTATTCAGTCTCCCTGAAGCACACTCCATACATGATCATTTGGTCTCGTATGTGCTTCCTGCTCCTATCCATTCATGTCTAATCGCTTCCGTACAACTTGCAAACTTTCATCAAACTCTTCCAGTGGCATCAGAGGAATTCACTGCGGCATCTGATCGCTTACTGCATAAGTCAGCGCACAGGCGAAACGGTCGCCATTTGGGGTGGAGACTCCTGGAATCTCTCTGCTTGATACCGTTGTAGACCGGGTGGTCCTAGGAACCAGAGCCAGTTGGCCTTCGATGTAGCTAATTGGCTGGGTCGAATGAAGCTGATGTCTGGAGAAGAATTGTTGAGGCCGGTTTTTCGGATCGGGATTTTCGAGCTTTCCCTAACCCAACTGGCAAGTCACAATCTCTAAATGTTTGCCCTCCCATTCCATTTCCTTTTAGTTATCAAGAAACAACTGTAGCTATTCCAAGCTTATCTGCATGAATTCACGCCACCACTACGTTTCAGTGATTAGCAACATTTTTCACAGAAGCATTTAAAAAGTACGAAGTGTCATAGATTAGAAATTTTGAACAAGATCTAGGTTATTTATGATTCCACTAAATTGTTCTTTGGGACTAAATGTAATTTCCAGTTGTCAAGAAATATAACAACTACTTTTCTCAGAAAATCTCTCTTGACTAGAACACGGGATTTGCAATTCCATTTTCAATAAAAAGTGGCAATACGTTTATCCAACCAGCGTACGTGTAGAAATAGGGTTTCATCTATAAACAAATAATTTTACAGACTGAAATTCAATTGAGATATTTAAGAGAATAACACTACTTTGTTCTCAGTGAGTACACTACTAAAGCCAATTGTTTGTTCCAACATTGTGTTGCAAGGATATGTAACGTTTCCTCTTGCGGATAAATGTCGGGGTTTATTGTTTCTCGTATATAAGAATCTCATTTTAAATCACCCGAATAAATCAAACACGAGCTTTGTATACATACATACGTTTGAAATATAGCACTAAACCGTGGAAATTGACGAGTGACAAATGAGGTCTCGCGGCTAATCCGACGAGACAAAGTCGGCGCGCCGCCTCAAAGCCACAATCGGAGGAAACGACGCGACGGCAACGCAGGGGTTGCTGGCGGGGCAAGGCGCGGAGGGCGGGGGAGGGGCGGGGCGGGGCGAGTTGAGAGGGAGGGGCGAGGCGGGATGGCGCGGGGAACGGAGCGAGGGACGGCGCAGGGGCGGCGCGGGGGCGGCGCGGGGCGGCGTGGGGCGGCGCGGGAGGGGCGAGGTGGGAGGGGCGGAGCGGGTGACAGGGCGGCGCGGGGACGCAGCGGGAACGGAACGAGGGACGGCGCAAGGGCGGCGCGGGCACGGCGTGAGGGGCGGCGCGGGGGCGGTGCGGAGGCGGCGCGGGGCGGCGCGGGGCGGCGCGGGGCGGCGCGGGGCGGCGCGGGGGCGGCGGGGGGCGGCGCAGGGGGCGGCGCGGGGGGCGGCGCGGGGGGCGTCACGGGGGGCGGCGCGGTTGGCGGCGCGGGGGAGCGGAAGGCAACGCGGGGAGGCGTGGTGCCCCCAATGCGCGCGTATCGACTGCTCCCGCATGCCCGGATCAGCGGCGCCGCGCGCGGGTGGCTCCCCGGTTTTAAATCCGCCCAAAGAAACGCGCACGCTAATGATATGACGGTGGGCTTAGCAGCGGCAGGGGCGCAGCACAGCGCGGATGCGGCGCGGCGGGCGCGACGGCGGAGCCGCCACTAGTGAAATATCCGAGACTGCGCTCGGGGAGGTACCGACTCGAAGACGGTACGCAGCGAGTCTGATCATGACCAAGTAGGCAGTTGAAAGGGACAATACCAGGATTAGAATAGTAATCAATTTTCGAGAGGTTGCATTGAGAATGATTTGGTAATATTCTGGTAGATGGTGTAATATCCTGATAGATGGACAAAAAGTATGACGGAAATGGGGTGATAGATATTGCGCTAAACAGCTAATCAACTCAAACAGTGCACGTACTGACGCAGATATATCCATGACACTGGAACGGGGTTAGAATTGAAGGCGCGATATGAATTCTCGCTTCGACACGCGGAAGAACACAAAAAGTATTTTTAAATGACATTTCATATATGAATGCTCTCTTGATATCTACGTCGTCCTCACAACCTACCGTATTGTTTTTAGATAAGAGTTTAGTGGTGGATATCGGCTTCCGACTATAAATAATGCCCGTGACTCGGTATTCTAGAGACAAGCAATGAATTTAGAGACACCAAAACCGGCATGATGACACATTATTACAATGAAGACAATGCTTCATTTCCATACTCTCAAAGGGGTTCAAAATATAAAAAATAACATAAATAAAATCAACAAATAAACAAACATTACTATGTTTCTTTGTTAATTTTTGTCATTTTTTAACAGCTAGAAGTAATTTAATTTTCAAGGAGTGCACGCACATTGGCATTACTATTGCAACTATTTCGTTTCCTATTTCTAATTTTAACGCATGCATGTATAAATGTATTTGCTAAAGCTGCGTAAACTGGTAGATCTTTGGTTCGAATCAGGACGGAGGTGGGCATTAGATGCAGTGAACTGTAGCTGGTTTGAAGATGCGACTGCCTAGATGAGAATTCTTGAGGTCGTCTGTTTTGATCTGTCATGTCCGAAGTTTTATCCTGTCGACGTCCGTCGGATCTGGAAACAGTATCCTAAGAGAACGCATCACGGACAGCGTGCGATTCTTTCTCACATTAGCCTGAGGCTCATCTCCATTCCCTTATAGTCCATAACCCGCAAGAAAGACGTGGACAGTACTTCCAGTCTGGGAAATCAGGCAAGTCTCGGCTGATGGTTCAGTTTCATACTAAGAAGAAGAAGAAGAAGAAGAAGAAGAAGAAGAAGAAGAAGGAAGGAGGAGGAGGAGGAGAGGAAAGTGAAGTACGGGAAGAAGAAGACAAAGAAGGGCTAGGAGGAGGAAGAAGAGAAGAAGAAAGTGAAAGAGAAGGCGAAGAGGAACCTGGGGTTGCGCCGAGGAAAGCGAGCTCGCTAAACATCGAGCCACCGAGGGCTTGAACCGGGACCGGGAGCGGTGGCTCAGTGCATCAACTGATGTTCCTGCAGTGCCTCTGACCGGGAGGTTCCAGGTTCGGATCCCGACGGCGGCAGGATTTTCGACACTAGCTTGTGAGGTATGTCGAGTTCTGTCGCTGTCTGGAGGAGAATGCTTGCGGTCGGATGCTCTGAACGGTAGTTTTCCGTTGTTTCTCCGATCAACACCAGATGAATGCCCGAGCAGTACTTTAACAAACGAGTCACGGATCGCGCGCGATCTGTCCTTCCTCTTCCTTGTCCTATCCTCACCCCCCTCACACACACTAATATGCAGTACACACATCACTACACTATCACACTCTACCACACATACACCACACTATCACACATGCCGGGAGACCGGTCGAGGAATTAGAACTTGGCCCGGTTGGGGCGGTACCACGCTGGTGGGAGATACCTGGTTGGAGAAACCTCACTAGTTGACGGTAGGTCGGCACCGGATCTCGTCATCCAGTGGGGGAAGATCACCGCCACCTCCCGATAAAAACATACACTGCACCTACGGGACTAGCTTTCGGGTACTGTACTTACGGGATTAGTAATTTCCGGACCTCGGTAGTTGACGCGTTCAGAATCACTTAACAATCAAAGCGGAGAAGGAAACGACGAAAGAGAAGACGTAAATTAAGGATATTTTTTACTTCGCCGTCTCTCCCACCTCTCTTCTCGTCGTCCTCTTCTTCCACCCATTCCCCTTCTTTTCCCTCCGCACCGACCCGTGCCCCGGAGACCCTCGGGCGCTCGCGTTCCCGGCGGGTCGCACTGTGTCATGTGCTCGCCGGAGTCTGCGCCGTGTAGCTCGCGGGCGCGGTGACCGGGCGGATTCCTGCCCGCGCGTCTGCAGTGAGGACGGCCGTCCCCGCCGCCCGACGCCGCGCCGCACCGCCTCAGGTGGCTGCAGTGAATGTTCCGCGCCGCCTGGTACCGTTGCAGCTCCTGCGGGTGCATTATGCACCGATGAGTAAGACGCAAGACCGTTGTGTCTCCGAGTGGTTTACATCACGAAGGGACTGATAAACGAATTAAGCTGCATAATTATTGTCTAAACTGTACTGTGAACATTTCAAACAATTAACTTTTGCGCTAGAAGTAAAAACGTACGGCATGAAATTGATAAAACAGTTATACTTGCGGAGTGTTTTATATCAAGTAGGTGTGTCATTCATAACTGTTTGAAATAATTATATACTTTAGTAGATACGAAAACAAAGTTCTAAATAAATGGGTAGACATGAAATTGGTGATAATCTACTCTCTTCTGAGGCGATATCTTCCGGAATATTATAGAGCTTCCCCACAAGTTGCTATCATACATTTTCACGGAATTGTCTTGAACAAAGGTAGGTTACCATAGGTCTGTCAAGAATTAATCCGCCATGTCCAGCTTCGTAAAGGCCAAGAGGAACCCGAAAAGGTCCCTTCACAAACCGATATCTCTTAAATTGTCCCCAATCTTATTTTCCTGCAGAGTGCCGGATCTACTAAAACAGGACGGAGTGCGGCGAGTCTCTCCTCCCCAACTGTAATTGAGGGACGGCGAAACACGCTTCCTAACAAACTAAAACATTCAGAAAATGCCAACAAGATTTCACGAGTACAAATTTCCATACAAAACTATCTAACTTAGTGGAGTGTTTTCAAGTGGTAAGATGAAATAAAAAGCAATTGCTTTGTGTAATCAATTCTACTGTTATTTTTTCTCTCTCAATTTTATTTATTATTGTGACTATCTACCGAAAGACTATTTTAAACTCTGAAATGTAAATTATAATTAAAATTTAATTAAGAATAGAATTAATATCAATAAAAACACATGTTGCTGATTTTTATGATCATGGATATTTCTAAATTTGACCTACAAACATTCAAAAGTATTTTATCCCATAACATTTCATTCAGCTCTCTGCTTATCACACTAGACATAAAAAACGTAAATATGCTAAACATAAAGTTGGTACTTCTCGAAGATTGAAAGTTAAAGAATGTCAGAAAATATGTAAACTAATTATATTCATAAATTTGATTTAAAAAAATATATAATAAGTGAGTAATATTTCAGTTCAATATTAAAATAGTTAACAAATCTAATATTATCAAAAAATTGCTTCTTCCTCCCCCTGAAAAAGTGAAAACTCTCCGGATGAGCCTTTTCCCTGATTAATTATGAAGTCTGATTATGACGTTCGTATGACACAGACCAAACCAGAAACGTGTAAAGTAATTTCTATTGAACTCGACGCAGATACCAGTCTACTGTAAGCACTGCACAGTGCGCAGAGCCGAATGCCGGCGTGTGCTCGGCCGCTTGACCCGGCGCGGCGGCCGTCCCGCGATTAGCATGCCGGGGCTTGGAGGCTAATGGATATCCGGCGCTGAGACTGGAGCCACACGCCGGCCTGCCAGCGGCCGCCGCCCGTTTCTCTTTTACGAGGTGTTTCGTCGCTGTATCACCGCCATTACGCCGCGCCGCCCAGATCGCGGCCATCCATCGCTCTGGGGGCACCCCGCCGGGCGCATAACTTACTCTTTTGCTTTCTTAGTCATGCTGAGAGGAGGAGGGAGAGTTATCGGAACCAATCGTGGTCATTCCCGTCGACCGTGGCGAAGAGCAATGCTCTCCGTGCCGCAATTAAAGTTTTATTGTTTTAGAGGAAGGTTATAAGCATTACTACTCAACGGAATTGAGACTTAAAAACGAGAATATTTAAATGAGGTCTTGAACAATATTGTACGTGAAATGAGGATTGAGCTCCTTGACTATAATGTCCCGCTAACATCCAGGATCGTAAAAATGATGTTCAGGACATAGCGGAAGTTAACAGCGCGCAAATTACATAATTTCCATCTCATAGCTAACAGCCTTCCCATTCAGTCATGAAAAAAAATTACATCTTCGTTAAACGATTTGCAAAATAACAAAAATATATTGATTTAAGAAACAGTATGTCATGTGGTGGTTCCAGAAAAAATGGAGGTTATATATATAATATATAATATTGTATTATAACATACAAATATATTTGTATTTTACGAGGGATCTCCATTTCACGTAGGAACATTTGCAAAAGCGACAACAAAAATAACGAAAACAATTTTTAGGAACGTGATTAAGGCACATTTCTTCACGCGGCATGGCACGAACTATGAAGAACATGACGAGACCAGCCACGAAAGGTCATTTGAATCGTCTGCGATTTCCACAAACCCTCCCACAGCCCTTCCATCCCCAGTCACGCGCAACCTGAAATGCCATTCCGAGAACCGCCGCCCGCAATATCCCCCGCTGGCAACACCTGTCGCTGGACAGCCCTCGCTGGCGGCGCCGTGGAAGGCAGCCAAGGCGAAGCGGAAGAGGGAGCAGCAGCGCCATCAATAGCCCGCGCCGGGAACCGCTCCGCTCCGCACCGCACCGCAGCCAGCGCCGCCACCGGATATAGCTGAGACGCGCCCTCCGCGGCCCCCCCCCCGTCGCCCCCCCCCCCCCGCGGCAGGCCCCCCCTCCCCGCCCTCCTGCCCGCCCTCCTGCCCGCCCTCCTGCCCGCCCTCCTGCCCGCCCTCCTGCACGCCCTCCTGCCCGCCCTCCTGCCCGCCTCCTGCCGCCCTCCTGCCGCCCTCTGCCGCCCTCCCATCCGTCCTCTTGTCTACCCTTCTGCCCGCCCTCCTGCCCGCCCTCCTGCCCGCCCTCCTGCCCGCCCTCCTGCCCGCCCTCCTGCCCGCCCTCCTGCCCGCCCTCCTGCCCGCCCTCCTGCCCGCCCTCCTGCCCGCCCTCCTGCCCGCCCTCCTGCCCGCCCTCCTGCCGCCCTCCTGCCCGCCCTCCTGCCCGCCCTCCTGCCCGCCCTCCTGCCCGCCCTCCTGCCCGCCCTCCTGCCCGCCCTCCTGCCCCGCCCCTGCCCGCCCTCCTGCCCGCCCTCCTGCCCGCCCTCCTGCCCGCCCTCCTGCCCGCCCTCCTGCCCGCCCTCCTGCCCGCCCTCCTGCCGCCCTCCTGCCCGCCCTCCTGCCCGCCCTCCTGCGCCCTGCCCCCCTGCCCGCCCCCCTCCTCCTGCCCGCCCTCCTGCCCGCCCCTGCCCGCCCTCCCCGCCCTCCTGCCCGCCCTCCTGCCCCGCCCTCCTGCCCCGCCCTCCCTGCCCGCCCTCTTGCCCGCCCTCCTGCCCGCCCTCCTGCCCGCCCTCTTGCCCGCCCTCCTGCCCGCCCTCCTACGCCCGCCCTCTTGCCTGCCCTCCTGCCCGCCCTCCTGCCCGCCCTCCTGCCCGCCTTCCTGCCCACCCTCCTGCCCAACCTCCTGCCCATCCTCCGCTCATCCTCCTGCCCCCTCTCCAGCCCACCCACCTGCCCTCCCTGTAGAGTCGAAGGGGCGACCGAGCTTCCGGACCACACGCACTCGCCGCCGCCGCTGCCCGGTGCATCATTTAAAGCTCATTCACTGGGGAGCGTAAACGTAGCGGGAAGCAAAAGCTGCTCCCACGCCATTCGACTGATCATTTCGGGTTGGTGAGCGTAAAAGTTAATGTAAACATAAACATTAGACTTCAACGTGAAAATTCGCCAACTTGTAGCTTACATGTTCACGTCTTTCGAGAATAACCCATTACCGTCAAGCGCAGAACTCGCAACGAAAATTAGTTTTCGTTGGAGGGAAACAGAAGGGTTTTGTTAGAGAATAAATACACATAATAATTATCATGGCTAGGATGTATATGGAATAACATTTATATAAATACGTACAGTATATGTTTATTAGTTGTAACCATATACTAAAATAGACTGAACATGATTGTGTTCAAGAAAATTGTGTTCGTTAATATTTTTATGACAGTTAACCATTTACAAAGGAGTGGTTTTCCAAGCTCTTTCTCACAGTGAATTGAAATGTAAAACTACAATTTCTCCTTTTTTAAAATATTTTTTGTACTGTCTTAAAATATCGCCCAAAATAAACAATAATGATGATTTCATCTTAAACCTCTCAATACATTATGCAGTTAAATCCACGTGTACTTCTAAACTGGACTCATTAATTCAATTTGCACTAATAGTTAAAAGTAATCTTCCAAGAATCGCAGATAATTGTCAGTTTTCTCTCAAATACCTAAAAATACCTACTATAGATATACATGGAATTAGAGAAAAATATGGATAATCAAAAAGATCAAATCACCTAAAAAAGCCTAATTAGTACACTTATGGCAAAAGTTTCATCATAACCAATGAACGAACAAGTATGAAAATACCTACAAATCCCATTCCTTGTAATTATCATGACTGTAGGATGCATACAATTACCCAGAACTCCGTGGAATCATCTATCCGCACTTGGTAAATGAAATCATAAATAAGTTAACAATAATTGCGTCGATGGGATATTGTATCTGTAAGTGGCTCTCTTCACGTTTACGTTTACGGTCATTGTGAATGGTAAACGCTTATGTTAAAAGCACATTATGTCGTCACTAGCCCGTTAACGTTTTCATTGTGAACGAGCCTTTATCCTTTCTTGCGGCCGGCAGGCGCTCCTCGCACCTTTGACAGAAGCCTCCACCTCGCCTAGGGCACCTGCAGCCACACGGAGGGATGGGAAGGGGAGGAGGGGCACCATATCACTTGTCACTACGAAAATGACCTCAGTGACTGAGTTGAAAATTAGATTGAGGAAAAGTGATAGAGTTGAATCCATAAAGGCGGCGTGATTATAACTCCTAATCTTGCGTGAGTAAGTTAAACGGTACATACATGATAATTTTCCGTGTGACCAGTAAGGATTGATGTTAGATGGAGAGAGGCGATGAAATAAATTATATTACCCGTTTATACGTATTGCTCCAAACTGGAACATTATCAGTATTTATGCAATGAATTGCTCTTAGACATGTTCTTACTGGAAAATTTACTACCCGAAAAAACTTTTGACAATTATGTACAAACGTTATTGAATATATTAAACGAAATATCGTGTTTTCTCGATATTAGACACACTCAAACCAATTTACAAAATATGCAATTTTTGTTTAATCATATTAAAAATAACTTTTGTTTTTAACGGATATCAATGAAATTGCTAGATGACAATTAAATGGAATGAAATGAAAACTGGCCGAGAGCAACAGCCATAGAAGACAAGCGTATATACTCCCAGGGTCAGGTAATGGACAATTTCGAGAGTATAAACCACGCGACAGCATCAGTAGTTGAAAGCGAACCTGGCGAAGTCAAATTCGGTAATCTTCGTCCCCTGTCTCTTGACTACTGAGGGGCCGCTCGCTTGTCTATATACTCGTATAAAGCCCTTCGTGACAGCTAATGAACTTGGCGATGATTCACCGCTGCACGATCTGTAACCTCATGAAGCAGGAGAGCATTAATAGGCGGCTTGTCAGCGCTAAATGGCTTTGTTGGAACCTCAGCCCAAGTACAGAAGGCGTTTGCCCCAGTTTCTCTTTCTGTGTCCTTCATTATTAAATCACAAAAGAAAATGCTTTGATTTGAGATCTTTATTTAAGGATTGTACTAATACACACCTCAGTAATGGGCAACTCATGAACACTGGACAATACTTTTTCGATGAAACGTGATTCAACGCATATATTAACTTTTAAGGAAAACTTCGTTGTTTGATATGTATTCCTCATTGAGTTCCTCATTCCTCATTGAGCCTGAGTGCCTTGCAGCCACTACTTGTCTGCAGGTTTGCACCATTTACACCTGTGCTACCGCCTTATTGTCCGAGGTCGGCCGGTCCCTTCTGAAGGCTGCGGACGGATAAACCCGTGCATTGAAATAGGCCAAATATGTACTGAATATTTGATGTGTGTTCTGTATTGACCCCTACTTTTTCTTCTTTTCTATAATATTTCAACTATTCTTAATTGTCCACAGGTGTTCATAAAAAAAATATTGTTCTAACAGAAAGTTGGTGGTCAACTTATTGTCAAGAATAACCTAATTATTCTAATAATTGATGACTACTGTTACGCAATTATGCTAATATTTAAAAGAAAACATTATTTAAAGGAATACGATTAAACCGATAAGTTTGTGTTCAATTTAAAACAACTTTCACAACCTTATTCAAAATAATGGAGGTGGCTGGTTGACGAATTGATCAGCAAAGAACATCGTTTCTCGGTGACAAAATATTAAAATTACACAAATAATTAGGGTAATAATTATTAATATTAAAACTGAACATAAATTAACTACATTAAATACTGTCATTTAAAAATAGTAAAATTACGTATAGAGTATGCTCTAAATGACATTTTCGACGAAATGAAGTATTTAAATCATTCAAAGCCAAAAAAAACTTTTTTTACTTGAATTTACCGAATGATTGTCAAACACAGGACGAGTACTTCATTGAGTACGTAAATTTATTTCGAAGTTTGCATGTGTAGTTATCTCCTTCGCTTAAGAGTAACCTGCACTTTGAATACCATCGTCTAAGAAATGCTTCCTCGTCCCATGCTAGAACGGAGCCGTAGGGGAGTTTTCAATTACGATTTCGATATATGCAATATCGCGAAGGGTACTTGTCATATTTAATGATATTATTAAGGGGCATTATATATTCATTGAATTTGCCGTAGCAGCCCGGGGGACGCAATTCCTCGCGGGCCCCTCGCCAAGAGAAGGGAGCCCCCCGAACGCTAAGGGGGGGGGGGGTCCACGGGGAGGGCATGGAGAGGGGGCACTGCTCAACCCCTCAACAGGAATCGCCAGCACCTGCCCGCACGCGGTGCTTCTCAAATAACACACTCTTTGTGGTACATAAAGAGAATTAATCATATTCGAATGAAGATTTAATGTATTTTAAACCGAATTACAAAGGCAAATGTTACACTAGTATTTAGGTTTTTGTTTGTTCACTCAAAACTTCCGCAAATATACTCCGAATTTCATGATTTTTCTGCCTTAAAGGGTACGGTGGTAGTACTGCTACTAGTACAGATTTATTTGAGTGATTTCTGATAATGCAGTGCAAAAATATTGAGATTGTGATAGAACACTATAACCGCGCAAACAGCATTGGCGCCTAAACCGTGCGGAATTTTCTTTAAAGACCGTTATAGTCCGATGGATCTGACCTTACTTTATGTTCTGCGTGAGCTTTTTATTCATGAATATTATTAGCGAATTATTTCACGGACATTTTTTATAAAATATGAGAATAAAATAAGTTTTGCATACTTTTTCTTTAAATAACGTAAATTTCTTTGAAACACATAACAAGATTATCTCTACATAGTATTGTATGTTTTGTTCTAAAAGGGAACAAGTGTACAATGTACCAAATGAAATGGCGCAAATGCTATTTTGATTTTCAATTTTCAATTTTCAAAATAATACTGTTTATCCTTTGTAAAACATACTTTTAGAATTTTTGTTAAAATTTTAATTGATGTGAGAGTAGAGTGGTAAAAATTATCTTCTCTCTTCTGGATCTGAATGATTTTACGGCTACGACGGGCTTTTTAAACTAGCACTCGGAAAGCAGAACTTGCGCACGATGCAGATTTGCCTCTTCGGAATCTTCTGGCGACGGCGCGGCGCCCCTTTCGCGCGATTTGCGCGGAACCGCGCGGAGGCGGCGGCGGCGCGACACGGGCTGCCCGCAAGAACTCACCCTCCGCGCCGCCCCAAAGCCGCCAGCCTTTCCTCCACCCCCGCCGCACCCCGCTCTCGCCGCCGCCTTCTCTCACACAAACGTCACCGTTGCTGTCGCCCTCCGTCCCCCTCCCCCCTCTGGCCCCCCTCTGCCTCCCCCCCTCTTGTCCGCCCCCTCTTTGCCTCCGTCCCCCTCTGTTGCCATCCGTCCCTCTCTGCCCCCCTCTGTTGCCCTCCGTCCCTCTCTGTCCCCCCATCTCCCTCTCTGTCCCCCCATCTCCCTCCGTCTCCCTCTGTCGTCCTCGGTCTCCCTCCGTCGTCCTCCGTCGTCCGCCGTCGTCTTCCGTCTCTCCCTCTCTGTCCCCCGTCCCCTCCGTCGTCCTCCGTCGTCCTCCGTCGTCTTCCGTCGTCTTCCGTCGTCTTCCGTCGTCTTCCGTCGTCTTCCGTCGTCTTCCGTCGTCTTCCGTCGTCTTCCGTCGTCCTCCGTCGTCGTCCGTCGTCCTCCGTCGTCCTCCGTCGCCTTCTCCACTTCCGACTGCGTCCTTGGTTGCCGACCTCCGTCACTACCACCGCCGACGCCGCCACCGCCACTCCAAATCTCCCACTTCCTTGGCCAGCTCAACACCGCCTTCCCCGCCAGCCCCACCCTTCGCCCAAATCCCCCTCGCCGATGCGGTCACCGTCCCGTCGCCTTCGCCATTCCGCTGCTTACATCTGCAAGGCCTTTTCGCTCTCGACGTCCCTTCGCTGCATCCGCTCCCGAACGCCCCCTTTTCGAGAGAATTAAATTTCACGTCCTGTTCCTTCCCGACACCTACGTAAAGGTCTTCCTGTCACTCCTGGCTTACATTTTTTTGCGCTATTGAACCATTACTTACGACGTTTGCTTCGGGGTAGTATTTGATATTTCACTCACAAAAACTATGCGATCGCCAGCTATGTACACTAATACAACTGCCTAGTTGTATATTGAATTTTTTCTTTTATTCACTTAGATTTCGTGTGTTTTCGTTGCCTCTAGTCAGAGTACCCTTGCTCCGTGTTTCCTAAAGCGCCGCTCCACAGACGTTTTTGTCTCCAACAACCTCCTAGCCCCGTTTGTTTTCGAACCCGTCTCCTCCATCTTCCTTGCCGTCGCGCCTTGCCTTCTCCTTGAACCATCCCGCTCTTTCTTTTGCTGTCCCTTCAGCGACGCCGCCTTCACCCCCTCTCACCATTTCCACTCCCCGACCCACTCGCCGTCTCAGGGCGCGGTTGCACTCTTGCTCGCGGCCGCCATCCCACCTTTCGGTTAGTCTTAGTCGGGCCCTCTCGGGCCCTCCGTCTAGCCGCCGTCTCTCCTGCAGCGTCTACCTCGGGGATTTTCAGGTTCATTAGGATAGGATTAGGAGCAAGAAAATCTCCCTATAGCGTGTCTTCCCCTTGCCAGCGTCCCCTCCCCGCCCTTAAGTCCTCCGTCGAGACCTCAGCCCCCCTAAATCTCTTGACTTGCACGCTAAAAGTTGCTTCATTATTCATGCTCCGCCGAGAAGGTCAAGGATTAGTCGTCCTACTCTTTTTCTCTGCGTCCGGGATCGTCTTCCTACTGCTTGCTATGATTTTATTTCGCGGATAAGACCTTTGTAGTTAAGTCTGTCGCTTAAGATCACGACTGTCTCGATCGCCGTCTTGCGCCCTGTCCGGATGCTCTTTCTTTCTGTTCTTTCTTCCGGAGCAAACCCGTTTCTCATGCATGTAGTCCTTCCTCTCCGAGACAAAATATTTTCCTGTTTACTTATGGTTCGCCGAGGTTAGCTCGGGAGCTTTTACAGGCAAAAAGAACTCTGCGAAGAGAGCCATTTGAACGCCCCGTTCTCTTTCAGCGGCCAGAATTATCCTCTTCATCTGAAAGCAGATTTGTTCCGGAGCGCCAGTGCGATTACCACTCGGAGAGGGCGGGGCGTTGTCGCTGCCTTCCTGTGCAGCGCCGCCGCTGCCATTGTCAGAAAGAAAGGGCTCCCGGCAAGGGGAAGAATCGCCTTTATTCACTATCGTTCGCCTCTCAGCAAATCGCCATCTTCATCGTTTCACCACATTTCACCGGCAACAAGCCCATTGGAATATTTTCTTTCGAAGTCTGCGCTATGATCCTTTGCTCGAGAATATGCTTAATTCATGTATCGCTCTAATTTATCTCATGATTAATACCCATTGCTTCTGTTTCGCAACTTAATTCGACTCATGGCCGCGGTGCCTATCGTCCGTCGTTGACATGCCGCCACCCATTTCCCTAACAGCCCAACCCAACTGGTGAAGCGATCTCATGAAATTTCATCAGTGAACTAAAGGACAGAATTAAAAATTAATTCCGTTTTCAAGCCATCTGCCTCAGTTAAATTGAGAAGTAAGGTCTTAATATCAGCCTACTCTGTCTCTCCATCGATAATTCGAAATTGTAACCGACATATTTATTACGTTTTCAAGCGATGACCGTTCAGAACAGCACTGTTGGCGACTCCACAATAACCACCACAGATCACCGCCGCAACCGCCTCCTGTGACAACCTAGTCCTGCGGACGAGGGGGCGTGCCCCCGCAGCCGTCGCCGTCGCCGCCTCCACCGCGCGCAGGACAATGGCCCCCCCCTCCCTCCGCCCCGCCCCGCCCCGCCCCCATCTCCGTTCCCGGAGCCGCACGGCATGAATTAGAGCATCCGAGACGTGACGAAAATGCAGGATTTCTCCGATTCAATTTGTCGGATTTCCGCTCCGTGCTTTCGTTAATGCTGACTTCCTTTCCGGGAGCAGTTTCGCTTGATATGACGTTGCAGCAACATTGCGGAGCCGGGCAGCCTTTGTGCCGTCTGACTTGCGACGCGGCCGACGCGCGGGGGCGAGGACAGAGGGCAGGGACCTCCGCGTTCAGGGCGGTTTGTCCCATTCGCAGAGCGACCGGTGGCCAATGATTCCGGTTCTGAAACGCAGCTTATGATTCGCAATCAAAAGATTGGTGTTTCCCATATACGTTAATGCTGCACGAAATGATATGGAGAGTCGAAATCTGTGGATGCCAATATTTGATTCTACCAAAACAGTTATGGTGATATTAAAAACATATATTGAAATGAAGTTTGCACAACCTTGATCGCCTTTGTACGCAAGTTATAATTATATCAAAATTAAGTTCATAAAGAAAATAAGCTTTTCAGGGTTACTGCTTATTTCCTTCCCACAAAATTGTTATGCATTAACAACTACATGTTCATAAATATAATAATCCTCTAATAATAATTAATATGAGAAAGGTTTAAGAATAAGTACGCAAACACTCGTTTAAGTATGTTAATATTAAACAATGAAGAATTCTCTGTGCATTTAGAGAACATCCCGCTGTTCAGAAAAGAATAATTTGGACATAATTTCATCTTGGGTCATGAAGTTCATTTATTATGTTAATTACAGAATATTAAGTGTCATCGTCATGTTTTCTGTGAGAAAATTATCCTGTTAATTTTTTCTAGAAATATAAGCGCAATTAACAAGTTTCCAATACTTTTACTTTGTCTTCTTCTTTCTTAAAGAGTAGTTACTTTACTTTCAAAACACTCCTTTAAATAGTCGCAAGGGCGGGGCCATTCATTATCAACTTCAGCATAAAAACAACACTAACATAAAAAGCATGCAACGAAGAGCATCACAATACAAGAACAATAGAATATGCTACATTACAAACCGTGTACAACATTCCATTCTACAGTTCTCACGGACGTTTAGGAAACTGTAAAAACGTTATCTATGCTACTGGTACTTGAACGTGTCGTTAAGACTAAAGGTATGCACAGATCGTAGCAAAACCCTCTAATTCAATAGTGCCCGCTCGATTGTTTAATTACGATAATTACTTCTTCCTCCTTGGCGACAACGACTCTGATGGCTGCCATGGTAGGGAGCTATCCTGGCGGTCGTGACAGCGAAGGCATTGTGAGAGTGAAACAGGTTCTATAGTAATAAAGCATGGGTGCGTAGATAACAGACCATGTCAGCGAAAGAGGAACTAGTTGCCAGCACGGAAAGAAGGAAAAAGGTGTTGATAGTAGAAATTAACTATTATTCATTATTGTAGTTTCATTACACTATCGTGTGTACATAGGTTGGCCATTTTCGTAAATTTTAATATGAAAATACCTGTTGGAAATTAGTTTAAAAATTCACCTACGTATTATTAATACATACATTGTTTCTAAATTAATTTTTCATAAAATTTTACTTAAACGAGTTCAATAATGAGAAGAAAGTTGGAAGTTGTTAAATACAATTTCTCAGAACACTATATGAAAAAGGTAGTGCATTTTCTTCAATTAAGCTACTCAATCATTAATACACATTTCCCATAGAAATCCAATAATTATCAGATTTTATACAGACTCTTGTAAGTCTGAGATTTTTTAATACATATGCACAACGCAGACATAAAGTTTAAGTTCGATACTACCTAAATTGCCGTACAATTTGACGATCAGCGAGTGCAAAAGAATCTAATAAACAATTTATTAGCATCTGCGCCAATTTTACTCAGAAAATAATATTCACATTACGATTTTAACTACACCAAAGACATATTAGTAAAAATACGAAATATTCCTCTCCGTGCATTCTGATGAAGTCTGTAGCATACGTACTCCGCATAATAATTACTGCCTCTAATAAACTATGTCCCACAATGAAACTTGAAAATGCCTCGACGCGTTCCCGAATTAGCTGACCTCCGAATAAAGTTATCTAAGAGGTTCTATCTGACATTTACCGGATTGCATTTTGAAAGTTTGTCTAATAACTATACGTAAAACGGTTATGTCACTTGGTCAACACGTTTTCTACTAGCGTTATTTTGAAAACTATACGGTCACATGTATAACATTGAAACGGATTGGAACGTACGAAACAACCTTTGTATTCTCAGGCCGCACAAAACCGACACCTCATTGACCTAGCGAAGGGCGTGCAGATACGACAGCAGCAGCGGAGTGATGGAACTGACGGGCGCGCTACCGCAGCCGGAAGCAGCCCCCCTCGCCTCCCCTTTCCACTGCGGCACCCCGCGGCGCGAGCCTCGCCGGGGGCAGCCCGCGCTAATAAGATACCGGGGGGCTCCGTAAATTTCGAGCAGACGGGCGGGCGGGCGCTCGCGATCGGTGCGTGGCGCTGTAAAAACAATTGCAAGAAACCCGTTTGGCGCACCGGAACGCACCGGCGCCCTCGCCTGCGCCGCCGCCGCGGCCGCCACCGCCTCATCGTCGTAAACTTGTTCCGGCGGCCGCCCGCCCGCCCGCCCGCCCGCCCGCCCGCCCGCCCGCCCGCCCGCCCGCCCGCCCGCCCGCCCGCACTCCCGCCCGCCCGCCCACTCTCCCGCCCGCCCACTCTCCCGCCCACTCTCCGCGCGCCCGCCCGCCCGCCCGCCCGCCCGCCCGCCCACTCTCCCGCCCGCCCGCCCACTCTCCCGCCCGCCCGCCCTCACTCCCACCCGCCCGCCCGCCCGCCCGCCCGCCCGACCGACCGACCACACTCCCGCCCGCCCGCTCTCCCGCCCGCCCTCACTCCCGCCCGCCCGCACGCCCGCCGTGCTACGCCGACTCACGCTGTGCGCGGAGCAGCGTTTTATATTTCGGCGAGACGTCGTCAATCCAGGAAACCTCATATTTCCTGTTTCCTGCAGCAATTGTCTCTGCACCGGATAGCCACCGCCACCGCCGCCGCCATCGCCGCGCGGAGCCGCTCAGCGACGCGGAAAGTCGGCGGAGTGGGGTTCCAACCCCGTGACCCCCGTCGCCCGCCATCACCCACCCCCGGCGGCTCCTTCCCTCGCCCCCGGCACACCCCCGCTCCATCCTTTTTACGCCCCACCCTCTCCTCCGTCCGTGCCACCACCCACCGTCGTCGTCGCCGATTTGCTGATTCAAGTGGCTCAGCTGTCGCCGTATCCGCCGCCAGTGCCGTCACTTTGACCGCCTCAGACGTTGTTGCCACCTGCGCGCTTCTGTCAGCGTCAATCATTGTCAAGCTGCTGCCATTGAATCACCCCGGCGGACTCAATCCCCGTCACCATATTCATCGCTTCAACGACTCCAACCCCGTCGCCGCCGCCTTCCACCTCTCCGTCGCCACCGCCTCCGCTCTCTTTAATCGAGATGATGATGTTCTATAAAACCCTGTAGATACGCAGTTCCCGCTTACGAATATCTCGTGTTGTTCCCGGCCTGATTGCTTTATTGTCTTCCTGTGTGCCTTCCTGGCTCGCTGGCGGGCGGGCGGGCGGGCGCGATGGCTCGCTGCCTGCTGGCTGAGTGCGTTCCTTACGAAGGAGCGCGCTCGCCTTATCTGATTCCGCCTCGTTTGTGTGTTTGGTTACTTCGTTCGTTAGCCGATCTGTCTTAGACGGGGCCGCATCTGGCCGTTCCGTGTTATGATCACGGCAACGAGTGTTTTTGCGCCGTGAATGTCTCGTAAACGGACAGTTTTCATTGGTTACGTGGGTCTAGGATAATAAATAGGCGTTGCTTTGTGGGGAAGTAAAAATGTAATAGCAGATAATTACACTTGTTTGCAATTGAGTAAATTGTATTACCACTATCATAATTTCTAAGTCAATTCTTATAACGGATATCCCAAAGTGATTATTATCTTGAATAACTATTAAATATAACATAATTTCCTCCTGACATATAGAGAGGGCCTCAATTGTTTAATTTTGCAGTATTTTTTAAACAGTTACTAATTTCAAGTTTTGATAAAAAATAATATCAGAATGATTGATATGCCTATAGTTTATTGTAGATATTCTTCACAATTCCCGAAAAAAATACAGGTTTTTTTGGACTCTTTCGTGAATATAGGGCACAAACACGTCTCCGAAAGCTTAAAGAAAGAATTCTCACATTCTCCTTTGTACGGGTGACAGTGTTGGCCTGTGTTATCGCTGGTAGAAAGTCGGGGGCAGGGACGCGCTCTCACAGTCAGGCGGCCGCCATCGCCCCCGCCGCAGCGCCGGCGTCGCTGGCGTCGGCGTCGGCGTCGGCGTCGGCGGCGTCGGGGACGTCGCGCGGCGCCGCGTGCACGCTAAGCAAGCATTATAATCCCGAGATATTCCGAGTCGGCTTCCCCCGCCGCCCGTTGGTAAATTGGGTTTAACCATGACAGGTGAGTCACCTGACAGCTGACGCGGCGGGCCGGCCGGCTGGCCTCTGAGGGCGGGGAGGCAGCGACGCGAGGTGGCGCGGGGCGGGGCGGGGCGGGGCGGGGCGGGGAGGAAGACACGCGCAATAAACCGCCGCTTACGCGCGCTCTGCGGCTCAGACGTCGCCATAAATACGGGTTAGAGCGCGCTACTTTTATTCGGAGATTAGCGCAGATTTGGGGAATAGGCGTCTAATTTTCTGGCGCCGTGCATGCGACGCGGGGTGAGGATGTTGGCAGCGCGGCCGTCGGGCAGGCGGGCGATCGCCTTGCTTCTTGGGAGACAGAGCAGAATCGTATCGTTGATATTGCGTTGGGACTAATTTATGCGATCGTGTCTCCATGTTCCATTGCATTTTCCACTGCAGCGTTATTTATGGCTTTTACTAGATATAATCAACGAAATAGTGATTTGTTTCTGTGGATTGCGTTGTCCTCTAACATGAGTAATAAAATATTTCTCTACTTCATTGGAATCGAACAAGTCTTTTTCCTGTAACTTTCCAAAACATAAAAAAGATTAACATTTCTAAGAACCTTCATGAATGTTTCACACTGATATAATTACATTCCTTTATAACACTAACGTGCATTTACTACTGACAACAATACGAGCTCAGAAATGTTTACAGAATTATATGAACAAAGAAATAGTTCGAATAAGGGAAAATAAGGACGTTAAAAACAAATAACGAATTCATTACTTCATGTGCAACCAGTTTAATAAATTTGTGTTTCATACGACAACCTTTATTACTAATCACACTTAAAACGCACATTTCAGTTTGAAATAATATTCTAACGGGAAATGTGTAATGTAAAACCTGGGGAATTACATTCTTTAACCTCCAAGAAAACATATAATTTGAAAGGTATCAAACGTTCAACGGTGTTTCCTCTCATGATAATATACTACACCGAAGTACTTAAAGTACCGCTCTCCATTCACACACCGCACTTCCAGTACGCACGAGGAATATTAGCCGACAAGCTCGGTAACGAGTTGCATCTACTCGTTAATTAGTTCTGGCAAGACAATGCCGCGCCTCAAAAACCGTACCTTTACAGCAAACAGAGTTTCCCAGAGGCCGCGCGAATGCCGGAGCGCCCGACGCATGACCGTTCCTATAAGAACGCCAGCCTAATTGTGGGTGCGTAGCCTCGATCTCTCGCGAATGGCGCCGCCATAAAGCTAGCGAAAGCGCGGCGCGGGCGCTGGAGCGGCCAGCGCGTGGCTAGGCCTCGGGCGCGCCAGCCGACACCTGGGAGTCCCCCAAGGACCGAGTGCACGGCCCATGTGTCCTCCAACGAAATAGCCCCTAGACATGTGACACTCGTGACGGAAAAAGCGTATTTATCATTTCGTATTAACGTGCCAATGTTATTTTCTGGTTGGTATAAAACATATTTTTTAAGTTTCCAAAAAAATAAACAAGAATAATGTTAATAAAAATTTGGATTCTTTTAAAACAATAAGTAGCTGCAGTATGGAGTCAATTATTTTAAATGAAAACCAACGCTATATCTATTTTCATGTCTTGTGATTTTTGAGAATTAAGACAATATTGTATTAAAATTTTAACGTCTAGAAATGTGTCTGAAAACTGTTAAAATAGTATTAAACAACGATTGTAAAAGAAAAGCGTTTCCAAAAAAATGTTCATGAATTTTCTTGAACTTAGTACTTTATATTTCCATGTTTTCCTTGTGTTTTCACTGTTTCCTTAATTCATAATTGCGGAAAGTAATGATTCTGTGAGTGGTCGATATGCGAAGAAGAGAGGTGGTCGATGGAAGAAGGCCACCATTGGAGGGAGGTGCGGAGGTGCCAAGTGGCGGACAGAAGGAAGCGGCGGGAAGCTCAGAGCGACGTTTCCGCTTGGGTGCGCTGTCCACAGCGGTGGTGGCGGCGGTGCGCGAGTGGTCTTCACCGCCTCCGCGGCCGCCGCCGCCGCCTGCGCCACCGTCACCCTCGCTGCCATCGCCCCCGCCACCGCCCCCGCTCCCGCTCCCGCTCCCGCTCCCGCCTCCGCCACCGCCACCGCCATCACCACCACCGCCATCACCATCACCGCCACCGCCATCAACACCACCGCTATCCCCCGCCATCCCATCACCATCACCGCCACCGCCACCGCCACGCCACCGCCGCCGCACGCCCCGCCACCGCCACCGCCACCGCCCCGCCACCGCCACCGCTTCGCGGCGCCGCGAAGTGCATAAGCTAAGACCCGTAAGGCCGCGCCGGCTTACGCTCTGCGGAAAGTGGCGGCACCGCCTCGTCCGCCCCCGCCTTCACCGCCGCCGCCGCGCGCCTCAGGTACCGCCACGCCTCCGGGAATCATCAAAGACGGATTTTAGCCTAAAGAGAGGATTTAACCGGAACCGGCTTCGGCGGCGACCGAAGGCGAAGAAAACGCAGAAGGAAGGGAAGAGGGCCCTGAATTTTTTTCTTCTTCTTTCGCTTCCTTTCGCCGCCCAAGCGGTTTTCGCTTTCGCAGTTTCGGAGATATAAAAATATAAGCAGAAGAACACGTTAAAAATCGGGATATTTCTTCCTTTTTTCGCGTCTTTGCGTCCGCTTCCTTTCTCGAGACGTGTATGCCGGGCGACATATCCTCGGCTTGGAGATTGCAGTGCATTAGAACGCCTCAAGAGTCCACAATCCAGACTTTTCTCCTCTATATATACAGTTTTTAAGAAGAGCCAAAATCCTTCTTTAGATCGTGTAGATCCTTTCTTTTCATGGATGTATGCTTCTGGGAGTTTTGTGGCGTCGGAGCCGACCGCTGTGGCCAAGACGACGGACGATGACTGCCGATAAAATGTAAGCTGACTTAATGGCTAGAAGGTGTTCCGTCTTTCAGGGCCCGGTGCCCGAGCTTCGTCCTCGCGGCTGTGTGCCGCGACAGATTGTGCTGCGAGAGAAGGCGAGGCGCTGCTGTATCTTTCCACTACGCTCCCTTCAAAAGAGGCATGGATTATAGCGCAGATAAAGTTTATACGGCCTCTGGGAGTGCGCTAATGCCAATTCTCTTACAGATCACGTTTTAATGGCTTTAAAGCCTTCGTAATACGTACGAAGAATGACCAACTGCGTATTTTCTGTTGGAGTAGCAAACAGTAAAATGGCGAACCGCTTGGTGCAGACTGAGATAGTCTTCACAGAGTTACGTTTCAAGTGTCGAATTATGGGTAGAAGTACGCATAATATGAAGTAGAAGATTGCTGAGAGATTTGTAATGTAATTATTGAAAAACTATATTATAATATACTTCAAAGCATTTATATTCTGTCGTTGACTAAGTTAGAATCTACAAACTGTTGTATATGTAAAATATTCAGCATTGAGGTTTCATAAAAATACATAATATAATTTGCTTGTATGTTTTGTCAAACAAGCGTTTAATTCAGTACAGCGACAATTATTTCCGGTATAACTAAAAATAGATTTAACTTACGGGCAAAAGAACGTAAGTCAATTTAAAAACATCAATTTAAAGCGATTACACAATTTAAAGAGGTTAACGTCATTTCTAATGTTGATGCCGGGCTATTTGAAATTTCAAAAGGTGGGAGATATTCATTATTATTGAACCGTTTCCTTGCATTTTGGATTACTTAGCAACGACACTGTGCTCTCCAAAGAGTTATTTTATTACCACGATTCCTGAATTTGCTGGCACGATATTGGGTATATCTTTCGATAAAAGAGACCTAGTATTCCCAAACGTTTCTTGGTCTTAGTCTTGTAAAATTATGGACATTTTTATCATTAAAAACATTAATTCCCGAATTCATTAATAAACTTTTCTCTTAATTTTAACTAACCTTACAGAGAGTGTAGAATATAATATTTAGATATCTTCCCAAGGAGCGTGATGTTTTAGTTTTCTTTCTGATATTATATTGCAGATATTAAGTTTCTTTCAAGAAACACATATATTTTTAACAAGTACGTCTCTTTTTCCGGGCTTCAAATAGTTTAAAAGAAAAGAGACTTTGCAAATATCGTAGAGACACAAAAACACTATTTACAAGAACATTTTCTGAAAAAATGTTTGACGTTTTTCAAAAGACGCCGTTTGAGCGTTACTGAACAAAACGCCATTTTGAGATCATATACATTCGAAAAGTTTTGACATTTTAAGAAATTTATGAGAGATTAATAAATAATTTATACTCGCCAATCCATTAAAGGATAAAATTAACGTGTAATGCAAATATTAACGACGCGTGGGATGTTTACAAAAAGTGTGTGTAATTTTTAAAATAAAAATCAGTCATTTAAAAATGTTAAATGAAAACTGCATTTATATCATGCAATTCGGTGCTGTTCATACCTGTTCGTGAAGTTTCAAAAATGAAGCTGGAGCCTTTTATTTTATTAATCTTAATCTTACAAGTTTTGCGAAAACTGTCACGATTTGACTCAAAATTATCCCAAAACAACTCATTACAATCTACACATTATTCATTACACATCACTCAGAGGAGAGAAAGCTTCATTCCTCTAATTCTCTAATTTCTTATTACTAAAGTTCTTTTCCTCGAACTGAATACAGACCGTACGATGAAACCGACCTTTCTCACAGTAGCGAACACTCCCCCGAAATTGCCGAACAAGATGTGGCCCCAAAAGGTAGAAAGCCTCGCATGTGATCGCGAGTGCGGCGGGACGAGCCTAGTGCGCATGCGCGGTTGACGAACTCCGGCGGTCACGAGCACCGCTGCGGCGCCGTTCCCACACCGGGTTTTAATTTCACGCGCCCGCCCGCCCTCCCCCTCGTCCTCCCGCCCGTCCTCGCGCGCGCGCCACTCACACCATAAAATAAACACGTCCGCGCGCTCCCCGCTACCGTAATTATCCCGGGGAATTACCTACGAATTACCCGCGCGGCGTCGGGCGCCCGGGCCATAAGAAAGGCGCCGGGAAGAATGTGTGAACGCCCCCGCGCCCGCACGAGCAACGCCGTGCGAGCGTCCGCCGACTCCCGGAGCCTGCGAGTGTGGCGTGGCCTCGCTCGCAGTCGGGCGTTCGCCGGCGCTACGTGCTTTTGCGGGATCTCTTTTTCTTCCTCTTCTTCTTCCTCTTCCTCTTCTTCTTTTTCTTCTTCTTCCTCTTCTTCTTCTTCCTCCTCTTCATCTTCTTCCTCCTCTTCTTCCTCTTCTTCCTCTTGCTCTTCTTCTTCCTCTTCTTCTTCCTCTTCTTTTTCTTCTTCTTTTTCTTCTTCTTCTTCTTCCTCTTCTTCTTCTTCCTCTTCTTCCTCTTCTTCTTCTTCCTCCCCTTCATCTTCCTCTTCTTTCTCTTCCAGTTCTTTTCATCCTCTTCTTCTTCTTTTTTACCTTCTTATTCTTCATCATCTTCTTTTTACTTTCTCGCTACCGCTTACGCAGTAGGCAGAAAGTTGTGTAATACTGCGCGAAAAAACGGAGAATTTTCAGCGGGAAAACTCTTATTTCAGGTACCTGTTAACGAAAACGTGGATAAATCCAGTGGCTAAAATTAGAAAAAAAATCCTCTAACACGTGGTGTAGCCAATTTTCAACCAAGCCAATTTTCTCCAAAATTGATATTCCACAATTAGTCTGGCTGATGTCGCGGATGTAGAACTTGTAACCGATATTTTAATTTTGGGAAGTACTTTACATGAATCTCCAGAGACATTTTTAATATTTTCACAAAAATGGTTCCATCGTTTTTTAATAAATTTTGTTGTTGGAAAGTATGAAGGACATTTAAGAGAACGGAAGAACATTTAAGAAAAGTCTCATTTTCCTTGGAAACTGATTTTTCGAAAATTGCAAAAATTAAAATTTTTTTCTTTGGGGGTCTTCTCACAACTTCATATTTGAAGATAGAGATTTTTCCCTTAATGAAATATGTTCCTTAAAGAAAGATTTTGAAATAAGGTCATGTACAATTTTTCTAAAATTTGAGTAATTTTGGGGTAATTTTACGAGCAAATATTGGCGAGAAAATACGTTCTTTTTTAGCACCACTTCTTAGCATTACGCTTCTTCTTCTTCTTCTTCTTCTTCTTCTTCTTCTCGGTGAATATGACTCAATTCTTCAAAAGTTTGCCGCTACCACTGACTAAAATTTGTCTTCCAGGACATTCGCCTCCAGCCTTCATCAAGCTTTCGATTCTTTCTCAGGTGGTCTGAAGGAATTAGTATGTTGCTACCGCCTTTCACCATTTTCCCAAAACCACTGCGCCCTTGCGGTTCATAGGCTCATGTCGAATTAGTACTTGCATATATACAACCTGATTAGAGGTAGAGAGTCCTGGATGCTTCTACATTTTAATTTTTGCTACGGAATATGTGACCAGAACATTCAGTGTTCTTCTCTTTACATTTATTCGGCCTATTAGTACTATTCGGTCTATGCCTAGCACATTCTCATTTCAAACTCTTTCAGTCTAGGAAATTTATGGAATAAGAACATTCACTATTTTGGTTTTGAATTGATTAGGTGGTTCAAATTTCTATAAGTAGATCTCCGATTTATCAGACCCGGTTATATTGTGGAATCAATACCATCCGCCTAAATAATCGTTGTCTGAGACTTATTAAATCATTTTTATAATCGACATTTTTAATTTCGTTATTTATTTGACATTGTTAGCAGTTTTTTTTCTACAGTTTTGGAAAGAAGAAAATGGTGTATTAAGTTTTTAAGTGCGTTCTTCTTTTTGGAATATTAATTCAGGTAATAATAAAATTATTTATGCAAGTCATTCAATCTTCACAACTGGTTCATTGTTTATAGTTTCCGTTGAGTAATTTGTCGATACCGATTGATATTGGATCTTCTAAATTAAAAAAAAAGTACGATGCGTTAGGAGACGTCTCAACATTTTGGCCTATTGACTGCGCTATCGAATGTTGTAACTGCAATGAACATTTCCACGTCACTATTTCCTTTCGCAGCTTTCACATTAAGTTTATTGTGTTTCATTCAACATGTTTATCATCATGTTTATTGAAATATAAAGTAACTCATTTATTGATAAGTTTAATGAATATTTAAAATAAAAGCTGCAGTATGTTCATGGTTCAAGCTTATACAAAATATATTCGGTATGCATTTTATCGTCGTTTACTTTTATTTTTGGATGTAATAAGTGTACCTCTTCAAGATCAATAACTAACCACATGCCTTCTGTGACGTATGCAAAACTCTCCTCGCAGACTTTGCGGCAGAGACTGTCTGCAGCAACTGTCAGCCGCACCTACCCATCTTCATTTTCATTCACGGGGCGTAACTAGGCAACCGTTCAGTATGACTGGGCGGAAACCATGTTAATTTCTCCACTTCCTGTGACAAACACTACCGTCAAGTGTTTGTTTCTCATAAAACTTCATTTCTATCCTTAATATTGATTTGTTATGAACCATATGCTTCAGAACAACCAATATTTGATATTCACCAGGTTAACGACTAAATACCAATAAATAATATCACACAGGCGGGGATAACATATTACATCTTGCAAACCAAGTTGATTTTATTGTGCATCAGAACCAGTTTGATAGAAAGAAAAAGTAATGCCATTCACAATAAGATAAAATATATTAAATGAATTCACATGCAAATCCACGAAGTAATTCAGTGACCCATGAATACGAAAATTGAGTATTGTACACCATAACAATGGGAAATGGTCTCCTTATGAAAATATATTTCCTCATAAAGACTTTCCACCCACTTTGTCCAATACTCGTGAACGGTAGGAACTCTTGCAGTTACCTACATCATGAGTAATGCAGTTAAGACTAGAATATTAAGATATGTTGTAGATCATCACAAACTCTTGAAAAAAGAATTGCTCTTGACTATGATATTATCTTACATTAAATAATAAACAAAAAATAAAACAAATCAATAAGTCGGGAAAAGGAAAGATGTTTAAGATTAAAATAAAATTGAGATTCCAGAATTGCAGAAATAAATTGATGGGAAAGACTTAATTGTTTAAGTAAAGCAGTGTACCAAAATTACTAGAATCTTTACATTTAGAGGTGCTTTTCCAGACTCCTATTGACCATGAACCTTTTACTGACCAGGTCAGTATCAGGACATCGACCTAGAATGCATGTTGAATGGATGGGATGATGTGCTGAAATGTTTCTGAAACATTTCTTCTGCTTACTGAGCGCGTTTGCTTTGGTTTGTTCTGCTCTTCCGGCGGGGGACAGTCGGTTTCCCTTTCCTGTTTTTGCGCCCTGAAACACAACAAAATCGAGACGTGTATATAAAGGGACATCGTCCTCCGCGCGTCTTGAGAGTTCACGTCCGACATCCGGGACGCTGCGCAGCGGGACTGGAGACTGCTCGAACAAGATAGGCAGCCGCGCGATATTCGCTGCGGCAGACACGCACAACCCCACTCTTCCCTAGTTACCTTTTCAAAAAACTCGAATTTTGATTTGTGAAAAAATAATTGGATTTGGAATCTTATACTTCTTCTTCTTTTTTTCTTTTTCTTCTTCTTTTTCTTCTTCTTCTTCTTTTTCTTCTTCTTCTTCTTCTTCTTCTTCTTTTTATTATTATTATTATTATTGTTATTATTATTATTATTATCCTCTTCATTTCTCAGTTAAACTGGGCAAGAGAAATGTCTTTTGGTGTCTTAGAACATATTCTGCTCTTATGAAAAGGGAATTCACCCTATCTCACTTGAGTCCACTTTAAAAACCTTCGCACAGTGTGACAAATCTGAAAAAGACTGTCTTTTGGCCAACAGTTTGAAGTTTTATTGGCAGTTCCAAATTTCTCGAATTCTTTTTAAATGTTTTCGACATCACTCCTTCCGATGAGATCACCAAGGCATATATGAGAACTTTCTCCAACCGCCATATCTCTTCCAGTTGCATTGCAAGCTCCTCATATTTCCTGATCTTCTCTAATTCAGTTTTCCTGATGTTATGGGTCAGAGACTGCAATGCCAATTATAGTGTTATCAATTATCAGTTGTATCAATTGCATCCTTCTTTTTTTTATTATTCCTCTTTGTCTTTCCGAAAGGAATTCAGGTCTTCTTGAGGATTATTCCAGGCACAATATGCGTTTCATGATCCTTCATATCCGTTGCATTTTCTGTTATTGATTGCGCCCGTAATTCTTGCCTTATTTTGTCATTCCTAATGTAATCTAATAGCGTGCAGCCTTTTACTGATAGACGACATTTCATTTGTGATGTTTCTATTTGTCTGTGATCATTGACTTTAGGTGTTCACGTTTCCAAACCGTAGAATAGCTTGGGAATGGCCTTAGCTATTAAGGTCTTCATGTATACATAAAATTGTGTTTCTTTTCTAGCCTTTCCTTTAAGAGTTCGGCGTATATTAGATTTGGAATTGAAATCTCTTCTTTGTAACATTCCGATATTTTATCTAGTTTCCTGACAATGTATTTCATGACTAATGATCTACATTTTGATGCTCTTGTGATGATCACATCACAAGTGAAGTGTGTTTTAAGTACCACAATAGTAGATAAGAGCTTTTTGGAATCTGCTCTTAGATTTGAGATAAGTTAGGCATCTCTTTCACGTGGGAGTGATAATTGACAGTAGAAACGATGTACAGCAAAGTCGACTAGGAACAAGTTTAATAATACAATAAGAATTTATTTTCAAAAGTCTAACTGAAAACATATGAATACAGAAAATGGTGAAACGCAATAATAGGTCAGAGTTTTCCATTCATCTACTAAGAATGAAATTTATTTATAGGGAATTGAATATTTAAAAAAAATAAAGCCAATAATCTTAGTTGAATATCGTTTGTAAATAATTACGTAATGTGATAACATCACTGCACTGAAATAGCATTTTTTATTTATTACGTTTCGTCCTGTATCTTTCTACTTCACCTGTGTTAGTATAAGATAAATTGTACCTCCATGGATTCAGTGATAACCAGGTAACATTAAGCTTATTGCTAGTGATAAGTGCACCAAAAATGCGCTAACTATCCGGAAATTTTGAGTTGTGTTAAGAATTAGATGTGTTAAGAGATGTGACACGTCTATTTGTGTGCTTGAGGGGAATGCTTTATGCAAACAGTAAAGATTTCACATTCTTCACTGCTTCTACGATTACATACATTTCTGTATGCTTAAGTGGGATTTTTCATTTATCTAAATATTGTTTTCTTGGTTGTTATTAAAACATACGTTCCCAGAGCATTTTTGAAGTGACACGTTTTCACTAATTAATCAGAACGAAAGAGATAAACCAGAGCACAAGCCAAACCTTACTATGTTAAAAATTCCAGACGCTTTAATTAAAATCAAAACTTTACATTATACATACTATTTATCCTAGAAGGGATAACAAATACGAACATTTTGAACTTACGTGTGAAAAAATTTCAAGTATATATCATCCAATAGCCTCGAGATATTAATGTCTCGATCCAGAACATTGAAGAGGTCAAATTGCAAGGAGGTTCGAAAGATGCTCAAATCAGTTTAAGGCGAATAAGAGCTGAAGGTGCACTCGAAGAGATGCAAAGAAAAAGAACCTGTAAAAACATATAACAGGGCAAGCAAAAACACGTTTTTCGTTCTGTTTGTAGAGACAATATTTTGGATCATGAACCAGAAACATTGTATTATGTTTGGGTCTTGATATTTCTTTACGTCTGTTTAATAGTAATTTCTTTACCAATTAATGACCTTACAACAGGCAAAAATCCTCATCACACAAACTGAGTATTACAGTCTAAGAAAATATAATTCAGAAATATCATATTTTCCTTCTCTGCTCCAACGACGTTCCGTTCCTCGTTAATAAGGTCTTCATCGGGTTCTCGAGTCGAAAATCCGAACACGGAAAGAAAACCCCTGATGGCATACTGTAGAATATGTTCCATGAATGCGAGTGAGTCAAATATCGAACCTCTCTCCAGACCATCTTGACGATGGTTCGGCTACGCGTTTTTCGGCACGGCGCTGTACAGCCCCCGGCATTTGCCGCTGCCGCCTCCTCCGCCGCCGCCGCCGCCGCCGTCGTCGGACCGACGCTAATCCCTTCTGAAAACGCCGAGCACCGGTGCGCCGCGGCGCGTCAACTTCCGCCGAGAAATATGACATTATTCAAACCGAAACGGGAGGTGCGGGGAGCCGCTGCCTCGAGCAAATAAGCCGGCGAGGCGTTAAGAGGTTTTAAAAACAGATCTACGGAGAAATATTCCCGGTCTAAGCTCGAAAGAGTTATATGTAAGACGCGGCGCTGGCTGCTTGGCTGGCTTAAGACGCAGTCGTCGGCGTCTCCTGCTTCTCCTACGGGGCTTCCACGTCCAGGTCTCCGCCCGCTTCACCACCCTGCCTCATGGCTACTTCACCATCTTCACCCATTTTATCACCTCTTCCTATGCCTCCTCTGTGATCTTCGCCCACTTTACGGACGTTGCCATCTTCAGATCCTTCTACGTTTCATTCTAGAGGTGCCATCGCCGTCGACTTGGGTTGTCTTCACCTACTTTTTCATTTCTTCCGCTTGCATGCCAAATACTTTCTCATCACTCTCGGTCATGTCTGTCGAGATCGTCGGCACTGACGTTCTCTTTGCAACCTCGGAAGATGCCGTTCTCCGAAATACTGGACCCTCCTTGGAGTCAATTCGTACTGACTTTCCTATTGACAGTCAACGCAGCCGTCAAATATCTGTACCACATATCTCCCGTTTATGCTACTGACACTTCATTGTAATCATTCGCACAGGCACTAATGCTGTCTAGCGTTAGCCAAGATGCCGATTTAGAAACGACACGACGTAACACCATTACTAACGTGAATCTTCAATCTCACCTCCGATTCCATAATTGTAGACGCACCTTTTACGACCCTTCCCCTTCAAGAATTCTTTGTTTGTGTACCCAATTAGAACGTCTTCGAATTAGTAGCTGCTGTCACCAAACTCGCTTCATACAACTTCCACAGTCCAATATCTCTATTGTCTCATCTGCCTCCCACAAAGGCGTGTTTTCTTCACTACGATCCTCGGTTCCTTAACAGTTTTGCCCAAACCTAAAATAATTGATTTGATGAACGGGAGATAGTGTGAATGGGTGAGTTATGATGATGTGTAACGAATGATGAATCTACGGTGGAGTGAAAGGCAGAGTGCCCGGGAGACCTCCGGTATTACCTACCGTATACCTCCTTCGTCCGCATCAAATTTCACATGGATTGGCCAGCATTAGAACTCCGGTACCCGAAGAAAATGAGAGGCCTGGGGCAGTAGATCCACGGACTCCGTATTTAAAAAAACTACCGCGCCCCACTCCATTATATAAACAATGTATTTTTAGGTCGCAAAGACTGTGTCATTCATCAACCATTGTGATTGTTTTAACTGTAGGAAAGAACACGTAGAAAACAGAAAGAACTTAACTGTGGAAAGAACACGTAGAAAAACACGAACACACATAAACATTTATGCCCGAGGCGGGATTCGAACCCGCGTCCCTTCGAGCCGAGGTAGCTTCGGCCCTTCAGCCTTAGAGAGCTCGGCTATCCAGGACGACAGACATTTTATATGTTTGGAATGAAATGAAATATTCCAGTTCCCAATTAAGACGGAGCCTGGGGCAAGTTACCCCCCCTCCCCCGGGTTCTGGATGACCCTGGGATTAGAACCCCGGTACCCAGAGGTGTGCGGTCCGACCACTATGCAACGGGTCGCCCCAGCCCGCATACTCACCGCGGTCACTACCTTTCTCCATCGCCTCCTTCACCCCTTCCTCCGTCTCCGCCACCACCGCCGCCTCCGTCGCCGCCGGCTCCTCGCTCTCAGGGAGTCGCCTGCTCTCCTCCGGCGCGCCCGCCGCCGCCGCCGCCGCCGGTCTTTTGAATAACAGGTCGCAATAAAAAGAAGAAGCGCGCTTGAAAAGAAGTCGTGGCATTCATCCGAGGAGGGACAAAGGGCAGATTAGGCCGGGCTTAGCCGCGCCCCGGGGCAACGGCCGCCTGTAAGCCGGCCAGATTAAAAAGCTACTGGCAGTGGCGAGGACGCGACGAGGACGTGGCGTAGGAGCGGTCGCCGAGGACACGCCAAACGCGCCTTTGGTGCTTGCGGGTGTGACGGCGGTCTTGAGGGTTTGGTTCTCGACGTTCGTCGGAACTGGCATTGGGAACACTGATTACCACGAACACATTTGATGGCCGAAACTGTTAAAGTTAGCTTTCGCTACATGCGGTAGTTTCTGTTCCTACTTGGAAAGCTGGGAAACTGAATCACCTTGGAGATTTTAATGGAAAGTTATATTCAAGGAAGAAATATTTCATGTCTGTTTGCTAGGTTGATTGATATACGCCCACTTCGACGCGCTCTTGCGAGACACTCACAAAGATTTTTTTTACTTTCCCAAACACAGTCACCAACTTTAAATAGTCATTTATGCATTGGTTAAATAAGTCTTGCATCATAATGTATGTTCACTTCAACAATACAATATAACGGTACGTCGTCTTCAAGGAATGAATACATAAATATTGCATCGTTTTTCACTCGCGATTTTCTCATTTGTATGCTTATTTTGCAGAGTGGAGTCAAAAATGTGTCTTCACTGGGTCAGGAATGCTGGCAAAGAGTTGGGCAAGTTGAGAAATTTTGCAGGCGCTTTCACACTTCGTCGTTAGTAGTCCTGTCGCGAGCTATGGAGAGTTGGGAGGTCATCACTTCTCGCTACGTGGAACATGGGACGCGTGACAGGAGTACTTACGCTGCACCGAGCCAATTATAAACATAGCGGAACTAATGCTTGGATAACTTTTTGCGGCGAAACTGCAAAAACAAGTATTTTAATTCCGCTAAATTGAGATTTAATTGTCTGATCTCAGTAAAAGTATACATGTTTAATGACATCATTTGGCAAAACTGGCTTTACCAATTTTAATAATATTTTTTTGGAAATGAAATATCGTGATTAATAGAATATGTGCAATAATTCACTGAATGAATCAGAAAAAGAATATATAATTTTACAGTAATTTTAATGTGAAATTAGACATATCATAAAATGACCCACGTTTACCCCACTCAATTTTAAGAATTAAGTACTCCATTCACTAAGTGACAAAAGTTCATGCCGAAATCACATGTTAAATTCTTGCTTGAAGGAAAACCATTTTTAAGCGACGTTTACGACACGTAGCCAGGAAAATTTTACAATATTTAATTAACTGATTGTATAAACGAAGAACTAAAATAACAGATCGTGGTATTTCTTTTGCATTTTTTATTATTTTTAAGACTTTTTTCAGATATATTAAACTATAAAATATAATTTTCAATACGTGAATAATTTCTCTTTCCGTGTTCGCATAACTCAGCACCGTAAGTTTCACTTCATATATTACTTCAAATGTTTATTTACTACCCTTATCATTTAATTTACATAATATCCCAGCACCCAAAAGAAGATATTTTAACTGAAATATCTTTACATTTTAGTACTGATCTCAACGTACTTAGTACAGTAATGCATTACACAAAATAGTAGGAAGAATTTCGAACTGCGTGTTTCATTTTTCGCGCTTGCCCAGCCCCGCGCTCTCTAGTCAGAAAGTCACTGGGAACATTCGACCGCCGGCTTTGGCTCCCGCGGCAATGGCCAGGGTTTTCATATCGATCGCGGCCACACACAGGGGGCTGCGGCTCTCCGCCTCCGGAATGGGACTATCGACCTTGCGCGAGGCAGTGTCAACTCAGATTCCTGCCTGAATTATGGCTCCGGCGCGAGGCATGGGCAGGGGACGTCGACAAGCGCCGCGCTCTTCGAAAATTCGTCCGTAAATTGGAAAACGTCCCCGGCGCCCGCGCCTGGATTAAGCACACGCACGCACATGGGGATAGGAGCGGCTGCAAGGGCGATTTGAGCGATGACTGTTTTGTTATTTTTCGCATCCTGATTACGCCAGCTTGCTTGTTATTGAGGGAGACGAATTATATTAATATTCTATTAGTAAATCATGTTAAAGGGAAAGGGAAAATAGAATGTTTGTTGTATTTGATATCACACTTAATGTCAATTCTTGAAACGAAACAAACGTGAATCAAGTCGTGAGCAAACCATTTTTACATATCTCGAAATGTTCCTCATATTTGGCGATATAAGTTAAAAAATTTGTTATATCTGAGCATGTACATTTAAGTCAATTGCATTAACACCACTACAATTAAAGTAATTTCGCAACTAATCAATCACTTTTGTATAACATTCATTTTTTAGGACCTGATATGATGTTTAATGCAGTATGAAATGTTGAGAAATAGATATTTAATGCACTGAAGTATTGAGAAATTGATTTGTCGTAGAAAGTTTCACTACATATATTACTTCAAATGTTTATTTACAACCCACATCATTTAATTTACATAATATCCCCCCAAGTATATCGTTATAAACGCATTTCACTGGCGAAGCAGATTCACAAGACATTAAATTCTGGCACGTGCACTTCGCACAAGTATCATGAGTACGAAATGTAGTCGCGGAGTCGGCAAACGAACTAACCTACTCTAATAAAGCGAGCGTTCCGCCGCGGCGCGAGCGAGTAGGGGTGAGGCGGAGCGGGGCGGTGAGGGGTGGAGAGGGGTGGAGAGGGGTGGGGCGGCGTGGCGTGCGAGCGGCGGCGCGCGTCCGGCAACGCGCCTCGCGCCAACGGCCGGCGGCGGAGGCGGCAGCTGACCGGATACGCGCCGCGCCCCACCGCCCCGCCCCGCCCTGCCCCGCCTCGCCCCGCTCCACGCGGCGTCGCAGGGGCCATCCGCCACTTCCCCTCACGCGCCACCCCCACACGCTCAAATCCACGCCGCCTCTCACTCTCGATTCCCTTTCCAATTCCCGCCTCCCTCTTCCCTTCTCACCCCTCTCCCATATCCGCCCCCTCTCCCATATCCGCCCCCCTCTCCCATATCCGCCCCCTCTCCCATATCCGCTCCCTCTCCCATTCCCCCCCGCTCCCATTCCCGACCCCTCTCCCATTCCCCTTATTCCCACCCCTCTCCTAACCTTCCCCCCTCCCATTCCCCCCTTATTTCCACCCCTCTCCTATGCCTCCCCCTCTCCCATTCCCGGTCTTCTCAACACCTTGGACGCCTCGCCTTCTCCCCAGTCCCGCCCGCGCCATTCTGCGCGGTGGCTGACGCGCGGCGGCGGAAGAAAGGCGGCGCGGGCGCTGTGGAATGCCCTGCCGCGGCGAACGCCCTTTGCCGCCGGTGACAAGCAGGCCGACTCCGGCCACCCGGGGCGGATCTTGCCGAGTAGGGCGGAATTGAACTCCTTCCGTCGAATTCTCTTCTCTACACCTGCCAATTAAGGGAAAGAAGATTATTTAGCACCGATTTTTGTCGACCGACCTTTTTCGACTATTTAGCACCGACCTTTCTCTGCTCTTCATTTTTCCAAAATATTTACTTATTTACTGTCATTTAATATCTTCCTTCTTTTTTCGTGGTAATTTCGAAGGCAAGTTGATGACACTTTATTATAAATTAGTTCACCGTTTACGAAATCGTATGATAAATGTTTTGGTATCTACGACAAAATAAATGTAATTACAGGCGGCAAAAGTTCACCTCCTCCGACCGTCCTTTTTCACTTGCGTTTGTAACCGCCTTTCTCATGAACGCGTGTCCTTTGACGCGCCACCATTCTCCACCACCTGCCTCCCGCGACGTCCCCTCTTCACACACACAACCGCACCTTCCCCGCTACCGTCGCCCTCCCTCGCCGCATTCTGGGCGCGCTCTGTTTGCTCAGACTAGCTTCGATCAGTGTCACGCCGCCAGCAGCCAGCGCCTGGGCGCGGGGGGGGGGAGGCAGGGGAGCGGACGGTTGGGGGCGGCTGACTGCCAAGCCAGGTGTGAATGCTCCCCGCGAGCTCGGCCGGCAACTAAGAGGCTTGGGGATAATTTAATGCATAACATGTAGCATAACTGCATTCCTAACACCTGCGTCAATTCTGGGGTCTACGTTCGCGGCTACTATTTTTTTCTGTCCGATTACAGTTATTTCTAGCCCTCCTCAAGGTGATTTCTGGACTCTATTTCAATTCCTAAGTGCATTAAATACTATTTTTATAGTCAACGAATGGAGATACTGTCGCCGAATTCTCCCTCCGTAATGGTTCTTATTATCTGAGTGCTAGCAATTTAATTTTCTGATAAAAACATCTGCTTGAATTAACCCCCAAATCGATCCCTTCCAGGAAGACGCAAGGTGGTTATTACAGTCGCACCCTAACTCGATGCGGAAGGTTGGTACCCGACCTTGCGAGTCCGTCGCGGTGGGGACACAAAACATCCCCGGAGTGGACGCGGGCATCGAAAGCGGGGGCGGAAGCGGGCGGCGCGGCGCGGCGCGGCGCGACGGGGCGTGCTATTTGCATGGCTTTGGCATTTTAAACAGCGCGGTGGCGGCTTTGAGCGCGGCTCGTGGCCGCTCGCGCGCGGCCGCCGGCGACAGCGATCGCGCGCGCGTACACGTGGCCCCCGCCCCGCCCCGCCCCGCCCCTCACCCGCCCGCCACCGCCCCGCCCCGCCCCCGCCCGCCACCGCCCGCCCCCGCCCGCCCCGCCCCGCCCGCCCCGCCCCGCCCGCACTCCGCCCCCGCCCCGCATTCCACGCCTCGCGCCCCGGCGGCGCCTAGTTCTCGCAGGTGGTCCTTGGAGGAGTCTGCCACGCATACGAATTGACGGGGGTGCTGTCGTCGGGGAATTGTTTCCACCCCCTCAAAGATTTTGGTTATTTCCTGCGGGAAAAGTAATAATTTACGCTTGTGGAAAATGAATCCGTGTTATGTGATTGATTCATGATTAACACACGCTGAAATGTTCAAATTATGAAATCCAAATGAAGCAAATTGGACAAGAAAACATTTCCGAAAGAATTATTTGAATTCATGCACACTGTGTTGCCGAAACAAAGACGTTTTACTAATCGTTTCCCTCATTCATCAGTTCGTCCATTGGTCGCTTCTCGAGTGGCTTCCTCCGAAAAAGAAAAAGAAATACCTTAAATTACTGTTAAAGTGTATCAGAATTTTCTACTGGCATTTTTATAAGTTCTGCTGACGGTTCTGTATGTCACACATTGGTCGGGTCAATTCACATTGCAAATACGTGATAGTAACACCCATCCACGTTTGCGCGTCTCATCTTTAAATGCGCTTTGAAGGTGATGAGAGGCTTCCAGTTTTACCCGTCTGAGTGATCCACATCCTGTTAAAGGAACACTTTTGGAATTCACGTATTAACAACACGGTATACGGTACAGGTTATGCGAGAGTATAGGTGCAAATAATGAACTAAACCATAAACCCGTATCCTGAAGAAAATAAGAAGCCGCAAAATTTCGTTCGTGACAGTTAAACCCGAGGTTTAACCGAGGTTGAGACCACAGGCGCTCGTGTTTACCAGACGTGTAAAACGCTTCGCGAACGTAAATGGGCCCACCGACTGGTAACTGTTGTGCTCTGTACGAACTACTCAAATAACGTTTTAAATGTGAGAAACTAAAGCGTTTTTTCTCCTTTTTTCTCTCATTAACATTTTGCTTCCGTTCCATTTGTCGTCTATACATTCTCTCTCCTTCCCTCTCTCTCTCTCTCTCTCTCCCTCCCTCTCTCTCTCTCTCTCTCTCTCTCTCTCTCTCTCTCTCTCTCCGCCAAACAGATTCTTTGACATTATTTGAATAATTAAGTGACCGATGTCGCTAATGTATTCCCGCCTGGTTTTGCCGTCCACACTCACTTAGAGCATGTGTTTCACGTAAATGATTAAAATTAGTCTCTGCAAAGTGAGTTTTTATGTGTTGCTCTCAAACTAAATGTTCGGTTCCTTTATGTGCCACTCTCAAACTAAATGTTCGGTTCACAGTCGTTCAATCTTCCAATTGTGCATTCACCTCTCTCCCTTGGCGCTGGGTCCCTTCAGTGTCCATTCATCTGTTACTGTTAGCACTGTCAACTCGGCTTTCATTACCCTAGCTGTCTACTATTTCCCTTGTCTGTTTTTCATCTTTCTCTTCTTGCGTTCATGTTTTGCTTCATTCCCTGGTGTCCTACTCGTCTCTTGTTAGATCCCCCACTAACGCTCCCCCTCGGTTGATCTCCCCCCGCGCTTTCATCCTGTCCTTCGCTACGTCCCTCCCGCTACTCCCCTCCTCCGTTGCGATCAGCAAACCCCTGCATAGCTATCCCCCTCAGTGACAGCCGCCTCCGCTGACCCCTTTTCTGCCGCTCGTACCACTCACGCGGTGCCTCCTCTCGCCCGCCTCGTGCAAGCGCAAGCGGGGCGTTCGCGAACGCCACGGGGGCGGGGAGGATGCATCTGTGGGGGAGGGAAGAGGGGGGCGGGGGCCGGGGGTGTCGAAGCCGGGGGGCCGAGGATGGAGGCGGGGAGGCGAGGGTGGGGCGGGGCGGGGCGGGCCGGGCCGGGGTGTGGAGGGCGGCAACGCCGCCGCCGTCGGTCAAGGACGCGGTCTTCGCGCCTCCGATGTTTTCTTCTTCGCCTCTTCCGCCACCGCGATCTTCCTCCACCTTATCTCTTTTTTTACTTGTTCCTCATTATCCTTTTATCCATACCTATCCGTAATTCTGGTAGAGAAAGCCTCAATTCCATATTTCGCGTAATTCCATTCGTTTATACGGCCCGGAGAGAACCGGGCAAGGGAGGATTTGAAGCAAAAAGAAAAAAATCCCCGGGATTTTAAGCCTTAATCCGGCCAAAGCTTTGCTATATGCGGGAGCCGCTCCCCGCATCCCCGCAACCCCGCAGCCCCCCCTCTGCGCTCGGAAATCCTAAGCCGATCCCCTCTAATCCTTCCCCCTCCTGCCACGGCCTCCCCACACATTTCACCCATCGGATTTCGTCTGGCACACTAATCCCCAGTTTCCCGTAATTCCCTTCGCTCAGCTTAATCCTGCTTTAGATCCGCGCTGCAGATTATATCGCCCGGTCAGAAAACATTGACCGTTACTGGCGGAGCCGACGACAGGCGCGCTGGACGCGCGCAGAACGGGTAGTACGGTCGCGTGCTGAAAGCCGGCGCCCCGTGAGCGCCGCCTACCCTTATTCCAGCCCGCGGCGGGAGTACAGGTACCCGGCCCCGCGTGCTGCGAGTACTTTAATACTTAATTATGCGCCAGCGTCGTCCCACCGCTTAAAAACGTGTGCTGGTTTAGAATTAGCACGCCGCCTTGATTTTCTTTTTCTCTTGAAACTACTAACAAAACATCGAAGAACACCGTTTAATACCTTCACTTAAGATCTAATGAGAAAACGTCAGCCGCTTATTGCTTTCTTACTTATAGAGCTGTGAACTAATTGTACTGTAAATACAAGCACACTTCCTGTAATAAGCGGGTAGTGATTGGTAAATCATGCTGTTAATAGCAGGGCACATGCATAATCCTGAACATTTACTTGAAACTGAATGATAGCTCTTAAACGAAGAGTCGACGGAAAGTCAATTTTAAAGCTCGCTTTCACTTACGAAACTGTTCGTTTTTGTTCCTCCATCACATTCGGGACGAACGCTGCTCTGATGGGACTATCTAATTATCATCGGCCGCCTAATATCGACTCGTAACAAGGGTCGTGTGGGGCATGTTTGATTGTCCAAAATCATCACAAAACGAGAAAGAACAGGCATTAGAGTGGGAATATTGAAACAGCGGGAAACAAATCCCGCCAACCAGCCAGCAGTACTAAATTCATTTTCACTTGAATACACACGAGGAACAATTTATTAACAGCTTTTCTAAGCTGGGAAATCCCATCAAATATCAGGACTTAAACTACTGAATTTCTCTCAAACGTGAAAGAAATAGTGGGGGTACCAAGTTTAAAGTGAATTAAGGACAACACCTGCATGATGAGTCATTTTTATTTAATGAAATGAAAACATTCATTTCTTCTCTCACTGCTGATTTTAAAACAAAACTGAACGTCTCCATGACTAAATTAACATCAACGAAATATTTGTAGGGATTTAAGTTTTGAAGATATTTAGGTAACATCCACGACCGGATTCTTATAATTCATGTTCCCACTGGTCTGAACACCCTAACACACTAGCAGTATGGGGCTTGTAGAATCTTGGCCCCGAGTGGGGCGTGCAAGGAGCAGATCAGTGGCTGGCAGCCTCGGCGGCCGCTCGGCTGGCTAGTGCGCGCGCCTCTTTTTGCGGCAGCTCCTTTTAACAGGAGCGGCTCAACTGCCGCGAAACGACGCCCCGCGCCCGCTCCGGAGGCCAGGAGCGCGGACGGGAGGACCGGATTCCATCTCCATCCAAATATCTTTGTCGCCAAAGGTTCTGCGGGATGAGATTGACGTAACGCGTATGCCCTACGTATTCGGTCTCCTGCGATGTTTACATCCTCTTGGACTCTCTGAATCCTCTCTCACTTTTTCTCTTTCTTTAACGTTCCAATAACTCTTCCCCCCTCTTCCTTCCTCTTCCGTTCTTCCTCTCCTTCGTACACACTCACTCACACGCACGCGCGCGCGCGCGCACACACACACACACACACATATTCAATAGTTCATGCTGCAAGTTTTAGGTTTTGAGGTCGATTTGAGGCGAAAAATCTAAAATAAAAAAAAAACTTTAAGGACTCTGTTCAAAGGCGCCGTGATTTAGCAAACGTTTTGTAGAAAATTATTTGTTTCAACAAATTGTTTTTAACCTCATTCCCTGACTGAATGAGACACGTTTCTAACATGTAATTTAAGCTCTAGATATTTATGAGATGTAGAAAGTACATCGCATTGATAGTGAATACTTTAAGAATACTAACCAGAAGACTTTGATACTACCAATCTTAAGGTTAATTTCGTCATGTTAATTTTTAGAACATCCTTGCAAACTGAATGTCATTTTGAATAACGCAGTCGTCTAAATTGGCTACTGGAATGAATAATATCCCTGAGCTAATTACGGGTTAGGAAGTTTATGACATTACGCATTATTGTCAACAAATTCTACTACACAAAGTTTCACAACACTAATCTAGTTTTCCAACCTAAGTACCAAGCAGTTTTCCTATGAGAAAAATAATTGCGGGGAAAAAGAAAGAAAATTCCGACAAATCCCAACAGCAACATTCTTCCATTAGCAAATATTATCAAACCACATAACAGGACTTGAAATATTTTTTTTAACTCGCGTCAATCAATCTCTGGCGGGCGGGCAAGGGGGGGCCAGCGGGCGGGCAAGCGGGCTGGCAAGCGGGCTGGCAAGCGGGCGGGCAAGCGGGCGGGCAAGCGGGCGGGCAAGCGGGCGGGCAAGCGGGCGGGCAAGCGGGCGGGCAAGCGGGCGGGCAAGCGGGCGGGCAAGCGGGCGGGCAAGCGGGCGGGCAAGCGGGCGGGCAAGCGGGCGGGCAAGCGGGCGGGCAAGCGGGCGGGCAAGCGGGCGGGCGAGCGGGCGGGCGAGCGGGCGGGCGAGCGGGCGGGCGAGCGAACGGACGAGCGGTGGGGCGAGCGAGCGCGCGAAGTGAGCGCCTTGGCCTCGTATCAAGGGGGCCGCGCTGTAGACGAAGAGCGAGCTGTGCGGGGTAATCGGCGTCGACGCCGGCGTCAGACGCATGCGCGGCCGTGGACGGCGCACGCCGCAATTAATATTTCACCTGAACGAGCCATCTGTTGCGCGGCGGCGGCGGAGGGCAGGCGGCAAGGAGGAGAGAGAGCGACGACCGAGGCGGCGGACACAGAAGAGAAGAGAGGCAACGGCGTGGTTGCATTCGAGAGGAGAGGTAGAAGTACTTTCTGTAGGTCGTACAGAGATTTTGATGGAGTTTGTTGACAAGTAGGAAGTCAAAAATAAAATACGCTTTTTTTGCAAATAAATAGAGTTCATTATTACTGCATTACTTAAGAGTTCTCTAGTGACACTGTACTACATTTTCAGTCATAAAATATATTTCTCTGCAATTTTTCTGAATCAGTAACTTTCATTAAGAACAATTTAAATGAAAGAGAAAACATTCACGCATTATGTCACTCGTATAATTGCGCTACTTGTACTAATTCACCACATTGTTTCGCAGCAGAAATAAAGAAAAAAATTATTTCCAGATTCCGAAAGACATTTAAATACAAAAAGGCTTTAAATGTTATCTCGATATTTAAATTTAAATTTAATGGCGTTTACAAAGACGAAAGTATAGGAGAGTTAGGCGATGTAGTTGCCGCACTACCCCTAAGAAAATAATGATAGGAATAGTTGAACCGCTGGAGGAAAGCAGTTTCCAATAGAAAATAACATTACAGCAAAAATGACAAAAGGTGGAAATGCTAGTAGAAATATTCCGTGTAAATTATGTTAATGGTAATGGAGACGGAAATGGTAAATGATGATAGAAGAGGTAATGATTAATGTAGGGCAAACGCCAGGTGGAGGAGACGGCTCCCGAATCGAGCAGAAGCGGGGCAAAGCGCAGTGCCGCGGCGGGGGCTTCTGTGTGGGGGTTGCGCAGGTCGCGGGGCGTTCGTGACCCGTGAGGAGGCCGTGCCCGGCGCCGGCGCTCCAAGGCTCCTTGCCTCCCCCTCTCCGCCCCCTTCGCGTGCGCGGGGGCGGGGCCGCGCGCCGCAAGGGCTGACAGGCGCTGAAGGGCGGCACTGACCAGGGCGAAGCGGAAAACGGTGCGCGCCGCCGGGGAAGGCGTGCTATTTCTGCGAGAACACTGGGCCCCCTTGATTTGGGATATGAAATACTAATTACGTTGTGAAAGAAGCCACCCGCATGGAAACCACAAATTTCAGGATGAATGAGCACATTAAAGGGATGCGCACGCATTGTTTGAAGCATGCATCAATGGATTGAAAGGCGCACATCTTGGATACCAAATTACACCGAAGAGCAGGTTTTTATGCTTTAAAAAATCATGTAATCTGCTTCAATAATTAGTATCTCATTGAATAGACATTAAGAATCAAGTCTGGGCACATTTCTCTTGGATCTTTACACTCCACCTTTTAATAAGACTGGTTTGAGACATTTGTTTCAGCAAACATTTCTAAACTGAATAATCCATAAATTTTTAGTGTATATTCTGGAAAACTGATTCCTGATATATCCCTTTAAGGAAGAATTACTTCAAAATTTCTTTCGCCTATATCATTGATAAAATCTAAGTAAAGTGTCACGACCAAAAATATTGGTTTTTATCGTTGAGGCAACTGTTTCAGTGAAACGTTTAAGACTGCAAAGAATTTTAATATTGAAGAACCTGCTGAAGAATTTTAATTAAACAATGCTGTGTTCGAAAAAGGTAATTTTTTCTTATATAGAATTGAAATATACAGAAGGAAATTATCAAATCTATATTACTAATTTCCAATGCGCTCAGAAATTGAAAGATAACTACGCAACCTCCGGACATGTTAGATATGTCTATGGATTCGTTATATTTTTAGAAACTCGGGAAAATCCAAACAAATAAATAGTTTCGGTATTGAACAAAAAATGCAAATATTTGATGGTGTTATTCAACCTATTCTGATACTGCGGATACCGACAGAATTATCATACTCGGTGCGCCACATCTTACTCCAAGGAAGAGGCCACCCTCCTTTAACTATTTACCTATGTGTCTGTGGATTGGTGAGCTCTCCCAACCACTACATGTCCCTTTACAATCCACACAAAATGCTACCAAACACAACAAACGGCACCGGGAACGATAGCTCAGTGCATCAACTGATGTCACTGCAGCGCCTAAGAGCGGCAGGTCCTAGGTTCGAGTCCTGACGGCGGCAGGATTTTCGACACTAGCTCTTAGGCTAGGTCGCATTCTGTTGCTATCTGGAGGAGAATTCTAGCGGCCAGCTGCTATGATCGGTAGTTTTCCGAGGTTTCTCCGATCAACACCAGGCGAATGCCGGGACAGTACCGTACCAAACGGGCCACGGACTGCGCGCGATATTTCCTTCCACTTCCTTGTCCCATCCTCTCCCCTTACACACACACTTACACTAACATGCACTACACTACCACATATCCCGGGAGACCGGTCAAGAGCTTAGAGCTTGAACCGGCTTGGGCGGTGCCCTACTGGTGGGAGAGTCCTGGTTAGGGGGGAAACCCCACTAGCCGACGGTAGCCGACTCGGCGCCGGATCGCGCCATCCAGTGGGGGAAGATCACCGCCATCTCCCGAGAAAAAAACATGTACTACACTTACAGGACTAATGACCAAAGCAGTTGACGCGCCCGGAAACACGAAAAAATCAATCAATAAAAAAAAAAACACCACCACCTCCACCCTAACCATCTCTACCTCCACCACCTCAAATCCTCCTCTACCACCTCCACCTCTCTCCTCAATCACATCCACTTCCACCACCTCCACATCCAGCGCCAGCACCATTGCCATCATGGACGCAACCGCCACCGCAGTCGCCTGGCTGCGCCGTGCTGCCTCCTGACAGGTCGCGGCGGTCGCCGACTGGGCCCCGCCCACGGCGCAGGTGCGCCCGCCACCATCCACGCAACTCTCATTATGCATTCATTACACGATTCCACGCGTTTTATTTGGGCTCCTCGCCATTACGGAATGCGAAGAAGCCAGCGCGAGGAGAACTCGGAAAAAGGAGCTCATTGCCGGCGTTTTAGGCGCACAATAACTCCAAACTGTTCGGGAGGTGCTTCTACGCTGCACGACTTGAATGGACCGAAATTGGTTGTTCAGTTGCTTTAATGTTACTTGTGTTAGAAGGAAAATTCAGAAAAATTACGCAGATATTTCTAGGATTCTAGGTATATAATGGAATCAAATAGTATTTTTACGATGAGATGTTACAACAGTGTACATGCAGAACAAACCAAAAATGGTAAATTTTGTAATGAGGGAAGTTCACAGGTAAAATGGCAATAACGTTCATTATCATTTCCCAAGTTAAATTAATTTTTCTGTTCAGTATATTTCATGAGCGAGCCTTATTTTACTTTCCTCACTATTTCTTCATTAATTACTGTATTCTTATCATTCATTTAGTTTTATTTTTCATAGTTACGCTTTATCCACAGTTTGTGGTTGTTAAGAACGTTTATCAAACACAAAAATTATTGTGTGTAAGTAAGAAATAATTAAAAACGTAGACCACAGATTCATCCAAAATATACCCCAAAAATTGGCCACCGTAAATCCATATTCAACATCAACACGAACCCATGCGGGCGAGCGTCGCACAACGAAGTGACGGGTCCGCGTGAGCCACAAACACACACACACACACACACACACACACACACACACACACCTTCGGGGGCGGCGTGGGCGATGGGGGCGGCGGAGCGTCGCGTGCCGCCGCCGCCGCGTATCGATCGCACGCCCTCCTGGCGCGCGAGTGCGAACGCACGCCGCCGCCGCCACCGCCGCCGGGGCGGAAGCAGCGGCTCGGCGGAAGACCCGCGCCCGCGGGCGCGCGCCGCAGCACCCGCCGCGCCACCCGCCGTCACGCGACGCCGCCGCCGCCGCCGCCGCCGCCATTGCCACTGCCACCATTGCCGCCACCGCCGCCTCCGCTGCCACCGCCGCCACCGCCACCGCCGCCACCGCCGCCACCGCCGCCACCGCCGCCACCGCCGCCACCGCCGCCACCGCCGCCACCGCCGCCGCCGCCGCCGCCGCCGCCGCCACCGCCGCCACCACCGCCGCCACCACCGACGCCGCCGCCGCCGCCGCCACCATTGCCACTGCCACCATTGCCACCGCCGCCGCCGCCACCGTCTCTGCCGCCGCCCCCGCCATTGCCACTGCCACCATTGCCCACTGCCCCCCCCCCCCCCCGCCCGCCGCCGCCACTGCTGCCGTCGCTGCCTCTGCCGCCTCATCGCCACTGCCGCCGCCGCCGACTCTACCGCCGCCACTACCACCGCCACTGCCCACTTCGCCGCCGCCGCCGCCGCCTCTGCCGCCGTCGCCACTGCTGCCGCCATCGCCACGCCACTGCCACTGTCGCAGCCACTGCCGCCGCCGCCCCAACCGCCACCACTGCCGCCGCACTGGGTCGTGCCCCTGCCCACACGCCCTCCCCCTCCCTCCACCCTGGATGCTCCGCGCACTCAGCACATGTAAGACATAACACATGATTAGTATTCTGTTAAAAGTAACAATTAATTTGGTGGGGAAAAGGCAATGTGCTGTACTATACGGTTTTTTCTTCCTGGAGAATGTTCCTGCTTCAGGGAATATCGATTTCGACTATCTACGCCGGGTGCCCTCTATGATCCTAATGGGGACATGTATTAACCTTTATATTAGACTCACACTTGCGGGCTCCTTGGTCTGTGGTATATTAGACTCACAAGGCGACAACACACAAACATGAAAGGCAAGGGACAAGCAAGGCAAGGGACATGAAAGGCAAGGGACAGCATGGTTGTCCATGCCCACGGCGGAACTCTAACCCGCGACCCTTCAGACCGAGGAGCGGAGTCGGCACATGCTCTGTAGCTACCTCGCCCATCCAGGTCACCAGTGTCATAAATACCAATAGGAAGCAAACCTGTGTAATTATTCTCTCAACTGGCATCATTTACATTGATTTACATCATATGTTCTCACAATGACCGACTAGTCACATGTAACCCAAAATATCCTCCATTTTTTATTTCTAGAGTGTGAGGTTGAAAGAGAAGAGAAAGTAAAAAATGAACAAAAGATCAGTACGCCAGTTTATGAGAGATAAAGGTTGTGTTTTTCTTTCAGTCTAACAAGTATAAGTACGCTCTGAATAATTCCAGAGATTTACGTTTTTAGAACTATACTTGCTAGAACAAATTAAATTATTGTTTTTTAATCAACTGGTGAACGTAGGTCTCCTGTTGAACATTTTTTTGGCATTCTCTTTCGACCCAACGCTGCGACCCATGACTGTAACGTCATTGACCACAATCAGCATTACGAAGATTGTCCCAAGGTTTATTACTATTGTTGCATATTTTCATTTTATGTGTTCACCATTGCTATCGTACACCACCAGCTCTACCATTTCTGACATAATGAACCTCATGACCAACACCATTTCCATCTTTTCTACTACACTAACCAAACCAAAAATATCAACAACAAAGACCAAGCAAACCTACGGAGATTTACGGCCATTCGCAATCGCAGATACATTTACATTATTATTATTATTCTCATTATCCCCACGGCAGGGTTCATCACATGGGCCAACATCAACACGACAGCGGCGACACAAGCCATGCCACCTATCCGCCCCCACCACTTCAAACACGCCACCGAGGGAGCCAAGCCCCCCCCCCCCGCGGTGGTCTCCACGTCGATAACAAAGAGGTCGATGATAAATTCTCGATACTCGGCCGCTTTTCGTGTATTTTTTTAAATGAAAAAGAGCAAATACGCATATATACTTGAACACACATTACGCAATTTGACAAATGGAAGTTCCAAATCGCAAACAAAATATTGAAGTTACATCCATTCGAAGGAAATATAAGAGAAACGATCACTATCGTAATGGACATTTTAATTAAAGCATAGCTGATAAATAAATTTAATAAGGTGTTAAATACCAGATAAAACATTACTCCCTCACATGTTGTAAATGAATGACAATCCTTTCTGCCTAATAATTATACACTTCCGATATTTTTATTTATTAATTACCACTCCCAATCCATCTATTTATGAAATCGCTTTTCAGGTCGTTTACATGTAATTCTGATCGGAATTAAAATAATTTAATTTTTCTATTCTCATCTCTATCTAAAAAACGATTTAAAGTATCTACAGTTTAAAATAAATTTTTAAATATCTACAGTTTAGAAATGCAATAATATGAACATTTCGTCTGAAGATTTTCAATAACTGTTTTCAAAAAATGAGTGCTGTACATTTTATAGGCTGAGAGACCTTTGCTTTTGAGTTGGGCGACAGACGCTGAAGCCCGACAAAAAGTGGCGGGGCGTCGCTTTAAGCGCATCTAATGCAGAGGGAATTGTGTGGCGGCGCCGCAGACGCTCCAGAGGAAGCGAAGCGCCATCCCGGCGCACGGCCAGCCGGCGGCGGCAGCGGCGATGACGGTGCTCGAACCGGGGCCATCGGGGCGAGAGCGCGCGCGCGCGGGGACGGGGTGCGGGGTGCGGGGCGGGGAGCGGGCGACGGGCAGCGCAGCGGCGACCCGAGGCGCGCGCGGCGGGACGCGCTGACGAGCGGGAGCCGTAGCTTTGAGACCGATAGTAACGCGCGCGCTGCTGTATGCAGGCAGTTTCATCAATCATGAAGAGATAATCTGCTTTATGCCCCCAAATCCGCTTCAATCCGGGCGGCGTGCGCTGCGCCAGCTCGCCGAGCGCAGAAAAACCGGCTCGCAGGCGGGGACGACGACGGGGGGCGCGGGGCAGGGGATGGGGATGGGGGCGGGGACGCAGGCAGAGCGCGGCGGCGGCGGCGGCGGCGGACAGTGGCGCGGGCGGAAAGGGGAGCGGGCGGCAAGCGTCCCTCCCCGCCCCCGCACTCCCCCACACTCCGGCCGAGCGGCGAACGCCACCCTAGCTACAGTGGTCGTCAATACGAGTGGTCCTCTGACGCAACCTGGCGGCCCGCCCCGCCCCCTCCGCCGAGCCCTCCCGCATCGAGCGGCTCTGTGGGTTTTTGAATCGTTATGTCGAAACGCGTTTATTATGTTTCTGGGCCGTGAAGGGCATCATTTTTGTCACTGTTCCCATATTTTGCTTATAAAACTAAGGAATGACTGACGTGTTGAAATAGATACGCACTTTTCCTGTTACACAAACTTTCGACCAGGGAAACAATAGAAAACTACAGAGCCATTCAAAAAAATGTAAATCTCTCATCTCCTACATAAATTATTTCACGAGAACAATGTATTGTGTAACTACTTTCACATTCAAAACTCGCATATGTTTTGAACCAGTGTTATGTTATGTTATCAATATCCAGGATGTTAGAGGATTGGTTTCACTGTTGCTATAAAATATAATAATACCTCTTGTAAATTAAAGGAATAGATGCAAATGCTCGGTTAATTAAATATTTATCTAATCAATAATGCACTACATTACACAGCTTAATATTTAATAGATCCGGTAAATTTCGGTTTCTTAAAATCTCGAATCATGATATTCGTATTTTCGAAAATCTGTTAAGACCAGATTTTCGTTAAATCCTGCAATTCCGATTTCCATACATTCAAAACCCCGGATTTGCGCAATTCCATGCAAATCTGATTTGCGTATATCCGTGAAATAAGGATTTCCTAAAAGTTGTCACAGTTCACTATAAATCAAACCTACTAGCAAAATCCATTTGTTTTCGTTTTCATACCAAAAATACTATTATAATATTTCCAATATAAAATGTCCTAATCATTGCATTTTTATTTCTTGCGGTAATATAAAAATGTTAAAATCGAAAGATTTTTATAAGTTTGATTCTATTTCCTCCTATTAGTTTTGAATAATTCTACATGTACTTTTTTCATTGTTGTTTCTCGAAATAGTTGTCACTATTTTTCAGCAGCGTTTTATTACTTGCTATAGGAGCATCGACGTAGATGAAATTCTGACATCTTTTTAATCTAAAAACCACGGAAAATGAAATGACTTCGCATAAATTAATGTATTATTATGAGTGATTATCTCTGTAGCAAATACAGACGTTCTGTGAATAAGTTGAAATAACTGTAAAAAGTAAAGGAGAATATAGCACGAAAAAATTGAAACAAGATGGGGAACAGAGCTCGAATTGGAGGACAAGAGGTCAATAGACAAGTTTTAAAACATGAATATAAAAATGAATATATACGGTAATACAAGTATCAGTCTATTTTCCGAAGAACTGGCGAGAGAAACTGGCTGAAATACGCATTTTAGCACATGGAAGACAAGCACAGAGGCAATGTGTCGAAAATACGAAAGCGAGAGGTGCGAAAGCGTGCTTACCACAAATTACCGAGAAAATATAAATTAATAAATTAGTTCTAAGCAAGCACGAGAACAATCCGAAACGTGTTGTCAGACAATAGCTCTAACGTCAGCGTATGAAACACGAGAACAGGAGGAGCTCTAACACAAAAACGAAAAATTCAAGATAAAAGACAAGAGACATGCCAATAAAAAGGAATAAAATAATTCTAAACAAATACCAAAACAATCCGAATACAAACTGGCGTGAGGAAGCATGTGGGCGCGTGAAAGGCCAACGCAGCGCGTACTCGGCGAAACGCGACAGGGTGAAGCTGAAAGAAAGAGAGAGCGCGAGCTCAGTTGGGTGGGCGTGGCGAGGTGGGACGGGGCGGGGCGGGGCGGGGCGGGGCGGGGCGAGGCGAGGCGAGGCGGGGGCCGGGGCGGGGCGGGGCGAGGCGGGACGGGGCGGGGTGGAGCGGGGCGGGGTGAAGCGGGGCGGGGTGGAGCGGGGCGGGGCGGGGCGAGCGCGGACGTGTGCGGGAGGGTCAAAGGGTCTCCGCGCGCCAGGCAACACTTTTTGCCGCCCGCGGCCGCCCTGCATCGTCCCACGCCACGCCGCGCGGGCTACTCCAGCCTGCTCCATTCTCTTTAACAGATACTTCGTCAGGCGGTCGTCAGCGGTGATTCGCTTAAATCACTTCACACGACGCCGCTGTGCGCGCGCGTGCACGGCCCACGCGTGCCCGCGCGCGGCGTGACGCACCTGCCGTCGACGCGCCTCCGTATGTCACCCATTGCCCCGCAGCAAACCGTGTTGTTTTTGGTCATCAATTTGGAAAGGCGCGCAAGTTCAGTGGAAAAACACATTCTCTCTCTCTCTCTCTCTCTCTCTCTCTCTCTCTCTCTCTCTCTCTCTCTCTCTCTCTCTCTCTCTATCTATCTATCTATCTATCTATCTATCTATCTATCTCTCTTTCTCTCTTTCTCTCTCTCTCTCAGTGCAGCAAAGGGGTCTAGTAATTTAAAAATAATGTTCAGTTGCAAATTGTGGTGTCTTCCATATTTCTTAGATAATATCTTGCAGATTGAATAATGCTGAAAAATGCGAAATATTGGTGTACAATTTTATATTTCTTTCGTCTCTGTTTACTGCCACTTATAACTTATATTGATTCAGTGGTCTTCTAGTCGGTTTTGTGACTCCCAGACACCAGAAAACTGATGATGATCGCTAAACCATCGAAAGCTGCTATTATTGAAATAAATACTATTGTTGACAATGACAACACCTTCAATCATTTCAGTTCACTAATAACTTAAACAAACGTAATCATTTGCGTTGCACGTTGTTTGATATTCTCATGATGGGAACAGTAATATTTCTGATCATCTTACGGAATCTATTTGTGTGTTCCCCATCTACTTTTCTGCGCGAATAATATAGGAAACATGGTATTTTCTTTATCACATTTATTGGGGAGAGAAGACCACGTGAAATGAAACCACTGTCACATTCAAAGACAGGTGAAAAAAGCAAATCTGGAATAAGAATGTATGCGAGTGTATTTCAGCACGCAACACACAAAGCCGTTTCTACCGAACAGAGTTCTCATCCTGGGAGAGCGAACGCTTTGAAGAGGAACCCGAAGCGGAGAAGCGGGCGTAATCTCAAATCCGACGATTTCTGCCGAAGAGACGAGGGCCTGCCGATAAAGCTGCCGAGATAAGCCGTGGGACAGACAGGCATTGAGGCCCACGCCACGTGGGGCGTCCTCTGCTCCGCAGGAGAAGGGAATAAGGAATTCTGAAGACAAAGCGGGAGGTGCCGCTCGCTGTAAAGGGCATGTAAAAAGCATTGAAAAAGTAGATCTGCTTCTTATCGTCCTTAATACTCAAAGTTTCGAGTTCCGCTCCGAAAAACACTCTTCGCGCATATTTACAAAACTACTCTTAAATACATGATATCGAAATTGAATCAGTTTTCTACAAATCCAGGCAAATAAAATAAATACGTAAACACATTTTTACTATAGAATTTCATATGCAAATTCCATTATGAATTCCTGAACATTTCTCAAGTTTCTTTTTTCTCAATTTTCTCAAATTTGTATAAAAAGTTCGTCAAATCAACGACATCGGTTGCATCACTTTACTTTGCGTAATTCACAGTTCAATGAACATATTATATTCCAAATCTCAACGTACAAAACTTCCTAAAGTCAATTTGGTAGGTAAGGTGGCTTTAGATAAAATTGTGTAATAATTCATAATTTAAATCAAGATTATCAAAAAGATATGAAGCACTTCTTCTTACGAATAAATTTTGGACTGCATGCTGTGCTCTGACCACAGCAAATGGACAATTTCGAACAATAAAATAATTTAAACGTATTTTAATATAAGGTAAACTGCAAAGGTGAATTCCCTGTTATACCCCACGCAAATTGCACCCCAAATAAGCTCCCACAAATCGCTCTTCCTAAAATCTCCTGTGAAAATGGATCGGAAATGAATATTCCGTACAGCGTAAATCTCTCGCCATGTCGAACTCATCTTAAAATTCCATTCCGCTCGTCTTGTCGGATTGCTTTAGTATCCCTTAAGGTTCGTCTAATTACATTGCAACATAGGTCTGAGAAACTCCATTTTTCCCGGACCGAAATAATAATCCGTCGGGAAAACTTTCCAATTTTGTGCGGCAAATTTCGCGTCTGAGAATTTTTCGCTGTGTAATCCCCGTGATTTCTTTTCTGGGACTTCCTTCCGCATGTCGTCGTAATTAAATTATGTGAAAGAGTTGCAAGAAAGGCGCCCAAAAATATCGAGGCGGTGGTTGCGATTGAGTTGCGCAGATTGCGAGTGGTTAGACGTTGGCTTACTTGTAATTACGGAGACGCTTGTGGGCGGGGGACATGGCCGGAATGAGGGAGCTTGCAAAGAGGGGAAGGCAGAAGGCACGAGTGAGGGTGCACTGGCCGAAAGAAGTGGCGACAGGAACTTTATGCATGCGGACAGTTACGGGAAGGCTCTGCTCATTCATTTCAAAATCAAATGTAATATTACGTAGACGTCAAGTTCTTGTGCATATTTAATGCTATATTAATAAAAATAATTATTTCAAAAAATAATGACAATAATAATTTTGCACAATGTATTGTAGAGGCACTGACAGTCCCTGGAAAGGTGGTTGCAGCCTGGAGGAGATTTTATACTCAACCGACTCATAACATCTTTAGACGTGAATTAGAGAAAATAGTAATAATAATAATAATAATAATAATAATAATAATAATAATAATAATAAACCAAGTTTTCGAATTTAAATTCTTCCTAGTAATGATCTAATTGAAATGATTGAAGGCGTTGTCATTGTCAACAATAGTAACTATTGTTGTCAACAATAGCAACTACTATTGTTGACAATGACAACGCCTTCAATAATTTCAATTATGTAAATGCCAACTACAACTCACCACTGAATCAATATAGTAATGATCTAGCTTGTTGCCCCGGACACAGAAGCCCACACTCATGTTGGGGCAATATAGTGCACCGGAAATTTGAAAAGAAATCGTTATAGCAATAGAGCTGTAGTGTTCAATTTAGCAATATACTGACGTCTGATTTGAGAATGTGGAAATTAATCCAGTTCGGTTTGGCAAGACGCCGTCATTCCTAATTCCTTCCGGCACACGGTACCAAGAATTCTTATAGGTTCTTGCGGCGTTCGCTTGCAGCTGCTGCTCTCGAATTCTTGTTCAAGCCCGGTGCGCAGCAAACGCCCGATTCCCAGGAGCTCCCCAATAGGCGCGCATGCGGAGGAACTCGTTGAAGGAATAGGACGTGATGGAGCACAATGCAGCGCCGCGAAGCGGGCGGGTGGACGGCGGAAGGGAGTGCAGCGTTCCACGCGAGTTGCATTCTCCACCTCACGCTGCCCCGTCACGGCCCTCCCTCCCCGCACACCCCACTCCCCACGCCCGTCGCCCCGCGCCCCGCCCCTTACGCCCCAAGCCCTGCGCCTCACGCCCCGCCCAACTCCCTGCCCAAAGCTCCGCCCCGCCCCGCCCCACTCTTTGCTGCCCGCTTATTGCATCACAACGCGCTATTAAGTCCCTGAAAGCCCTACGCCCTGCAAGCTTTGCAACGTTTTGCTGGACTACCTCGCATTTAATCACCTCTTCTCACCTCGGACCTCACTGCACTCCGCCGCTACCTCGCGTTGCCTCACTCTGATTCACTCAAACGTGCGTGCTCGGCGGCACCCCGCTAAATCGCGCCCGCACATCTCACGCTATCTTACTACCTGCGATCCCGCCTCTTCACGATATGTCACACGCCCCTCCTCGACCCCCCAGCTTCTCCAATCCCCCTCACCCCCCTTCCTTCGCTTGAAATCCCGCCCCCACCTCACATCCTCCCACCCGGCTGGGAGCCCAACGGCCGCCGTCACGGGCGGCAGCGAAGCTCCTGACAGCGGTGGCAGGGGAGGAGCGGCCAAGTGCCGTAAAATATTATTGATAACCCGCCGAGTCCTTGGGCGTGTGCGGAGATGCGGGTAGCCGAACCCGAAACAAAGCCGGCGCGCCGCCGCCCCCGGATCGTATTTTCTTTGTTAATGAAGGCGCGGACGCGGCAGCGGGCGAGGGAGGCCGCAGGGGGGGGGGAGAGGGGGAGGCCCCGAGGGGAGGGTGCAGCTGGATTAGCGGCTTAGGCAAAGAGCGCTCGTGGATGTGCGGGCACCGTGACGGGGACCGCGTATTGGTGGTGCTGGTGGTGGTAGAGGATGCTGTGACGGAGGATGCGGTAGAGGATGCTGTAACCGTCGAGGTAGTCTCGAACGTTGAGATGCAGCAAGTGAAGTTGTAATGGTATTGCCACGCGGTCTCAGCATTGGCATCACTATTGGCAATGATACATCAACGACCGTTGTGATAAAAGAGAGGAGGTGGCGTGACTAGAGTAGGTGATTACAGTGGTAAGCAGTACGGACAATATCGATATGACTCTAAAAATGAATTAAATTTAACAACAACAAATTTAGTTAATCTTATTATCTTATTAATTAATTATTAATAAACGTTAAATTAATCTTGGTGAACTGAAGATTTAGTGGCGCGGGAGAGGAGGGCGACCTTAAAGAAGTGCTGGCATGGGTAACGCCGGCGATAATGCGTGTGGCAGCACTGGTAGTGCGTGCAGGGGGTGTGGCAGGGTTCGGCGGCGGCGAGGGTGGCGTTGGGCGCAGCGGTGGCAGCCACGTGCTCGCGAGCCGTGACGACGTGTAGGGGGGGCCGGCGCTGCTGCCACGTCCGGTGCGCCCCCCCCCTGTCCCGACCTCCCGGGCCCCGCCCCTCGCAACCTGCGCCCCGCGGCCACCTGGCTCCCTGCTGCCGCCACCGACACAGGCGGCGGCGGCAGCGGCAGAAACAGTAGCAGCGGCGGCTCCCGCCTCCACGCGCGCCGAACAGCCCGCTCGCCGGTTCGGTGGCACGCTGCGCTGCGCTGCACAGCCGCACGCGAGCCGCGTATTACGCGCTGCACGACGCGACGTTCCGCTGCGACATCCCCGGCCGCGACGGCGCTGGCGGGTGGGGTGGAGGAGGCGTTGATGGCGGCGAGCGGTGAGCGGGGGTGGAGACGGTGCGGTGGCACTAGAGGCGGCTGTGACGTCAGCAATGGTAGCGATGACGGGGCGAGGAACGGGCAATCGCGGCGATGACTAGCGCTGGGGGTGAGGGCGGAGGCGGTGAAGGCGGAGGGGGGGGGGGGCGCGGGACAGCGCGGCCGGCCGTTGTGCGAGGGAATCGAAGCGTTCGCAGTTTAACGGGCGCTACATGTTTGAATGCCATCGAATAACAATGAAACACTGTAGTATTCATCATATCGAACTTGAAAGAGCAAGCCGATCTTGGGCTTGTCAGAACGTGCTGTTGCGCTTTGATGAACACAGATTTTTATCATACAGGTGTGATTCTCATAGAAGAAGTCACTGCACTAACCACTACATTTTTTCATGAATTTATACTTTATGATCTCCCTAAAGACAAATACACTAAAAAAACCTTTCGTCATCCTTGCGGAAGGAATCCCTTAAATGTCATCTTTATTTAGCACCATTGATACCGGCAATACTATTCTTCATGTTTTTCCTTCAGATTGAAGTCGATATATACTTCATAATTATTAAATGTTCTGTATTGGTTGAAGTGATTGCTTTTTAATTTATTACTCATATATAGATTTATTTACTTGTGTTACAAAATTCAGCCATGCTCCGAAAGAACGTATTTCAATGACGTTTTAGTCTACTCAGAGGAAAGAATCTTGGTTACATGATGTCCCGAGGTAGTCGTATGTCATTACAGTCGCCAGTTTCCGCACATATGTTAAACCATACATTATTCCTAACCAAGTACTGAACTATCGTTCATTTCCACTACATACATTTCTTTAAAGCTCTGTTCCCGAAAGGCATTCATAGTTCTGAGAAATTTTTCATAGTAAGATGTAAGAAGTTCACATCATAAGATGTTAGATACGTAGATAATTTATTTAATTTGCTTTGGGTATTAAACCTGGTGGCAAATTCTTCACACTTATTTCACATCTAATACCATAATTTAATACAACAATGAACACTAAAATACATACAATTCAATATATAGTACAAATTATTCCATTTAAGTCATGCCTACTAAATGCAGAGGCCCTTCACAGGCTACTGATCTTATCGCTTACACTATTACTAGAATTTATTCTTAGCCTAAAAGTCTGAATTTTGTGGGAAAGTCTCCATTAGTGCTGCAGGCAAGTACCAGCATGACTCGATAGTCCTGTTTACGAAAGAGTATTTTCCAACATGTGTACTATTATTTTCCTTTCTTTATTTCATTAGTGCATTTTATATATTATAACTAGTATTCTACTGTCTTCAGAGTTTCGTCGATAACTTGTTTGCTTCATCTTAAATAAACAGTACCACCTGCGGACGCTGAAGGGTATCAAAAGCTGAGGAGTGAACATTGCATCCACGTTTTGAAACAAAAACATTTTGAGTTCACGTTCTCGTTTTAACTTCGTGTTAAAGTTATTATTTAGAATGAAACTTATTTTCCAGCATCTCATGCCGCGAATGACTTCATATATCTCGAACCTCAATGATGTGGTTTCTGAACTTATTGAAATGTGTGTGTGTTTTTTTTATAGTTTCTCCAACTCCGTTGTTCTTATGCCTACGTAATTTGTCTCATTATTAACATAGATATAAATGCTGCATAAAATCCAGATGCCTTTTTTCACAAAATAAATTGGTTGTATATGACCTCAAAGATAGACTAGTTTTCACATATTTGGTTAAAATACACAAAGTTCTACAAAACCTATTTTGAAAATATATTACACTTACGTATGTTGAAGACAATGCAAACTCATTCAGACCATACTCGTTGCACTATAATAGCACGCCCACTTACGCCAACACACATTTATATCGTGTCTTTAAGTATAACATTATCTCTCTAACTATAAAGTATGTAAGAAGTTGATTTACAATCTATTTGCACGTATTGCTTGTTTAAAAAAATGAGAGTGCGAGCAAAAACGGTACACTAACACCCTCAAGACGTCGTTATTTCTCTCTGAGTGGTATAATTTTAAAATATCGAAAATGTTAATATAAATATTTCATCGAAATGTTTTTGCAGTTCCTGTTAGTGGTGCCGTATGATACCATTTTGACCTATTGCCTACATAACAGTAAATTGGGATCACGCATACTCCGATATTATCATAACTCATTGGTATTCATAATCGCCAGTGTGTATATCCGCTTTTCTTTTGTACCGCAAAACATTGATGTTTAGATTACGTTTGGAACGCGAAATTCACGATTCTTTCCCTTGTCACAGGGAAGTGAATCTCAGATAATGAACGGGATGATGATCGATATCGGAGCGGTCAAACGTTTTTTAAATGGGAACATGTTCTCGTTTTTTCACGGGACGCTGTAGTGAAGGATCTCCATTCTTCGAAAGACAAAGCCATCTTCTAAAAAACGGTAATTTATTGTGAGGAGGAAACGTCCTAGTACTTCTCGCATTTTTCGATCGAGTCTAAACATTAGCTAGTATTCAGAGACTACGCAATACTTGAATATGAGAATTAATCGAGGATTGCAATTTATTTAATAAATTTTTAGACTTGTTTAAGGAATGTATTTGATATTACTGTTATATCAAAGTTTCTATCGTATACTGTAACGAATAGAGCTGTAATCTGTTTGAACACTTTTACGCAGAAAGTGAGCCATCATTTGTCCTTTTAACTTTTACGAGAAGAATTCAGGAAGTCGTGAGAGCTATCACAACACGACACTAGAGCCAATGCACACAGGAGGGAACGTGCTTCCATCCACGCGATCCAGTCTTTAAGCCAAGGTTTCCCTTGACCACTGATGTGGTTGTTAGGGGCAGCAGGCATTCAGTCAAAAGGAGCAGAGGCGTGATCGATGGAAGAGAAAGCGTAAGCACGGGACGCACGTTGGGGATACTGGAATCCGTTGCATTGACCAAACACGAATTAGAAGAATGGAGGGATTCTGGAAGGTAAAGAATGGCGTAAAAAATTAGCAAATGTCGGAGTACGGAAATCAGTGCTGTAGCGAGACAATTTTTGGCCTGGGACAAGGCTGAAACGGAGCCCCCCCTCCCCCCGGCCCTCGAAGAAAAATTAAAAATGTGAAATTTGTATCAAGAAACTATAGGAGTTATTTTATTTCAACCAATCACAAAACTTACGTTTAGCCAGAAAAAGTTAATGGAAATCTACCTTAATAATAGTTTTTAGTAAAAGTATTTAGTGATCAAATAATACAATTTCCACTGTGAGCTTACAATGCTAAAATATTTTGTTATGTTTAGTGGTTAATAATATCATTTGGTAAATTCGTGAAATTATAAATCTGAATTTCCTGAACCTATTTTGATTTTGGTTTTTCAGAGTCCTGCCTTATAAGTAATGATTAATGAATGATTTAAGAAAAAAATGAATTGAAAATTTTATGGAATACCGCGACCTATAAAATTTCGATAACGATTTTCTCCAGTTCTAATTTCTTTTCGAATTTTTTACTAATATTTTTCCCATCGGGCACCTTGACTTGCGTGGCCCCGGGTGATCGCTGCCCATTCCTAGCGCCGGCACTAACGGAAAGTATCCAGAGTTTGGAGCAGGAGTAAGCTTAGGAAAATTTGAGTGTGATAAATGGAGGAAGAATCGAACAACACGGAAGTGGATGTCAACAGCGAAGGATCAGCGGAGATGTGTGTGGAGACTGGAGGAAAGAACAACACAGCATGGACGGCGGTGTTGTGGAACGGACGGCGATGACAGAAACCGCGACGGAGGAGAGCGGCGGCCGTGAAAGGGAAGGGGGGGGGGGGCGCGGCAGGCACTAGGGGGGCAAGCGACGGCGGTGGCGGGATCCGACGCCCGTAAGCCCGCGGGGATTAGCCTGGCGGATCACGGGCGCGCCGCCGCCCGCGGGCTTATCTTCCTCCCGCGCGCCACCCCGCCGCTCGATGGGAGCGATTCCGAGCCTCGTATTTATACAGCGCGTCGGCCCCCGGAGGCGGCGGCGGCGGCGGTGGCGGCGGTGGCGGCGGCGGCGGCGGCGGCGGCGGCGGCGGCGGCGGCGGCGGCGGCGGGGGCGGTCGCCCGCTCGCCCGCTCGCCCGCTCGCCCGCGCACTCGCCCTCCGGCGCCCGCGCCCAATGAGAATCGCCCCCGCACGCGCTGGCGGCCCTCGCAATCCGTTGTTCAAGCTCGCGAGGACGTGAGATTTTTCTTAAACTCTTACTGGGTAGTAGCAAGCAATCGTTAATGTTTTAAATGTTGCCATTTGATTCGCCGAGTTTCGGCGGTTCTGCTTTTGGAGAAGGAACAAATTTGAAGTCAGAAAAACTAAAATCGTAATTTATAGAGACCGATATTCTGAAAGTGAATAACAATAGACATTTTGAACGCGAATGAAGCGATAGGATTAAAAAGGAAATAATTTTCCATACGTGCAATCGTAATATATATCACATGTATATTATTGCAATCATCGACGAATAGTTTGTTCTCTCTAGGGTTTGAAAGCATGAATTTCCTGAACACTTTATATGGGCTTTTGTTCATACCTCTGAACTCTTTGTTGTGGTGTACATAAACTATTTTTAAGAAATTAACAAAACACTGGTACAATTCATGATGGCAGATGGCCGGTACATAGCTTACATTACAGTATTAAGTGAAGTGAAGGGAGTGGGTCAGGCACGTGAAAACACCTATCCGGGAGCGCATTAGTCTCGTTGGCGTTCGCCGTCGGCGCTGAATGCGCGCCCGCCAGCGGCCGGAAGTTGGGGAGACGAGTGACAAAACAGGCTCCGGACGGCGCGCTGCTTTCTTTGGAGAGACGCCGATGCGGGCGATGGTATCCGCGACGACGCGGCGAGCGCGGGGACGACGGCTATTCGCTGTAAGACGCGATGCCAAGCACGATACGATCACTGTGGCGACAATACCGATTATGAGAATACGGTCCATGAATCCTATGAAGTAATCTTTACCCATTCTTCTTCTTTTTCTTCGTCTTCTTCTTCTTCTTCTTCTTCTTCTTCTTCTTCTTCATCTTCATCTTCGTCTACGTCTTCGTCTTCTGTCTTCTTCGTCTTCTTGGTCACTTGGCTTCATCTTCTATTATGAGAATATCGTCTTTGAATTCTTCGTCTTCATCTTCTTCTTCTTCTTCTTCTTCGTCTTCTTCGTCTTCTTCGTCTTCTTCGTCTTCTTCGTCTTCTTCGTCTTCTTCGTCTTCGTCTTCTTCTTCCTCGTCTTCTTCTTCTTCTTCGTCTTCGTCTTCCTTCCTTCCGATGACCGTTCTTCTTTGGCCTGCATACGTCTCTTCTTCCTCGTGGGATGTATTGAAGAGCTAATACCGGCAATCTCGCATTTGGAATCCTTTCCAAATATTTGCCACATTTCTTCTCGTTAGTAGATTTTTTCTATCACAGACGTGATATTCAGATCTTTTCTTACATCTACATTTCTCTTTTTTATCGTGGAGGTTGTATCGTAGAGTACTTCGAAAAAATTTCAATTTTGCCGCCTGAGTTCTACTTTAATCTCTTTCCAAACTTACTTTCGAATCTCTTCCATGGATAAGTTCGGTATTAGTATGGCAACAGCATTAAAGAAATGTATACAAGTATGCGAGTATCGACTCAATGCTTCGGTCCGCAGGGTCGCGGGTTCTTGGGCATGGTTGTTTGTCCGTTGACTTTGTATGTGTTGTCGCGGAGGGCCTCGCGTTCTGTTGACCCCAGATCAGAGGAGCCTGGTCTAGTGTATGGTTGAATATGCGTCCCATCAGGATGTAAAGGGTAACCGGTTGTTAGCTGGATAAAAGCCCTAGAAAAAAAAGGTTTTTTTTTTTTTTTTAATTTCTGTGTTTTGAGTTTCCACTTACATTATTAAACTTACGTACTCATTCAAGAGAACTATTGTTTATGACCATCTTTGACGAACGAGAATCTCTTAAGTCCTTTTATTGTTTTTGAGTTATCTACATCGCTAAGTAACATTTTTTGTTCGTTTGATACATGAAACTGCTGCAGTTTGGGTATACTCCTGTTAACGAATATTCCGTTCTAAAACGAAGAAAGAAAGAATACATGTTGTAACTGATATTGTTTGTTTCGTTTCTTAAAACTTCCGTTTTTTTCCTGTAAGAAACCTTATTGAGACGACAAATTAAAAACAACAGACTTTAATTTTGTTCATATCGATGTAAGCGTTTTGGAGTTAGTTTCACTTGTATACCGACGATTTACTGCATTGAATTTTGGTGATGTCATCACTGTGCTACCGGAGCACCCCCGGGAGCGCCGTGGTGGGGCGGAGCGGTGCGGGGCGGGATGGGAGGGGGAGGGGCGTGGCCGTGCGGCGCGGGGCGCGGCGGGACTGCGTGTGATGGGAGAGGAGGGGAATGGCGGGGCGGGGCGGGGCGTGACGAGGCGCTGCGGGGGATGCGGAGCAGCGCGGGAGGCGCGGGTGGCGCGGGGCGGCGCGGGGCGGCGCGGGACGGCGCGTGTTTGGATGGGAGGGGGTGTGGGGGGGGCGGGGCGGCGCGTGGGTGCGGCGCGAGAGAGCGTTCGCCCGTCGCCTCGCGGGCGTTCGCTCCGGCAACGGCGGCGCGGCCCGCCAGGAAGTTGACAGATAAGTGATTCGGATTACACGGGAACCCGGAAGCGTGATAAGCGGGAAGGGCCGCCGCCTCCGCCGCCGCCTCGCCGCCGCCCCGGCTGGGATTTGGCTGTGGCGGGGCGGGGCAGGGCGGGGCGGGGCCGGCGACCGCCGTGGGTGGGAGGGCCGGGGCGGATGAGGCGGGTGACGGAGGAGGCCGACGCGGGAAGGACGCTCGTGTGTGTCGGCGGAGGAGGCGCGGGGGAGAATGATGGCTCCCGCTGCCTGCGGAGGTGTGTGGAGCTCGGATGACACGCGGACGCTGCGGCTGGAGATGAAATGCTGGAGGCTGTGATGGAGAATAATATAACTAATGGGTTTAGAAGAGAAAAAGAAGTGATCTTTACCATTCAAATCTAGTACTAATTAGCAGTGTTGATTAAACGTTGACTGTTGAATCACTGAATGATTAAAGAAGAGAGATTTATGCGAAATTGAGAAAGAAGGATAATGAGCAATATGGCTTGACATGTTGGGCAATGAGAATACAGTAAGTAAATTGAAAATATATTTCTATTTAAATAGCGATCGTATTGACGTAAATCAGCTGTTACAGTGTCCAATCAAGAACTTGAATGACACCTACAGTAGTGACGTAAATAAATCGTAAAGTCGGACTCTAAAAAAATCGAACTGTAGAAGTCACCTGATGTACCTGCGCGCCAAGGAGGCAAAGCAGAAGCAAGAGAGGTGAAGAGCAGCCCAGGATTTGGGAACAGCCGCGCAGGACGCGAGGCGGTGGCGACGGCGGTGGCAGGCGGACCACAGCAGCCCGTGGACGGCGGCGTTGACCACCGACCTCGCCCTTCGCTGCGTCCGCTTCCCGGGGGCAGGAGCGGCCGCTACCTGGTGGCGAGGGTTACAGCCGCTGCCGTTCCGTCATTAGACCCCGAGCGGGCGCCTGTGCTCTTCCTCGCCCCTTCCCGCCCCGCCCCGGCCCGGCCTGCCCCGGCGCGGCGCCCGCAATCCGCGGCCCCTGCCGCCCCTGGCCACAGCGGGCGGGCGGCCGGACGCGGCGCCGCGGCGACGGCCGGCCGGCGGGGCGCGTCAGCTGCGCCCGCGAGGGGAATTCGCGTTGGCAGCCCTGCGCCGCCCGCCCACAAATCAAATGTGATAAAACGTGAAGCATGAAAATTGTTGCACAAATGAAACTATTTTCGATTAATTACTGGCAAACAGTTGATTAGGTATTTATTACTGAATTACTTCTACTCTGTAGTATCCCTCTGATTAAATAACAAACACTCCTTCTAGTAGTCTTCGTTCTAGAACTGTCTTCCTAGTGTCGTAAATATTATTTTCCGTGCATTTTCTGTAGCGTGAGCAAGGCGTGGGATACTTGAACATGGACGCATTTACGTAACGCCCTGATGACCTTTTTTTCGCGGCCTTTTTCCTACATCCCATCCTACATCCCACACCCAGAAAAGTTCTCTTGTACAAAGCCAAGTTCAAAAATAGATTAATAAGCAAAGTTAAAATAAATATCGAAAGGGTAAATACGATCTAAATTTACTGATGTAGGGAGTTTCGTTCTTGCTCATTATTGTACAAAGTATTACATAATTTCTCTCATCGGAATTCATAATAATTAATTAATTAATTTAATAAGTACTACTACAATACTGTATGGTAACACACTATACCACACTAAATAAAAATTATCCTGTGGGTTGTTTCGTACAAAATCTTTCTTTTCGTCTCGTAGTTTGTTTAAAATTTCTCTGCAGTGTACAGCATCTTGTTTTCGAAAATATTCCAAGTAAACTATTTCATAGTAAACCGTTTTGAAGAGAAGAATCTCCTGTTCCGGTCTTCTACATTGTAAAGCAGGATGCGGAATGAATGAGTGTGCTCCAGAATGAAATAGCTGGTGTGGAATGTCGAGCGGTTGTCTTTACAAACATGGTCTCCTTCGTACTAACCTTAAACGGACGTTTCCCTTCCGGGCGTCACTGAAATTCCTTAGGAATAGTATGTTTGTGAAATGTTCACATTACTTTATAGTTCAAGATCATGCTGTAAATTGATGAGAACGTGTTTGTATACGAAAATATCACACATTTTGAAACTGTGTTGTATTATAGTAAAGAATATATGAGGGTTCTTTTTTTAAATGTGTGAAGATTATCAGAATACAACATTTTTTTACCTATTCATAATGTCATTCTCATATTCTTTAAATTGTATAACTTTAAAAAAAATGTAATTTTGATTTTTTTATTTGTTTCAGGTAAGTTTACTACAAGCAAAGCAGAGCGTACTTACGGTGTCGGTGAGTTTCAACTATCTGATTTCAAATTAACAACAATTTTATTATTTTTTCCTACTGATATACCATAAATACAAGTAAGACGGAATCAGAGATATCCAGAAAATACATTTTAGTTTTATTCTATTAGTTTTCTTGACGTGAGGTCCTTTTGATATATTAATTGATCTAATAATTCGTTACAGCTATTAGATTCGTAATCTTTAATGCGTCATCGTTAATGTTTTGACGCCTGTCTTCAAATTTATTTCCAAACAACATGGAAGCAAAACTTGTAAAGACTGGTCAGTACGTAGAAAGTAATAAAAAAGGATTTATTTTAAAATACTTCGTGACTGAGGCGACACTGTTCCTTGACTCATTGTGATACTCGCAAGTTACGTACGTTACTTGGTGCCGTAATATCCATATGTATCTTGAAGTGGGGATGTTAGTGACGATCTGGGGGTTGTTTATTTCGCGTGGCGCGACGCGACACGACGTGACACGACGCGACACGACGCGACACGACGCGACACGACCCGACACGACGTGACACGACGCAACACGACGCGACACGACGCGACCCGACCCGACAAGACCCGACAAGACCCGACAAGACCCAACAAGACCCGACAAACCGACAAACCCACAAGACCCGACAAGACACGACAAGACATGACAAGACACGATACGACACGACAAGACCCGTCAAGACACGACTTGACGTGACGTGACGTGACGTGACGTGACGCGATGTTGCGTGGAAGGGTCTGGCGACGCTGGCGACCGCCTCCCGGCGCGCGGCGCGACGCACTCTACACCGAGTTATGGGACATAATTTTCCACGTCTGCCATTACGGTATGTACACACGATAACGAAGGCCAAGATTGGGTTGCGTGAAGACAACGCCTGTCTAGGTCGGATCGAAGTTATCGCTGCTACCAATTTCTTCTCCACCAGTAGTCATTTCCTTCGGCGTGGAATTGCTGTTTTAACTGCTGCCAATATTCTATTGCGATTGACATTGCCATCATCAATGGTATCCTGTAGATTTCTGCCCAAGCTGCTATCGTTTTTAATGCCACTACCATTGCCATCGGTAATGTTTCTGGCAATTCACCTGTCCGCGCTTGCGCCTTCTTGATCATCAAAATCATTGACAGCATTACCGAAATCTCCGAGTTATCTTCACAGTAACGATAACTAGTCATGGCTACATCCATCATCTCCTCTGTCACCTCCTCTCCCCTCCTCCCCCTCCGTCCCTCCTCCGTCACCTCCTCCGTCACCTCCTCCGTCACCTCCTCCGTCACCTCCTCCGTCACCTCCTCCGTCACCTCCCCGTCACCTCCTCCGTCACCTCCTCCGTCACCTCCCCCGTCACCTCCTCCGTCACCCGTTCCACCACCGCTTCCGCGAGACAATGCCGAGCGGCACACGCACGCACACGCATCGTTCCCGAAACCGGTTCCATATTGAAAACTTATTTAAAGTTCGCATGCATTGTGTCGGCGTATCTCTCCCCCATTGAACCCGCCTTGTCTGGAGGCGCTCGGAGCGTAAAGAAGGTGGCTCACTCCGGCTGCCTCTTCGTGTGTCCGCTACTGTACATCCGGTTATTAAAATACTTTTTAACGTCTTCCCCTTCGCCTTCGCCGCCGCGGCGCGGCGCGGCGCGGCGCGCGCAGGCCGTTCCGAACCCGGCTCCCGAGGGCGGCCGAGTTCCACGGTCACGCCGCATTAATTCGTTTTAGCCGGGCGCTTTGTGTGGATACGGCGGAGGTTAAGCAGTAAACCGACCGTGCAGGGATTAGATGAAAAGGTTTTTTTCGGGAAACGTACCTGGCGGCTGCTCCCTTTCCGAGAGCCGCGCCAGCGTCAATCGGAGGAGGCGCGGCCAGCGGCGCCCCTCTTTGCGCGCGGCGGCGGTGGGAGGGAGGGGGAAGGGAGGGGGAAGACGCGCGGCGCGAGGCTCGGCTGATCCTGCCAGCTCAGCGCGCCTCCTATATCCGCCCCGGCTCTTTCGCCTGCCTTGGGACGTGTGCGGATTTTCCCCCCTGCTTTTCTTTCCGAGAAGGGTCAGCCCAGTCGTATGCAAGTGTTGGCGATGCCAGGCGATGCTTTTTGTCTTATTCTTCTTTTAGTTTGTATGGTGTACATTATAAAAAAAATAATAAATTCCATTCAATTTTCCTCGTCCTATTGAAGAGATGAATGTGTTTTAGTTGTTTGTAAAACTGTATTGTTTAGCACACAGCGGGATTAGCGAAGTGATAAGAGGATTTATAGTATAGTATGGGATAGTATCATTTGGATATTTCCAGCGCGAAAAATTACATTAACTCAATAACACGTGTTCGCAGATCCCTGACGCAAATCTCATAACGCTGAACGAACTACATTCATTCCTATCCGAACACTTATGTAGTTTTCTTGCCAAAAGCAAGCAATTTGCCCGTAATAAAGCAGATACAGTATGCACTAATGTGTGTGCCTTAATTATTACTAGTAATTCCGTGGCTTTTCATATGCAAAAGGATATCCCCTAATTAAGAGAAAACATTAATTTAATGTGTTTTGTGGGTATTGCAGCTGTTGCATTTCGCAGTGTAAAATAGAGATAAAGTAAATATACACAGTGCACTACTTTTACATATTTGGATGTGAACGTTAGATGATACATTTATAACCTTACATATTTTGATGTAATTACTGCATCAAGGAAGCACGCGATTCAGATCCCATCAGCAAAGAGATAAATACTCCGTAGTTCCCACCGAGTGTCATGAAATGGTTTGTAGCAAACATGTTAAAATAAATGTTTGTGGAGTATATCAAACTGAATGCTCAATGATACCCTGGGAATTGGCTAATGTTCACTGAAAAAAAACGATAATCCGTTTCCAGTACATATACTTCCAGGAATAAGATAAACTCCCGAAAGGATTTCTGTTTTTTTCTAAAGGAATTCCACGTGACAGCAGATACGTACATTTCATAGTATCGGATCGTAGTTGAAGTAGATAATTTCTGCCAAATTCTGTATGTTTTAAAACACTGACTTGTTAGGAGATGATCCTCTTAATTACATCATTTCACGTTCTATTGTTTCATACTGGTTCATTTTTACAAATTAATTCTGCTATATAATATTAAAACTAACAAGTCATTGTTAGAACAATATTAACATGAATCTTATATTCAGAGTAAATTTGGAACAGATGATTCAGGACACACACACTATATATATATATATATATATATATATATATATATATATATATATATATATATATATATATAAACTACATCTTACATGCACAGTGCAAATTTTGGGAGTATAAACGTATGCTAAAAATATGCATGGATTCTCAGCGCACCGGCTTGTGAATTTGGTTCCAACATCCAACACACGAGCATGTCATCCACTACTTATTTCCCCCCATCCGGGCTAGTGCCATCTCACCTGCACTACCATTACACAAGTTGTCGAATCGCGAACCTGCACTATCGTAATGACACGTGCGTGCAGAGGCGGCGTACCCCAGGGCTTCCTCCGCGGAGCCGGCCACACGTCGCGCTCTGGGAAGCACCCGCGCCGAGCGCGTCGCGGCGGCGGCGGCGGCGGCGGCGGCGGCGGCGGCGGCGGCGGCGGCGGCGGCGGCGCCCGCACCAGCGCCCTCGTCTGCGCCCGCGCCCGCCCGGGGCGTTTTTGCGGCGGCGGCGGCGGCGGCGGCGTCCCCCCGGATGTCCTTGAGCTGCTCCCCGCGCCGCCCGCCCTCGCTGTCGCAAGCGAGCCAGTTTATCGCTGCACGTAACGCGGATTTCAGCGACGCTTGATGGCGTTGCGTCCGGCTCGTCGGCGCCGAGGAAGCAGATTGCATCAAAGAAATATTTGATGAAAGGGGAGAGAGGAAAAAAGAGGGACCCTGATTGTGATAATGCATAATAAACAGGATTTCAGCAGCCCGAATTTCAATGAAAAACACGTGATGTTATGGACATTGCAAGTTCGTTACGAGTGGGAAAAAGTCGGAGTTCCAAGCTCGTTTTGTAATGATACCCGCTGCCTGGACGATTTGCGAGAATGGGAAGCGTCACAGCAGCACAATTATATTTGGTGCTGCTCTGCGTGAAGGGCGCAGATATCAAGGTTCCCTTTTGAATTTCTACAAATATGTTTATGAATTATTACATATTGTGGTATTGAATGCAGAATCCAATATTAAGAATTCCACGAGCTTATGTGTAGTTAGAAATATTTGCTCGTTTTAAATGTGTTTTTATTTCATGAACTATGCTAATTTTATGCCGACTCAGGCTATGTATACCATTTAGGCCATTGCATTCGTTACCACACATATTAGATTATAGATAAAAGATTTATTTTTAAATGCTTTTGGAATCATTAAGAAGTAAATGTTTGGGGAAGTATAAAAAGAAGTGAAGATATCGTATTTCCTTTGCAACTACCTTACGCGAAAGAAACCTTTATTTCCGTAATACAGAAATGAACAAGTAGTTACACATTCATACAATGCTCCTTGATTTCAATTGGGTAACCGATTTAAAACAATGCCATACGAAGCAGTTGGATTAGTGACATAAACACCTCATGATATGGCGTTAAACAAAAGTACACGCAGCGCTGCAGCCTTAACAATGCGCGGTTAACTTGAATGAGCTGCCGCGTGAGGCGACTGAGCTGCGCGGCCGAGGGAAAATCCACAATCGCACGCTTTTGCCCGCAGGGTGGGCGTTCGTTGTAACCGCGTATTCGCAGCGGAATTCATTCCTTGGCCTGCAGCCGAGAATCAACTCGGGAAGTTCAACATCCTTCCGGAGGCATCGCAGCGGTCGCCGGATGCGGCAGCTGACGACGGGCAGAGCCAAGGGGTTGCGGGGGCGGGGCACGAGGCGTACGAGGATGTCGGCTGTGTCCTCTCCGCAACAATCCGCGATAGCCACCGCCCCCGCGCTGCTCCGCCTAGCGCCGAGCCGCGCCGCGCTGCAGCAAGACCTGAAAGGTCGGTGGTGGCGGGGAAGAGGCGGAGAGGGGTGCAGCGGGGCGGGGCCGTTGCAGCTGGGGTGGGGGGGGGGCCTGAGCCAAAGGAAGCGAGGACTGCGTAGTGGGTGGAGGAGAGAGGAGGGGAGTTGGGTGCGGCGGGGCTGGAAAGGAAGGGGGAACGGGGATTGAAAGCGAGATCAGCGGCGGAAACGAGATAAACGAGCGAGGACGCGCATAGGATTATGGCGTCGCATAGGGGAGAAGCAATGGGCAACGGCCACGCGTGACAGCTAACATGCTGAACATAGGGGGCGCTGGTTCACTTGAGGAGTGGCGGTGCCGCGAAGCTTTCACGCGGAGTAGGGATGCGATCGAAAACGCGATCGATGAGGCGGTCTTATTTGCCATTTGATGGCAAAAGTATTATCTTCGCTGCGCAGCTTTGGACTTAATTTCTTACCTAATAGTGAAACAGGTAGTTTTTATAAAAGGAACAAAAATAGGGTGTCGTTCGCTGGTTATAAACTAAAAAATTTCGTATCATGCATGTACTCGTCACCTTTAACAATCCACGCACTGTTTTGTTGTTCGTAATTCGGAAATATATATTTCTTAAAAAACGATAAATGTTTCAAAACCTTCTCGGGTCATCTATCAGGAAGAAAAAATTTCAAGTGTAATGAGAAGAGCAGTTGACTTCACAGATATTTGACTTGAGTGCATTGTTTTTCTCGAAAACATTTTAGGACTTCATTCCGATACTACTTTCAAACAAACTTAACACGTATGAAGAAAATGAAATAATCTAGTAATATTCTCTTCCACTACATTATTCTTTACATATTTTCAATTAAGCGATTGGGCAATATTACATAAAAATTACAGTACTTTTTTCAAAAATTACAGTCTTGTTTATTACTGATGAGTGATATCTGAGAATACAAATTATAAAAATGTCTCCCATCCGTCAACATTCCTCCCGTATCCATCTGATAATCCTTGAAACTATCCTCGACCTCCCTTTCTAATCCATGTATCCCAAATGCTTGGTTGTATATTCCTCCCAGTGAGCGTCAGTCGTCGCCCACATCCCACACCTTCTCCCCCATCCTCCCCCTCCACCCCCGCCCGGCCAGCTGTGCCCGCGGCGCTCGCCCCAATCGCAGAGGCGCCCCGGCCGAGCGCTCTCCGGCCAGACCTATCGATTCATTGTAACTCGCTTAAATTTTTCATGCGGAATTCGTCAATATTGACATAACTTTGCTGTTTGAATGCTTCTGTACCGAACACGTCACATTATTACGAAACATCACGAATTACCGCGCGGCTGCGGTGGCGGGTTCCGGGTGCCAGGGGAAAGGCGGGGGGAGGGGGCGGGACGGGAGGGTTGGGTGGGAGCTGGCGTGCGGGAGCGCTAGTCACAACGAACTTACATCGTTTGTCGCACGGGACTAGGTGAGGGAGATATACAAAGGCAATTCGAATGCACTTACGTAGGTAAAATGCAGTGTTTTAAGGTCTTTGCGTTCATTCTGCCAAACTAGGAAGTGGCGTTGAAAAAGGTGTTTGAATGAGGAACTTAAACGAATCGAACAAAAAATAATGCTTGTCTTCGCTTTTACGTAAAATATCCGTCTCAAGAGTATGCGTTAAAGTTTGTTTTGTGAGGAAAACAAAATATTTTTCCCCACATTTCGGTTCTTTAATAGGGTTTTACGCCTATAAGTGAGAACATTCGCGAATTCAAAACCTCTTTTCAGTGTCACTTTTTGGGTTTAGGAATCTTTAATTCATTTAAGAAAACAATTAATTGTTCCGATTAGACGTTTTTGCGGGAAATAACCAGTTATTGCTTAGTTACCTTAGCGGACAATATTTCATAGTACCCTGAGAGAGGGTAAGCAATAAAATCCCGCCCTGATTTGACAAACTGAATTGGGTAAACATCAGCCATCACGGCTGATCTCCATTTTCACTCGTTCATTCGATCGTCAACAGAAAATATTAGCTACAGCAAATCATTATTATGCATTACTGGGAATTATTAATAAAGACATTAAAAAAGACGACAGTAAATTTCGAGGGAGGTTTAATTTCTTGCCGAGTGTGACGGTTAATATTGGCTTCCTGTATTGTGCGCGTTGGACACGGTACGTGTGTGGGAGCTGTAGTGGTGGTGGTGGTGATGGTGGTGGTGGCGACGGTGGATGCGGTGGCGGGCCGTGTCAGCTTCGTCCGCCGGAAATGTCGCTTGTCTTTGCGACGTTCCCCCACCTTTGCCACGAGCATGACCGCTACCACTGGCACCGTTGCTACCGCTACCACTGCCTCCCCTCCTCCCAGCGTTGTTAACACCTTTGCCCGAATCAGTCCGAAGTACTTTCATGGCCAGCACCGCCTCTTTTCTCACGCCCCCACCTCCTGCTTGTCTAGGGAACATGTTGGGTCGTTGCCTCTATCTTTACCCACGTAGTGTAAAATTAACATCAACACGCATCTCGTATGAGTTGATGATGTAGCTTCAAAACAAATTACATTATTCGACGCAATATTCATCGATTTGGCATCAATCGCCACCATATTTTATCCTACCCATATTAAATACTTTTGACATCAATATTTGTCTTTCCTCTGCTGCTAGTGCATGGTTAAGAGTCCACATGGCGCTAAAAAACGGAGCCTTTTCCCCCATGTACAAATGTTTGAGCTGTCATGGAAAAAATATAACTTTAATTAATAGTTATGGAAAGCAGTCTTTTCTCTATGTTACTTACGTAGTATATTACTTACGTAGACAGTTATATCATGCCGTTGTCCGTCCGTTCATCCTTCGCAGTGGAATATGCGAAAAAGAAATTGATCAAGAAGTACAACACGCAATAAATAATATAGTAAACGTTTTAACATTGTTACGAAATTACACTTCTCAAAATTTATCTTATTATTTACCTCTAGTAGTAGGATTGCAGTTTGTTTTGATTTCACTTCAGCTTTTCCCTCCAAGTCTGTCCACTTATCTTTTTCTCAACTGTTTACGTATTTCTTAGCATTTGTATGCTTAATCAGAAAGAGTAATTCTGTCATTATGTTACCTTGGTTTTTTTTTTGGTTTTCTATCTCGTGTTTAATGGTGATGTTTTATCATTGTCATCATTCGTGACAAATCCTAGGATAAACTGCGAAACTTCTAATGTAATAATGTAACAACATTTTTACCAAGATAGTATCATATTCAGCGACATTCTGAGACATTCTTTTCCATGTTTTCGAAATACAGAAAAATATCAATTACTAAGCAAATAGCTGTCCGATTTCTACTTTCCTAGATGGCAAGACTTAGACAATTTATTCTTTGGAAAGTATTCAGCCGCTGACTGGAAGAATTTCTAGTGGCCGGCTGCTCTGATCGGTAGTTTTCCTCGTTTTTCCCGATCGATTACAGGCGAATTCCGGTGCAGTGTCCTAACGAACGGTCCACGGATCGCGCTGTCTTTCCTTCCTCTTCCCTGTCCTATCTTCACCCTTCTTCATTCTTTACTCCACACACTTACATGCACTCCACTCGGGAGCTTAGAGCTTGTCCCGGCTGGGGCGATGCTCCACTGGTTTGAGACGCCTGCATGGGAAAATCCCCAAACAGACATGTAGGTCGACGCTGGATCTCAAACAGTGGAGAGGAAGATCACTCCGTGATTAAGCATGCACTACATAATCGGGACTACAGACCTTAGCAGTTGACGCGCCCGGAAATAGGAAATAATCAATCAATCGAAGTTATTTGGAGCCTCCTGACAGGTGGCACTTGAAAGCATCCAGTTTTTGATTGATTGATTAGTAATTCCGGGCGCGTCAACTACTGAGGTCACTAGTCCTGTTAGTGTAGTGCATGTTTTTCATCGTGAGGTGGCGGTGATCTTCCCCTACTGGATGGCGAGATCCGGCGCCGACGCACCTTCGACTAGCCAGCGGAGCACCGCCCCAGCCGGGACAAGCTCTACGCCCCCCGTCTCCCGGCATGTGTGATAATGTAGTAAGTGTAAGTGTGTGAGAGGGTGCGGATAGGACAAGGAAGAGCAGACAGCTCCACTCTTTCCCCAGCGCCACTGCCCCCTCGCCACCGCTCCCTCCCCCCGCCCCCTCGCCACCCCCCCCCGCCCCTCGCCCCCTCGCCACTCCCCCTCACCACTGCCCTTTCGCCACCGCCCCCTCACCACCCCCTCCTCGCCCCCGCCCCCTCGCCACCGCCCCTCGCCACCGCCCCTCACCCCCGCCCCCTCGCCACTGCCCCCTCACCACTGCCCTTTCGCCACCGCCCCCTCACCACCGTCCCCTCGCCCCCGCTCCGAGGCGTCCCCGGCGCGTCCTCCGCAGGCGCGGGGCGCAAACGAGGCGGCGCGGCGGAGCACGAGGGTGTTTGCCACCTCCAGACGTGAGCAAACACGCGCCCTCGCGCGGTGCACGCCCTCCAAAGCCTTCCGTGACGCCATGTTTACTTGCATTGTGTTTACTTGCAAAGTGCAAGTGAAGGCGCGCAGATGATGTGATAGTTTTGATGCGCAGACATCGCACTCGTTAATTGGTTGTTAGAGAAGCGTCCTTTTCGGGGAGAGACCTCACTGCAATATTTACTGGGTGAAGTGACGATAAATGTAGTTAAAATTAAGGTTTCGGGGGGAAAACGACCGGAGCCCTCGGATAACAGCATCATGGAATCAGGATCATTGCGAAATTACATTTTCCCGCTATCCTTCCTTACATCTTCATTTTGATGGGTAGGACATTTTTTTGCACTTGGTCATATTCTATAAAATTTGTTCTGTATTAGTCCTGTGTTAGTACTGTACTAGCTGGTTGAAAATCTATTAAACATCCTAAAAAGACAGGAATAAAATAAATACAATTTTCCATGGCAATGTTTTTTTTTAAAAAATGGCATGAACTACATATTTTTTCTTCACAAATTTTGGCAATGAACGTCACACGTGCCTTATATTGTTTTGTATCAGATTAAAATATTTTGACACGAAATCTTGATTTCTTTATCTCACGCGGCCGCTTCATTGGATTCGTGATTAAGTCGACACAGACCGTACACTGTCACGCCAGGAGGTTTTTAGACCAGATTAGCAAAACTGCCTTATCTAGACAACCCATCCAGATTATCGTACTTCCCCATGTGTTCCTATCTCGCCCCGACAAACGCTTTACGAAGATAAAGTCGCTAATGCCGAATCTAAGTGTGTTGCTTCAGCCGTCAGGGAGTTATCGTGTTAGCCCCGTGACAGGCGAGCATCGACTGCGTAACCCGAACCAAAGAATATTCCACCAATTTTTGTTACCGCCACAAGTAGTCATGCCGAACTTATTTGTGAAATTAAAAATAAAATATCTAATAACTTTACAACAGAATTCAAGACCAACAAAATTAAAATTCTATTCCGGACCGTACAAGATTTCCGTAGTGCTGTGAGGTATTTCATTGAAACAAACAAACAATTTCATACCTATAGTGACCCCTCTTGTAAAAAATTTTCAATAGTGATAAAAAATATACACCCAACAATTACCGAAGAAGAAATATTAGCAGACATAAAATCCCAGTTTCAGTCAGTCATTAAAGTGACTAGATTAATGAAAAACAATGTACCAATTCCAGTTGTCGCAATAGATTTTAATGGTAAAGACAAAATAGAATCTGTCCTCCAAATCAATAAGATAAGTCAATTAGTGAAAGAAATCAAAGGTCCAATTCAATGCATGAGATGCTTGGATTTTGGTCATACCCGTAACCATTGCAATTACATAATGTCGTGCGCGTTTTGTGCCGGAGAACACTTCACTGCGCAATGCCCTACCAAAAACAATAATAATCTAAAATGTAAACTCTGTAATGGAGCACATAGGGGAGACCTTCGATCTCAAGAATGCGCTTACTATAGTAAGCTAATTGAAAAAAGACAAAATATTTTGTCTAAGAGAATCGTAGAAAATCCATTACCAACGCCATCACCCCCATTAAATAATACAAACTTCCCATCACTCCCACTAGTAACAGAAATCCCAAACTTCACTCAAGAAAACTACAACAACCACACCATCCTAACACTACCACAAACCAAACATTTAATTCAACCAACAACAATCATCCTACGAACAACAATAACACATTCACACCAACTCTACATAATATAATCCACTCAATCACTAACTACATATCAATTTTAAAATTAATCCAATCAAATCTAAAAACCATCAAACAAAAAAACTGAACTAATCCATTTCATCCAACAAAAATCAGTTGATATAGCTTGCATAACAGAAACTCACCTCAATAGTTCAATGAACTTTTCAATCCCAGGTTTCAAAATTTACAGATCTGACAGAGAAAATGATCAAGGGGGAGGAGTCCTAATCATAGTTAAACAAAACGTTCCACACTATCAGTTCATCCCACCACCCACCCCCGGCCTCGAAACTATAGCAATTAAAATTCCATTAAGTAATAACAGTGATCTCAATATAATAACAGCATACAAACCTCCCAAAATTAAAATAAACAATAACAATTTATCTACATTGTTGCAATTACCACCCCAACAATCATCATAGGAGATCTCAATGCTAAGCACCACTCATGGGGATGCCGAATCACCAACCCGGCAGGCAACTTCTTACGTAACTTACAGCATCAAATACCCTTCTTTATTATTGCTCCCCCAGATCCCACATACTACCCCTTCGATTCCCAGAAAAATCCAGACATCCTCGACATAGCACTCACAAATTTCAGTTCCCAATTAAAGTCGCGTACGTACCATGAATTGGATTCTGATCACATCCAGTCATTATCTCTACCCGTCTCCCGTTCCCCACCAACTCCCCTCTTCGACATACCTAAACACACTTAATATAAATTGGAAAACATTTAACAGAAATATCAACCTCTCAATCCCCTCATTTAAAACCTTAAAATCTCCAACAGATATTGACGACGCAATATCAAAATTTAATAATATAATAATTAATGAAATAAACAAAGTACAAAAAAACAAAATTCCAGATCCTTACACTAAACTAAGCAAACCCCTACCTGCTAAAATAATTCAACTAATTAAATTAAAAAATAAAACCAGAAGACTCTGGAACACATTAAGAATACCATCAATCAAAAAAGAATACAATCATTTAAATAACACTTGCAAACACGTCTTGTACACTTACAGACAGCAGCAATACTCAACCTTATTACAATCTCTAAACGTAAGAAACAACTCTCATGGCAATTTACAAAACAAATTCTGAAAAAAAGTAATTCAATCCCACCTCTATCAACAAACACAGGCAAAATACACTCTCCTAGCGCCAAAGCAGAAGCATTAGCAGAACATTTCCAAAATACGTTTACGCCCAATAATTCTCCTTTTCACACTAAACACCACGAAATCCTACAAATAGCCTCTTCCCCCATCTTTAATATACCCCACAGAATAAAATACATTTCCCCACGCGAAATAAAAAATCTAATTCAGAAACTCCCAAATAAGAAAGCCCCCGGACACGATAAAATCAGTTCAATAATCTTAAAAAATCTCCCACCGTCAGCCTTAGCCTTCATAAACAATATTTTCAATTCAATTTTAAGAACAGGATACTTCCCCAAACTTGGAAACATTCAATCATCCACCCCATTCCGAAACCCAACAAAAATCATTCCAAAGTAGACAGTTACCGGCCCATCAGTCTATTACCCGTTATTGCCAAAATATTCGAAAAACTAATCCTTGCCAGATTAAACCAGCATCTCAAAAACATTAACTTAATTCCCAAACATCAATTCGGTTTCATTGCTCACCACTCAACTGCTCACCAACTACTTAGATTAACAGAACACATTCACACTGCATTTCAGAAAAAACAGCACACAATATCTACATTCCTCGACATCACTCAAGCATTTGACAGAATTTGGCACCCGGGACTAATCTACAAACTAATAAAAGCAGGAACTCCAACCTACATTATTCACATCGTCAAAAGTTTCCTATCAGATCGCACATTAATAGTGAACAATCCCCTCCACCCACACATTATCAAAGCAGGCGTCCCGCAAGGCTCCCCTTTATCTCCAACATTATTCAATATATACATAGCAGACATTCCATCATCATCAAATTCTAATATAGCTCAGTTCGCAGACGATACAGCCCTATTCGCCTCAGGATACTCACTAAGTAACCTACGATCACAAATTCAAAATCACTTACACAACATTGAAACCTGGGCAAACCTCTGGAAAATTCAACTCAATCCCGACAAAACAATAGCAAAAATCTTCTCACTCAGAAGGTTTACCTCCCCCACTCCGCTAGTAATAAACAACACCCCCATTACCTGGACCCCACCATCACAACCCATAAAATACCTAGGACTTCATCTGGACACAAAACTAACCTGGAAAACCCACATAGACATCAAAATTAAACAAGCTAGAAATAAATTATTCCAACTCCGGCCACTAATCAACAAACATAAATCTCTGTCATACAGAAACAGTACAACATTATACAAAACAATAATCAGACCACTACTGCTTTATGCATGCCCCATATGGACAAACGCAGCCCCCACAAATGTCAATAAAATTCAAGTAATGCAAAATAAATTTTTAAGATTAATCACAAATGCCCCCTGGTTCATAAGTAATAAACAACTACATTCAGAATTAAATATCAATACAATAATAAACCAAATAGCACACATATCACACAACTTTTACCAAAACCTAACAGACATACCAGCAGCATCCCATTACAAACTACCGAACAATCCAACCCACACTAGAATAAAAAATAGATTCCCTTTTGAAGCATTCCTCAAAATTTTAGCCAACCACGATGCATAACACCGAGGTTCTCCCCTAGAGTGTCCTCTCCAATATATAGACTAAGTTAGCGTAGCTATTTTAACTAGATTAAGTCTGAAAAAAATACATCTGTAAAGTATTGTACTGAACGATGTAAATCTCGAAAAATGAATAAATATGTGTTATATATAAAAAAAAAATCGACTGCGTAAACATGGCTTGCAGCTCGCCCGCGGGCGGATATTTGCCGGAAAAAGATGTTTGTTGTTCGAACAATCCGATCTCTAGAGCTCCGGGCGACTGATTTTGTGGCTGCTTCTCGATATTTTCTCATTTTATCTTTGGAAAACAATGAAAACAATGCTTTGGGGCCAAATTGACATTTCTATAACACTTCATTCCAGATAGAATTGTATCGGTTAATAATGAGAAAAGAAATCAATACTTTTTATAACGAACTAAAACGTGTCTAATCCTATACAGCTTACTTACTCAGCTCCCTGGAAACAATGTCGAGAGATTATTAATAGGAACACATATTATTTTAATTAATACTTATTATAAATATTTAACATTCTGAAGCTTGCAACAAAACATTTGAAAACTCACTTTTATGAATAAAATTACAGATGTTCTCGTTTTCTTCCCCTTGTTATGAAATATGTGTATAAGTTCAGCAGAATAATGGTATAAAAAAGGTTGCGAGTACTCGCTCTTATTATGACTTTAAATCAGTACATATTAATAAAAAATTATTTATTTTAATATTATCTAGAATTGTTTAGTTGATCGGAGAAGTTTAATTGTATAAAAGTGGATTACGATGACTAGAGTAATTGAAATTGACTATACAAGAAACCGTTGCGCCTCAGATTCGAACAGGATTAATCTAATCTTTCTATTAATCAATGTCTTTCAAACGAAAGTGAACGATTTTCAAGATCCTCTCAAAGAAGAGAACGTATTTTCTGATAATTCGACCACTCCATCTGCCATCTACAGGTGACCTGTATTCGCCAAGCGAACCACTCCGCACCTCCACCCTGTCGCGTGTTGATGAGAGCAGAGGAAGGAAGTCGAGATGTAAATAAAGCACGAAACTTACATCCGGCCGTAAAATGCACTGGCGGCTTGCGTAATCGGCTTTGTGTGCGGGCCAATGTGGGTATATCCAGGAAATTCCTGAATCACCAGTGCCAGAACGGAGGGGGAACAGCAGTTGTTTGACCAGAAGTGCTGCTCGGTCAAAAAGCTCTGGGGCGAAATGCAACTCAATAAATTTGCTACTCGAGGACACGCTGCCCAACCGTGTCCAAGGTTCAGTTGGAATGCTCTTTTGACGCTATTCAAATTTTTTCCCCCATCAATGAATTTATGTTTTGCGAACGTATTGTATGTGATCATGAGTGAAGAAGATCGTTGTTCATACGTCCATATCATGAATTTTGACTTCTGAAAATCGGTGAGGTTAGGACAGAAAATGAGAATAATGAAAGTGGGAGTTTGAATAGACAGTTTGCGAAATTACTTAATTTGTTATATGTCATCAAACATGTAATATTTTAGTACAATATAATTTATCCACTTTGTCTCATATACAGTTTATACTTTATGTACTGGTAGGGTATGTATATTTTGAAATCTAGTAATAATTTATTCACTCTCAGCAATAATATTCTTTTATCTCTACTATCCTGAGTATTTCTCAATGCATTTAAACAATTCCCTTACATAAGTATTTTATTTTACTAACCCGCTTACACGTTAACTCCCTACACATTAACATCACCCTAAACTACCTATATACTGTATTGTGTTACCATACACACACATGTGAAAGAATCAAATCAATCCTCCCCCACTAAAAGATGCAAAATAAAAAACGGTAAACATTAACGCGTGTGCCAAAAAGTCCACTGCAAGAGTGTGTTGTGAGCTTATCGAGCCAACTCTCCTCCGCAAACTCTTCGCGCGCAACAAATGACGGAAGACACGGTTCCGGAACTGGGCTCAGTGTGTGTTTCCGCAAATCGCTCGGCTGGTTTTTTGGCGTGAGCCAAAGCGTGAGCCAAGCATTCGTTGACGCCTCGCGGAACCACCAACCTGCCAACCGGCCGTCCGGCGGCCGCTAGCCCTCTGTCCTTCATCGATCGATTCCCGACGATTGGACAACTGACGGGTGGCGGGGGCGTGGGGCGGGGGCGCGGGTGGGTGGTGCGTGTGGACTTTGTGACCCATATAGCCGCGCCTCATTAATTGGGGTGGGCGCGCCGCGTTACGGTCGCGCGACATGGAGCCGCGCCCGCCAGGGCGAGCAACCTCGCGCCAGCGGCGGTGGCGCACCGGCCACTGCTGCAAGGGACCTTGGCTCAACCAAACGGCCAATCCTCCCACCTGCTGGTGAAAACATTCGTCATCACTGAAATGTTTAATTTACGGAGTGATTGAATGTGTTGTGGATTTTTTAAATTTTTTTGCTCGCGAATAGGCCATCTTGAACCACGCAGGACATGCACTTGCACGGGCTCTATCATTTTATTACGTTGCAAGTCTTGCATGTAACTAATCAGGGGGATCAGCATTAGGCTGAATCCTATTTTTATACCCCAGGGTTGTTAGTCCTGGGGGGATGAACGATAGAATGATGATGATACTGAAGGATGAATGGACGGTACACTCGTGCCCGAAACGGGACTCGAACCCGCTATCCTTCCTTTCCAGATCGCCACGGCACTACTGCCTTAGCGATCTCAGCTATCCGGACTGGCCTTTTAATGATTTTTTTGTTTATTACTTTTAAGTCCCATTAACATCAAGGGCGATAAGAACCTACAAATATTACAAGTCACTGTGATCTCAGAGTTCCTTAACAATGTTTCTGATAATGTAGTTGAAATGTTTTTCTTTATTTATCAAGATCTTTACATGCATTTTGTTGTTGGCTATAAAAGGAAATCCTGCTATCCACTGTAACGTTCGAACGTAATATATCACTTACAATTATAATCACTTATAATTTTTGTAAAGACACGTGCCAGATGATTGATGCACAGTGTGCGTATACACACTCGCTAATCTTAGCATTTAAATACGTTCATTAATCCTTGAACCAAAAAGAAACTCGCTATGAAACAGTTACTGCTTAAGGTAGTTATATTACAACTCGCAGAACAAAACGACCAAGGCAAAAAACTACATGGAATATAGTATGTCTTCAAAATGACGTAAAGCGTTAATTCTATTAATTTTAGATATTATTAAAAGTTAGTGTATTTACTATAAAACGAGTTAAAATTATTGATAACACACGCAGGGCACACTATCTTTCATTTAAAGCAAAATACATATTTGGTTGAGTAGGAAGTCCAATTTTCTATCTAAACTAAACCTCTTAGTGTTTTAAATGTATACTCGGTGGATAGAAACGCCCATTCATAGCTAACAATTCACAATCGGCAGTTGATATAGTATTTTAAGATATCTGTTATTTCTAATTTTATAGTTTGTCATTTTTTTTAATCCAGCTGTTCAGGTGAGAGATTCAGACCATAGCAAGGATCAGTAAAAAGATAGCTACAAATATTACCTTTCAGAATGTCTGTCTCCGTTTGACCTACTGCTGAGCGAGATTTGGAAAGAAGTGCTTGATTTATCCTGATAGATAATGGCTCTCAATCTCGATACTCGTCGCATTATCTTTTTCGAGTGCTATAATTTAAAACGTTGTCCTCCATGATTCTATTGAAAAACTTAAGATCACAATTGTCATCATCAGTTTGTCTTCACAATGTCTTTAAATCAGCAACCTTATAGTTCTTAAAACAAAATCAATTTGTTTACTTGTATGTTTTATTGATTGCTTTGCTGTTTATTTCTCATCAACCATTTCCGTTAATTCTGGAACTGAAATTTCTCTTTAAAGTTGCACATGTTCTGCTCAACCCAGAAAAGAATACTGATAAACTCACCTTAATGAAAATATTCCGATTATTGAATAGTCTGCCTTGACGGCATAGAAGATCCCCCTTCGTAACATTAATCACGTTCCTTACTCCGGTAAACGCACCTAATAACAATTCCACAGTTCTTCCCAACAAAGATGGTGCCCTTTTCGTTCAGAAATTATCATTCCCTTGCCCTCTCAGATTTTAACTAATTCCGCTCTCGGTATACTCGTTAAACAAAAACCTTGTTTCCTGCGAATGTGCAAAAAGTATTTTAATTCGAGCGCATTTCGGCGATTCAGCCCGCGTTGGCATGAAGTCAATTAAATAATTCGCTTCGAGGCGCGCATTCCTCGTTCGGATGACGCAAATTCTCCGTGCGGAGTGCGGCAACAAAGTGGCAGGGCCGGCCGAACTGCAAGGGGTTCGTTATTGAAAGTCCGTTGTCATATATACCAATCCCACGGGCAGGTCACACAATTTTCAACGTCCGAAGCACCCACCCCGCAGTGGTCCAAAACACCCATGATTTTTTTCCAAACATTTCTAAGCACGTACCTCAATCAGCACACGAAAAATATTTTAAATGTTTAACATTTATAAACACAATTACAAAAATCACCCAATATCTGATTATGATAACTTGATATGTGGTATCATCAACTTTTTTTAGAGATCCGGTAAAATTTCAGTGATAATTTTCGTACTAAGAGATGGTATAATAACACTACTGTCGATATATCCAATTTATACACAGAATTATTATAATTTTCGTCCTTATTTTTAGGTTTTCTCCTAATTTCAAGAAGAGAAACAATTTTTCATTTTTGGATTGATCTGTATTAAATTATCACAATTTATTTTTTGTAATTAACATCGCATTTCCAAAAACCATCTATTATTACCCTTTTTACCACCAAAGAGAGATTTTCCCCACTCGAAGAGAAACTTTCGACGAATTTCGGCCCAGTGTGCGTCAGCTGCGAAACTCCATCCAGCATGACGCTCTCTGCGCTCAGGGATGAATGTGTCGCTTCGTGCATGTGCATAGGACGCCGTTAACCCTTTCATTTGCGGTCCGACTGATGATTTAGGCGATTCAAGTTGCAAATGAGTGTTTGGAATCTGGATAGGCAAATTCTGGATTATCCCGAAACGCTGAGGTCGAATGAGCCATCAGTGGTGAAAACAAGACGAAATTTGTAGCTTTGTGAGGTCGGGAACTCTCATGTTTACTCATGATAACGCATCATGTCGTGTTTACGTTCAATTTAATACCCGAAAATATGAATAACGAGCTGGACTAAGAGAACGCAGTTCACCAACAAAAGATCGTAACTTAGAATTCTCTCCAGAACTGCTATATCTGAAGTCATAACTGTTTCAAGTGTTTCCTGTTTCTGTTGATTAATGAATAAAAAATGAATTATAAATATAATTCATTTTGAAAAATTATTTTCCCAATTTATTACTCTAAACTCGAAACGTGCCTACATTTTCGGCAGCCTATCAGTAATTCCAACATCTGGGAACATTCAAAACAGCTAAGTTTCACAGATTTTGCACTATAGTATGTTTAGACCTAGTGAAGGAACACATTTTATGCTTACATTAGACAAGTCATGCTTTATGACCTAGAAGTTTAATGAAATTTCATTTAATACAAGACTGCAATAATGTTAGAAAGTAATGAAAGAATATGTCAATCACTAACACTTCCCTAACGAGATTGTTAACGCCACTCGTTGCCAAGGAGGATTGTGTCAGAGCATCACCCTCTGTAATCTTGTCAGATTATCTTCCAGTAAGGTTGCTTCCTACCTGTGTTATTCTCTTCTTGTAGCTACTACACGATAAACGTTGAATTGTATTCTGAGAAACCGTTCTCTACTGTTTTGAGGTTTTTTTTCAGGAAATATAATATAAACGTAATGATTATTGTTGGTTTGCGAGAGTGTGGGAGGTAGAAAAACACTCTATAACTAGATGTAAAAATGGATGTTGTATTATCTTTATATTTGCAAGGATCGTTGAGAATACTCGAGTGTTTTTTGTATTGAGAGTTAGTATCATTGTTTTCTCACATTTATGTTTCCTTTCTTATCTACCGCCACAAATGTTACTGTCATTATAGTATGCGGTACAACTTTTTTCCAAGAAGTGCAAATTAAATTATGGTAACCTCACATTACAGACATGAAGCGAGTGCATTCCCCTCTAATTCAGATGAAACGATTCTATCTCAGTTCCTACTTCTCATGCTAAGATGTAATGATTTATCCTAGTTCTTGTCAATTCATCTTGTGCAAACAATGTGGTTGTGACGCTGATAACAACAGAACTGGTAATTTATTATCTAGGATCCTGATACAAAACTGCATATTCTTCAAGTACGAGATTAAGTTTACTTTCAACATTCTCCTCCCGGAGATACAGGTGCGTTTCGCCTTTTGTTCTTCACATCATGCAACTCTACCTTTTTACATACTTCACACATTTACATCCGTGATTTTTACACCTTTAGAACATTTCCTTCATGTTATCCTTCTGTGCCCTTTTCTTCTTTCCTCACTTTCTTTCATATCTCTCTGTCTTCTCTTATCTTTCTCTCCCTCCCTCCCTCCCTCTCTCTCTCTCTCTCTCCACTCCCACCATTCTGTAGATACTGTAAGACCTTCTTCATACTCTCATATTATCTCTCTCTTCTACCCTCACGTCCCACAACCTCCTAACCTCATTAACTGATCTAAATCGTGCTTTATCTTATCCTATTTTCCTTTTCTTATTCCGATTATTATGCACAAACTACTCGTATTTTATTAAAATTATAAATTACCTTATAGAAGATCTAATTTTTTAGAAAGATTTTATGTTCACCGAAAATAAGACCTGCGCCACTATTATAACCGTACTTTGTTCAATTCGAGAAAAACATTGAAGAGAAACTTGAAGCCGTTTTTGAAATAATTCTTTTAATATTTCGTGCATTTCACGCAAAATCACACAAAAACTCAAATTTTCAAAAATTGAGCTTGGCCTTATTTAAATCTTTATCGCTGAAGAACACATTTTAATCAGGAAAAAAACTTTATATTCAATATTGAAATTGTAGGAAATCGTCGAAAAAATGTTGAACACACACATACGCGAAGAACATCAATTTTAGGTTTTAGTATACAGATAAGAAGCCTAATTTGAAATTTTACAATAGAACCGTTTTTCGCTAAAGTCATTTTGGCAACTTTTATTTTTGATTTTTAGTAAACAATTCTGAATGAAAAACAACTTGATGTTGATGCAGGAACATGAATATTCAAAAAGATACAATAAATTTTTTGTGATAAACTATTATATTGAATTTGCAGATATCAATGGAAGTATGCAAGTCATAACTGAGATGTGTGTCATTTAATCAGTCAAACAATCGAAACTACAATTTTAATAAGAAAATACTACTTCAATTTGATATACAAGTTAAGAAAAATGAGTGATTATTAGCCTTTTTAAGTATTGAGGTAACGTTTGGGGACATACTGCAGGAATGATAAACAAGAGTGTGAAAGGAAATAAAAAACGGGCAGCAGTGATCTTATCCAAATGAATAAATTCCATTCGAACTCCGATCGTTGTCTGTAGAAAGCGACACACTGCAACGAGGGAGGTCTGCTGCGTTTACGTACCCAACGAGCCCACCCATCGGCATCTCCCCTCGCCGAAACTGCGTCCTAGAGCGCAGCGCGAGGTATTATACTCGCACGTTTTCTTGAGCCCTGGAACACCTACCCCCACTCCTTTACCAACATCAGTTGAATTAAGAATAAATGATATCCACGAGCGTTGTAGACAAAATCTGATAACCAGACATGTTTGCTCCTGTGTAATAGAAACTATTTTGCATCGAGAAACGAACTACAAATTTGACATAAAATTCCTTTTGTGAAAATAACCTAGCTCCCCACTCCTCTCTCGAGTAGCGAAGAAAGGGCTCAAGAAAACGTGCTCGGATAATACCTCGGTGCGGCGCAGCTCGGCGCGGCGCGGTGGTCGGGCGCCGGCAGGTGCTACGCGTGCCAGCTGACTTCCGCCGCGTGCGCGTGTCCTCGCCCTCCCGCGTGCGCCCGCGTGCCCTTCCGCGCCCCTTGGCCTCCCCGCGGAAGGTCCAATTCGCCACGACCACTCGCCGGCGAGGGCGGTGTTGCCAGAATTGGCTATTTGTCGCCAAATTGGCGACTTCTAACGGGTTTTGGTGACGTAAATTTGTTTTCCGATTTTTTTACAACTCAGTTGTTTTTTTTTGAGTAAAAGTCTCAAAAAATGTTAATTTCACCATCATGAAAAACTTAATAATTCGCCTTAATAATTTATTTAATTATTGTATTTATACTTTTAAATGTAACCTAAATCTAAACATACATTCTTACTGCGAACACTGATACGCGAATGTGTTTAGGAACACTACTGTACTTTAGAGTTAAAGCCCGAACACTGTGTGACCACGACTATGACTTTCTAAGAATAAGAAATTGAAGAAAAGAGATGTTCTCGAAATTTAATTATAAAATTGTTTATCCTACTAATTCGGTTAAGGTAAATGGCGAGGAAAGCGTTTATTCTGATCTTGAAACTGTGTAACAAAATATCCACATAGTTGCAAAATATCATTATTTTATTAAGTTATTTAGTTGTATTTTATAAAGCACTATCAATTATTGTATAAAGATTATTTGGTTTCAACCTTTTGATTATAAATTGCACACCCAAGAACGTTTTCTTTATTCATTTCAATACACAATTTCAAAGATTTGATTGTTGGCGCCACAATGGTCACGTCTATCAGATGCTTGTGACATCTGGCGAAATAACGCAAAGGGCGATAAAGCACATTAAATTATTGGGAAACTTGTGTTAGCCCGCCCGCGTCCCGTGATGTCCCGATGTCCCTCCTGCGGTTTCCATGGAGTTACCTGTATGAATACCGCATCCCGTTCAGATTCCCCAAAGATAAATTCCGTCCCTTATAACTTCTATTCTATCTCCACGTCATAAATCCCTTTATCCCATACATTTCACAAATCACCAGCTAGAACTCATTAGCGTTCCTCCCTGATTTCCCATTGAGGAGCCTAGTGGGAACATCCTCCCTCTTATTTTTATTTTGTATTATTGTATACATCTGTATTGCATATTATTAAGTCCAGTAAAGTGGCTTTGTACGCTGTATCAGAAAAATATGTAACAACAACAACAACGCGCGTACGCGGATATGCCACCTGGTGGTCCTCTTGACAACGACTTACGGACTTTGACTTACGACTTATATAAAAGTAACGGAGGATTACTCATTATCATAGTAATAATAATAGTAATAATAATATAATAATAATAATAATAATAATAATAATAATAATAATAATAATAATAATAATAATAATAATAATAATAATAATAATAACAACAACAACAAACCGGTAGTGGTAGCTCAGTGCATCAACTGATGTCACTGCAGCGCCTCTGACCGGGAGGTCCTAGGTTCGAGTCCTGACGGCGGCAGGATTTTCGACACAAGCTTTTCAGCTAGGTCCCATTCAGTCGCTGTCTGGAGGAGAATTCTAACGGCCGGCTGCTCCGAACGGTAGTTTTCATTGGTTTCTCCGATCAACACCAGGCGAATGCCGGAGCAGTACCCCACCAAACGGGCCACAGACCGCGCGCGATCTTTCTTGCCTCTTCCTTGTCCTATCATCTCCTCTTACACACACACTTACACTAACACGCACTACACTACCACATATTACGGGAGACCGGTCGGGAGCTTAGAGCTTGTCCCAATTGGGGCGGTGCCCCGTTGGTGGGAGAGTCCTGGTTAGGGGGAAACCTCACTAGCCGACGGTAGGTCGGCGCCGCCATCCAGCGGAGTCATCACCGCCATCTCCCGAGAAAAAACATGCACTACACTAACGGGACTATTGACCGAAGCAGTTGACGCGCCCGGAAACATGAAAAAATCAATCAATCAATAATAATAATAATAATAATAATAATAATAATGATAATAATAATAATAAATTATAATAATAAAAAACGTCCATTGCGATATCTATCAGATTCTTAGCGACATTCGGCGTATATCGTAAATGGCGATAAAGCCCGTCCCAATACTGGGCACCATGTCCGCCCGCGCCCCAAGACGTGCCGGCGCCCTTCCGCCGTGGGGTCCGCGGTGTGACGCCGGCGCGCGGGAACTCGGGTGTCAAACCCTCGTACGCAGACCATTACTCCTCGCCGCTACTCGACACGCGCGCTTCCTTACCGCCCGCCGCCCTCACGCGAAGCTTCCTGCCCGTGAAGAATCCAACGAGACCCGGATGAAAAATGTAACGAGATTACATCAAACGCATCACTCATGTAATGTCCCTAACGAATGACGACAGCCCCTGCATGGGTCGTTAGGATGATACAAGTGGCAGAGAAGACCCAGTAATTTTCTTGCAGGGTATGCGTTTTCATATTCAGACGCATGCTAGAGCCACTGTGCCAGAATAGGAAATTTCAGAAAGTCTATTGAAATTATGCACTCTCTGAGATCTTGATGAAATTTCGCATTAAATTATTCTTGAAACAAGAAAAGTGACGAGATTATGGACGTACATACACGCACGGGACTGAAATATCTCTTGTTGGTAACGTTTTTCGTGTGTTTTAAGATCGAATAAGGGAATAAATTAGGAGCATGTACTCGTTTACCCTCCAGCAGGATCTTCTAAATATTTTACACGAGTAGCCACACGAAGCATGGAGCACACCTGCCAATTAACATATGTGTTTTGAGGCAGATTACAAATATTTGCACATTATTATTAGAGATAAGGAAGTTGTACATTTATTCAAAAATGTCTACGAAAATAACTAGAAACGTGAATAGAAGAATATTTAATTCATTTTAGGTCTCACATTTTTTTAGTCTTTTTTAAATCCTATGTTCTGTATATGTGGTACTTATTTTGTTATTTTCCACTTCACGAAAAAAATTGCAATTTAGACACAGTTTCCATCATTCAAAAATCATCTATTAAGTATTATTTAAATGAAGGCAGTTTGATTTCAGAAACTCTTTTAAACCATGCATAAGCCAAATGCATGAACATTTTTAATACAGTAGAGAAAAATCATTTAAAAAAAAGAATGAGAGACAGTTCATACATTCGATTTTCAGTAATTCATTATTAATACAATTAATATTATTCCTCATAAACATTCTTACTTCTGCTTAGTAAAACCAAGGCAGTTATATTGCTGTTATACTCTTTCCAATTTTTTAAATTATTTGATTCAGATATCAAATAATCGGGAGACCAGATGTTAATTACAAGTTTTAAATAATATCACCATTTGTCTGGCATAGTGTTTTTTAAACAAGTCATTACTACAAGAGTTTCTTATTTCTTATCATCACAAAAGGACATATCAACAAGTCAAGTCCTACATCAGAATTAGCTTCTTTCAACTTCTCTAAACCAGTTTTCCAACACTTCTCCACAACTTAACAACCGACCCGTAGTGCATCCGACATTCGTAGAGACCAGTAGCCTCCCATTCTTCTTGAAGAACTACGAATCCCTATTGCAAGTGGTAATATTTCATCCCGGGCGCCACCCTGCACCCGGTCGAGTGCCTGGCACCCTGGCAGCTCGCTGCGGTTGGCAACACGCACCGCGCGCACTCAACGTGCGTCCGACACCCGCCGCACCACGTCGTTCCGCTACCCCCCCCCCGCTCCGCTCCGTCGCGCCTTTCCCGCTCCGCTCTCTCCCGACAGGCGCTCTCCCGACCGCCGGCTCTGCCCTTCCTTTCCGCCCCGACCCGCACCGCCCCACATCGCCTCCGCCCCGCTCTCCCAACCCGCCGACTCTGCCCTTCCCTCCCCGCCCCACCCATCACCACCCGCTCCGCTCCGGAAGAGTGGCGACAGCAGCGCGGCGCGTGGGGGAGGCGCACGGTAAAACGGCCGGTAGCCGCGCGGTGGCCGCGGCGGCTGGCACCGCAAAAACAGGCTTTTTCGCACCGCGCCCCGCGGCGCCGCCGCCCCCGCCGCCGCCGCCGCCGCCGCCGCCGCCGCTGCCACCGCCGCCAACACCGCCGCTACAACTCAAATTAGGACGCCGCGCCGCGACGCGCGTTGATTGATCAGGCTGCGCGCGGGGAAGAGCCGCGTGCGCCAGATATCGCTGAAAACCTCGTCCGGACGCTTCCTGATCATTAGGGCGCGTGTGTCGTGGTCGCTTCGCGAATCGGACGTTGGGGACGCGAGTTTTGCTCTTTCGCTTTGGGGGGAAGGGGAAGTCGAGGTAGTTCTTTGGTGTAATTGGCAGCCCCATACGTGCGGATTTGTGGCTTTCGACGCTGTTTTCTTGCAAATGCTGTGGCGTGTGCGATGTAGAAAGCCCGGCTGTTTATTAGATATGCATGATTGTTTTGAGAATCGTCCTACTTTCGAAGTGGTCGACGCGATAGCATTTCGATGCGCGAAGAGATAGTAGGTCACTGAGAAATAGTTGCACGTAGTCGTTAGGGATATATCACTGCTCTGATTAATAGGAAGGTGTGGGCAGTGTTCTCTAACAAATGGGGAAAATATATACTTTCATTGAATGAAATAAACTTGCTCATAATGTGAAGAATGTAATGTCAGGTCGTAATTTGTATTAATAAATATATTGATTGCTTATATAAATGTTGTTATTAAAAGTAATAATGTTGCACATATTAAATTATCCCTTTTTTATATGAGGAGGTCTCGTATTTGTGTCTCATCAAGGTCTTCATCCATTGTTAAAAGTGATATGATAAAACTATGTCTTGAACCAAATTGTATATCACAAGACAGGTATGGAACGGGAATGGAAAATTTAACAAAAGAATTAGTTTTCTTTTATAAAAGTCATTGAATTTTAATGTGATTTAACACTCTTTTTCGAATCTCTTGTCGTTTGGGCATGAAGGTTGGAAACATCAATTCACGTTTTATTAATAACCAAGAACGACGTGACGTTCTCACTAGACAACACAAAGGGAAATGCGTTTAGCAATTCACACAGTCCACGACGCACTTGGATATTTCAGTCCGCCTTCGGTTTCCCCGCCGCCCCTCCGCCCGACGGGAAGCAATCACGCCGTCCTTTCTCTCGTCGCTGCCAGCCAGCGTCGTCCGCTGCATTTCTCGCGCGGACGGAAAGCTAAGCGAGTGCAACTGCCATGCCAAATGTTATGAGCGCTTGCGAATCGCCGCACGTAGCCGCCGTCTACGCGCTGAATTTCCGATTCCCTTTCAACGAGTGCATCTACCGCATCTCCTCTGAGACCTCCGCCCCTCGACAATATACCCTTCAATTTTTCTTCAATAAAAATATTTAATGAGCGGATTACATGTAATTGACAAGTAAAACAAAGAGACTGCGCTGTGCCATAAGCCGATGCTACAGAAAAATTAAGTCTCCTTTTTTTCTGTGTAATGAGTGGAAACGTATATAATACCGTCTTTAAACAAAAATCCGATTTAAACATTTTATCTGGCTTCCTCTTCCTTTGTATTTTTTTTTTTTTTTCGGGAAATAAGATTGTTGTATTTTAATGACTGCTGGCGAAGTTTTCTTTAAAAAATGAGTTAATGCATGCATTACCGCGTTCTTTTTACTGGCAACACAAAGGTAGATCGAAAGAAAAGAGCGTCCAAATACCTCTCCAAAGAAAAGCCATATAAACTAATTGAATGTACGCCGATACCAAGATGAGATAGGACTTAGGGAGTAATAGCGCTTAATACTCATTGTCAGGGGGCTGACGAACCAATCCCATACATAATAAATGTCCCGAAGAACCTTATCATTACGGAGCATTAATTAAGTAGCCAACTAGCAGCCAAAAAAGTGTTTTAGGAACAGAATATATTATATCGTCAGAAGGCCCAAGGCATTTGTAAAGAACGCCGTAAAAATGGTCGTGTCGTAACATACAATTTCCTAGGAAAATTTTCCCTCCGAGCTTGCTCCCTCAAACAAGAGAGCAAAAACAGAGCCACTCTTTCCGCAGGGGAAACCACGGCCTCCCCTAAAGCAGCACTCACCATTGATATCGAATCGAATCAAGCACATCAAGAGCGTAATTTGATTAGCGCAAATCTCCGCCCCAACGTAGTTCCATTGGCGTTTTTGACCACCGCGGACGGGCAAACGCGCATCGCGCCGGGGCGCCTGGGGACCCGGAACGAATCCCCGATGACGCGCGGAGTGAACGGCTCCGACAGGCCCCTGCGGAGGGCGCTGCATGAGGCGGGGCGGGGAGAAGGACCGGGACGAGATGGGATGCAACGGAGCGGGATGTCGGGAAACCGCGGCTCCACGTAACTGCTCACGGGGCGCGCGCTGGTCGCCGAGGTGCCAATGGGTTCTTGTGGGGCGGCGGCCGTGGCGGCGGTGGCGGCCGTGGTGGTGGTGGTGGCGGCGGCGGGGGCAGCGGTGGTCGTGGCGGCGGCGGCGGCGCTTGGGGGCGGCGCGGGGGGGGCCCCGGTAAGGCCGGTTTATCCCGCGGGCTTTGCGGGATGCGGCGTTCCTGCGGGCCCGGGTTTATCCTTGAGACGAGGCTGACAGTGATACGTCCGCAGCCGGCCCGCCGAGCTGGCTTTACTCTGCACTAATCTCATTACACTGGCCGTGAGCCCGGCTGCGTCCGTACACTCCCTGCTCGCACGCCGAGCAACCGCCCTTTCCGTTTTACCGGCAGCGGAGCGAAGCGGCGCGACGCGGCGCCGCGCCACGCGCGGGGACTGTACCACGTGGCGGAGGGCGCGCGAGTGAGCGAGCGAGTGAACAGGCGGGCGAGCGAGAGAGCGAGCGAGGGGAGGGTACAATTAGGCGGAGAGGAAGAGTGAGGATGTGAGTGGGAGCGCGGGGAGCTGCGTGTGGGAGAGAACGGGAGGGAAGAGTGGTGGGGCGCGGCGGACTGGTTCGAGGCAGCGGGAGTGACCGGATGGCTGGAGCAGTTTTTGTGAACGGGAAGGCGGGCGGGCACGCGTTGGGTGGGAGGACGTGCGTGGGGCGTCCTCGCGGTGCAAGCGAGCTGCAACGGGCGTGGGAGGATGCGGGAGGGATTAGGCGCGCGAGGGTGGGATGTGGCGCCGAGTCGCCGCCGCAGCGGCCGCGGAGGGAGCCAGACGCCCTCTCCGGCACGCGGCTCCGGAACGAGATCGCTATCGATCTCTCGATTCGCGCGTCGCGTGCCCGCTCCGCCGCCGAGCGTCCTGCCCGCGCGCGCTCATTCATCTGCGGCCGCTGATTGATATTCGAGTGCGGGGGCGCCACCGTCGCCGCCGCCGCCGACGACGACGACGTCGCCGGTTCAGACGCACTTGGCAAAGTCGCGGCGACGAGCGAATGCCATTCTGCACACAACTTGACTAAAAAAAAAGTCCCATTTTTTAATTTTTTTAAAATATGCCCTAAAATGAGCGAAAACGACTTCATTATTTTTTACATGATTCTGAGTTTTATTGCTTGTTATCTTTGCTTAAACTAATCAGAAAAAATGTTAAATATTGTTTATGTAAGTATGTTAAGAAATATTATTAAAATATCTCTTTTCATGGTACTTATTAACACATAAAAGAATACAACAAGAATTGGCTATTTGTACTGTATTCACTTGACGTAGCGTGTTTATTATGGGCAGCAAATAAATGTACATAATAAATTTCTGACTTGATTTATAATATATTACAGTTCATCCTTGTGAATTAAATTAGAACTACCTTGAAAGTGTTGACAAATGGTTACACGACGATGTATTTCCTGGATGTGTGAATGTACATTGTTGTCGGAGCGCGTGCTACTTTGTACTCGGCCGCGCTCAGCATGTGGTAAAACGCAGGGTCGCGTTGGCCGTCTGTCGCAGCCGAGGGGTCGCCCGCACCCCCCAGCGGCCGCGGAGGGGAGCGAAGCGAGGGGCGGCGGAGAGAGAGCGAGGGAGACAGGGAGAGGCAGAGGAAGAGGGAGCGAGAGGGAGGGCGCGTCGCGACGGTCCGCGTGTCACCAGTGGAGAGTTGGGCGAGCGCAGGGTGCAACGCGGAGGGCGGGCAGGTGGCGCGCCTGCGAGGATCACGCGGGGCTCAACGGCCCCCTGATCCCCCCGCGGCCCCCACCGCCCCCGCCCCCACCCCCGCCACCACCCCCGCCACCACGCGCACGCCCCTTTCTGAGGCCACTCCACCGCGATCGCCCCCGGCGAAGGGAGCGGTGCCACGCCGCGCGTCCGATGCGCGCTGGATGAAACAACGTGCTCACACATGTCCTCACCTCTGGGAACTTTAACGAAAGAGTAAAATTGTTGGGATTGATTATTTGAGGCGGATACAAGAAAGAGATTCAGGTGCAAGTTATGTTTACGTAACGTAAAATGAGAAGAAATGAAATTGGGGTACTTTAAAGCTTAACATAAGTAATTAACATAATTTTCTTAGTAATAGTCAAGGAAATACTCACGAAACATTAAATACCTTCAGTTAGGATAAGTGTTATTATTCACGTTAAATCTGCTTTCATAAATTCTGAAATATTGCTCTTAATAGTGTCTGAATTCGTCTTTTTTTACAAAGTAATTTTTTTGAGCTCGAAAATTTATAGACTAAGTGAGCGAAACATAATGTTTAAATCCTCTTGCATCCTCTTGCATGCTTCCGGCAACGCGTGAAAAAATGTGGAAATCCTTAAGTTACGATGTGGCTCTCGGTGTCAGGTCAACTAACGAGAAGGCAGGCGAAGGGAAAGGGAACAAATTCGCAAAATGAAGGTAAAGAGGGAACAAGGGATTCCAGGTTAAAATGGGGTCAACATAGTACAGAAGACACTCCTTAGAATGCACATCAGGGTCGCGGTGGAGTGATAGTGCCATAATATTCAGAAATATACTTTTCGTAAAACTTTACTGTTTTATGGACTATATGCCTCCAGACAGAGAAACGGAAAGCCACATAAACGGGCAGCGTCCATTAAGGATATACACTGACCGCCGTCCGTTAAGATCAGTAAACAAATGAATTGTAGGCATATGAGTACTCCTACAAAAAGGTATTAATTATTTATGTGTTTTTTTTTCATCAGGAAAGTAGTATTGCGAAATGTATAAGAACACACGGACGACAACGGACTTGGTTAAAAACCTCGGTGTTGGTTTATAAATTTCAACCACATCTCTTACTTGCTCTAGCTAGATCTAATGACGCCAAAATCTCTTTATTTCCTAACTTCATCGGACTTGATGTCTAGTGGAAGTCCACTACCAAGTGCCTTCACAAAATGCCTATAGCTTTACATACAGTCAAAATTAATGTTCCTAAATACAATTCTTGCATTCGTGGAAAACGTTCGAATTTTGGCACAGCTCTCTAGTTATCCGAAAACATTAACATTTCCTGTCAATAAAGGACTTTCATAAATACAGATACCTGAAAGATAATATTTGATATGCTTTTGAAATTCTATTTCAACATGATGACTGTTAGAGTGAAATTCATAAATAAAATAACTGATGAGATGAGTTAGTTATCAAAATTATAACAGGCAAAGTGATGAGCAGTAGAAACATTACCAAAAATTCACCCTAAAAATACTCGCCAAATAATTTACTCGCGGTCGGTCACCGAAAAATCCACTGCCTCACGATTACTGTAATCGGAATAATCAAACGGGAATTATACCTCTCTTGTACCCCTTACCGATACATAACATCCACGCGCCACGGCTTCACAATAGCGACAAGTAATTACTGTCAGTAACACTTGTTCGCTGGAACAACGAGCGGTGCTAGGTATCGTGCGCGCCACTTTTTATTGGTTCCGACAATGGGAATTTGAGAACGCTTTTCAGGGGCGCGCGCGGGCGCCCGCGGCCCTCCTGGGGTTTCCCCTAATGATGCGCGTCGATTTGGAACACAAGCGTTGCCAATCAACGCCGCCAGTCCGGTGCGGATTATCTGCAAAAAGGCAACGCCGCCGCCGCTGCCGCCGCCGCTCGCGACGCCGCGCCGCCCCGCTAACCTGCCCTAAACTAATTAACGCGGATTCAAGACCGCGGCGCATAATTCGTAGTATCCCGTTCGCCGCCGAAGGGATTACACTTGTACCTCTGGAACGGGTTTGCGGGCGAGGTGCGCTCCGCGTCCCAAATGAGGAATCGGTTGTCTCCGGGGGTGGAGTGGAGCGTATTGATAAGCATGAGAGGGTCGGCGGGTTGCAAGCGCGACGCGGAGCTTCTGAGAGTTGAAGTGGCAAGTGGGAAATTGGTTGTATCATGGTTTGGAGTTGAATTTCGGAAGTCAACGTGCTACTGAATATCGTTAGTATTTGCTGATTAAAAAGTACTTTTCTTTGAAAATGTCACATTTATGTTGTTGGTCCAGTTACACAAAATACGAATGCCACAAAAACTACACATCAGAACGTTTCATTTCATTCGAAATTATATTTTAACTATTCCCATTTACGTAGTTTATTTAGAAAATTTGCTCTGTCTTTGAAAGATTCGTTTAAAATAACCACACTTCGGATTTAATTGCACTTTATTCTCATTAAAATGTATTTATTGTATTTTTGATACTCTCTCTACTACGTCATGCGTACGACTGTTCGTCGCTTACGAAGGTTTTATCCAGTAGTGGACGAGGATTATATAAAGAACACATTGTATGATGAACAATTATATAATAGAATACAAATTGTTCCATAAATGGATGTGAAAATACAAAAACTCATTACGGTCCCAAACAAAATGAATCCACTGATTTTCAAGTACATCAAATTAACAGCAGATGAATTCATTACATGTGGACTTGCTTACTCCCATGGCCTCAAGTTAATAAAAAAAAAGGGGTACTTTCACTGAATCTACTAACTCCTCCAATTCATATTAGTCGCCTGCATGTCACACGCCGAAAACTTCGATCGGCACCTTCCCTGTGCTTTTCGATCCGAGGCACTGACGCAACTGAACGAAAGGCAAGTGGCAGGGTTTGAAGCTCCCTCCAACCTATCATGCCCTTCACCCTCACCTTGTTCAGTCGTGGCCTATAGATTTTTTTTCCAGCTAGTAAATGGCTTTATCCAGATTCACAGCTTATTCATATTTCTACTTGTCTCTAGAACTAGAGGAAATTGAACACTCCCATTCGCTTTATCGATTCCTTTGATTACTAATAGTTACGTGCTAATGCCCAGTAACTTTTGTGTATAAATCAAGTAGTTACTACTCTTTTTGGTTGCCGAAGCATTATTTTTTGTGTTTCACAAGACGTCTGCTTAAATAAGGACTTGTGCACTTTTGGAGAATGCAGAAGGTGAAAATAGAGTAAAAATAATTATTATACAAATACAAAGATTGTAACATACATCTCAAGGAAATATTGTATGTTTTTAAAAAAATATACTGTTTATTAGCATCAATTTTATTCCAAGTAATTTAAATATTTAAGAAAGCTGAAAATTGAACGACGCATAACTATAAACCATCAGAACTGAATATTATATTATAACGTGAACTACGGCAAATTTTCTAAAACAAAAATTAGTTTGAAATTTGTCGTGGAAATTTAACTCTAACCCATGCGAGGCCATCCCGCTTTCTCCCGTATTATTCGAGTTACTCCTTCCCAATATTCCTTGTAGTATTTGCAGTGGCCATGTTATTAATTCCCTCTATACCGTGATAAATTAATGGAATATTAGTATCCCCGTGTTCATCCTGATATACGCTGTGCGTTCGTAATAAATCTACGAGTGACGACGTTGGTGGAAATGTTTGTATTGCTTAGCGCAGTTTCCAATACATAAAAGTGAACACGGTTAAACACATTAAATGCGTTTTATATGTTGCAGTCGGTTCATATTTTTTGAATTAATTGTACGCATTATCAACAGCAGGTACAATGGGGGCGTGTCGAGGGACAAAGCGGGATAAGTGAAAAATACACTTGGGGTTTACATATGGATGCGGCTGAATTATACGGTATATTTAATTTAACGATCGTAATATTTGTCCACATTTAAAATGTGAGGTGCTGCCACCCATCGAATTTTTGTAACTCAGCCGCACGGGGATTCTCTGTGGAAAACCAATACGCTGGTGGCGATATTGACAGCGGATTTACAGCCCGTAAAATGTGAACCTTTTCTGAGATTTTTGCTTACTTCGTTGCTTTTTCTCACATTTTCAAAAGGGTAAGAGTGATATTTTACATTCGCTCTCTCTACCGATTTCTATTAAATTACTAAATAATTTTCTACAAATAAGGTCACAAATAAAAACTTCTATTTTTATTCCAAACTTGAACTTAAATGTCTCTGTATGAGAACTCTACTTCAGTAAACAACTACTTCAGTCTCCATGTTTCTTATTAGAAATTACAGTGAATCATATTTTAAAAACCATTATCATTCTATTATAGCGAGAAGTATTTTTAATAATTATTTATCATGTAATAAATATATTTTTACTCGTACTTTTTGCCTTACTATGTTCGTAGTAATGAGAAAGTTCTGTAATGCTATGGCGGAAATTTGCGAATTTCTTGCAGAAAAGCTCGTATTGTGGAGCTCTGGAATCGAAAAACAGGGTAAATTATCCAGTTTTAATTAATATAACATTTGTAGTTGTTACAAATAATGAGAGAAAGTATGTGCTGTTGCTAGCAATACTAGTTCAGAGCATGAATAATGCATTTTAATGTAATTTACAAAATAATCATAAAATAGTAATCAGCATTATTTTTAATTTATGACACATAAGCTTAACATATTTTAAGCTAAAAACTATAACTGAAGTTATACCGTCAATTACGTCCAATATATTCATTTGAAAACAATATGAAACTATATTAAAATATACAAAATATCGAAGTTAGAAGTAATTAGTTGTACATTATAAATTATATAATTGTAAAATATCTAAAGCTATTTGTTGTTTTGTAGTTAAACACAACTCACAATAAAAAATAATTTTCTAAACCTGTGGCCATTACTGGAAGGGAGATGAAACAATAATATCATATATTTTTCATTTCAAACAAATTTATTAAGAGATGGATACACGTGAACACAAAAATCTAAAAGAATCGTACTCCAGAAACAATTGCCAATAATGTGAAAGAATGAAAAAAGCCCAGAGCCAACACGCAGACGGTCATTCCAAAGCCGTTGCGCATAGAAGCTTGCGCTTCCGCGGACGCGAGCGCAGCGCTCGGGGCCAGTGGCAGGGCGGAGCGCAGTCGGGGGCGGCGGGCGGATCATACAAGTCCGCAGGCGCCCGACGCCCTGGGCGGGTCATCCGGTGCCCCGGGCGGGCGACGGGCGAGCCCTAATTGCCGCGCGGGGCGAAGCCGGCGGCGGCGGCGTCGGCGGCGCCGCGACGCCGGGGCTCGCGGGGGCGGGCGCGCGTAAGGCACGTCCGCATTACAGGTTAATCTGTAATTGGCAAATCAAATTTAGCGGTGATTGTGGCTAATGCGGGGCTTGCGCTGCACGCGAGACGCGGCGCCTCATTAGCCGCTTACCTGGGCGCCCGCCTTACGTGCGCACCGCCTCATTACGGCCGCCCCCGCCACACGCCCCCGCCGCCCACGCCCTCCGGCGCTGGCCTACATTCTTAACCCGCGCCGCGCCACACGGACTGCAGGCACCGCTCGCGAGGGGTGATTCTGAGGTCTTCTGGAGGGTATTGAAACCTTCTTTGAACTCGTTTGCGAGGGACTTCTTTAGTTGTTATTTTACAATATACTTTTCTGTCAAAATATTAGTAAAATACTACAGTGTGAATTTCACGTTTTATCTCAAGAGCAGAGTTTGATTTACAGATGTTTGTTGAATGATTTCTGCATAATTCACAAAAACTCTTTTTGCCCCCACCCAGAATTCCTTCAATTTTTCTTATGTTTGGGACCCAGTTAACATATATTTACTTACCATTATCGACTAAACGTTGCTGGTATAAAATTCACTATGTACTCCCCAACAATAACTGTCACAAATGTGCGATTGTAAATTTACCCGATGTATACTCGTGGTTTCAATTTCGGAAAGATAGCCTTTCGCTTGTCTTAAAAACGAGGGACAAGAGAAAGAATAATCGTAATATGAAAGAAAAAAATGTTTGTATATGTATGTGAATGGTTTTGTCATTTCCTTCGTTCATAACCATTTAAAACTAATAGAAGCTTATGGAATATCATTGGCACCCGCCGAACTACAGTACAATGTCGATATCCCGCTCTTCCCCACCTCGTGCGCGAAAGTAACTGGGGAGGACTTTTTCAGAAATAGGACAGACAAGATATTCTTGAACCACTCATACATTGCATCCAAAGATGTAAATGAATCTCTAATGGTGTCACTAGGCCAAAATGAAATATTTAATTTTTCTTCTTGAACCCATACATATGTGATAAGTTCGGCTATTTTTTTCTTTAAAAAATAATTTTCCTTGAAGTTTAAGTCACTTTCTCTATCTTGAAGCGTAGAAAGGTTAATAAAATTTGTATTAAGGAGTGCAAAAGTACTGTTGGAAAAAAAAATCTTATTTTTACTCCATGTGTTCTCTTTCGACCACGTCATATTTGTCATATTCTCAATTGGTCTTTTGAAAATAAAAGTCGAATGTGTAAATTAAAAATTGCACTCGTCTCTTTACAAAATTGGATAGAAAATTACATTGAGTCATAATACTATTGCTTGTCCGCCGTCTACGTGATCATTATGTTCTTGATTAAGGTTTACTCCCACTTGTCTTGCCAAGTTTGCCTTTGTCGTCACTTAAGCGAATAATTCTAGACTCTAGAAACGTCTGCCATGTGGTAGCAGCCTTTCTCACGGAGAACGACGTGCAAATTAGCGCTCTCAAAAAAAAGGTAAGCACTTTTGGCACATGTTTACGAGTTGACACGTCGTAACTATAACTATAGCCCGGGGTTACAAATAACTTTATTTGGCCCACTTGTCCTTGAATTTGTTGATGGGATGGCTGCTTTGCAAGCAGTATTTACGAATTACGTTGCAGTTTAAATATATATATATATATATATATATATATATATATATATATATATATATATATATATATATATATATATTTCATGAATGATTCTCAGGGATCGCTAAAGAGAATAAATTTGACATAATTTCATATTATGGGAAATAAGAAAAGATATTAGTGATATACATTCCAATATGGATGGAAAGTTTACTTACGAAAGTTATTTCGTCGGTTTTGAGTATCAGTTAACCAAAACGGGGAGTTCAGCATGATTTCGAATCTTTCACTCACCTTACAAAGATTGAAAGTTTTTTGTTTTCGAAAGTGAATATTGTGTTAGAAGAATTCAGTATGCATGAAAATTACTATGGTTATTTAATGCAACCGTTAAAACAAAATAAACAGGTATTTCAGATATATTTTTCAGTATATTACGTAAAATTAGTGATGTGGTGAACAATTGTATAAGATTTCTGCACGCAGTCAATCTTCTCGTTTTGAAGCTTAATCATTACAGATTTTGCAATCCAGCAATCCTCCCCAACACACACACACATACACACACACACACGGGTGCCGCCCTGACATTGCTTCATAGGATTCCATGTAATCCATCTCTCCCTTCATAGTTCCCTCTCCTAGAAGCCGCTTCAGCAGCACCTCTACGCCATTATATCTTTGCCCATGATGTATCTCTTTTTTTCATCGCCATGGGATAGTAGAGGGCGTTAACACCTATAAAATTGTTAAAAATATCCACATTCGTACTGAAATTAAATCTGAAAGAAATGCATTCATGAACATAATACGAATTTAATTGTTTACTGTTTTGTGTTAAAATAAGAATTGTTACTACATTGAAAAATAATACTAAAAAAATTCGTATTTCATGTGAGATAAACAAAATGCAATGTGAAATGTATTCCGTGCTTTATCTAATTGTGTTAAAAACCATAAATGAATCTTGTATCGAGTTCTCTTCCAAAGTAACCTTCATAATCAATTTTTGAAATTGGTACTAATACTTTTGTAACATTAGCAACAGGTATTCAGAGTTCATTTCATTTTAGAACCTGATGGCGGCATCCAAGACATCGGTGATGTGAATACGGAATAAACGCAAGAAATAAAATGTCCCTTCCTGGAATCCCGTCTTAAGCATACATATCTGCATTCTTATTATCCCGGAAATTTTTTACACTACTACCTTCCAACCAAAAAGATCAATGAGAGCAGCATCTTATATCAAGAAAATCCTCTTAAGAAACCCTACATGGCGATCGTCTCAATAAATTGCTGCTACAACTAAATCATGTGATACGAGAACGAGTAGATAGATATTTATTATTTCTACAGGTAGTTTTGGGCAGAACACTACAATTTACATATTACAATTAGAAATATTAACACAATGTAACTTTAAACTATTTTAAGACGTATAATAATAATAATAATAATAATAATAATAATAATAATAATATGATACAATATTAACAATAAGAGCAATAATAACAATAATAGCATTAAGTCTACATTTTATGGCTGACCTCCACAGTTGTTTTAGACTTTTAAATGCACGACTACACGACTTTTTAATTACACTGCACTTCACTTCAACATTTGCAATTCACTTCGTTCTACTTCTATATTGCACTACACTTTACAACACGTCACCACATTTCAATACAATACTACTTTGAATATAATTATATATTTACTAAAGCAATACATTTAAAGGTAATAATTACAATAACAATAATAACAGCAATAAAAATAACATTAATAATAAAATAATAACTGTTATAATAAGTCTAACGTATTAAATTAATAAAGTTTACAAATATCACTAATTTATTTTTAAATCTTTAAAATCCTAGAGGGAAGGGTTCCAAGGCTGTCGCTGTAACTTATTCCCGCCCGTTATTGTTCTATTCGTAAAATCAGTGTCATTTGTAAGATCAGTACCCGCGCGTCTGAATAAGCGCAAAACCACGCCGTTTGTGAATCCGGCCCGCTCGCATGCGGGGGCGCCCCTAGCGTGCCGGCGCGGCGCCGGCGTCGTGCCGTTGCGTGGAAGGCCGCGCCCGCCCCTCTGCGTGGGCACGCCGCCGCTAATCTCAGCGTATCTGCTAATACGGCGGACGTGTTGCCGCTAGGGATCCCATGTTTTGAAGACGCCGATTTTTTGTAGAACCATCCATGTTTTAAACATCGATGTATTAAAGAGATGTTTTTTGACATCGATGTTTTGCGCTCCAAGTGTTTACGTTATAGATCTTTTGTTTGTGAATGAAAAAAACCTGTAATTAGTAATCACAAATTTGTAAATGTTAAAATATGAAATAATAACTGGCCTGACAGTTTATATTCGAACCAAACAAACACGGTTTGTACTATTTTCATCTCTCGCCCAAGATGACCCCAGTGTCCTGGCGTTTTTTACGTCTTTCCTGATTTCGCTCATGGAGTGGGGGTCAGCACATGCATTCATCGTGGGTACTCACGAAAAACACTATTCTGAGAAAAGGAGTACTTAGAATGAAACTTTGTGAGTGCAAGTGGGAAATATCACAATGTCGTTAATCATTTGTAAATAGTAGAATAAATTAATTAAATCATTACAAAATGGGAATTTAATTTATTTCGATTTTTATATATATTAATCTGAGGATTCGTGTCGAATAAATTATTTCTTCGAAATGAGCGAGTAATGAAATTGGGGAATTTTGTATCACTTCAACTCACTGTGCCTCACCAGCCAGCCCGACTCCAACTCTGCCTTCCTTCTCTCATGCACCCGCGAAGCAGGAAGCGCCCCACCGCGTGGGGTAGAAAGCACTCGAAGCTACTCATATTTCATTGTTCCGTTTTTCACGCTCTATCCAAGAACCTACGGATTGCACCAATGCTTTTTAAGCCGGGCTGTGTAGAACTAAAGACGATTGGAACAAAAGCAGTGGATTAGTATTTAAATTTAACTACAAAAACAATGCAAACAGGCTAAGTATCAGCTAGATTCATGAAATGCAGTTAAAATAGGGAAGATAGAAAAAATAAAAAAGGTGCATTGTATCATTGCTTAGTTCCATAGACAGGTGTTCCAAGGTATTAAATGTCTTAGAAATTACAAAACTGAAAAGTTTCATAAAGACTGAAAATTTTAATAGTATATAAAACTAAACTAGAGATACGCCACTCTCTGGACAATGTGAGTAAAATACGAGAAAGTGAGGATTAGCCTTGAACATTTATTGCAAATTGATTGATTTGAAATCTATTTTCACAAGTGATCCAAGTGACCAAGTTGCACATGCATCTTTGCAAACTTTCTGCGAATGGTCACTTACTTAAATATTAACAATTGCGATCAATTTTACTTAAGAATCATAGAAGATTTTAATGTTTTATAAATGTGGCACTATTTCTTTCTTATTTGGTATCTCACACATTTTAACATTTTTCTTCCTCAAAATTGGAAATAATTCTGACTAGAATTTCGGGATTCTATATTGATTTTTAGAATGCAAACAGGCAAGACGATAAATATACGACGATAAATATCGTTAGTCAAATAACATGATAACTTGTGAAAGTTAATATTATTGACGTCTCGTAATCAGGCACAAGGCTAACATTATTTCGCCTGAGATCACGAACACAATTTATATTTATACAACCTATATTGATATTGCGTCAAAATCGAATGTTTGCAAATGTATTTTCAATTACGTTGCTCGGATGAAGTACCCATCATGTTATGTTTCGTAAAAAAACATCCATGTAATTAATAACGCTTCGCCTACAAGGAAGGGACCGTCTCAGGAACTTGATAACACGAGTTTTTAGAAGCCAGCTTCTTGTTAACACCATCTCCTCTGAGATGAATTCGAGAACCGTGCGAAGACAATTTGTTTCGGGTCGAGTATCTCTTGTACATTTTCATCAAGCGCGAGTAATGGAAACTGCCCGCATACTGTGGATTTTAGGAAAAAGCTATGCATAAGAAAATCATGGATTGCACCTTCGCACGCTCCATCTCACCGGTGCGAGAAGACAAGAAAGTATCGAATATCATCGAAACCAAATACGACCAAGTCTCCATACCCTCTTACGCTACTATGAATATTCAACCACGATTGAAGCATTTCAATCTCCACGTGATCAGTTCTTCGTCGGTTATGAGTGGGGCGCGGAGTACATTTCGACAAAACATCCTGCTCCGTATGTATGCATGGAAGTTGCTGTTATAGGTCGGAAAATTACACATCACCTCGACTCTTGTTTAGATTGTATCCTAGATGAAAGTAAATAAGCTCAGTTAAACCGCTCATAAAAGCTTCTGTGAACCGTGTTCTTAGAGAGATTTAATTTTTTAAAACATTCTTTTTCGAGAATAACTCATTATCTCCGGCAGTTGCCGTAGGTGCCGGCTTGATTGCTTCGCGTCGCCTGCTCTGGGCCCCCTCTCCCCCCGCCGTCGGCGCTGCCCTGCCCTGCCCTGCCCTGCCCGCTTAAACCTGTCTTGTAATCCCGCCATCTCACGTTTGATTTAACCTATCTTAAGGAATTTGAAGGCGGTAAAAAAACTGTTCACGGATACACGCAAAGCCCCGTCTGCCGCCGCGGTCTCCGCCTGTCTGCTCGCTACCTGGGAAGGCCGCCGCGGGAGCCACGGGGCGGCAGCCGGGAAAGGAGCCGACATGGAGGCTGCGGTGGTGGTGGAGGTAGTAAGGGTGATGGTGACGATGATGGTGGTATGGGGAGTGATCGTGGTGATGATGATGATGATGGTGGTGGTGGTGGTGAGGTGATAATGTTTTTATTGGTGGTGATGGTGGGGTGGTGGGATGTTAATGGGGTGGTGGCGTGAAGGATGATAGTGGTAAAAGTGGTGGGTAAAGATAGGGGTGGTTAATTTGCGGGTGGTGGTGGAGGTTGTAGTGATAAAGGTAAGGAGGAGGTCGCACTTTGATAGAGCTGCAAGAGTAACACAGGTAACAACATGGCTATCAATGAGTGGAAGAGTTTTGTTGCAGTATTAGTATCATTTCCGAAGTATGAAATTCAAATGAAGGAAGCAAACCATAACTAGGAGTAGAGGGCTTGGTAACGTGTACACTCATAAAAATAAGCAGTATCAATGTTTTTCTCATTCTTTTGTGATGTATATAAAAATATTTTCCGAAATCCAGATTTACCCGTGAGACGTTTTCCCCATAAAGCTTTTGAACATCTATGTAGATTTTTCTCAGATTTGTCAGTTATAAAAAAATAACGATGCTAGGGCGCCTGTTCCATGATAGTCACGAAATACGTTCCTTTGTCGTCTTGCGAACTAGGGAACACCGGCCACCACTGCTAATAACTCTTCCTCCGCTCAGTCCTTAACCAGTCCATTTCCTCCGACAAAACAAGTGTGCCGCTGCCACCGCAGCACCCGAATCCTTCACGTCCCTCCAACTACATTCATCACGTTCACCGCTACCACCACCACCACCCCTTACCACCTTTCCTACCTACCCCCCATCCATACCCCCACCTCCACCATCCCATCACCACCACCAAAACGACTATCACCATCTCTACCATCTCCTTCATCACCCAGAAAAACTTTATCCACACCATCCCCCACACAACCTCCCTTTCACCAATACCACCATCATCCTCACCCTTCCCACCACCACCACCACTACCAACAACATCCTATGTCCCCGCTGCCGTGCCCACCTCCGGCGTCCCACCCGCGTGGCGACGCACGCTGGCCGGCTCGTTGGCTCGCGTGAGCCTCGGGCGACGCGGCGCGCCGGCCTCCCGCCCGCCGCCCGCCCCACCCACCGCCCGGCCGACCGGCAGTGCTCTGCGTTTCAGAGGCCGATATTTTTATGCACGCCAAGCCAAGCCGGCCGTCGGAGCGCCAAAAGAAACGAGTTCCTTTCTCGGCCGTTCCGGAGGGGTGGGCCGCAAGAAAAGCATGCGACCAATGTTTCATACCGAGGTGTCACTTATGACACGATTAGCATTTCAAGACAGGCCGACGATTTTTCTTGTCGTTCGCCTTTCGTATTCCGCACATGTGCGTATTCTGTTACGCTTTTATTATATGGGGACTCAAAAGAATATAATTCATGAGAAAGGCTTCTCGCCAATACCGTGTTATTTGGGAGACAAACGATTCTAATGATACATTCCGTTAGCCAAGAATGTGACTGTTTAGAGTATTATTACATTTCGTGAGCTCGTTTAACCTATTGGCATATTTTCATTCATCAATTAAGTGAACAAAGACACATTTTGAGAAATTAAGGCATATTTTAAATATTTGTACGCTTACATTCTTTCATTCTCGAGGAGCATAACATTTTCTACCTGCGTGTTAAGTGCGAGTTTGAAAGATCATATAAAAATGATCTAAACGGCGCCCGTCCGTGGATACTATTTCATGATCTAGCGTGTCGCGTGATTGTCAGTCGTGCATGCTTGACACGTTAATCGTGCGTCTAATTTACAGCATTCTTCGAATGCACCCGGCAGAGAGAAAACGTTTTCCGTCGCGCCCCAGTATTCCAGGGACAAGCTATGTTTTCAAAAGAGCGCGTTCCTTTGAGAAGGGCGCTTCGCCCGAGCGGTCCCACGCGCCCCGCCCTGCGCCCCGCCCCGCCCCGCCCCGCCCCGCCCCGCCCCGCCCCGCCCCGCCCCGTCGCGCCGCGTGCACGCGTGAGCCGGGGATAGGAGGGCCAGCGGCTTCGCGTGCAGAGTCGCGGTTTATTGGATCTGCTATTTGATGAAGCCGTGCGCAGCTTGAAAGAGGAGCCGGCAGTGGTGGTGACAGATGTGGCGATGGTGTGAACGGACGTAGAGGAAGAGGCGGCGAAGTTCTGCGCTTGAGCCTAGAAAACTGAGAGGACAGAGAAATCTGAAATCACAGAGGATACAGAAATCTGCACATAAGACACGAAGATGGCAACGGAAGTGAAGTAGCGATAGCCGCAAAAAAGATAGTTATACAGTTTAGTGAGGAAATGGAGATTGTGAGAAAGGGTGCAATGTCTGTATGGAATGGAATCACCGGTAGCTGTTTTGGAGGAAAAGACGAGAGTGGTGCCTAAGAAAGTCTTAAGGATTTGGTCATTGTTGATTGATTGATAGATGTTCGTGTTCCTGGGCGCGTCAATTGCTTAGGTCATTAGTCCCGTTAGTGTAGTGCATGTTTTTTCTCGGGAGATGGCAGTGATCTTCCCTCGCTGGATGGCGAGATCCGGCACCGACCTACCGTCGGCTAGTGGGGTTTCCCCCTAACCAAGACTCTCCCACCAGCGGGGCACCGCCCCAGCCGGGTCAAGCTCTGAGCTCTCGACCGGTCTCCAGCAATATGTGGTAGTGTTGTGCGTGTTAGTGTAAGTGTGTGTGTGTAAGGGAGAGGATAGGTCAAGGAAGAGGAAGGACAGATCGCGCGCGGTCCGTGGCTCGTGTGGTAGGGTACTGCTCCGGCATTCGCCTGGTGCTGATTGGAGAAACCACGGAAAACTACCGATCAGAGCAGCCGGCCACTAGAATTCTCCTCCAGACAGCGACTGAATTCGACCTTGCTGAAAAGCTAGTGTCGAAAATCCTGCCGCCGTCAGGACTCGAACCTAGGACCTCCCGGTCAGACGCGCTGCAGTGACATCAGTTGATGCACTGAGCACCGCTCCCGGTTTGGTCATTGTACAGGCGGTAGATATTGGATGATAAAAATGAGGCTAGATCGCGGCGAAGTTGAATTTACAAATAGTTGTGACGTGAGAAAGTCAAAACGAAGCGCGGTTGCTGATCGCCGTCGTTGGCGTGACGCCGTGGCCATAGTGGGGCATCAGCAAGCTTGGCGTGGAGACGGCGAGGGTGACACAGACCCAGTGACAGAAGGAGCGCAAGAGCTCGGAGGGGCTCTGTGGAAGTGGATGCGAGCGGAGAAGACGTCGCGACAGCGCGGCAGGGCGCAAGAAAGGGGACGCCGAGAGCAGAGCCCTCTGTGCGAGGGCGCCGACTACTGCAGCCGCTCACGCCCCCGCCGCTAACCCCCTCCTAATACTGATACAAAGGCGAGGGTTGAAGGTTCCACTTCTTCAGTTTTGCACTCAAATCCTGCTTTACTATAGCATTTAATCCTCGCAGCCCCCTTCGCTCTCTCCGACGCCGCCTCCGCCTCGCGCTTCAGTTTTTTGGTCCTCCACTCGAGTCTTTATTCTTAGTCCGCGTCTCGATAGTCTCTTGTTCTTGGGGAACCCCCGCTCCGGGAGCCTCCTTCCCCTTCTTCCTTTCTCCGCCTCCCCCACCGCCTCTGTCTCCTTTCGGTGTTATTACCATAAGTCTCTGTGTATAGCGGGTACAGTCGCTGCCACGCGCTGGGGCGGGGATGGCGGCGGTGGCGCCACCGGTGGTCCGCGGGCGGTGCGCCTGCCGCTTCGTTTCTGTTCGCGCTGCCGCTTTAATTGGGCCTTTTGCCGCAGGACGGCGCCCCTCGTCGCGGCGCGGCGCGGCCGTGCCCTCGTAAAATACGAGTAAAATGTTCTCATCTCGGGGGATCTACGGGATTTCCGCGGGGAACTCCCTTGATAGGTTTGCGACTTCCGAGAGAAAGAGGGTGGGCGGGGGCCGTGCGAGCGTGGCCAGCCAGTCTTTAAGAAGTCCTCGCGGGCGGGGAGGGGAGGGGAGGCGCGGTCGCGTTCTGCTGTTTATTTTATTAGCCGCCGCCGATGCCCTCACCACAGCTCCTTCGAAGGGGGAGGGGCTCCTCGCTTTTATCGCGCCGTGAAAGGAACCGCGTGTTATCTGATGCGGTTAAGGATGTTAATAGTCGAGTGAGGAATGCAACAACGGACTGGGATACGCGTTTCTGCAGTTTCTATTGCTGACGTGAATGCTTCAACAAGTGGCTGCTTCGTAAATCAGCTTTCCCGAGTTAAAAAAAAAATGCTCACTCAACAAAGAAAGATATAATTCATTATGTATTGAATTTCTAACTTATCATTACAAATTTAATGAGACTCTGAAAAAACGAAATTAACAATAAGTCATTCTTTTAATTATTGGGTGTTTTGCATTATTTTATTTTCATTTCATTTCCTTTTAAGGTTTAGGGTTGTTCATTTTCTATTCATACATTTCATATGAATCTTAATGTACGCCATTATTTTAATCTTTCAGTTAATGTTACACTTTTATTTGATTCTAATGAAAATTATCACTGAAATTGTGCAATTAAACTATATTGATATACAATGAAAATTTATTCATCTCTAAAATCAATTATTAGCACCACGTGTTGAATATGTCCTACGAAATTTCTTTGAGTTCCAGGGGCGGTAACTATTAATCGGAAATGAATATGGATATTTTTATCATTCGTAACTCTGCATTGTACCTTCATTAAACATTATTTCTCGAAGTTTTTCACTTACTTATAACCCCTTACTGCATGAATTTTTTTGAAGGGGAAAATATGTAGCTTATTTATTTTAATTTGTTAATGTTTCGAAGATAATTTAAGAAACTTTCGGGTGATATTTTTGATATTTAATCCAAAATTTTGGTTTGCGCCGTATATGGCACCGTACGCGGTAAGGAGCTCTACACTCAGTGATGGCAATTTTTACCAAAACATCGATACATTCTTGTTTCGATACATCGCAAAAGGGTTTCTACGTCGATAAAACATCGACAAGAAAACTTCGATGTTTGAAACATTGATGCTGTTTTAATTATAGAGTAATAAACATGCTATTGTCCTATCCATTTTTAATTACAGTACGTAAAGGTATATATTTTATTGATTGGTTACCAGCATGTTAATAGTACGTAAAAATTATTATCGACTAAAAATAATTCAATTAACAATAAATAACATCGTGTTTTGCTGTCGATTTTTGTGTTTTACTGTCGATTCCAGCAATGACACGCCTGGCGATAACATACATTCATAACACGAGCAGCACTAAAAATTCCTCAGATTGCACAGGCGAAATGTGCAGCGTGATAAAGTGGATGACGCAAAATAACGATATAGCTGTGAGTTCCTGCTATTCTATAACGTGCTTAAACCCCTTTGTTAAAGAATTTTTGTAATCGATTTTTTTTGCAACAAAATATCGATGTGAAGGAAACATCGAAAGCAATCAATACATCAGCATCGATATTATCGATATTTTGAAGCAAAATATCGATGTTAATGTATCGATGTTTCTAGTGGAAAACATCGATGTGTTTTGGCCATCCCTATCTATAGCACTGATAGCACTTCGCAAGGCGTGGGGCGGTGTAGCGCGGGCGTGGCGTGAATGGGCTGCGCGGAGCAAGTGCCAGGGGGGCAGGAGGCGTCCAGCTGCGTTCCTGGGCCGTGCGCGGCGCTCGCGGCGGCGGCGGCGGCGGCGGCGGCGGCGGCGGCGGAGGCGGAGGCGGAGGCGGAGGCGGAGGCGGACGCGGATCGGGTGTCGCCGCAGCCACCGGCGTCGCCGCGCGGCTATTGTCCGCCTCCGAAGGTCGCGCGGCCGCATTGTCTCCGCTCCAAGTGTGGCCTCCTCCGGGGCGGACCATCCGCGGTGACCAGGGGCGGTCACTCCGCTGGTCACTCCGCTCTGATTTGGGTCTTTCGCGTGGGATGTTTCTCCTCGAGGATTCCTTCTTGGGGTTTTATTGGTCCAGGGGGACAGAAGCAGGAATGACGAAAGAAAATGAAGAGGAGGGGAAAATTGATTTGAAAAATATGGTTGTATACTTGGAAGGTGTAATATAAAGAAAAGATAAATTAGAAAAATGAAGTACTTATATTTGCTTTGTTTCTGGCATTTAATGTGGCTAACAGCAAAACACTAGTTGACGCGTCAGAACTTGATGTGAAACTCACTGTTTCGACAAGAAGTTGAAGTCTTAAATCTCTAGAAACAGCGGTCGGATAGACCAGATAGGCCTGCTGTCATAAACAGATACATGTTCTGTAACTAATGAAAAAAACATGAATTACACAACCATATATTGGAGGTGCATTAATAGCAGTTTATGCAATTATTTTATAATGTTAGGCTTTATTGCATGAGTACATGATTTGAGTGGCGTTAAGAGCGAGTTTGCAAATTTGTACAATGCAATAAAGTAAGATTATAAACGAGTCGCATACCGTATTTTTTGTATAACAGCATTATAAATTTATAAGAGAATCAAACTTAATTTCGCGAAATATCTTTCTTGTGACGTTTCGGGTATTTGACATCGAAAGCCCTCTGGAAAGCAAATTCAAGATGACATTGTTCACATTGTGCGCGAAAACGGTGGCCGACTGTTCCGTTTACCTTTACCTCCCCACGATTCTCTCGCAGCGATTGGCTGCACGTGTGATGACGCAATCATTCGAGCCGAAAATGCTGAACGGTATCATATGTCCCGTAGAATGCCCGATTATGAACGATGTATCGCAACAGAAATGGTCGTTTATGCTGCAAACGACAAAAAAAATTCTCATTAGTTTCGTCTCTAATTCCATATATGATATATTCCATAAATTTCATACGTTTGGGTTATTATTTTTATTCTTCAGAAAATAATTTTCACCTAATACTTTCATATTAAATATAGGATCGGAAACGACTTAAATATAATAAATCATATTATTTGAAGGGTAATACGATACTTTCATACTTACATCACGTATTAGGTTACACAATGTTAATATACATGGTGTCTCGTCTCACGTTTCTGGGCATCATTCATTTCTTAGGCACCATTTAAAAAGCGTATCGATTTTAAACGTGCATTAAAGAAAGTATTGAAACGTGCGTCTCCTGGTGCTGAACTTAAAACACACATCTGCAATTGTCATGTCGTCCTCCGTCATCGACGCAGCCAGTGCATCAACGGAGACACAAGGAAAAGAGACTTGAAGAGACGAGCACACAATTCGTGTGTGTACACAGTGAAGCGCGCCGCAGGACGGCCAAAGAATCGCGGAGACACATTGTCAGCGGCGAAGGACACGCCGATGAGGAGTTCCTGGTTCAACCACCGCGACGCGCATGCCTGTGGGCGCAAATCGTCGCCTGCGGAAATTGCAAGCAAACTGACGGCGGGAATTTGTCATCATAATTGCATGAAATAGTTAATAACGGAAGGAATGGACTCTTAGGCAATTGTAGTTTATGTAGAGGTCGGAGATTTGATTTATATTTCAATTGCAAATTCTGTATAGCAAATACTAGTTGAAAGTGAGCTCGGTCAGTATGTCGAGAAATAGTTTAAAAAAGTTCAGTTTCCATTCGTGTGTATTTTGTAATGTTGCGTGGGTATTACGTATTAAATTATTAGTGTGAAAGCGTACATTTTACAAGTCCTGGAGCTACGTTATGTCACCTGCATTTGTAACTTTAATAATTTTATCCGCTCGTATTATCATACAAAAATATTAATTCTAATAAAATTGAAATTTTTAATTGGAATATGCTTCGGATTGATCAGTGTTGTACAACATCGAACCATGGTTCGTTGAGAATATAAAGGTTACTGTGGTGGATATAGTACAAACTGTTTTCTGTCAAAGTGAAAATAATTTATGTCTGTTTATTTTAGATTTCCAACAGGCTTCCTTCCTCATGAGAGATCGATTATAAGCATACAATTGCAAATAGTTAAAATAATAATTACACAAATAGAAAAATATTTTCACAAGGAACGGTATTTCGTTTACATAATAGCTTCTGGTTTATCCAATGCAAGAAAACAAGTCGCAATGAGAATGAGAATTGTTATAATTAAGAACTGAAGTTGTCAATTTGCTAACACAGTAGACCCCAATTTTTAAATTATATTATCAATTAAAACCAGAAAGGTTACATTTTTTAACAAAATAATCAAAAAGCTAACAGCATTTAGGTAAACAACACTACATACATGTAATTATTAACTTACAAATGACTGATAGAATATAAATAATATGCACACTTATTAAAACAAATTTTTCAAATGTGTTATTCTTTGTGATTACGAAGTTTTGTCTTGACAGTCAATGACTCCTACAGTAAGTAATTTCTGTTTTCACAGACAAGAAATTTGAAAGATATTTTAAGAAAAAATATACAATTGTCACCAATGGGTCACCTTTGTGAAAATGCAAATCCATCCGATTCCCATAAGGGTCAATACTAAACTCGAATAACATTGCTTGGATCATTCGCTATTTCGATTGCTTTCTTCTCAAAACAACTGAATGTAAACCAGGAGATTTCGGCTCGATTCCCTGTTAGGGAGACTACTGCTTCTACAAGTTCCTTATTTGCAATTTGTTCTTAACATTAAACATTAGGCGTTTTGTATACAAATAAAAAATAACTCATGACTAATTTTTTAAACTTTTATAAATTTAATTAGAAGGTAAGCTCCATATGAATATATTTAGTTATTTTATGATGTCTGCTATTTAGATACTTTGTTTTTGGTGAAGATGGTTTGTACAAATAACTGTTTGTATTAGTAATTTCATTATTTAACAAATCACTCATTATAATTTTAAATAATTTTTTAGCCTGACAATGAGGAAGAGAGTCCCCGAAACTGGAGCGAAATAAAAATAGTGTGGAATTATTTAAATAAAATCAACTCCAGTAGTAAAGGTCTGTTTAAAATACAAGAACGAAAACTTAACGTACATGGATAAAAACGAACAGACACATAAACACTTAAATAAATAACAAATGAACATGAAGAAAATGATCACCCAATGGAGACTCCCCTACACACCTACAAAATACATCTATACATGACTATCCGGCATAAAAGACGCAAGCCTATTTACTATGCAAACATTGTTGTGGAAAATGGAGAAACTGATTTTATACGCCAGCAAGTACGGTATGTAACATTCAAATAAGTTTGAAGAAGCCGCCGCTGCCAGGTGAAGCCGGCGCTGTCAGAATTTGAAAAGAAAAAAAAAAAAATGTGCCCGCGTAGTTTTGAAGCCCGACCCATTGCTCGGCGCAGCGTCGTCGGGCATCGGATAGGGCTGCGCGGCGCGCGCGGGCAGTTACTCAGCCCAGAGGCGGCGGCGGCGGCGCCACGTTCGAGCCCCGCCGCCGCCATACATTGTTGAGATAAATTGCCCAGATATTGCAATCCCCGGCGCGGGGTTGGTAAATACGTTATCTCCCGGAGCGGCGCTATTCAGGCGGCGGCCCCTCGCCCTCGGCTGACGCGTGAGGATGAGCGCGGCTCAGCGTGATCCCGACGCCCGCCCCCGCGCTCCGTGCCATGGCCCGTTCACTCCGGAACCGTTTGGTTGAGTGATGTTCCCGGAGGTGTTAACTGCTAATGGCATTAGTCCTACAAGTGTAGTGCATTTTTAACGCGCGAGGTGGTAGTTTTCCCGGTTGGAAGATGAGATCCGGCACCGACGTACACGTCGACTTGCGGAGGAGGGGCTCCCATCCAGCTATATCCCACCATCGGGCTCTAAGCTCCCGACATGGGTGGTAGTGTAGTGCATGTAAATACACGTGTAGTAAGTAAGGGGTGAAGATAGAACTATGAAGAAAAAGCAAAGATGCGACGCGGTTTGTGCCCTGCTTGTTAGGGTATTGCTTTGCCATTCGCCTGGTATTGTTTGGAGAATTCATGGAAAACTACCGGTAAGAGTAATAGACCGCTAGAATTCTCCTCCAGATAGCAGGTGGATAGAACCTAACTATCTAGCTACTGCTAAAAATCCTGCAACCGTCGGGACTCGGAACCTAGGTCAGAGGCACTGCAGTGATTAAAATTGATTCCGCCTAAGCTGGTCTTGAATTTGAAACACGACCGAACTTCTAGAATGGCAGAACGGTATCAAATGTTCTTTAACTATTCATATTAAACATTGCTCTTATCGAAATGTTTTAATATTTTCAATTCCAATACAAGTCCGCTGCAGATCTAATTTAAAGATGAATGTTTTGTGCAGTCGAATGTAATGCGACGGAATCAGACGACCCTTCGCACTCCAACTATTCTTCGAGAGAAGGTGGATACAGTCTGGACGCACCCTTACGGCGGTGAACGGAGGCGCCGCGATGCGTCGCTGCGCTATTGTCTTTTTCGCCCGCGGGCCGCGCCGTCTGTTTGTGTTGCGCTCGACCGCGCTCCTCTAGCTCGTTTTGCGGATACTTCTCCAGACCAGACAGTTATTTCTCCGTGATTTGTGCACTCGATTGCCTCTGTAATATTGAGGTCTCGTTGATTAATTGACTTCTGAATGTTAAAACGTCACCGGCATTGAAGGTACAATAACAATATTTCGACATTATTTTATCTTTCAATTTAGATGAGATGCTACGTAAACCAGAACACTCGCAAATTCATTTGTTTGAAATTAACTCGAGCACATTCTGAAACCTTATTAATCGAAATATTAATATGTTATTATGCGAAATCTTCTTAATCGTATTCAGTCTAATCGTTTTAAACAAACATGTATTTTTCTTCTAGCATTTGAGTTCTTGTACTTACTAGAGAAAACGCCGAACATCATTTTCCTAACGATAGTATGTATTTATTTTTTAACCGACGAAACTATTTGAAGTTACAGAATAAAAACGAAAGAACATTAAGGTATTTCCGTGAATAATTATTTTGTAATTTTTTTCTTATAAAGCCTTAATTTAACACTTAATTCTACATCATAATTTAAGGTATAACAGGATGAGAGGATTGAAATAAATATCAAGTCTCGTGAAAGCAAGTGTTGCGCGTCTTCAAGACGCAATCTACAGCCGATGATAAATCGGCGAGTTAAGTACGTACTTACGTGGCAACTCCTCCGCAACCCCATCCAGGAGCCGACGGCGACCTTTCCTTCTTCACAGCCGCTCGCTGCTCCGGAAGCGAATTAGGGACGGGTGACGCAAAAGATTAAACGTTCCTCGAATTCGAATTGAAAGCGCCCGTCGCGCCGGCGGGATGAACGAAATAGGCGTTGATCACCTCGAGCGCTGCTTAAAAACGCATACAAAATTCATTTACGTGCTTCGATGATTCAGCGAATGTATTGCGTGATTCGGTGATCGTCTTCAGAGGTACGAAATCATCTTCGAGCCTTAACGATCTTAAGCGGCGGCGGCGGCGGCCGAAACGGCGCAAATGTGCAATATCAATTGGATGGCATTGTACCCGCGAGCTCTTGCGGGTATAAGACCGACGAAAGCGCCCGGAGGCGACGGGAAGCAACGGTGGGAGGGAAAGGCAAAGCGTCTTATACCGAGGTTTAATTCCTGTTAGTCTAAAGTTTTAATTCACACCAGACCTACTTATAGTTAAGAGTTGCCTGAAAGACATGGGCTGGAGAGGCGGCGCGGGGGCGGGGCGGGGGCGGGGCGGAGCGGAGGAGGTCGGTAAAGGCACAAGAAGACGCGCCCCGCCCCCGTCCGCGACCCCCAAGTACTCGACTAATACGATTTTACGGTGGATTTACGCTAAGATTTTAGCCCACTTTAAGCCCCGAGATGCCTTGTTACACACAATACAAAACGCGCGAAGCGAGGCGGGGAGCCGACGGCGGCGGCGGCGCGGGCGGAGCAAGAGGGGAAGGCGAGCGAAGGGCGTCGGAAGGGAGGGGGGGGGAGAGATCAGAGAGCGACGGTGCGGTGCGATGCGGTGCGACGCGGCGGTGGCAGCGCAGGCTGCGCGAGCACTCGCGAGATGAAAGGAGTTTACTATTGATTCCGAATAACACGCGTTCATCGTGGCATTCCGCCGCCGCCGCCGTAAGCCGTCACGCCCCGCGAGCGCCCCCTCCCCCTCCCCTCCCCGCCCCGCCCCCTCGCGCACCGCGCCTTCCTAATCCGCGCCGCACCGAGCGAAAGCGCTCTGAGGAGAGTGACGTCATCGCTCAAGCCCCGCCGGAGATGACACTTCAATCGAGAGCACCGAATCATCTTTTCTGATATTTCCTCTCACGACTGGCTCAGTCGGAAATACGAATGTGGGGTTTGCTTTATGGCAAATTCAATTGGGGGTCGGTATTCGTTGTCTTGTAGGGGAAGAATGTGGACCAGACGTAACGAGCAATTAAATCTCAGAAAACTCGATTTGAAATTAAGAATTGCTATTAAAAATGTTGAACATGACCATGTAACTAAGAGTACTATTTAGACTATTTATACAGTGTAAAATTAAAATATCTTCACTAAAGGACGTTTAGATACCACAATGTTTCATCAATATTTCAATAAATAAGAATGCTGTGTGAGTTATTGTTCGTATGATCACTGAAGGTAAGAATTCACACCAATTTCCATTGAACATTGCTTCTCGTAAATTCGTTCATTGATTCAGCAGTAGCAACAAAACGCGTCACTTCCTGCTACATTCTGATCCCAATTTCTCACCTACCCCTCGTTCGTACCTTTACCCCGCGCCTCTCTTTCACCCCGTTCCTCCTCGTCCTCACGTCGATATCCATTCCACAGACTCGCCTGCCCTCACATCTCTTCCCCCCCCTCCCCCCCCCCCCCCCCCCTCCACCCCGCGCTCTCGCGCTCCGCTCGCCTCCTAATCCGCGCCGCGCAAAAACGCCCTGTCAAGAGGTGACGTCACCGGTCCGCGGCGCCCAGGGGCGCCGGCCATCTTGCGACGATGGCACTTCAATCGCTTCGCTGGCGCTCTTGGTCGCCCCGCCGCCCCGCCGCCCCGCCGCCCCGCCGCCCCGCTGCCCCCGCCGCCCCGCCGCTCTCGCCGCCCCGCCGCCCCGCCGCCCCGCCACCCCGCCGCTCCCGCCGCCGCCTCCGTCGCCCCCACCGCCCCCGCGCACCTGAAAGCGAGCGCAGAGAGCTTCCTGGGAAGTCGGCGTTCAACTTCAACTCGACTCGACACGATTCCAAAGCCGGCCTTTGCCGGTTCGCGGAACGCTGGATGAGTTCGGAAGAAATCTACACCTTTTGCGGACATCTGTTAGAGGCTAGCGCTCTCTGCTGTTCAAATGTGACAGATTAGGATGTTTAGGAGATTATGATACAATTAGTAACAACTCTTTAGCAATATTGAATGCTGTGCGTATAAGTGGTCTTTCGTTAATGTACTTGGAATTGTTTCTGAAAAGAACAGGTCTTGGTGAAGAGTTTCGAGAATTCAGTTTTTGTTATATGGCCCTCACACTCGTTTTCTCTCACCTAAAATGATGCATACATTTATAATGTGTTAGTAATTTTCTGCATCCTAGTGACATAATTAATGGAAGATATAATTGACTTATTAACACTCAAAATTAATAGACATCTCATGTTTTCTATTATATACAAATATTTCAAGAATATTCCTAAAATTATGATTAGTCATCCAAATGAAAATAAGTTACTAGCATTTTCAGTCACTGGTGTAAACAAGGCAAGATTGTTTCTCACTATGCCCTTTTTCATATTGGAGTCGCAGTAATTTCAATTTTTTTAAATTAAAATATTCCAATTCTCCCAATGGAAAGATAAAAACAGAGAAGTCAAGTGTTGAAAATAGAAAAAGCTTGAAAGACGCTTAACAATAAAGAAAATACGATTCTAGGGGTTGGTTCCTGTGCAATACATACCGAAGTAACGGTGACACAAAACGGGACGAAAGTTATTTGCTTTCTCTCTCTCCGTACGCACCGCCCAATCCCCAGTGCGTCTACGAGCGGTCCAAGTGATTAGCGAGTCCAGAGGAATTTTGATTGCCATCCAGCGCGGAGCAGCACCTTTGAGCGTTGGCTGGCGACCGCTCGATGGCCGCTTCACAGTGGGTGGAACCTTCTTTCCAACGGGCCAAGCTTATTCCACAGGTAAAATTTCATTAAAAAGTATGTACACTTCATATAAAAATTGCATGATTAGAAAATTTATTGGCTGGTCATGTTGAGGGCCATATTGTCTTTATTGGTCAATAATTCTTCTCGATTGGACTTTTTTTAGTTTTATGGATTAAATTACGAATTCGATCCTAATAGAAAATAAACTGAAATATGATGAAATGTGTAAATTTAATCAAGAATATTTTCAATAATTAATATATTACATTCTTGCAGTTTACTGCTGTTTAGTATTCCTGCAGTTTATCTTCATTTGAAACCTAGATGTGCCATTTGTTACATAGGTAGAAATATCTCGCAAAAATTTAATAATAATTAACGTCCTCTAAAAATACTCCATTCTTAACTCATTAAAAAGGCGGGCTAGAATCCTCATTTCGTCCAAGGCACTCCGCCGGCAATGGATTGCAATTGCGGAATTAAATCATGTCCGTCGGCGCGCTTTCCAGACGGAACCACGGCTGAGACCTGCGTCCGCCGATCCAATTTACGAGCTCCAAAGGAATTTGTATTGCAAAGAGCGGGAATGTGGAGATATGCATCGCTCCGACAGCGAGGTTAAGATCTTCGCCCGCCCGCGGCATCAATCGCAGCGCTCATCTCTCGTGCCACGCAACAAAGTTTATTGTATTTATCGAACATGCATCGCCACACATCAGTGCCACGTAAAAGTGTTGCGAGAGCGATTTTGACTCGATTGGCAATTCATTCGCGGTGAATGATACACGAAATGCATTTGCTGAGAATTAAGGACGTTTATGTTCTCATATCTTTATAATGATTCTCAGTCCTCAGCCTTGCGGCTTCACCTGGGATGATTGGTGTTGGTGACTAGATGATGATTGATGAGATGATTTGAATAATGATGAAACATTGGAGAGCAGTACCAATTGGAGATCCTCATGAAAACTTGACGCGAACATTTGACGGATTCACGTTTTTCTCCACCACAAACTCCACAAGAAACGTTCTGGATTTGAGCCCCGGTAAAAGAGAGAGCGGATTAGTAGTCTAATTACTGTGCCACGAGTAAGTCGTCATTTGCTGAAGAGATATTTAAATTAATTTATGAGCGTATTATGGAGCTCTGAAAATATAGCGACTTTTTATTTAGATGTTCATATATACATGGCAGAAGCAATATATTGGTGATTTATTATTCTATATTTTGAAAGTATCGATTGTCATTCTAATAAGTATTAGTAATTAACATAATGTAATGTCCAAAACGTTAAAAACGTATAGAAAATGATTTTATTTTATAGTGTTTAACATTTGATGAGTCCTTTACAATATCTGATAGAGACAAAAAGTTCTCCAATACGTCTTAATTCTCCAGGTTCTTAAATAATTAATGAAATAAAATCATTAAAAGGAGGTGGCTGTCACTCCTTGGACAATATCTGGACCTTATCCGATGTTAAGTACTAATACATCGGCGAGACAAGGCATACACTGCCCGTAATTCCTCGTCAACTACTTATCGGTTCATTCCACGAGTACCTCCTTGCCCACAATAAATCTGAGATAATACGTTGGTGAATAATGAATGTTTCATGGCAAGAAGGATTGTTGACGGATAACGGTTGGAATGAATAGCAAGGGAAACGAAGGCACACCGAGCAATTGTGAAGATTTCTTCTATCCACAGCATATGACCGGGTTTTCAACTTGGGTATTCAGCGATGAGAAGACCGGTATCTCGTTAACAAGTGGCTTTAAATATTCAACTCTTGAGTGGCCGTGTGCAAATGAGAAATAATAAAACATTCGCTTGTCATCATTGTAACAGGATTCACATTTCATGATCTCTCGACTACTGCTTACCAACAACCAGTGACACATCTTGGAGCTACAAGCATAAAAGAACAACCACGCCTGGATAACAGGATTCTCGTCATAGTGTAGCACTCGGCATGGAAATAAATTTCCCGTGACAGACATTCAAGATGAGATAGAGAATCACGTTAATCCTTTTTAATATACTCTAATATGCATACGCAAAATCATAGTGTGACGAAAATAATGAGCGCTGAGAGGGTAGTTGGCTATGCGTTATTACTCGGTCGAATTAATTTCTTCAAGTGGGCGTGGCAGACATCTTGAAAGCAGACTATCGTAGGATAAATGCGTTTGCCCTCCATTTCTACGCTACTTCCTTATTCTTCCAAAGTAGGGTGTACATTAAAAGATGTTTCTGAAGCAATTACGAACGAACTTTCAATCCAACCCCCTTTCGATAAAGCACGAGGAAACCGTGGAAGTACCTTCACAGTGATTTATTTGATAGTAAACTCATATGTAGTTTGTAAAGAAAACAATGAGAGGTTTTGTACACAAGCGCCCAATCCTGAAGCAATATGGCACAGTAAAACGTGTGCCATGCCGGAAAATACTGCTGAGATTGTGTGCTTCGTCAACACAGAATATAGATTGCATTATCCGAATAAATCTACAAACTTCCGTTTTTACGAAACCTTGACATGAGGCCCTTGCACTCAAGCGAACATAGGTCTGCACGTCGTGGCACATTAGAATATTGCAAATGTCTCGTGAAAGCAGTGAATCTCCAAAATATGTTGGTCAGGAGCTAATGAAAAGTTATTTTCAACAACTAACATATTTTTATGGGAGGGAAAAACTCGTCATCGTTTTCTAGAACATTACAAACAGTACTACAGTGTGAAATTCTAAAATAAATTAATGGATTATTTAACAATTCATTTTAGCGTCGTCAATGTTTGCTCAAATCTTGTATTAATATCATATCGTTGCAGTGCTTTTTTCTCGAACCACCAATTATTATTCCAAATGTCCAATCAAATTTCAATTTAAATGGATGCGAGTGACCGAAATAAAATACACCTACTTGGAACAAAAATAGTTTTTTTTATATTATTAATATACAAACTGTGTAGGAACAAAGAGGAACCATGATTCTTTCAAAATTTCCACTTGCTCACGGAGATGGTATTTCTATCAAGGGATGGAGAGACCTTTCCTCCTCTTTTCTCCAAAAAGAACAGTTTTGTAATTTTTTATGGTCCAGTAGTATCTAGTTATTAGTATTTACCCTGATATTCTACATATAATTATAGATTTGTTTCAAACATTTGTCTTTCAGATAGTTTGGCTTCAAATAATTGAAGCCAAACTATCTGAAAGACAAATGTTTGAAACAAAATAGCAATAACTTAAGATTTCTGACATTATCCTTCGTCCCTATCGTCCTCTATCCGTGTGGTGCATTTAATACTGGAAGGATAAAGCTAGGTGCATCCAGAGTGGTTGGAATTGAGCCCGAGTTGTTAGTTGAAAAGGATGGGCATCCGCCCTCTTCGCTCCATCTCTTACCGAAAATACATAAGAAGGAAAAAATACAAACTTTTTTGTCTTAAAATTGTCTTGTTCATAATTAAAGTGTTATCACATTTATTTTATCGAACTTCAGCAGTTCATTTTTGAAATGCAAAACCAACGCTACGCTTTGAATTTTTTATATAAACTCATTTAATAATTTTTATTTATCGATTTTGTCGGTCATGTCGGTATAGACATGTAAAATCACAATACTGTTGAGCCGATCTTGCAACATAGTTGGTCGCATATACGTTTTGAGTTGTCACAATACCGAGAAACTTCGTTCATTTCTGGAATTTGACGTTTATGGAATACTTCTCTTCCCCTGAATTTAGATAGGGTATTTTACCCATTCGGAATATTTCTTATGAGTAAAGCTACCCTTAAGAACCTTACCCACTTTATCCGCCGGGCCCACTTATCATAAAATAAATGTGATAACAATTTAATTATGAACATGACAATTTGAAAAAAAAATGTTTGTATTTTTCCCTTCGTATGTATTTTCGGTAAGAGATGGAGCGAAGAGGGAAGATCCCCATCCTTTTCAACTAACAACTCGGGCTCAATTCCAACCACTCTGGGTACACAGCGCGCCTGCATTTCGCCGGCGCGACTGCTCGCAACCGCGCCACCATTTCGACAGCGCCACCACCGCCGCCGTCGCCGCAGCTCAAATTAGATTCTTAATGCTGCGTATCTGATCTCGCGCGCCCACGTCCCCTCCGTGTGTGCGGTGGCGGCCACCGGATGTGTATTAAGAAAATATAACGACTTCGATTAAAACGGCGGGCTCAGGAATATTACTGCCGCGAAACGTCGTTTAGATGCGCCAGAACACGCATGTTAACTATCGTGTTTCCTGCCGCAATAGGCGGCCCGCCTGTTGCCTCTTGAAAGAGAAGAGCGTGTGCGTTGTTGCAAGTCTCCTGATTTTCAGGCCGAGGAAGATGTCTTCGAGAGTGATCGATATGCAAGGTAGTGACTGATCGGATGTGAAAGTGGAATTGTACTGGAATGTAAGAAGGAATGAGGTTGGTATGTGAGATTGCATTGGAATGTAGGTAGTGGAATATTGCCGTTGACCCAAGCGCTAAGAGAGATGGCGGGAGTTATGTTACTCGTACAAAGGAAGAATGTCCAAATTTCAACAACTACCAAGGTAGATGATTCTTAATTTATTTATTTACCTTTTCAATAATTAGCACTTCCGTTAATTGAAATCGTCAGAGCTGAATTGCCTTTATCGTTTCACTCAAAAACTTTTATTATATTTTTATTTCTAGATTTAATTATTATGAGTGTTACATATAGAAATAATGTGAAAGGATTAATAGCTAAGGCCATTTGTAAGCCGTATTCCGTTCAAAATGCAAATGAATCGGGAAAGTAACTCTTGTTCATTTCAATTTTTACTTGGTGTTATTGTTGGCCAAAACTCAACACATACATCTCTGTCAAAGTCTGATTCCCAATGAAAAAGTGTTGGAGTGGTGAACAAAACATTCTTCAAAACACAAGAGGAAAATGTATTTTGAAATTTGTTAAAATTTATCAAAATATTAGGGATAAGAAAGTAAAGATTCACCGACATTTTCCTGTTCATTCCAAACAAGGCCGTGTGTTCGACGCGAGAACGTTGTATCAAAGGGTGGAGGCGCGTGTATGACCTCCGCGACTTTTCTTCACGCCCTGCACTCACTCAAAGAGTCTTTCAGACTTAGTCACTTGGAATTAAGCCCGGTGCCGGGTCTCGCGCCGAGGAACAATTCGAAACACGCCTTAATCCGAGCCTTAATGAAAGCGTGAAAATTTTTGTTTCGGTAAGTCGCATTATGCGAGCGAGGTCGGGTTGATTATACAGTGTCAAAAGCTGGGATTACTTTCGGTTTGGCATGCTTAAACTTTGTTTAAACTCTTGAATTTGAAATGCGACGCTGTGTGCTGCTGCGCAGAAGCTGTGTTTCACGTTGCGCGTAGGAGACTAGAAAGGTTTTACATACAAGGAAGAAATTCTCCAATACTAGGGACTGTTATTTAGACACTTTTTCTCAATAGAAAAAATACGTTGTTCTGATTCGTATAATAGTGCGAAATTTTGGAGAAAAGTTCAATAAAGACTGTTCATGGAATGCAATTTTGTCATTCACAATAAACGGAATGAGTGAAGTTAATGGCAGCATTCTTTTTCTCGCATGTATTTTTTTTCTCGGAAGTTTTTCAATGTGTTTAATTTTCTACGAGTATAAAATCTTTGGTTTACGAGATATGTGAATACTCGTTCTTCTGTTTTTTAATCCGAATATTCTAATAGGATGAGAAAGCAACCTTTTGCAAAAGCAAGCTACTGTTAGCAAAATGATCACGTGGGTTTCGAGGCAGATAGTTAAATATGTAAAATAATTCGTAGCAGACATTTTCTATGTTCTTTCCTTCATCATTAAATAGATAAGCAGTAATTTTACTTCCAAAAAGATTTATTGTAGATGAACAGATACGAGTGTATTACCGAAATGACAGAAACTAATTTTTTTTTAATTATTCATATAGATTACCTCGAATTTAGGTTCCTAAAATTTGCCACAGATAAGTTTTAGGTAGCACTAAATATAAGTGTTATAAGATAATGCCTGATTATTGTGCGTTGAAAACTCTCAAGCAAACTGTCAATTATTGAGTCAGTCACGGTCGTAGTGTGTCAGCCTGTGACGCAGTTGTTTCCCTCAATCAGTCTCAGTATTAAGTTTTCAGCTGATATAAACAGTTGCGCAGGTCCATCAATCTGGGAATTTTATGTAGCTACGTTACCCGGTGACCTCAGTGACTCTTTGGTTAGCGTGCTCGTTTTCCACAGCGCAACTCCGGGTTGGATTCCTGGTCGGTGCAAAAATTAACTGTGCGCTTTCCTTGCAATGTCCCAGTATCCGTCGCTGAGTGACGATGAGAAAGGTCAGACCAGAGATACGGCTTAGGGACTGCTGTGTGCTAACCACACATACCTTTCAGTCAACGGCCGCAAGGCCGGGATGCCGCTGGTAGGCCTTAGCTCGTAAAGAGCTGTTGTGCCAAAGTACATACATACATACATATATACTCGACTCGCTACAACGTTCTCTTCACGGGTTGCGTGTCCCGAGTGACAAAAGGATCTCGTTCGAATCTGAATGCGCCATATGCAAGTTATCTTCCTTTTACGCCGCATGTGCCGTGGACGGGCTTGCAGACGAGTCCGGATTCCGTTTAGCAGCGCCACTGCTTTGTTAGTGGTTAAACTCCGTAATGTCGCAATTAGTCCCGCCACAAGGTGCTTCTCTTTATAAATCACGGTAATAAACAGCCCACAAATTTTGATGCGAGTACCGCTAATTTCTCCGCACCCTCCCGAAATTTCTCCTCCCCCGATGCGGCCGGCGATACGCCTGCGAGGAGGTTCACGAGGCACTATGGGTGTAGCAGAGCGTTCTCTTTTTCGGCCAATTAAACTCGGTGCTTTGAATATCAAGTGGCACGCGTTCACCAGTGTTCCGCGTGCTAACCCGGGACCAGAAGGATACGCAAAGCGGAATGGCGTTTGAAGGCGGAAGACGTTGCAATGTAGTCAGAGACATCTACATAGGTGTCTCTAATGCGAATTCATGATTTATGAAGCGGAAAAGCGTCTTGTACGGGTGAATTGACGGCTTACTTTGAGCCGTATAGCTCATTCGAAGAGTAAGTGGCTATACAGAGATCAGAAGCGTTGAAATGGGACTGGTCGTTGAGTGCAGGTTGTTTACGAAGCATCACAAGTTTCTCCATAAGAACTTCGCTCGTCTTTAGACCGTGGTATCGGTAAATCTAACTCGGTTCTTATAAACGGTGTACGCTCCGTTATCACTATAAAACACTGTTTCGCGGTGATGCTGTGGTTCTACTTAGTTCTGAAAATTTCAAAACAAGATTGGAAATCTTATATCATTTGGGCTATAACGAGAACATCTTCAATTTTGTGAGAGAATTTGGTTCCGGAAGGTTAAATTATAAGACAAATGAGACTCGACATAAAAATATGGCAACATGTAGTTTAACAAAAAATAAAATTTAAATTAGGTTTGTTCTTCTATTTCTCTGAAATAAGTATTCTGTTCTTGTCTGAACTACTTCATCGTAATTGAAAACGGGACACTTCTCCAGCACCTCCTTTATCAAGGTGACTGTGAGATGATGGTCCGACTTTTAGAAAGGTGCCAGTACAAGAGGAGCACTCCCACTTATAAATTGAGAAAACTAGAACTGGTTCGTCATTCAGTATATTCGCAATGTTACGAACTTCCAAGATTAGAATATTCTGGTCTGACCGGTCCACCCAGGAATCGAACGCGCAGAAGCTGGGAAAGACGACATAAAACTATGAAATGAAGATTATTTACTTTTTAAGCAGAATGTTTATTACAGGAAATTTCATTAATCTCTCGCCTCGTGTAAATAACCCACCCGGAAATATTAAACTTCAAAACCGAAATAGAAGAACTAATTCGTACCAAATCACAAATGGTCTCTCAATTTTATTCAAATCAAAACTGTGTTCCGAAAATTTGTATTAAAGTAGTAATGCATGTGTAACGTACGATGAGCGTACGATATCGTACTATCATTGATCTTTTTTTCAAATAAAATATCAAGCACCGCATATCCTGAATAAGAGATCAACGAATCATATATAGTGAGATATTCAACGAGCCATTGTTATAAAATCATGAAAGAACCGCGAATTGAAATGAATGCTACGGGCAGCACAGGAGCACGCTGTTGAATACGTTGTCGCGTAACTCGAAAACTACGCGATCGGATATTACAGATCAGCGGTTTCGATGCGAAAACGATTGAGCATCGCGAGAAAAACATCGGTGCTCTAATGTTATCGGCAATGCGTACTGCCTGTAGGTGCATCCAGGCGTATCGGCCTGGGTGCACAAGCCAGCTGCGTCGTTTGACGCCAGGGCGTGCGGTTGGGAGGTGGGCAATACCACTGGGTGATCGGTAGGTGGATTGTTCAGGCTGGGAAATACTACACATTATTCCCACACGTCTAATATTAACGACAAATTAACATGAGTTGAAAATGGATTTTATTCATGAATTCATTGCAGTTGGTTTTGATAAGAAGCATTCTTTATATATATAATTTTCAGTTTAAAACGGTTACACAGTATTTCTTACAATACTGAAATGAAACTTAAAGTAATGAGCTTGATTATGATATTGTATTGAATTAATTATTGTATTTTCCATTAAACTATACTTCTAAAAAACAATTTTGATTAGTAGGCTACGCCATTAAGGGATAATTACTGAATCATTTGTAGATTATCACAACCGCTCCACAGCATGCTCTTAAAAATGAAAATTATTCAAGTTGATTCCAGAGTAAGTGAGTTCTTGGCTTTCTGAGTTTAGATTATTACTCAAACTTAAAAACGTTAGTGAAAAATTTCTCCATAAAATGTGAGAAAAAATTAAACGTGAACTTCTTTTAAGTTGCGTCGAGAAACACTGTGAAGCCACACTAAGAGAACAATTCACATTTGAGGAGTTATATTAGTTGTCGCAGTTGAGGAGTCACATAGTTGAGGAAGTGCGTCAGTGAGTTTTTATTGTTTCCAAGCGCGTCAACTACTTAGGTCATTAGTCCCGTTAGTGAAATGCATGTTATATCCCGCCAGATAGTGCCCAGCCCAGGTACTTCCGATGTCGACCTACACGTCGGGATCCTCCATCTCAAACGGGCCCTTGCCCTAGTCGAAGCTTTAAGCTTCCGAACGTTCTCCTGACATCTGTGGTGTGTGTGTGTGTGTGTGTGTGTGTGTGTGTAAGGGAAGATGAGGGGCCAAAGATGAGGAAGGAAATATTGCGCGCGGTTCGTGGTCCGTTTTTTAGGGGACCGCTCCGGCATTCATCTGGTATTTATTCATCGGAGAAGCCGAACTCCGGAAACCGGAAAACTCCGGGCAAATGGCTGAATTCGAATAAGCTATCTAGCGAGTGTCGAAAATCCTCCAACGTTGAGAGTCGAACCGTTGGGCTCCCAGCTGCTGCTGGCCTTCCAGAACGATGCTGCAAAGGCATCCATGTTGCCACTGAGTTACATTAAGAGAGCCCTCCGCGCGTGGCCTCTCCTTGGGGCTGGACGCCGGGGCGGGGGGGGGCGGGGCGCGCCCTTAGGGCGGGAATCGAGGCTGCGCCCTGCGGATCGGGCCGCGCCTTCCCGCGCGCTGCCCAGGCGGAATTTAATATTATGTTAAATTGGGGCCAGGCCGGACGCAGTTAATCCGGGCTTTGTCACAAACGTGGAATCCAATTCTTGCGCGGCAATCTGCCGGCCGGGCGCGCGGGGCGGCGGGATCCCCGCGGGATCAGGGCGGCGGGCGGGCCGGGGCCTTATCCGCGTCCGGTGCTAAGTCCCCGCGGCCGCACCGCAGAGCGCGCCGCGCGGAGCAGCACGGCGAGGCGCGGGGCGGGGCCCCCGGGGCGGGGAAGGCAAGTCCGAGCGCCGGGGACTCCCGGGAAGACGGGGAGCGGGAGCTAGCGCGCGCGGAGGAGAGAGTTAGAGACAGAGATACGGAAAGAGAGAGAGACAGAGAAAGATAAACGGAAAGAGAGAGGCGGAGAGAGTCAAAGAGAGTGAGGGGCGGAGAGACAGAGGCGGAGGGAGAGAGAGACGGAGAGAGAGAGGCGGAGAGAGAGAGGCGGAGGGAGGGGAAAGAGGGGAGAGAGAGAGGCGGAGAGAGAGGCGGAGAGAGAGGGAGAGAGAGGAGGAGAGAGAGAGAGAGAGAGAGAGAGAGAGAGAGAGAGAGAGATGTGGAAAGAGATCTTAGCTAACAATGCATACGGAGGGATATTAATTGAGCTGTGCATACTCGAGGCAGTAAGAAACAGTACAAGAAGTAAATGTGTTGCATTAGAAGCACGATAATGTGGAGAGAAGAGGTGAAGAAAAGAGGTAAAAATATTACGATAAGTAGGGCGTAAAGAGCATAGTAGAGTACGTGGCAATGCATTCGAAAGACGGAATGTGGATAGTTAGGAATAAAATAGTGAGCCAAAGGTCCCATGAGCTATTGACAAAATATGCGGATTTGAGAGAAATGCAGGAAAACATGGAAGAAACAAGTCGGACAGAAGATAATAAAGAAGTCATGAATGAGGAACTTCGATTAAGAAAGTACGCACTATTCATGCTTACTAACATAGTAAGTCACACGATAGTCGCGAAAAAATTATTATAAAGATACAGTATTAATAGCATACAAACTCTACAGACGTTTGTTCTCGGAATATCAATGGAGTGGAGAAAAATCGAATGTGAACGAATCTCAAGATGCACGCTTCCACGAACGAGAAGCGCGTGAGGATGGAAGCTCCTCACGGCGGTTGAAGTGGGTGCCGGCGCGCGAACGATGACGAACAACTAGGTATGTGAATGGTTACATTGTACCTCAAAAGCACAGAAGGTGCTCACAGGGAGTCGAGACGCGAGATTTCAGTGTGAGATTAGAGAACTATGAGTGTAGAAGGATGAAGGAGGAGCTGTCGTACGTCTTTTTGGAGTGAAGAATGTGAGAATGAGCCGAAGCACAAGGTGCGCAATGTGGAATGTGCTTGCGGGCACGAGCGTTCAGTACGAGCAGCAAAGAGCGACCTCCGGGGACGAAGGAACCGCTACACCAACACTTCGTCAGTACAGTTCTCTTTGCGTCTCTACCCCTTCTCAAAACAGTGCGCGATAACCCTTAGCAGGTAACGCAGATGTGCTCTTCATGCGGTTCGCAATGTCTCCTCTTTTAATTGAAGCAAAAAAATATTCAATTTTTATAACATTATGAACAGAGCTAATATTGCTCAGAAAAATTTGAAGATTTTCTCGTGCCGCTGTCCGATACATCGTCTTATGTGCCACTCATTTCTTTTGAAAGATTCTGTTAAGAAGTTAAACAGCTGTCGAGATTGCATTGGATGCCTCACGAGCTTAAGCATGCTTGTTTCACTTCGAATAGATTCAGAAACCAGTCTTTCGGAAAAGAGTAGCCATAGTGCTTAATCGAATTATACGTAACACAAAAGAAGTCAGGCGGATGTCCAGTTGCCACAAACAACATTAAGACGCAACAAATACATCCTCTTGAGCGAAAATACACCAAATGCTCGGCTTTTCCGCCACTGTGTCGAAAGGAAGGAAATTCTAAAACTCCAATGCGATTTACCGAAGAACGATCGTTCCAAGTACTGAAGGAACGCTCACCTTGACCTACCCAACGCGAATAAACTAAGAATAGCCCCACGCTCGCAAAGAATGCAAACTTTATTCAACCAGTTTAGCAGCTTAGCGCAAATGCTCTTTGAGAATCGGAACCAGGGAAGGGCGTTTGGGAGACCATATTGGGAAGTAAACTTTAATATAATGGCTAACTTTTCTTCTGAGAGTGTACCGCTCCCTGGCGCGGTCCCCGAATCCCAGAAGTGGCTACGGCTAAGCCAGGTAACAATAGCCCAGCGCTGCTGAGACTGGCCTAAGCTACCTGAGCTCGCCGCCTCCAGCTCCGCCTCCGCCTCGGCCTTAGGCCGGGCCGGGCGCCCGCCCCCCGCCCCTGCCCGTCCCGGCCCACCCGCTCCCCGCCACCAGCCTGCACGCCGCGCCCCCTGCGCCCGCCCCGACCTGGCCCTGATTTCCTAATCCTGCCAGTCCGGCCGGGCCCACCAGGTCTTAGCACCAGTCTTTAATATTCAAACAATAAGTTGGCGAACAATGAGGCAGGCCAGGGGTTTACGTGTTAAATGCCCAGGAAATTCACTTTAACGTTAATCTTATTGCTAAAAAAGCAACTCGCCCCCTCTTGCTCCCGCTGCTCCTTGCGCCCCCCGTCCCCCTCCCCGCCCACGCCGCTTCCCCCAGCGACCCGCCCTCGGCGGCTTCTCCTGAGGGCGCAGCGGGGAGCGAGCGAGCGAGCGAGAGAGAGGGAGAGAGTCCGGAATATTAGATGAGATCAAGCGAGGGAAGATCTTGCCGACCCAAATCCTCCCGCTCGCCCTCCGCCCTTTGATTTTGGAGGGCGCTGGCCGGCGCTAAGACTGGCGAGGGCGGTCGCCGCGGCCGCTCTCAAGTGGCGCGCGAGCCGCCGGCCAGCAGAAGAAAAGGAGGAGGGGCTGGAGCGGAGATGGTGCTGCAAGTGGGCGTGCAAAGTTGGGAAGAAGGGAGTGCAGTAGGACGATTCACGAAACAGACTGGGGGGTTCAGGTAGTTGGAAGTGCGGTGGTCTAGTACTCTAGATAGAAGAATACGGCTAATTCTTTATTTACAAGTTACTTTGACGTGCAGATAAATGTAAACAATATATATATATATATATATATATTGTTTATATTATATATAATTATATTTTAGAAATCATAAAATAAGTATGGTCGAGTTATAAGCAGTTACTAAGTTATTTGATTCCAGCGAAACGTTAAGTGTTTTATTAAATGCTTATATATTTAATCTTTGAGGCTAAGAATTTGTTGAATATACCTAGAATTGAGTAGCTGGTGACAATTTGTGTTTTTCGCATTCCGCACCTTCAGACTGGAGTAAGGCGCACAAATATGGAGGCAGAGATAAGCGATGCGTGTGTAATTGGTGATACGAAGAACACACGGAACCACAGAGACTGCGCAAGTGGAGCAAAGCGTAACAACTGGTGTGAAGAATCAACAATACAGAACTGTCCAATTTAGAGATAACGAACAATGGGGAGAATGAGTATCTAGAGTGTTACGTAAAAAAAAAATCGTAAGTCAAAAAATGTTCAAACGAGATCAACTAATGCAACATCGCCAGTTGAATACAAAAATAGTTTCCGTCTTCTTGTACTTTCGATTCAAAAAATGGACCAAACGTAAGTCCGTGAGTTTATAACGAAATTTGTTTGTCTAATAAGAATATGTAAGTTGCGATTATTTCATGTTCAAGTCTATTTGCAGAGACAGGGAATAATTCTAGAAATTTACTTTTTCACACCTGCACTTGTTTGTCCCAAATAAAAATATTAATTTTGTATTCTAATTCGAATTATCCACATTCTCTGAAATTAGAGACTTGAACCTGAATTAATCGCAGCTTGTATATTCTTGTTAGACAAAGAAAATCCCGCGGTAAACTTTCGAACTTACTTTCGGGTCACTTTTTTATTTACATTCTTCTCACCTACCACTCTCCGATATCCGGATGTCAACTACGAAAGCGTGAGGAAAGAGCGAGGTGAGGATCGGAGCGGGCGGAGTTGCTTGGGGAGGGCACGCGTGCTTCATAAGGTCGCCGTGAGCGGTCGTAGTTTTAAGTCCCGCGAGGGGGCGCTGGCGACGCAACGCAACGCAACACAACACAACGCCTTGCCCGGTCCCGCCCCCTCCCCGCCCCGCCCTCCTCCGCCCCCGCCCCGCCCTGCTCCGCCCCCGCCCCGCTCTGCTCCGCCCCCACCCCGCCCTGCTCCGCCCCCGGTCCGCCCCGCCCCCGGTCCGCCCCGCCTCCCCCGCCCCTCCCCGCCCCGCCCTCCTCCGCCCCCGCCCCGCCCTGCTCCGCCCCCGCCCCGCTCTGCTCCGCCCCCACCCCGCCCTGCTCCGCCCCCGGTCCGCCCCGCCCCCGGTCCGCCCCGCCCCACCCCGCTGCGTCTCGGCGCTTAGGTGCATTGTAAGCGGAGGAGGGGCGGTTGCCAGCTGGAGGGAAAGGGGCGCTCGGAGAACAGCACCACCGAGAGAGCGCGGTAGAAAGTGAAGAAGGGCAGCTGTCTCGGACGAAACCGGGAGAGTCTACCTGCTGAACGAGAGCGCTATTTGGTCTCGTTAAGCTTTTGTTGGGACATACGCGTCAGGTTGGCCTTTGGGAGTCGTGAAAAAGGGCTTGAAGCCACACGGATCGTATAATTGCTGAATCGTGAATCATCGAAGTTTCTTAATATTTCACTCGTGACATATCTAGACATTACATTCATATTATCACGCTTCGCCCAATATTCATTCAAGGAGAACTATAGCTAAATACGTAAATCAGTGTAATAAAGATCTTATATTTAAAAAAATACATCCTGATACTCCTAATTGTATTTAAAATACAACCACGGAAAATCGCTGAACTTAAACCGAAACGCTTGCAGAAAATAAATGACTTGCGAAAAATGTTAACACCTTGCGGTTCACACAGCCCAGCTCCAGCATGTCAGATTTTTCACTCGGCGCCCTCTGACCTCTGCTTCTCTTCCAACTCCGCGCCCACAGGAATGTTTGAAGCGACCCTCGTCAGGCGAGAATCCACGTAAAAGGTGCTCGCATTATGAAAGAATTTTCGAATTATAGAAAGGATCCGGAAATAAGCCGCTAACCGGTTGTCCTGGTGGGGGATTTGCGGCGTGGGTTACCACCGGGGCCAGCGCCGCGCCGCCGGATTTGAATTCTGAAGGTTCCCCGGCAGCGGCGCGACGCGGCTGACAAAACCTGGATTAGATCTCCTCCGGGCGTCGCCGACGCCGACGCCATTCAAGAGGGAGCGGAGCCGACCCCTCTGGACGCGGCGGACGGGCGGGCGGACGGGCGAGAACGCGCCTGCGCACGGAACGGAGGACTTTTACAAGACATCACAGGCCGCCCGATGAGAGATAAGTCAGTAAACTTCCCTCTCCGAAGGAGGAGGAGCAGCCCGTCGCCGGAACCGAAGAGCGAGCGAGAGGGAGCGAGAGAAAAGGCCCTGCTCCGACATGTCAACCGGCGAACCTTCCCAGTTGACATTACACAATAATTTTCCGTCGCGCGCGACGCGACGCGAGGCGCTGTGCGACGGGGGCCTGCCCCGCTCCCCTCCCCTCCTCCGCGCGCGCCCTCCCTTATTCCAAAGCCGGCGGAGAGATAAGGCTTATATGGGGAGGTTTCGATTTATTTGTAACATGTCGCTGCGGCGTCCCTCCTCTGCAGACGGGCTTCCTCCCTTTTCAGCGCGCATTCCTGTCATTCTGCCCGTCTAATCTCGGGCCCGCGTGTGTCTTTCCGCGGGGGCGCCGGGCTGACGGTTGGCGTCGACGTTGCGCTGCCCGCGAGTCGGGGTGGGCTGGGGTGGGGTGGGGCAGAGGCAGCGACGGGGGCGGTGGAGGCAGGCGTGGAGACGGGGGCTGCTTGAGGTACACGGGTGTTGCAGTGTGTCGGTGGATGGTGAGGTGGTGGTTGCGAGAGCGAAAAAAAAATGGGAGATTTGACATCTTGTGTTGGGTGAAAATTGGGATGGTAGAGGGCAAGCAAGTTTGGGGGTTTGAAGCAAGAAGGTGGGGGCATTGAAGTGTAGTGGTAATTGCATGTGTAACTGCACAGAGCTAAGGAACCTACGGCAGGCTGTGAGTAATCAAATAGAATGTGCGAGTACCATAGATAGCAGGTCGTCGATGGAGATGAGAGGCGGAGAGGATAGCAAATGGCGGGAGAAGTGGGGAGGGCTTCGTTGGCGGCGGGGGCGGGGGCGGGGCGGGCGGCGAGTCGCTCGCTGGGCGGCCGCGTGCCACTGTGCGGTGGGCGGACGTGGCCATTGTGTTCGGCTCCGTTCGCATCCCAGGCGAGACTTCGACGGCGCGGCTTCTATCTCCAGCTGCCTCTTATTCTGCGCGCTCTCCGCAACTAAGCATGGACAGGTGCGAGCGCTCCGTACCATCTCGTTTCAGAGAACGAACGCCCGGCGAATATTATTTCAAATACCTCGAACAAGCGGTTCTGCTTCTCTAAAGACTGATGGTGTTATCTGCGCATTTGTATTCCCTGATGTCAATACGAAGTCTAATCTTTAGTGTGATTCTTTGATTGAAACCTTGAATCGTTAAAGCAATAAGTTTCTTTATAACATGCCAACCAAAGAACTACAATGAAACGTAGAGTACGTAAGCAAATTTATACTTCTAAAATTTCGATTACAAAATAATATGGTGATATGCGTCTATGAATTTCCTTAGCTCTTGTTAGCTATTGTTAGCTCTTGTTGCCCTTGTTAGCGGTTTTGTAGCCCCATTTAATAATTTGACCTGATTTTCATTACGAATGTGGAAGCACCAAAAATAATTATAACTTCTTTCAAGCATCAATAAATTACGATAAAATATGAAATATATAAAAACGAGGAGGGATAATTCCTCTTGACGACTTCTGGCAGAGGCTTACAAGGCACTCGAAGGAGACCTTCCCGTCACCGCCTACGCCTTATCTCACCCCGCGCGCTCCGTCGCGAAGCGCTGATAAGATTGGCCCCGATCTGAAACACTCTTCAACGCCTTTCGGGTGGCCGCCTCTGATTTACTGCGATCACCTAAAATTTGCATCTCTTCCATTGGTATAAGCAGGTACAACGTTTGTGAAATACAAAATAAGTAATTATTTGTAATTTGGCTGTCAATGTTCTTTCCTTTCTCCTATTTTCAAATTGATTTATTAACTCTGTTGTATAGCTTTAACCGTAGCGATTATTCACGAATAAAGGAGTTATCGAAGAATGAAGCTGGAATTCTGTTCAAATGTTTCTCTTTTTATATATTGCAGCAGATCTCTGTGGGCTAGATTTGTTGGAGACTGGTAAGGATATAGCAGACTTCAGTTTCGTTTGCGACAATGAAGTGCTATACTATTCTTGATATGCATTGTAAATAACGTATGAACGGGAATAACGTATGAACGCTTCCGGGTTCTTATTGCTCGTGGATGACTACACTCATTTGAACCATTGCTACACGATATAGTAGCTCTCTCGTTGAGTGTACAATTTTCTCATTCTCTACATTTCGCCAAAACAATCAAACTCTTTGCCCGTGCCTCCAAACGGGTTGCAAATTCATCCGCAGCGAGCCGGGAGAATGAAACATCTCCCAACACAATCCAATCGCAAGCACAGTCAGCAGCTGCAGGAGTAGCGACGGTGAGACAAGCAAAGCGGCGAGTCCCGACACCTCGCGGCAACACGAGGTCACGAGCTCCCGCCCGCGCCGCCGCCCGCGCCGCCGCCCGCGCCGCCGCCCGCGCCGCCGCCGCCCGCGCCGCCGCCCGCGCCGCCGCCCGCGCCACCGCCCGCGCCGCCGCCCGCGCCACCGCCCGCGCCACCGCCCGCGCCACCGCCCGCGCCGCCGCCCGCGCCGCCGCCCACCTCGCCCAGCCGCCGCCCACCTCGCCCAGCCGCCCCGGGCGATCGCTCTTTGAACCCGCGCCGCCGCCACTACAATGAGTGTCATTGAGCTCGCGGTGGAAGCGTCTTCGGATTTTCAGGAGCCCGCTACGCCACGCCACGCCACACCGCGCCGGCAGTCGCCGCGCACGCGAGATAATGAGCGCTTTGTTCCCGCAACAAGGCGCTTCTGACGCGCGCCGGTCTCGCAAATCGCGCACGTGATCCCGCCTAAATGCACACCTTTAACGACACTTCACCGTTCGAGTACAATTGCGATGGATGAGGCCCCCTCGGAGAGCGGTATTGTTCGCGTGTCGTCTTCTCGCTGCGATCGCGGGCGGACGCCGAGTGCGGCCGCTGGGGGCTCTCACCGCGCGTTGTCTTTGGTCTTTCCGCTTGTTCATTCCGGCTCATAACGAGAAGAAGTAGCCATTAATTGCAGGGCGATGTATTGTTTGTTGATGCTGAAAGGCTATTATGTTCAATTCTTGACATACCCTCTGAAAATTCACTTGTACTATCCACTTTGTTATGTTTGAGTTAAATTTAAATACAAGAAATATGAAAAGTAACATGAATTTCATCTAATTATTGCAGTAATTGTATTAAATTGTGCTGAATGCCTTTTCATTTTACAATAATTTCGTACATGAGGTTAGGATTTCAAGTATTAATATTGTTTTCTTTAAACATGTAAGAAGATTTCAAAGTTTTGGCCGACTTGGATAGCCAAAGTCGCTAAGGCTGAAGAGCCGTAGCTGCCTCGTGCCTGAAGGGTCGCGGGTTCGAAACGCTCGTGGGGCATGGATGTTTTGTCACCCCCACCGTTACCCCCGATGTTACTTACAGTGTTACTATATAACCTTAGCAGTTGGAAAGAGACCTTAAGTAAGTAAAAAAAACTTAACTTTATTAAAAAAATAATAAAAGAGCAAGATCAAAATACTCTATTTATGTTTAACTAAAAAATGCAAGTAGATGTGAGTAGTTTGTAAATATTAAAAAATTAAGACTGATTGGCCAAGTAATATTCCACAAAATAAATAATGTAATCCAGATTTGAATACCAAAATATAACCAAAATCCTATTTCCGTTTATTCCACTAACGTCCGAAGTTGCAGAACTCTTCCTCTTGAACCAACTCGAAACGTAATGAGGCTCTGTACAGAGGGTCTCTTCCAAACCCCAGCGTGGCATTCGGCGCCCGCGGCGCATCGTTGATTAATCAGCCCGAGAACAAAGCTGAGAGCACAGGGGCAGGCGACGGTAGGCAGACAGCGGTATTATCACCACAGTCGATGGAACGGCATTTATCATCCAGTAAGTACGAGGTGCATGATATCTCTATTGAAGCACCAACTGTCAAAACTCGCGGGCTCGTTTACTGTCGCGTCACTCGGAGCGTCAGCCTCTTTATCTTTTAACTAAAAACTTTGAGAAGAACGCCTCCACCGCCTGCTTCCCGTCTCAAGAAAGCGCCGCGAAAATAGCAAAAAAAGAAAATATCAACAGACTAACACTGAAGACGCGGGAGAGCGAGAGAGAGAAAGAGAGCGCACGTCCCCGGGACTGACATCTATACGGCTGCGAAAGGAAATGAAGAAATAAAATAGCATCGTTTTGTACAAGTAGGAGCCGCGAGAAGTGGGAGAGAGATATAGGGAGAGATGAAAAAAAGACAGCACAAATATTGCGGTGCCGGCTCGCAGCAGTGATTCGCCCCCCTCCCTCTCCCTCCTTTCCCCTCCTCTTCTCCGTAACCTCTCCGCAAAAGGCGGCACAGACCCTCCCGTTTCCCCCGCCCTTATGTTTTCCATTAAGTTCGAAATCGTGAAACTTCCCATCCCTCTCGCTACCACCTCGCCCAAGCCTCCGCCCCCGCCCGCGGTACCGACTTCTCAGTTAATGTGCAATCATATTGAGGCGTAAGAGGGTCTCTGATTAGTCCAAAGAACATGTCCTTTTAACCGCCGCCGCTTATCACCTCATCATGATCTCCGCCCGCGATTCATAAATAACGCTACCGCCGCGCCGTCTGGCGGAATATCCGAAATCTAGAAAGATCTGCGCCGCTTGATGACGTCGTCTCGGCGCCGCGAGAGCGCGGCAAGGCAGGGCAGGGCTGCTCGCTTCGCCCGCACGTTAGCCTCGCGCCAAGATAAATGAATATTTAATCACTGGAGATACAGATATCAGAAAGCGTTTCATTGCGAGAAGAAAGTTACGACTCCCGCCGCGGCGAAGGTGTCGCCGGGCGGGCGGGTCGGGTCGCCCTAATTTATCCGGCGCTAATAAAGGGCGAGAAGGCGAAGGAGATAGCGTTTTCGTGCAGCTATCGCGCAGCCATCGCCGCGGCTAACTCGACGCGGGCCCGCCCGCCCGTGCCCGTAACGACTGCGCGAGTTGCACAGTATTTCACCGCGGGCGTAGACGGGGGAGGGGGTGGGGTGCGGTGTTTACCTCGACGGCGGCGTGACGGCTGTGGGGGAATGGTCGTGGCTTCGCTGCGGTGAACTTACGTGGAGACGAGTCGGTCGTAAGGTGACGATTTGAGAAATTAACTAATTCACCTATCCGTTTTGAGGAACTCTCCAAAATGTAAACGTTATTTGTCTACTTTTGTAGATACTTTTATTCACTAATAATATTCGTAAAATATTTCACAAGACCTGTTTTAAAAAGACATCAGGTAGATTTTGCGAATCTATTATTATTATTATTATTATTATTATTATTATTATTATTATTATTATTATTATTATTATTATTATTATTATGCCGAAAATCACCGGTCTGAGACATTGCCAGAATAATTCTTCTCGCCGAACGACCACAGGTAAATAAAAACAAATCATCCAATCCACATAATATACATACCACTGAGCAACTACTTACTGAACGTCGCGACTAACTGATTTTCTTGCCTTACGGATAAACATAACAAGAATCTGGTTATCTCCCAGAAAGGTTGCACGGTTCGGTAATGGGAAGTAATAATACATTGAGTCACAAAATTGAATATGATTAGTGTTAAGCAACGGTTAAAGCAAGCGATAATTATGAGCCGCGGGGACACACGTGACAAAAAGAACCGTTCAGACGAAAAATCGAACTGAGGTTGTGTAATTGCCGAAAATCACCGGTCTGAGACATTGCCAGAATAATTCTTCTCACCGAACGACCACAGGTAAATAACAGAAACAAAAAAACTTAAATGTACACGGAACGACGTTTTGCTTCTTTACATTGCATTCATAGCTTGACGGACCCAAGGTTACAACACCGCACGCAGACAAGGCGTAGTATAAACGTCACGTTGATGTCTACTAGGCGCCATTACTTTTACAGCCATTATTTGAAGAATCCGGCCGCACGCGTTTATAAGCGACGCGAAATATTTTGTCTTGTGTTCACCCGAGCCCGTCTCTAAAGCCATAAAATATTCGCTAGCTTGTAAAATGTTGTTTCCAGTGGTAATAAGCAGGTTTGGAAGATAAGGCCGGGACGATGCGGACAACAACATGAGGCTTCCGACTTCCCGAGGGCCAGTTTTGCAGCCTTACAGGTTGTCGGGCACAAATAAATCAGTGCTGCCAGAACAGCATTATGTAAGGGCGTATGAGGAAGGCCGGAGAAGGCTTGGCGGCACTTGGAGGGTTTCTCCTGAGGAGCAGATTACAGGAGAAAGAGACGGGTGGGTGGGCGCGCGGCGACGGCGGCGGCGGTGGCGGCGGCGGTGGCGGTGGCGGCGGCGGCGGTGGCGGCCGAGACGCAGCTGTGTTGCGGGCGGCATGCGCCGGCCGCGGCGGAGGCGACTCGATGCGACGCTATGTGACGCGATGTGACGCGATGCGATGCGATGCGACATGATGCGACGCTATGTGACGCGATGTGACGCGATGTGACGCGATGCGATGCGATGCGACATGATGCAACGTGATGTGACGCGACGCGACGCGACGCGACGCGACGCGACGCGACGCGACGCGATGCAACGCAATGCGACGCGACGCGATGCGACGCGACGACTGGGCGCCGTACGTGTTTTTGTTTTCAAATGTCTTCAGGTGGTTTTTTGGGTACAGAGGATATTGCTGACCCACAGAAATGCCAGTTGCGACATCGTAATATCCAAACCGAATGTGAGAAGAAACCCACAGTAAAATAGAAGACGTATTCAATACAGAAACGAATTATAGAAAGCTTAATGTCACAAAATAAAAATGTGATGGAATGCATTTCTAGTATTATCGTCCTTAAATCACTTATTTTTTAGGTAGAATTTGACGTAGATAATGAGACTATTAGTGAAGGACATGAAATTAAAATCTCTTTACACGATTCTTTCATTTACATTACGGCGAGGAAAAATCGAACAAATTAATTATTTAATTTATGAGGTTAAAGCAGAATAAGTAAGCTTTTAGACCAAATTTTCTACTTAATCAAAGATATCTTGATTGTAGAATAATGTTTTAATGTACTCTTTAGAAGTCCTTAATGGAGTTTTCAGCTATATCAGGGCGACGATTCGAAATGAAATTTATATAACAAATTAAAATATTTATCTAGCAAATGATTATATGTATAGTAATGTCAACCTTAATATTGTAACTTAGGATATTGATTGAGCTGAGACGCAATTATGAAAATATTTTTTTTACTAAAGTAATTTACATAAATCCATTGAAAATAACAAAGAAACATGCAGCATCGAATACAAAACATCCTCGATAAGAACAAACATGGCTATTCAATAAAAAAAATCCCCTGCCACTGGGAAGGTGACGTGTTGCATCCCGCCGCTACATTCGTAAAACAAAACAGGCGCGGAACGGAGCGCACAATAGCGCCGGGGCCGACGATCGGCAGATGCCCGGCGACGCGGGCGCGCAGCGGCTTGACCTTGCGGCCGCGATAAGCGCTGTGTAGATCCGCCCTTGCGACCGATCGCCGCCATTGTGTGCCCCGCCGATAGCCGCTCCTTCCCACGGGCGCGCTTCAATACAGCTTTTTTTAACCGCGCCGCCCACCGCGATGCCATCCATCGCCCCCGTGGCCGTCACCCGCCCCGCCCCGCCGCACCGGCCGGCCTCTGTGTTCGCCACGGAGGGAGCTCGTTCGGGGCTGCTGTCCTCCACTTGTTCTGTTTCTCCTTGGCAGTTGGTGCGTCATATATCACCTATTGCCATCTGAAGACTTTCGTTACAACGGAACGTCTTATTGGCACGAATATCAAACCACTGCCGTTCACTACTTTACATGCTACGCTGTACACTGCACGGCGGCCTCCAATTTCCACACGTTATGCGCTTCCTCCTTGTTTGCCATATTCTGGGCTTCCTCTATCGTACACTGCTTCCCACGCTTCTCATAGCTCATTACAAGCCGCTGCCGTGCTGGCATTTGTCACACAGCAATTGCCGTTTCACACCCAGTAATTCACGTCCTTCATTCTACGTCGTCCCTTGCGCATCACTCACTTTTCGCCGTACACTCCATCTATAACCCTCCGTCCTCACCACCTCCCGTTTCAGCCACCACCTCCTGTGCCCGCGCTATCCACAGTTCGCCTCGCGCCACCCACCGGTAACCTGTTATCGCCGCCGCGCTCCCTGTATTGTTTCGAACGAAAAAAATGTAGCGATGCGCCGCGAGACCTCCGCCCGCCGTGCTCACCCTCTGTTAACTGATTTCTCCCCTTTTTTTTCGGTGATGCGCGTCCTTTTTCCCCTTTTTTTATTTTCAAAACGAGGAAATAGCCATGTGTGGCTACTAAAACTGTCAAACCGTACAGCCCGGCCCGCGCACAATTGACACCAAACACCTATTGTGAAAGCGGCCGCCCGAGGACTTAATATCGCGCGGGGCGTTTAGCGCGGTGGCGCGGGGCGAGTCGATACGCGAAAAATCGAATCAGCGTTCGATCGCCCGCGGCCGCTCCGCCCGCGCGCCCGCCCTCCCCGATGATAATACGCGTGGAGTGATCGCGCGGCCTTACGGACGGATGTAAACATCACGACACCACTAGCGGGGCTCCGAATTACCGTGTTTGACTGTTTACGAAACGACCTGCGAATGGTTTGTTCGCATTCTGTAGCACTTCTGCTTTCGGAATTGTTGCAAATCTATTCCGGCAGTATCGTCGGATTTCCTGGAGCGATAATCGCGTGAGTAACGATGTGCGCAGGCCTGTTTGTTGACTTAGAAGTCCCTCTTGTGAACATTAGAAGACACCATAGTTCGATTTCTGAAAATATTAACATTTGAAATGGTAAAATTAGTATTCGTCTTATTTTTTGTCGGTGGAATAGTATCTATTTTCTTTTATGCGTAATAACCGGACTATCAGAGTTTCGTCTCAAAGGAATATTTAGGTAACGGGTGAAACATTTGGAAATCTGTTGTTGTCTTTTTCAATTTTTTAGTTCCACTCTCCTTATTTTCGTGACGCCTTTGATATTTCCCTATATTTTTTCTCTCTGTCGATCTCGTAAGCTCCTTGAGTAGTGTTTCTTCCGTTGCAAGCTTCTAATCCACTTTTACAGTACCCCTTCTTCTATTTTCTTCACCGTTTCCTCGCTCGCCTCCCTGCAGTCGGTCTTCTAGTAGGTCAAGACGGGATGGAACAGGATAAAGAGGTGATAAGGTCACCGCCTAATGCTCTGCTTGCTTTTTCCTCGTTCCTGGCTGCAGGCGCAGCTTTACGAAGCAATGCAAAGCACACGGCCAAGAGCTGTAAGCCTCTGGTATAATATGTAGCTTCTTAGCTTAACAAGATTACCAAGAACAAATAAGCTTGACGGTGAAGCTGAGCCTTAAGCCGCCAAGGCCAGACGCGAGCACCCGAAGACCGGGGCCAATTATAATAATGCAAATACGTCCGGAGGGGCCTCATTACACCGCATCGGGCCGCCACCCTTCCCGTGGGAGCGGCGCAGTGACGGTCGTTCGCGCTGCCCGATTCCTTCGCGCCCGCCCGCGCCCAACCAGTCCACTCCACCCCCTCGCTCACCCCTCCGCCTACTTCACGCCCCCCTCCCTCCAACCCCTCCCCCGCCCCCGCCCAGTCCCTCCCCCCCCTTGCTCCCCCCCCCTTTTCTCCACACTCCCTCCCCCCGCCCAGTCCACTCCCTTTCTCATCGCTCCACGCCTCCGTCTTCGTTCCGCCACTTCACTCCTTACAACTTCACGCCCCTTTTCCTCACACTCCCTCCCCTCCCCCGCGAGCCCCGTCTCCCCCAGGAGGGCGCGCGAGGCGCTAACGTGATTTCTGGACGCCCTCCCTCCTCAGAGGATTTGTGTCGCTGGCGCGTTGGAGGAATGGGACAAGCGAGCGCGGTGTGAACTTTGCTGTACATTGTCTTCGGCTTCTCGAAAGGAAAGCAACATATACGAACATATACTGAGTACACACTCGAAGAAGGACTGGTCTTCGTTTTCGTATATCTGGACATTGACAAATACTGTGTGTATTTCTACTTGAACTTCTGTATCTTTTAGTTCTGTTTGAGAAGAGATGCAATTTATGAGTTTGTTATTTTTTCTCGGAAAGACTCAGAAAATCAGAGCGAATCGTCGTACATTTCTCTAAGTCGAAGCAAGATCGCATCCGAAACTATTTGTTAAGAATGGCGACTGTATATCAGATCGAAATCAATGAACATCACTTCATCAGATCATCGCTGTTCCTATTCAGTAGATATTGCGACTATAATACCATAAAAGAGAACCATCGTTTTACGAGAACCTATGACGGAATATTTATCCTACAATCAAGCGTCCAAATTGAGGTCACTTTCGTTTCAACTCGCATAGGATTATTTCGCTGCACTACTTTAAGGGTTCATTTGTTGCCATCGGGTCCATCACAGCCAAAACAATTTAAGCAATCGAGGTAATTACGTAGCAGGTGAAACTTTCGACATTCGAAAAACCTTCGACAGAAGAGTGACAATGGAAAGCACCCGAGGCGTGTTTTCCTTTGGGAGGAAAGCCCCCGGAGTGAATCAGCGACTTCAAGTTTTGGTGGCTCGGGGGTGTCCCTGGGCTACCGTTTGGATCATTGGAAATATGTGAGAGTGCTATGAGTAACAACAAGGGAATTTACTATGAGTAATGACAATGGAACACTCGACAATATGTCCATGCTGATAACTAAGACGAAAGTTGCCTGACATATCTGACATTCAAGATGCAGATGGTGTGACTAATGTAGGTGAAACGGGAGTCCTTTCCGAAAACCGCTGCAATCTCTTATTCACATCCAATCCAGTATGGATGTGGATAAGAAATCCATTATAGAGCTAAAGACTGCTAGCCAAAGATTGAAAATGAAACTAAATATTGCCAAATCGGCTTCAACAAAATTTGATGACTGACCGACTGACGTGTATGATGTTAATGATGATATGAAGCTCATGACACAATAATTTGTTTGAAGCAAGAGAAACTTCCAGCATGCTAGCATTGGCCGTTTCTCCTGCATCGACCCAGCTCATCTCACTCTCATCAGCGGAAGTACAACCATACCAACCACCCGCCGCGGGTCTCTCCAAGACGAGAGAGCCCACTAGATGGTTTCGCAGCTCCGCGCAAGGATCGCACCATCCGCCAAGTGCCATTACCAAATAAAGCGGCGTTGCTCGCGGGGGCACCAGACACGCCGCCGCCGCCGTAAAGCAATAAGGCGGAACATGGCTGGCGGCGGCGGCGGCGGGCAGCGCGAGCGGCCCTGGGGCGGCGCACGCGACCCGCCCCCCGCGGCCCCCGCCGCCGCCGCCACCGCCGCCGGCACCTGCGCCGCTGGACGCGCTGCCACTTCCGGTCGCGACCGCTCATGCGTGTTCAGCGCTGGTTAACTTGCTTAGACGCACGGGAGTTTAGTGCGCGGAGGTCACATGGCACCCGCTCCCGACTCCTGCCGGCCGCTTCCTGGCGCGGCTGATGCGGACGACATTCTGACACAAGCCGGATATCGATGATTAATACATTTATTAATTGAATATAACGTCCGGGTATGTTATTTGAAAATGCATGATCTAAAACAGACATGTCGGCTTCGTAAATTTGGTTAATTGGCTAAAGATGGTTCATTTTCAAATAATTAATTAAAACTGTTAGTTGTTGTTGATCACAGCGTATTTCAGGTTCTGTGAACATCTGAAAATTAGGCTTCATCATATTTTTTTTATAATTCTGCACTAAATAAACATATAATTGACAAATAATATGGGAGAAATAAACCTAGTTTTAGATCTCATGGGGAGCAAAGAATTGATATATTGAATACATTTCGCTGTTGCTCATTGAGAAGTAAAAATATAGCCTGGATATTTCAACGTAATTTTCTATGTGACTTCCCTTTTCCTTATTTTTTCTTGTTATTTCGTGAAACAACTGAGACGAATGCTCGATATCCCTTCTAAGAAAAACTATAACTCCAGGCAATAATGTCGATAATATTTTCTCTTGTATCCTTTGTCTGACGGAAACGTTTCTGTAAGATACTCATAATTACGCAAAAATATATTTCTTCAACATTCACATGCCATGCCTTTTCTTCACTGTCGCATTTCTCTTAATGAAGCGTTTTAAATGCTTCTGATTTTCGATGGCAAGCACGACAGTATCCCCTGTTATGGAACATCCCAAGGTAGAAACAAATAACTGCCGAACCCCCCATTCAATTATGAAGGCAATAAGCTGATAGATACAATCATCTCTGTACCCAGTAAGCGAATAAACAAAGCGAATTACAACTACATTAGTCACTTTCTTAGTTAAGTTCATGAAAAACATGGTGTTGATTAAGAAGTGTGTCTTCTCGTATTCAAGGGAAGTGATAAAACTGTTGTAATAATACAAAAATATTTTCTCCGGAATCTACGATGTTATCGATGGCGAAGGAACGGTTCGATTATGCTGTTTGTCTTTAATAATTCTTAGTGGAAGAAGGTTCGTTTATGATAACGATCAGAGATTGGTACAGTTCACCCACAGAGTTTCTTACCAAGTTCGAAGCGAGTAAATATTTCGCTTCTGACTAGTGCTTTCTCCTTAAGTGCTCGACGGCAGAACAACACATTTCGTCAAGATTAGTTCACTCAGTCGGCCGAAATCGTCACAATAATCGTTTGGGCTCGGTCAAGGTTCTTTTTGTAACATAAGTACTTTCGTTTTTCTTGAGTAATCCAGATGCAAGTAAAAACGAAGGTCATGTGTTATCTCCGAATTTTGCAATGTACTCCATGTATTGTATCGTATCGTCGGGAAAAGTAGGACTAATACCCTGCAACGCTGTTCACGTAAAAAATAATCTTAAGCGAGTGTCTCTCAACCGCAAATGCCATTACGACTTTTAAAACCAAAACGAAGCCGCAATACCGATCCTAAGTGCCCGCTCCTTCATCGCCGCTGATGGTCGCGAGGGCATAAACGACAATTGGTCGCGGTGATTCAGTTCCTACAACTGTTAAATGCGTCGTGCTCGTCAGCGAGGTTAAGCCATCGCGCCTCGCCTTAAATGTCGTCACGTAAAACCGAAAAGGGCCCACTTCCACCTTTCGGCCAATCCGGGGCGGCTTCCGGCTGAGCCGTGGGTGCGCGCGGGGGCTGTGCGAGAGGGGGGAGGGGCGCGGCGGAGGTGCGGGAGGGCGGTCGCGCGGCGCGCCGCATTTACGGCTGGGCGCACGGGGCGGCCCACAGCGGAGGCAGCGATGCTGTCCGCCGGCGCGCGGGGGGACCCTTGCGGCTTCACGCCTCCGCCTCCGCCGCCGCTCTGCTCCGCGGCGGCCGACGCTCACCACCGCCGCCTGTTCCCGTGTGCCGCAGGCCTGGCGTCGGGCCGCTCGCTGCCCGTGCACTGCGTCGTGGAGGCCGTGGCGGCGCTCGGCGGCGACGGCAAGCTGGGCTGGAAGCGCCGGCCCGTCGTGGAGACGGACTCCTACGTCATCATCCCCGCCAACACCGCCTTCCACGACCTGGTGGCGGTGGCCCTGGCGCGCCTCGGCTACCCCACGGACAGCGCCAGCGCCGCCAAGGGTGAGTGCTTGCAAGTTGGTACCACTGACACACATCTACCACCACTTATATCTCTTCTAAGCAATAGTCACCCCATGGCTACTATGGCTTTAAACAATTTAAATTAAAAACTTTAAATATCACACAAAAACAAATTGACAACACGGAATTTGACAACTACTGTTCCAATAACGTATTTCCGACGTAATTGCATATCCAACATGGTGTCTGGGTGGTGACTATCGAGGGTAAACTCAGAATTTGCACTGGTAGTTTCACAATTAATTGTGATTTACAGATCTTTACATCGACTGTGTACGTTCATTACAACACTTCGCAGAAATGTAACATTTTTAAATTCAATGCAATTTTTAAAATTAGTCAATTTGTCAGAAAGTGAAATAAGATTTCCACATAATAGAAACACTTTGTAAATAGGGCAAAGGATTCGGTTATTGAGAAAGTTGAAATGATCGTGTTTGTGGTAATACAGTGTTTCAGGAAATTATTCGTAAACATACTTTAATTTTAGGGGTTTAGTGTTGTGACACAAGGCCGACTTACATGGTAAGCTTTCTGTAAACATCGCACGGCCTTGTCAAGTGCATGAACGACAGGGGTATAAATTTTAAGAGCAGTTCACAATATTCAACAACAGACTTGGACAAGACCTTGCACAATGCACAAATTGACTTTTTCACTTAAAATTTATTTCTTTATGTACTACTCTGGAAGGAAAGCAACATTATTTCTCCCTCACTGAAATTAATATACGAGTGTTAGAATCATACATTTCTAAACGAAAAAAAAATTCATTCAATATGGTATAGTTTACCTGTATACACTGCAATGTATACTGTATACTTTTTTCATTTCATTGTCGGAATGCAATTTGTGACGGGAGAATACGAACCATATTACATACGAAAAGGTTTTAACTTTCTTTATTATTGTCTCGAGCAGCATTGAATAATAAATTATACGAGAAGATGAAACAGGGAGAAAAATTAAAGGCTATACTACTCATTGTGGTTGAAAATATCTTTGTGCCTAAATTTTGAGATCATTTGTCATTTAATATAAACTAAAAGTCAAAATATTATTTATTATAAAGTCCGTAATCTTAAAACGATATCGATGCAACCACGAAACTGCATCGGCTCTCACGAAAGTGTTTCACCATATCCCAATAACGTCGACATCACTACCAGTTCGTATGTTGTACTTAGATCGGATATCGCGACTGGTGAGGTGGACATGCCAGAAATTTTATAAGTTTTAGCAGAGAGAGAAACTATGAAAAGACGATTCGGGTAGAGGAGAAGTATCTCCGAAATTTGCCTGCGCTTTTCAATGCTAAGTAAAACATAATTTAAACTATTTACAATAAAAATGTGTAGAAATAATGGAGCGTGTCAAACAAAACAAGTTTCTTTATTAAAGTTCATGATGAATAGTGTAAGGTGCACCGTGTCATTTGACTATTTCTAGAATTAAATAAACATCGAGAAGAGTAAATTTTCGAAAGATTTTTTCATTTACTGCTACACTTAAATTAGAATGCCGGAAATTGTGATTGGAAGGAGAGAACATTTTCAAAAACGAATATCCTCTTATAAAAATTGTTGTACCTTCCTCCAGAATTCAATAAACAAATGGTGTCCGTTGTAAACTTATCTCCTGAGACCACAATTCGGTGAGGACAGTTCTACTTGAACGGTCGCGGCATTCGGAACCCGGAAAAGCAGGGTGACGAGGAGAAGTGAGCGGAAGGGGGTGGGAGCGACCAAAATTAACTGGGGTGAAATCCTCCAAGTGCGTTTGCTTGCCACGGCGTCCGTCTTCCAAATTTGTCCAGCGGAAGAGTGATGGTGGGCGAAGGAACTTCCTCATTTTGAAACCAAAAGCGTCGACTTTGAAGGGGTCTTCTCAAAGCATTTCCTGATCGTGTTGCGAAAACCTGGATGGTTGCCCAATAACGTTCGCTATGGAAATGACGCCATGATGTATTCTACCTCCGTTTGTCTTTTCTAGTACAAAATAGATTTAATGAGAAATTTTTAGCGTCAAATATAAACAAGTGTACCTACATTAAATTTCGTAAACTTAAAATAAAGAAGTTAAGTTTAATTGGCTTCTGGCAGAAAAAACACTTTTCTTCAATCCCAAAATTTAAGTAAAAAGCATTTTAAAAAATATTTATATTTGTATGGATGAAATTTCAAAGAATGTGCTGGTATCCATGAAGTTTCTTGTCTCAACAATTGGGAAAAAAGGTTCAAGGATCTGTTATCCCAGGCAAGCGCGATTAAATGATCACTAAAGTCAGCAAACGAAGACTTTTTTTAACATAAATACATTGTAACATAAATATAGTGATATTGTATTTTTCCCTAAAGATGTATGTTGCTTGAAATTCATTTTTATGAGAGAAATAAATTAAAACTAATGAAATTTACATAATGATAGTTATGTACATAATGAAACATTTACATAATGAAAGTTACAACTGATATATTTTGCTATAACAGCATATATTTTACTGTTTTTGCAGGATCTGTTGTCATAAAAAACTGGAAGCCTCTCAACTTCGACAAAATAACGGATGGCGCGCAGGCAACTGTTGAAGACATCCTAGGTGAATTGACGACAGTAGCAACACTACGAATTGAGCTTTACCGGTAAGTGTAGTATTTCTCACATTTGCTTCACAAAGCTTTTGGTGGTTATTTCCTTTCATTAGCCAAACACTGTTGACGAATCTCGTAAATATTAGATTTGAGTCTCAAGCTGGCAAAATGGGAAAATAAAATATAATAACTAAAGATTGACTTAGTTCATTGGTGAATTCCATTAGTTTATTGTCTACAACAATAGCACATCCAGAAAAAACACGATTTTTGAATTATGATAGTTGTTTTATAACATTTAAATATTATTATTATTACTACTATTATTATTAGTAAGACTTCTGTGAAACTAAACCCTTCACTTAATTTTTCGATCTGCCTCAGAATTGCAACCTGTGAACGAAATGTGGGAAACAATTATTAAGCGACATAATAATCATGAAAAGTATGGAAATTCATGTTACTCATGTCAAAAGTTTTTAAGTGCCGTGCGGTCAGTCACGTACCTTCCACGCACCTCTGCGAAACTCGCTGTCGCCTCTCGTTTCTGGGCGTGGAGGACATGCCAAGGGCGTCGCCGCCACTCTCTCTACATTCACTGCCTCCGCCAGCCCAGCCCCTGCCTGCCAACGCCATTCGCTTTTACCACCTCCAACTGTTCGTCTTTGGCATCACCCATCGCCAGCCACCTCAGCCCCCATTGCTGCCCATCATACTCATCAGACATTTGAATAATCAACCATAACTCAATTAAAATTACCTTCATTTGAAACCACAACTCGTAAGATTGACAATGTTTTAACGTAGTTTGATATGTTTAAATATTTTGCGGGAAGGTCTATACTGGAAATTCCTCAAAAGCTGAAACTTCAGAAATGTTTCGAAACTGAATTATCGATGACAACAGGTGCTTAGATGTAAGATGTACCTGCCATTTGGGGAGAAATCGTGATTGTTGGCTTTTGTAACCGAATGGGAATAGATTTCTCTATATTCTTTGTGGTTTCAACAATTTGCAACATGTGACAGCGATAATCCACTCTAACGTTATGACATGCACAACGTGTTTCATGTTAAGAGTAGTGTCACATTACATTTTTCTCCGAAACCTGAAATGTCGGATATTATTTCCACCGAAGCCCTTCAATTATCCGCTGTATTCTCTTAGATGATCCTGCATCCACGTTTTTAAAACTAGTATCTGATTCACCTGCGTAGTCGTTCTTTCCTTAGCGTTTTACGCGTGAACATCCAATCGCAATTATCATTTTCAATTAGCTACTATCGTTTAACGTCATAACTTAGTGGTTCCCAGTATCATCCCAGGAGGTGACTACATCCATTTCTAGCTTAATATCCAATAATCTTGTTTTCCATTAACGTCACCGGTTCTATCTGCTTCTTCCCTGCCGTCATCATATCCCAGCAGGTCGTAGCAACATCTAAGCTATTGTCCTGTTCACGTCATTGCCTGACGTTCCGACGTTCACTCCACCGACCTCCTGACGTTCTCACTATCTCGTCACCTCCTCGGTTTTGCGATCGGCGCCCGCTGCCCTGCCATGTGCTCAGCAAAGGTGGCTGGACACCTGCCAGTGTCATTGGTAGCTAAAGGCGGCTGCTCTCGAACTTTTGTGCGTATCTCAATGTATTGAAACACAAATTTTGAGTCAAATTCATGATTCGTTTGAAACACGACATTCTTACGGCATTGGGCGACAGGTAAATGCTTTGATCAATCACTAAATGTGCAAGATAAATGAGACACTAATAAAACTAATTTACTTTTGCATCATTGTACCTAAGATATTGTATAGTAATTTTCATCAAAATATATCATTTAAGAATATAATATAAAGTTAATTCAAACTAAAACTGACACTTTTTTCTACATTAAAAATAGGATTTGATTCCAAAAGAAACTAAGCTAAAAGTAATTATGCTTTTTTCAGTCCAAAATAATAATTAATATTCTCGAAGTGTTTCTCCGACCTTTCACCTAAACTTACATTTTTGATTCGCTGAGTATGATCTGAGGCATTTCGAGATATAAGATACAGGACAAGGACTAATTTCGAAGACACTGCATCGGTCTAATCGCTTTGTGAACCCAGCATAACGAAAAAAAACATAAGGAAATACGATAAAACATTTTAAAAATTTTAGTATGTAGGTTCATTATCGATATCTTACTCCGCGCCATCCTACGCCGTACAGACGCCCTCCTATTTCACGCTCATCCATCCCACCCTCGCCCCACTTCTCCCCACCCCCTCCTCGGCCCCTCCCCACCCGCATCCCCTCCGCGCCCACGCGCTCGCATAGCAGTCCATCTGGTCGCGCGGCGCCGCTTCCACGCTTCATTACGCGCCGGCAGCCTGCGCTCGCCAGCGCGCGCGCGCACGGAGCGCGGTTCAGGCGTTTTCGTGGCACGTGAAGGAGGCGCCGACAATCACGTTCCTCCACCAATCAACACGCTCTTGAAACGGATAATTAAGAGCCCGAGTAATAATTTGAAGCACGCGAAGGATGGCACGGAGGTTAGTTGAACCCGGCAGTGCATTGACTGCATCAAATGAAAAGAGAGACGGCCGATATAATAAGCAATAATTATAATAATTCTGAATGGATCTGGTAATGATGAATAACAATCATTCCGCGCGGCGGGGTGCGCCCGTACGGGGCTTCGCGGAACAAGGCGGCGCGCTGCGGCGTTGGCGGGCGCCCGCTGATTAACGCGGCGGAGAAACGCCCGGCGGCGGGCGCGGGGGAGGGGGCGTAACTCCAGTCTGCTTAAGACGCGCGGGGATCGGCTTCGCTCCGGGGCACACTCGTGCCCTGAGCCACCACCGACGCTATTGTTCCTGCAGGTCATCTGGTAGGGGAGAATGCTCGTTCGAAGTAGGAGCTGCGTGGAAGGTCATTTGTTGGGAATTTACAGAATTAAAAAAATGATTGATGCGTTTATAGTATTCAGTCTGTATGCCAATTGGGCGAATGTTTCATGGACTGAATCTACAATACACTAATTTTAACTTAAATTATATATACACATTACAAATACACAATAAAAATACGAAGAGGGAGTTGATGCAAGACGCATCTCTGACAACTATTATTCCAGATTTGCAAAAAATGTGTAGAATAAAAATTTGGCAATAATTCTAGTTTGATAATTGGTATTTTTGCTCGGTTTATAAAAGGATGATGTCTGTATATGGAGGTTTGTGTAAAAATGTGTGTGTGTGTGTGTGTGTGTGTGTGTGTGTGTGTGTGTGTGTGTGATAGGCTGTATAGTTTTCTATTGTTTATGGAAATTGCAGAAAACCACTTAAAGTTACAAGTGAAGTTAAAAATATTTGTGTCTTGGTTATGTTTTTGATTTTATCAAACCTGTTCGCACAAGAATCTTGCTTTATACTTTTTCAAAACTGTAATGCATATCATAATAATACTACAACAATAAGTCAGTATCGCGGACTCTTTGCTTTCCTCTAATAAAACGCACTTTTTTGAAAATATAAAATATCTTATATTGATGCATTATATTAATATATTATCCAGAAAAATAAATTGAAGAGTTTTCCTAACCTTTTTTCAAAGATCAGTTTCACCAACCATTTTATAATTTCAGATGAAAATTGAATAAATTCATTATTCATTAAAAGTTTCAACTTATCTAAATAAGATAAAAATGTATGGTCCTCCTAAAGCTAAAAAGAATGGAACTATTTCGAAACACTGATACATTTCCGGGTTTAATATAACTTAACCTGTTAAATTTCTCTCTTCGTGTCTTTCCTAAGTACGTTATAATATTCGAATATGTCTCCAATGAACGAAATTCGTTTCCATATAGAGAGATTACTATACGAAGGGACCGCTATGAAAGCTACTGCTTGGCCATTTCTGACAATATAACTGCAAGTTACATCCGTGCACTCATTTTGTCAGTGCTTTCGTTTACAGTTAGCTCATTTGTAAATAGCTTCATCAATATCTCTTAAGAGTGTCATCGCCCTGCATGACGTTCATTTGTTTCCCGACCGGTGAATGTGGTCTCTTCTTAGAGTAATTCCTTATGTCCGTTTGCGGAACCACGTATGAATAGAGAGTAGCGTTTGCCAAATTTTTGGCGCGCAAGTGGGTGAACACGAGGAAAACACCTCGTTGGCAGAGCGCTCGAGACAAGCGGCCGCTGACAGGCGCGTGTTGTTGTAGGGCGCGGCCCAGCGTGCTGAACGACATCAAAGACAAGCTGCTGCGCCTCCTGCTGCTGCAGTCGCACGGCCTGCTACTGAGCGCCGGCTGCCCGCTCGACGAGGTAAGTGTCACGACCAGCACGCGACCAGACACCTTTCGCTTAGCTGCTATCCGGGATTAGGATGATGGAATGGGATGCGGTGTGACAAGTTAATATTTAATAGTGTTATATTTGGAACTCCACATGCTACAGGATATTGTTCACAACTGGGTGGTTATATTCTGTAATTTTAAGTTTTAATTAGTTGAAACGTGATATCGAAATATACTCAAATTATACTATAGGAAGTCTATTCTAAAAAAGTATCGATTATATATTCTTTAGTTTACTTTTCAGCCGTATCTCTCGGAGTTATTTCCACAAGTGGTATTTTTCAAGGAAATGTATTGTTTTTGTATGTCCCAAGTTGATATTCATTCGCAAAATGATATCTTCATAAAACATGTTTCATAGTGACTGGCAGTGACTTCATAGTGGCTTCGATGATTACTCTATCTGTTTTCTTGAAGAGTTCGTAATCATGGTGGGATTAGTTGATGCTAGATTAGTTGGCACTGATTCAGAAATTAGCTATTCCAAAAAAGTCTCTTGGTTTGGGTTAATGGACGAAACAAGCAGTGTTGTCAAGACGTAAGATTCGGTCATATCTCAAGACGTCTTCCAGCTTCCGCAAACTTCTGTCAACATCTCTCCAAAGAGACTCTTCGCGTTGAAAGACGCGACAACTCCTGCCCGGAGCTTTTAAATCGGGTTTTTGCCACACCACATAAAGTTCTCTGTATCGGCCCGGCTTCGTTTCGGTTTTTGTCCGGCTGTAATAGAAATGTCACGACCCTTTCCCCGCAACAAGTCGGTGACACGCCCGATGTAACATTTATTTCCTGCAAATAAACATCTGATCGGCCCACTATCGATGTAACCTTTCAAAATAAACCCCGGCGAAAAAGTGCCCGCTCGGCAGCTACCGTGCGCCACCACGTCCTTTCGATCGCCGGCCACTATTCCCGTAATGGATAACTAACGTTCGTGAAATTATTAGCGAGGATATCGGCCGATCGCAGGGAACCGGAACGGGGGCGTTCAGCCGAAGGTAACGGGCGTGTAATAAACATGGAATACACCACTCGCGCGCCGCATTATTTTTGCGCGGATTGGAGGGCGAGTAGGGGGGGTGGGGGAGGGCGGCCGGAGGGCACGGGAGGGGGGCGTTGGTGCTGAAACAAGCGACGAATGTCCGCGTGTGTAATAAAACAGAGCGGGTTTTCGCAGCGGGCAGGGGTCGGGGCGGAAGGGTTGGAAGGGGGGCGCGGGGAGGGGGAGGGGCGCTGCGGTGGCTTTACGTGCCAATCCGACCTGCGCCGACGCCTGTCCCCTGGCAGGGCTGCCGCCACGGCCTTCCCCGCCCGCCCGCTGCCGGCGGAATCACGCGCCTTGCCAGAGCGCACCTTTCGACGTCACAAGGGCCACAACAAGTTGTCACGATTTTTTCGGTCTCTGCGTGACTCCCGCCTTGCGTAAACTACTTCAGCAATTGACACTCATCGTCTTTTTTATTCATCTTCCGGTAGTTCTGACCCTCGGTGTCCAAAAACTAGACATTTTGCCACAAATAATCTTCAGTTTTTCTTACGACAGTAAGTTATTTCCCAATTAATCACCGCTCCTAATGAATGTATCAATATGCATCAATCGCCTTCAACGCCATTGTTTTAGTATTCTACGGCCTACATGGATTTCCCATTCACCCCATTTGTGATTGTCCGCCGCCACTTCAATCCTACAAAACTCTCCTCAAACGTTTTACCTCGGGTTACATCGTCTGTGAGTGCTCATGTGAACTTCCTTCTCACCTCACCTCTAAAACACAACATATCTCTCCTCCGTCGGTATATACCCACCCTTCACCCTCGCCGTCCCCTTTCTCCGTCAACCGCACAATCCCTCGAAAATCTCCGAACCCCGGCAACCTCCACATCCCGCGTCGCTGCCGCCACCAAACCTCCGCCCTTCCGTTCCCTCCACCCGCACCACCTCGCCGCCGCCCCCGCCCCCCTCCGCGCTTCCCGAAGATTTACTCTGGGGCATTGATGAGCCTTTGTCGCGGCGGCGCGCGCGATTACCGCAGGAAGTCGCGGGAGGAGAGCGCGCGGCGAGCGGGCTGGAGGCTGAGCCTGGCAGCCGAGGCGGCTTCCAGCGACCAGTTAATCTTCGCAGCGAGGCTGCGCGCCGCCTTCGCGCGCCCTAAGAGTATTTCGTGTTTTGTGTGCGGCGCGCTGCCTCGCGAGCTGTAATCTCGGCGCGAAAACGCCCCGCCCGCGCCGCGGACGAGCGACGAAGCAGAGTGGGAAATAATCGCACGTGCGCTGCCGGAGAGCTCAATGTGAACTGCTGAAACACGGAAGTTGCTAGCGATTGAACGAATATTGCCCTGTTTTTGAACTTCTGTGCAGGGAAGACTGAGAGGTGACAAAATAATTTTGAGTAGCATCTAATAGTATCTACAGTTCGGAGGCAAATGATAGGTAGCAGTTATTAACATAAGTAATAGTTAATTATTAATAAAATCAATATTTAGATTTGTCGATTCCAGCACTCCAAGTACAAGTCATGAGCTGTCAATGATAGTGTTTGAGAAAGATGTGTATACATCATTTCTGGCCGTTAGACTATTGTAAAAATAAATGACGAAATGAAGACAAATTTGTTCTGTTCTTCAACTTCAGACTGCGCAATTAACAATTTTAAAACGATACTTTTTCGAAAATATTTTCCAAGGACCCATTTAACTCACCATAAAACTCACTTTCTCGCCTAACTTAACTGTCGTATATTCTGGAAGGAGAGAAGACAGGATTAATGAAATACAGTCTTCTTTCCATGGCGAAATTCAGATTAGTTGTTAGGAGGACTCGAGAGGTAGTGTCCTCACACAAAATAGGCTCGTTAGTAGTATATATTGGCAATTCTAAAAAGTTTTGTAAAGCGTCAAGATGTGTTAAAGAAAATTGTGTTGTTAAAAAAAGTGCTTCAAAGATTCCTGTCCTGACTGAATGAACAGTCCACGGAAATCAGCGAGTTCGTAATCTCCGCGTACTCGTACAACACAGCCCCCGCCGAGTGCACCCCACCAGGCGAATGCCGGAGCAGTACCCTACGAAACGGGCCACGGACCGCGCGCGATCTGTCCTTCGTCTTCCTTGTCCTATCCTCTCCTCTTACACACACACACTTACACTAACATGCACCACACTACCACATATCCCGTGAGACCGGTCGGTAGCTTAGAGCATGTCCTGGCTGGGGCGGTGCCCCGCTGGTGGGAGAGTCCTGGTTAGGGGAAACCCCACTAGCCGACGGTAGGTCGGCGCCGGATCTCGCCATCCAGTGGGGGAAGATCACCGCCATCTCCCGAAAGAAAACATGCACTACACTAACGGGACTAATGATCGAAGCTGTTGACGCGCCCGGAAACACGAAAAAACCCAAGCAAACCAAACCGAGTGCACCCCGCTCCCTCCGACCAGCAATCGGACGTCGTCGCCGAAAGGCTGCGCGGCGCAGGGAATAAACGCTCCTTAGCGACGTATTTACGGATTTCTCCCGGGCTTTCGGGAGCTTACGACTTCCACCGGAGGCCGGCCGCGGGGCGCGGGGCGCGGGGCGCGGGGCGCGGGGCGCGGGCGCGGGCGCGGGCGCGGGCGCGGGCGCGGGCGCGGGCGCGGGAGCAGAGGCGGAGGGGAATCCCCGCGGGACAGCGACGACGTAAATCCACGCGCGGATTCTTGAGAGGGCGCCTCCGCCTGGCGCTGCTCCCGAGCGCGCGCGGCGCTGCCAGGGCGGGGGCGGACAGGGTGCGGATAGAGCGGAGATTAGGATAAGAGACAAAGAGGGCGACGACAGAACAGTGATGGATTGGGGAGGCGAAGTTGGTGAAGGTCGACTCTAATAGCCATGTGAAATGGGTCAGAAGAAAGGGGTATTAAGTTTCACGTAGGAAGTGGAATTGGAAGAAGAATGTGGGTAGAAGGTAGTTAAAAATACCACACAAAACTGCGAGTCAAAAATCAGGTAACGGTGGTTAACTACAACATTAGAAGTCTTACGGAATTTTGGTACCATTAATTCCTTTTTATTTTTACTCATCTATCATCATGATACACATTTTTTTTAGTAAAATCATATGCATTTCCTACTATTAAAATATTTTCAGACCAATCGGGACTAAATTACGATTGTAATACTGATTTGAGTACTTAAAAATGCATGAAAACATTTCTTTTTAATATTTCAAGAATTTTTTCGTTCCAGTTTCTTTTGATATGTGAAGGACAAGAGAAACTTAACAGTAGAAGCCTCACCAGCTACACAAAGGTTCACGCTTTTTAGAATTCGTAACATCTCGATTTTGTTGAAAGTGTGTCTCATGGTGTTACAGACCCGAGCTCTACATTTTATTTATTCTGTTCCTTTCAATAAAATATACGCGTTCGAAGTTTATATTTTATTCTTCCTGGGGCTTTTTTCAGCTTCAGGGGTTGTCGATTCCGACTATCCGCGCCGGATACCCACAATGTCCCTCTTGGAGACGCATATTAACTTTAACACTTGACACATACTTGCGGGCTCCTCAGTCTAAGGTCAGCAGACTCACAAGGCCTTGCGCGACAACACACATACATGAAAGGTACAGGACAAGCAACCATGCCCACGCGGGACTCGAACCCGCGACCCTTCAGACCGAGGCTGAAGCGAGGCGAAGCCAGAGTCTGCACACGCTGTAGCCACCTCGGCCATCCAGGACGGCTTCGTAAGAAATTTACATGAATTCCGTAATTATTTTATAGTTCGTAATTTTATTCAAATTAGCCAACAACGTTACCTCTTTGTCCAAGCTCCATTCTGAGAGCAAACAAATCTCAAAGAATAAAGTCTGGGGGCGTGGCGCCCGCCCCGGAGGAAGGCGGTCAGGCGCCAAGGTGCCTCTTCCGGCGGCGGTGGGGGAGGGCCGCGTCAGCAGGGCTCGCGCGCCAAAGCCGCTGAACCCTAAGACCGATTACGGGTCTCGGCGCGCTAATTCGCCTCCGCCTCGGCAGGTTTCCGGTGGATCAGCGCCCCGCGCGGCCGGGGCTGAAATTTCAGCCGCCACCATCCGCGCGCGCGAGTTCTTCCCAGTCTTGTGGGGATTAGGGAAGTTTCCGGCGGAAATCCGAGATCTTTCGCGATCCTCAACGACGAGTGTTCGGTTGGCCGTGGATTACGTTTCGAACAAGCTTACATGAACTCTATGTCAAAATTTCTTGTGATGCAATTCTGTTAAACTGTTTTGTGGTGTGGTTAAGTCATAAACAGTGTTCACTACCTGAAAGATGAAAATAATAAGTTTCAACAGTACTTCGTGATTTTAAGAATATTGCTGATGTACTAAGTTCATTAGGGTCAATTTTCTTGATTTCTCTGGCCATAGATCATCGACGTCGCCATAATCGTGACTGGAAAAGGAAAGTGACGGGAATATGAAGCTTGAGAATAACACCACCTTTTACAATTTAATAAAATTTAAAATATATTACGAATCATTTAGAAGAAAATGGTTCTAATACTTGTGGAAAACAACGTTAAAAATTGTAATTTTTTATTTGGGACACAGCCGAGCGGTTATTGTGTCGAACAATACCTCATTATAAACTTTTGATAAAAAATATCGTAGTATTTTTTATCCCAAGAACCGAGATAATACATACTACGTCCTCTATTGCTTCTAGACTGAACAACGTTCTTCCTGGTAACTTGTAATCCCACGTACAGGTACTAGAACGTGTCGTGTAATGTTGGCGAAGACGGAGGCACATCAGCCAGCTTCGCAAAGGAACACATCAATCTTTAACGAACCACCTTATGGTACTAGTACTCGTAATGTTTCACCTCTTCTGTAGTGTCGGTTGAACGAAAAAAATTCAGCCCTCTAACGAGTTTCAAGTTTATAGTCCTACGTCACGCCTCAGTGGCGTTTTCTAATTAAGCTAGAGAGAAAAGTTAACACGGAGGCACTCATGTGTGTGCACAAGTGTGCCTGGTACTGCGTGTGTGCAACCTGTGGAATTGGATTATGTTCTATTTAAAATAATTGCATTTGGTATACTCGTACACAATTATCCGTTTATATTGGGGATATATAGAATTCAAATAAAATTCTTCAAAGTAATAATCGTTTATCACTCATTCATTTTATTTTAATTTTTTTAGAATATAAGAATACTTATGTATTGTCAATTTTGAAGTGATAGATTAATTAAGAAAAATTATGAGTGCCAATAACCATTAATCATTAACATTTTATGTTTATGAGATAATGAATATAAACGTAATATTTTTCTTGGCGCACTGTGACTACCTTTACCTGAATGCCTGATAGGTCATAAACATTGCAATGCAATAGTAATATTTTAATTCCGGTTATATAGCCCATTATGATCGAGGATGACTGGAGGGATATCGTGCAAATGGTCTCCAAATTAAATTTCACACTGAAAAGAACTTGATATTTCAATTGAAGAAGAGTACTTCTATATTTAACATTTCGTATCTTGAAAAGAAAAGTAAATCGAGATTTCTTAGAAAATTAGAGTCCGTATTTCTTGCTAAAGCAATCTCAAAAACAAAAAACATTTTCACTTTTTTGAGCATCTGTTTGCAGGACCGATTATAATGCTGTTTTAGGTTTCGCTTTTCTGTTAACATAATTTTTTACTATAAAACACGTCATTGACAGAAAGCAACGGGTGAAGAATGAGGCACACGAGTTGAATTCTAGAGTTTTCAGAGAAGGTTATGAGCTTTCCGTTTAAGAAACTAGAAAAGTGTCGACCGCAATAATTGATCCTGGACATTTCCAACATTGACGAGGAATTTTCAAATTTCAAATATTCTCCCTGAAACAGTTATCTACAAAGGCGACCCCGGAGTTATTAAGGGGGTCATAATATGCAATTAAATGCATACACACATGAAGAAATAATTTACACTTTATTTATTACATAGACTGTTACATAAGTTCACAATGTGGCTAATTCCCGATTCAGGTGCTTTAATGTTTAAATTATCTAAAGTAGGTGGATAATTTTTTGAAGTAATAATAGCTTCAAAACATACTTCGGGGTACCCATTCGCCAACATATGATGAAGAGTAACACTATATATGATGAAAGGGGGTCAGTATGCTGGCAAGGCGTGTAGTTATGAGCTTCATTGTCAGTTGTACATTTCTATTTACACGATATAACCTAACCGAACCTCTGTATACAATACCTGGATATTTTGCTAGGCATTCCGAGATGGCGATGAATCTTCGGCCGCGGACTTTTGCGATTTACATAAAGTAACCTCAAGTCTGTTCAAATCATCATTTCCAGCGTATCTTTATGCCAAAATACTTCTTGCGAACACACAAGACGCTTCATACTCGGGCAATTGCTTCACTTCAGACAGTGCCTTTTTTTCCCTTTGTGCCGCATGACCTTCCATTGAAACATTTGATGCCATGAGCTAGCAATTCAGAAGATGTTGATGGAAAAGAGAATACATCACAGCGCGGGTCCGAGGATCACACATTTCATTACCGGGAAAAGCATATACGTTTTCACTCTGCGATTGTGATGTAGAAAGGCAACGTAAATCACTAAAATCACCTGGCTTTCCTATTTATAATTTCCTGAGACGACTCTGTACTATCTGCCTGGAAGATGCTCGCCCACAATACGTATGGGATCTCGGATAGTTGCTAGGGCTGGTTGGTCCATTCTTCCCGATTTTTCATTTAGCTCTTGCTACTGTACAAGGGCAAGGGTACAATCGGGTCTGAGGCGGCGGTCACAGTGGAACCGACTTGGCCGAAATTTTGGTCACCAGACGTCGGAAATTTTCGTTCAATGTGGCGGAATCGTTCTGACACACGTGCTGATAAACGAAAAATTGTCATATAGTGAATCCGAACAACCTCTCCCGACGGCGATCGAAAACATCAGCTGTGTGTCGAAGATCTGTTCCAATTCAGTGAAGTCGTAGGCTTCCGCAGCCAGAGTCTTGTTAGTGCTCTTGGCAGTCCCGAGTGATGCCGCGCCGCAGGCTGTCGTCGCAGGCGTCGCAGCAGTGAAGACGAGGGCTGCAAGCCCTGAGGAAGACCACGACAAGCTGTAATCAGAGCCTCATGAAGACCACGACGAGATTGTTGAAAGATCGACATCGCAACATTCGACGCGGTGTCACTCGGACAGTCAAGACCACTCACGACCATGTATCGTTTGGTTTTGTCTGTCTCACGTCGGCCAACCGAAATTTCCGCCCAAGTCGGCTCCACTGTGAGTAGCGAAAGGGTTCCTCCCCGGGCGCTCCAAGCGGAAGGTGGCTGCGCGGCTGGCGGCCTCTGGCGGCTCCTTCACTCGCCGCACCGCGTCGCGTCGCGGGCCAGCGGGCCGGCGGGCGCGCGCGAGCCAGCCAGCCAGCGTTGGGCTCAAGCGGCGCGATTTACTGCGTAATAAAGTTGCATGGAGTGCGGCTCTGGCGCAATAAGAGCGGCCAAAGCGGAGAGCGTTCCGCGCCCAGCACCAATATTCTTTTTATCTGGCGATGAGCTCCGCTGGCCGCTGACGGATCTTAAGATCAGGGGCCCCGCGCCGCCACCCCGTCCCGGCTCCTGCCCCGGCTCCTGCCCCGGCTCCTGCCCCGGCTCCTGCCCCGGCTCCTGCCCCGGCTCCTGCCCCGGCTCCTGCCCCGGCTCCTGCCCCGGCTCCTGCCCCGGCTCCTGCCCCCGCTCCTGCTCCCGCTCCCGCCCCCCCTCACCCCCACCCCCCTGCCAACACCACTACCGCCCACACCCCCGCCCCCACCTCGCCACCGCCTCCGCGTCCGCCGCTGCCGGGCGCGCCCGATTGGAGGCGCTCCATTACGCTGTCGAGGCGTGAACCGCTGCGACGGGGCTGCGGCCACCGCGACCGCGTGTCGGCTGCTGTGCGCAATTGCCTGACACCGCCGCGTTCCGCAGCGGAGCCACGGTTGCCGCCGCAAGAATGTTGCTGCTTCCACCCGCACTCTCTCTCTCGGAAAGGATATTTCTCTTCTCATTCCTCATTCATTCCATGCTACATTTTCATCATTCCTCATCTTTATCCTCGCTAATGCTGAGGATTATGAATCGCGAGCTCTAGGCTGCAACTGTTTTTATACTCCTTCAAAATCGTCTCGAGCGCCAGATTTGTAAACAACATAATAATCAGTTCTCCCAAAGACCTGTTTCATGGAGCGGAGATCTTCTCTTAATCACTTACAATTTTAATGCCACTGTCACCACGCTTAATTTGTAATAGTGTTTTCGTTTTATCATCTGAAGTACGTTTCAAGCGAACCCCCACCTTCAGCATTCAGACTTTTTCGACTTTGTTACCTCCACCTCAAAGCACAGATCCTGCATCCTTTATCTCTTTTTCAACCCACAAGTACCACTACGACGCGCGCTATTGTTACCAACAATCCATACGTTCTCCATTCTTTTGCTCCCCCATTTTCTCCCATCACTCTTTTCCCTACGGCTTTCCCTTCTTGATTTTTTTCCCCCCTCCGCAATCCGCGTCGCCGCTCCCACGCTTGCGGCGGGCGCGTGCACCTGCCGATGAGTCAACGATACGTGCCGCGCGCCCGCACGACCGCTTGGCGACGTGCGTGCCGCTCAACGCCTCTTCTTTGGTGAACCGCATGCATAGGGTCCAGGGCACAGGGGAGCGGGAGCTCAGTGCATCAACTGATGTCACTCCGGGGGTCCTGGTTCCCACTCCCCACGGCGGCAGGATTTTCGACACTAGCTTTTCAGCGAGGTCGAATTCAGTCGCTGCCTGGAGGAGAATTCTAGCGGCCGGCTGCTCTGATCGGTAGTTTTCCGTGGTTTCTCTGATCAACACCAGGCGAATGCCGGAGCAGAATCCTAACAAGCGAGCCACGGTCCGTGGACCAGATCTTTCCTTCCTCTTCCTTGTCCTATCTTCCCCCTTCCTTACAATTACTCTTACACACTTACATGCAAGGTTTGTCTCCCATGGGGAGGCTCCCCTCATAGTGCAAGATACCTGGTAGGGGAAAACCCCAAAATGCGGTGTATAGGACTGCGACGGATCTCACCATCCAGTGGGAAAAGTTCACCGCCACCTCCCGTGAAAAACATCCTACACCTAAGGACCGTAGTCGGAAATACGAAGTAATCAATCAATCAGACGTTGTCAATTTATTACCAGTACTGCTTCAGGTATGATTTACGGTATTTTAAAATAAAATTCCGTTAGAAAATTGGATATTATTTTGTTTAATGTTCACTAGAAAAGTGCATTCGAGTTAACCTCATCAAACATATAATTAACCCAAAAATACAAAATACAATATAATGTATGAGAATCATGATCAATTGCTAAGTGACTTTAACGTGAAACCAAGCTTTAACGTGAAACCGTATCAAGCTATACGCAGAACCATTCTTTGTGTTGGGCCCCGGTGGAGGCAGCATTGCCGCGTTTTATTGCCCTTCTCACAAGCAGGCTGCATGATCTTTGATGGGCAATCTAATGGGAATGCCAAATTTCAGGTCTATACTTTTGATATTTTTCATTCTGATTTCTTTCTAAACCGCCGGGATAATTTTAATGAGGTGAAAGTTTGATGTTGGGTGTCATATACGCGCGGCAGAAGCGTTCGGCTGCTGTTTTATGTTCTATTCCCTTCATTTGTTCATTCAAAGTTCATGGCAACAAGGGTAGAGTGGAAAACCCGCTGTCAGTGTATGTCGCTAGAGAACCACTGTCGGCGTCACCTCGTGTCAAAAGTCAAACACAAATAAGCTTGGTACAACGTATAGTATCATCACAAGAACAGAGAAACGCCATGGGCTATTCCCAGAATTGCTTCTACTAAACTATTTTCAATTAACATACCAGTGAATTTATGTCGCTAAGATAATGAGTCAAAATGGATAGCTCGCTGCCATTGTTTAGCGAACTTAATCTTCGTCGTTAATTTTGCGTCATAAACCATACCATAAACATTTTCGTGGAAGAATACTTGGCAGTTTTGATTCAACACAGGCTTATGATTCAACACAGCAATGCGTGATTAAGATTTATTAGTATGTTATTTATCACAGTATTTTTCGTGATCCACGTTGCGTAATGTGCTTAAGACCTTCATTTTCCTGCGGATGAGATAAGACTGATATGAAGTACTTTGTAGGTTCCAGAAAAAAGACATCTTCATTTCTTTGGTTCACTACCGTCACTATATTCTTAAATGTTAGTTATTCTAGAATAAGATGAATATTGAACACGAAAATTGCCCAACAGCTTTTATAGCATTGAAGTAAAATTATAAAAATTAGGTACATCAGTGTTAACCTTTTTGAAAAACAATTGACTATAAAATAACACCAATTTACTTAGTAATAACAATTACTGTTTTTTTCATTTTAAAATTACATCTTGGTATCAATTTTAACGTTTCGACCCTTATACTGTTTTGGATCTTCTTCATTAAGAGTATTTCAAAATTAAAATAATATACAATTTATTCACCATAAAATTTGCAGATATAAAATTTATAATACCAGGTGTAGTTCTGATTTCATTACTACGTGAATAATTTTAAAAGTTTTAAAATTTTAATGCATACGTACACACTTTCGTAGCCTCCCCGAAAATTGCGCCAACTTCGAAAAGAAGAAAATAAAGTTTTTGCGCGATCCAGTGTATCGAATGAAGATTTACGAGTAAAAGCTACCCACGAACGTCTCAGGCCACCACATGGCGATTTCATTAGCGCGGCTGCTCCCAGTCCAGCCACTCTACCCGCCTCCGCCGCTCCCTGGCTCACCCTGCCTTTTCGCCGAACACGCGAAAGCGGTCGACTTTCCCGGTGCGTCTGGCCACTCCGCCGCAGGCCACCACGCCAGCGCGGGCCGGCTGCGGAGCGAGAAGGCGAGGCCTAGGTTTTGTGTGGTAGGGCACAGGACAGGTACGCGAAGAAGACGTTAAGTTGTCTTAGGCCGTAGAATGGTGCTAAGATGGCAAAATGTTGTAAGTCACATTTCTAAAACTTAACGTGAAAGCAATTTTAAGATTCGAAATCTCATGAAAAATTACTAAGTTATTTTTCTTGAGCAAATGTATCACCATTGTTTGAGAAAAATAGTTGGTTATTGCTTACAGTTACACTAAATATAAAATATTTAGAAAAATGTGCCTTATTAAATGTGACAATACACATTATTAGAAAAATGTGTCGTACAACATTTTGCCATCTTAGCACAGGTTAGTTTTATTTGAATATATTTTAAAAAATGTATATATTGTTCACTGAATAATTTCGAATTGTTTCCGGGAAACAGTGTTTTAAAACTCGTAAAGTCTCGTCGAAAATTTGTATCTTGTACATGGACATCCATTCATCTTGTTACATCAACAAGCTGACGAAAGACAAACAGGTTATAAAGTTGATCTAAAATCAAGAATGAGCTCATTAATAACTAATTAACAGGAATTCCACGATCAGAAGCAATAAAATAGTAGGAAATAATGACCTGTGAAATACCCTTCCATCAAAAATGTCGGGGTCAGCGTTGGGTGAGTGGCAGAACCGGTATAAACCGCTGGCGTATCACCGCCTTCCAAGAGACGGCGAGAACCCGCGGGGCGCTCGGCTCGGCGTGCGCTGTAGGAAGCGGGGGGGGGGGGGGGGGCGGCGGCGGTGGCCCCCCCCAGACACCTGTTATGCAGCTTCCGCGGAGCGGGCTTGCGCGGCGCCGCTGTCGGTCGGCAGCACCACGCGCCCTCAGCCGCCGCCACCGCCACCGCCACCGCCGCTCACGTGCTCCTCCACACGAGCGCCTGCACTTAGTTGCGGCCGTCGCCGCCAGATGGCTGCACCGCCGGGCGCACCGCGCCGCGCCGCGCCACCGCCGCGCGTGGTGCTTCGGCAGTCCGGCAGAGGAAACGACGGAGCTCGCACGCAAGGCGCTTGTACCGAGGAAGTGCCATAAAAAGCACGCTTGTTCGGCGTATCCTGTGCACTACCTCCCTATCATTTTATTGGAAAATGATAGCCGCTGTGTTTTTTTCGGCGCCCCGCCGCGTCAGTGCTCCGCGAAAACCGAGCAAAAAAAAAAAAAAAAGACGGTGGGGCCGTGGTCGGACCCCAGAACGTCTTCATGTACCGACGAAAAGCAAGTAAAACAATCGACGTAGGATAGACTTGCCCACATCCTTGCACTTAATTGACAATAATTGGCCACACGGGATGAGGGCTCATAACTCATCGATATTATGGCCCACTTCCGAACTCTGTAATGCGGTCCACTGTCGGGAAGTATCTAGTTCTTTCGCGCCCCATGAGCACAAGCCACATTTCAGTCAAACCCGGTCATTATGTGGTGGCGCGGAAAGGCTAGGAGATTGCCTGTATTTAGCACCCGTTCGTTTAAGATTGAAATTTAAAGTTCCCTGTACCTGATCTTTTTCGGTGGATGTTGTTATGAAGTAACTGGAGCAGGGATTAGAAAAAGGTAGATCAAGATCAAACGACGCAGTTAAGCACAAAACTGTCGTCCCGTCCTCTCTTATGTAGTATGATTGCCGAGGAAATGTTTTTCGTGTAAATTGTTGGGATCAATTTTAGGGTATAAAAATATGGCAAATTGAATATTCTGCATGACTTGCGGTTACCAAGTATATTTTGTTTTTATATTTATTATTATAAGCTTTATAAAATATTACGAACTAAAACTATTGATAGTCAGACAGTGAATTTCACCACATTTTAAGCAGAAATAGCATAATTCCATCGCTGAAAGGAAGATTTCATTTTTCAATATATTTATTTTAAAAGCGAAGTTAAAAACATTTTGGGAGAATTGTGTTCATATTTTTTTAAGTAAATAAATTCCAACTGTTTCATTCCAATTACTTACGTTATGCGAATTTTATAATGAGACAAACATAATACCAGAAATGATAAATGCAAAATCGAGTGTAATAATCTTCCATATTCCAGAGATTTATGGTGAAAACGAATGTGTTGGTCACAACAGTACGCAGTACGTTTGAGTTTGTAACATCAAAACTATATAAAAAAACCTCATTATCGCAACACGAAATGGTATGAATATCATTTAAAATTAATATTAATTTTTTTCATTTGTGATTTTTATTGCAAAATTTCAGTCCCGAAAAATCCATGTATGTTGGATTCATATAACCGGGATATACAGTTTTGAATCCTTTAAGTGTGATAAGGTAACACACAATTGGAAAAATGAGAAATTTCGAAGTTACTCATTGATCTTGATTTATAGTAATGGATAAATTATCAGGAAACCTGATGATTGGCGTTATTTTTGTATAAGCCCCTTATTATAAGACGTAAATAAGATGCTAAGTTTTTGTAATATTTTTTGTTTCTAAAAAGAAAAGGGAAAGAATAGCAAGTTTAACTTGACATAACATAGTGATTGGAATATCATGCAACCGAAAATTATCCTATCATCTAGCCAACCACATGCGCTCAAATAAAAAATTAGCTAACTCTCAATTGCTCATAAATCAAAACTGCATTATAAATCTACCAACCGTCTCATCGAACCAGTAAAAAGTAAATTCGACGTCGATGTTGTCAAATAGCCTAAAGCCTTTGTGGTTTCTGCGATGAATCTTAGAGAATCTTTCAGAACTGAATGTTGGATCCAATATAGTAGAGGACTTCTTATCTAGAATTCTAAAATTTGAAAATTTTGGTAGTGAAACTATAAGTGATGGAAATATAAAAATAAACCCTTCAAATAATCGAAAGATATGAGGCAATTAAAAATATTTTAAATGCTTTATGCATGTCAAAATATTGAAAGTGTATATGTTAATATACTAACAGTAGAACCTTGATTACTAGAACTTTGGTAAGTAGAATTCCTCAGTATCTTTATTTTTATCGTTTCCCATCAATTCTCCTGAATTTGTCAATTCTAGATTCTAGACAATGTAAAGGATGTTTTATATACCCGACTTGATTCATGGTTATTTTAGATAAATTGTAGAAGAAAGTTAAGTGGAAAGAGGGTCGTCCTATCAGAATCATACGCTAGTCTAAAATTATTAACTTTCTATCGAAAAATCGTATTCAGATTATTTAAATCACAAATAGCGGGAGTGCAAAAATGTCCTTGTTCGAAGGATTGGTCCCTCCCTGAGATGTGATCTTAGAGTGAGTTCACATCCCTCCATGGCCCCTCTTTGCTCCTAAGCGCATCTGCAGTTCGCGCTCCCGCAGGCGGTGGTCGCATCTTCTTTGCACTCTCCGGTTTGAGACGTCGCTACCGCCGCCGCTATCATCACTGCCGCCGCTACCGCCACCGCCACCGCCGCCGCCACCGCCACCGCCACCGCCACCGCCACCGCCACCGCCACCGCCACCCGCCCCGCCACCGCCACCGCCCCGCCACCGCCACCGCCCCGCCACCGCCACCGCCACCGCCACCGCCACCGCCACCGCCACCGCCACCGCCACCGCCACCGCCACCGCCACTGCCGCCGCCGCCGCCGCCAGCCACCACCATCACCACCGCCCCTGCCGTCTCCGCTGCCACTGCCACCGCCTTCGTCGTCGTCGCCGCCAGCACCCCCGCGCGCCACCTCCGCCTTTGTGCCTTCGCGACGGAACAATGTCGGCCGCCGCGACACCCAGAGTAGCGCGGCTCTGGCGCCGTCGCCGCCTCCGAAGACGCCCCCGCCGCGCCGCGCCGCGCCACCTAAGAATCAGACTCGGGGGGCTCTTTTGATCTTAGTAATGCGATGAAATAATGCTTGCTAATCTTATTACTGCGGAGGCCCCGAGCCCAGGCCTCGATGTGGCGCCTCTGGGACGACGCTGCCTCCGCCCGCGCCCCGCTCCTGCCCCGCTCCCGCCCCACCCCTCGAGGCATCTGCCACTGCGCCTTCGTTTTACCCCTTTGCTTCGCGATTCGCTTTCAGTCGCGGTGGGCGATATCGTACGATACTGAGTGCTAGAAAGCTTTCGTTTGAGTTTGATCAGGCACTCCACTGAGAGGAGCTCTCCACTCGCATCCTCCTCTTGTCTGCCGTGAATGAATAAAATAAGAAAATTAGTTTTGCGCTGAAATATTCGCATAAAATAACATTTCTGATTGCATTGAAATAATATACAAAAAACGATCTACGAGTAAATATAGATGAAGTAAATGAAATTCATAGATAATTATAAAGCACGTTTATGGCTTAGTTTCTTACACACGTGCAAGTTTTTGCAAAATTCATTGGTGAGATCTCTTAAAATACAAACAATTGAATAAACTACCACGCGCGTGACATTTCAAGACGCAACCCGTCTTACATAAATACCTAAAGAAAATTGCGTATTTTTTCAATTATTTTCATATAAAATCTCCGACATTCGGAGAAAATGTATTATTTAGATTATAATCAATACAGATTACCGTCTGTACTTTATTATCCATTCTTCAAAATTGTTCTTTAAAAACTGTCATCTCGAAAAAAAATGTACGCATTTTCATTTGTCTTGCTAAAACTCGTTTCAAATGACTTCATTGTACAAAGAAAATAAAAATGCATCATCAAACCTCCAAGTGTTTCTTTTTTCATGAAATAATACGTATGGAAGTTATTTTTAAATATACTTATGAGAACGCTTCTTAGGCGATATTATAAATTATCATTAGTTGTATTAACATTTTCCTTGTGTAAATACTAAACACGGAACAAAAAGAATTTTTTTTCGTGCTAGAAACGAACGCGACTTAAGTTTCTTTCAACAAGTCAACAGAAAGATTTTTTGCCTTCGGTTACAACACGCCGTTTTACGAACACGTCTTAATCTCGGTGTCGCCGCCTCCTGCAGCAACAGCTGACGTAAGAAGGGCTGGGACGGAGGGGCAACCTCTTGGCAGACGAGCGACAGTAAATATGGCGATTAGGTTTTTAAGTGAAGGAGCCTGAACACGGATTCGACGGACCGGCGTTGCCGTCTGATTATTTGCTTCTCTCTCAGCATGATTTGTGGCAGCGGCGGGCGGGTGCTCCGGAGTCACAGACGAATTCTCCGCACACGTTTCACAGGTGGCGCCTTATAAAAGTGGGATTACGCAGACAGTTCTTAGTGGGTTATATATAATTCAAGTCTGAGATTAGGAAGTCAGGGCGATAAAGCTGTGCTTTACGCTGTACTTAACATGCAAGTTGGCGTGTGATTTATGCCCCGTGGCTCAACTCCGCGTGCCCCAGGTTTAACAGAAAGGTCGCGCAGTTCGCGAAGCTGATCGCAAACAAGGCGAGAAATAAATAGCACGTCACGTGCGCCGGTCGGAGTTTGAGGTGAAGGCGCTCTCATCCTCGTTGGGAGTCGTCGCAGTTGAACACTGTGTTTTTCCCAGGATATGTGGGCGCCAGAAGGGCGCCTAATAAACCTACTGAGATAGCACGGCACGTTTTTGTTTCAAGTAAATGATTAATGATGTCTTAATAATATAACTATTTTTTTTTTCGAGTCAATATTAAAAAGCAATGCAAACTGTGGTAATACACCATCTTTGCGAAGATTACCTGAGAAATAGACCTATGTAGCTCAGAAATAGAACTTACTAATCAACCTAGAACTTAGTGCTTAAAAAACGAAGAGGAGCACGTTTGCTTTTTAATTATAATAGTTCACGAAATAATTCAGAACAACAGAGAATCAACAGAGTCAGTACGATTCAGTTTTAATAAGAGATGCGATATTTATAATAGATTCGAGATAACAACTCTACGAATATTTATCCACAAGGCAAAAGTGTTTATGTACTCATTACATTTTCTCAAATGTAATTAACCAATACATCCATTATTTATTGCACTTTAGTTGGAAATGGCTTACTCCTGTTAATAAAAATGACGATTCTTATAATCGTCAAAGGATCTCTGAGCCCGAACAGCATTATGCTGCAGTATGATTTTCATTCCCGACGAGGACCAAATCCAATTGTACTGCAATAGCGTCGAACATCTCCCAGAACTGCACCGTTCAAAACTGGCACAATACCTAATGCATTCATTTTACTCAAGCACCGTTTCCAAGTAGGAAAGCCGTACAGAAACATTACACACAATACTTCTTAGCATAAGAGTACGTAATGATTCGCAATCGCCCCGAGCAATTAGAGAATTGAGTAAGCTGGATTAAAACGGCTCGGCCACTTCGAATGCTGGAAATAAAGCGCACATCCCGGCGAGCGGCTGCACGCGCGCGCGCCGCGAGGATCTACGACGGTCCATCGGACGCCGGGGAACAGCGGCGGGTGGAGAGCGGGCGCGGGGGGCGGGGCGCGGCGCGGCGCGGCGCGTGGGTACTCGCGGGCGTCTCTCGCACATTTGGCGCTCGCTCCCCGGAATCGCGCGCCAGAGGGGGATTATTTGGCGCGCGAGCGAAGGGGGCGTGGCGGGCGCCAAGGGGTGGCAAGGGGAAGGGCGCACACAGGGTGCGAACAGACGATGGTTCTCGTGATTGATTGTTAGTGATTCCGAGCGAGTCGAACCGGTAGCGGTAGCTCAGTGCATCAACTGATGTCATTGCAGCGCCTCTGACCGGGAGGTCCTAGGTTCGAGTCCTGACGGTGGCAGGATTTTCGACACTAGCTTTTCAGCTAGGTCGAATTCTGTCGCTGTCTGGAGGAGAATTCTAGCGGTTGGCTGCTCTGATCGGTAGTTTTCTGTGGTTTCAACCACCCGATCAACACCAGGCGAATGCCGGAGTACCCTAACAAAGGGGCCACGGACCGCGCGCGATCTGTCCTTCCTTTTCCTTGTCCTATCCTCTCCTCGTACACACACACTTACACTAACATGCACTACACTAACACATATTCCGGGAGACCGGTCGGGAGCTTAGAGCTTGTCCCGACTGGGGCGGTGCCCCGCTGGTGGGAGAGTCCTGGTTAGGGGGAAACCCCACTAGCTGACGGTAGGTCGGCGCCGGATCTCGCCATCCAGCGGGGGGAGATCGCTGCCATCTTCCGTAACAAACACATGCACTACACTGACGGGACTAATGACCGAAGCAGTTGACGCGCCCGGAAACACGAAAAAATCAAATCAAATCAATCCGAGCGAGTCGACTGCGAAGATCATTAGTCCCGTAAGTGTAGTATATGCTTTTTTACTCTAAGATGGCGGTGGTCTCATCGCCCGCTACATAGCGAGTTCCGGCGCCCTACCGCAGGCTAGCAGGGTTTTCTCCAATCAAGTGTCTGTTACCAGCGGGGCACTGCTTCAGCTGACACAAGCTCGAAGCTCCTGACTCATCTCCCGGAATGTGTGGAACATGCTAGAGTAATTGTGTGTAAGGGGTGAGGATAGGACAAGAAAGAGGAAGAAAAGATCGCTCGCGGTCCGTGGCCCGTTAGTTAGGGTACTGCTGAGGCATTCGTCTGGTGTTGATCGGAGAAACCACGGAAAACAACTGATAAGAGCATCCGGCCGCGTCAATGTCCTCCAGACGGACTGAAATCGACCTAGCTAGTGTGAAACTCCTTCCGCCGTCGGGACGAGAACCCTGGACTTCCCGGTCAGAGGCTCTGCAGTAACATCAGTTCATACCTTGAGCCACATCTCCCTGTCGACGGTTCTCGTGGTGTCCAGGCAGTCACGATGGCGTTGACGTGAAAATGATGGTGGTGAGTCTGAGTCGGTCAACAATGGGAACAAGGGCGATGGTGGTACTGAGTGATGACGTTGGCGTGGGTGATGGGCGATTTGTAAATGAGAGAATAGCGTTGACGATGAAGGATGTGCGTAAGAGATGCGCCGTATTGAAGTAGAGGGGCGGACAATTACGTTATCGACGGCGTCGAACGCATTTAGAACGTCGCTTGAGGCGAGGCTTCACAACGGAACGAATGCAAAGAATTTGGTAAGGATGGTGATGGCCGTGGCGGTCATTTCGGCGGCGGTGGACACTGGGAGTCGAGGGCTGTGGGGCCGATGGCGCCGTCGGTTGGGGAGCAGACCGGAGCGGCGCAGCGGCGGAAGCGGCGGGGTGGGGTGGTGGCAGCGGTGGCGGCGAAGGTGGCGGTGGCAGAGAAGGCGGCGGTGGCGAAGGCGGCGGTGGCGACGGTGATGGCGGTGGCGGCGGCGCGTGCTCGGGGGCCCCGATCTGATTAAGCGCGTTCAATGCCGGACACGCGGAGCAGATGAGCGCCGACACTCGGCGTTCCGCCACCGCGCTGCCACACTCCCGCCCTTCCACGCCACACCTCCCCTCCCCCGCCGCGCCACACGTTCAATCCGACCGTCTCTGCCTTCAAGTGCTCGATCGTCCACCGCCAGACGACCCGCTCTTATTTCTACTGCCACAAAATTATTATTTCAATCATATCACTCGGCACATTGTTGTCCTAACTCAAAACTATGGAATGAAAAAATGATTACGTTAGCGTTGTTTTTTACTTTTTCTATTTACTTTTCTGGTTGTTAATTTTTACCTTCTTCCCTTACGAATACTTCGTCAGAAGAGAAAGTTACGTAATTGTGTGCGAGAAAAGGCGAATTTTCGACAGAAACACTCATTTATTTTTTCAATTATTCTTTCTATACGCTATGCCCCGTGCTGTCAATGTTATTTTTCTTGCATTAATCCATTACACTTTTCAAATTCGTGCTTTTCAGGATAATTTTCGCATATCGTATTATCAATTTTCAAGGTGAGTGAATGAGAATGCAACTCCTCTGTGTCCAAATCCAGGGACGGAGAATTGTAATGTAGTTGCGGCATCCATTCACTTAAAACAAAATTGGGGTAAAAAGACAGATTTTCAAATCAAATGCAGGAAATGTAGCCACCATACAATCCTAGAAGAAATGATTTCCTGAGATGTTAGATCTATAGAAATGTTATCCTATTCCTTGACGTCCATCCTATAACCTCTGCCAACCCCCAGTTCCTTCCTTCCTTCCTCATCTATTCTCCCCTCACTTCTGCTCCCTCACGCTAGAGCACTCCTCCTTTCACCTTTCACCCTCCCATCCCCTGCGTACCCAAGCGCCCCCTCTAATCATGATCCGCATTACCTGAAGAACCCGCCCCCGCCGCGCCGGTGCAGTTTTTGATTCAAGACGTCTGTCTGCTTAGGCTGCGCGCTCGGGGGCGCCCGGCGGCGCGCGGCGCTCGCTACTTTGCCCGGGGGCGCGCGCCTGCGAGCTTATGCGCTGCTAGACAATGATCTCGGCAAAGAAGGGTTGCGGAGCGGTGCGGCGCGCGCGTGGGGTATGCCCCAACTCGCTTCAAGCGCGAGTTGCCGCTCGCCGCCGCCGCCGCCGCCAGCCCGCTTCACGCATACGCGCGCTCGCGCGCCCGCCTTGTCGCGTAAGAGTATTTAGCGGAGGTAAAACCAGCCGAGCTTGAATTGTGCCACCCCCAGAGAACGCCGCAGGTGAGGTGCCGCGCGGCGCGGAGCGGGGCGGAGCGGGGTGGGGTGTGGGAGCGGGTCGCAGGGGCGGGGAGGCCGCCAGGGCGAAGGGAGGGGAGGCGCAACAAAGCAGCCGCTCGCTCGCCCGCGCCGGCGCCGCGCCCTCCGCTACAATGCGCCCGCGCGAACGCCGGCGAGGGGCGTGGAGGGGAGGCGTCGGAGACGCCGTGATTGTCTTCGCCGGGCGGTGGGTTTCTGAGACAGCTCTGACGGCTCTGCGGGCAGCACCGAGCTACGTACATGCGTACGGCCTTCTCAGTTAGTTTTTCTTGCAACAAAATCAATCGTTAAAGATTTAGGATTTTGGAAATAGTCAAACGATTCATATTTTTTGTAATTATTCTGGGGCACTCGCTCATAAGAAACGTACGCCAATTTCTGATTCTCTGAAATTGACTTGCCCCAACAATGTCTGAAATGGAATTTGATTTATCTTAATCAATTCTCCAGGAGATAAACCTGATCAATTTGATTTTGAATGAAATTGGTTCGTCGTGAATAGCCATTATTCATGAGTCATGTACGAAAAAGTGATGACGTTTCCTTTTATAAGTTTTCCTTTTATAATACGAAGTGTCGTACCAATTACGAAATCAAGAGAATAAAGAAGAGAGATCATTACTCCATCTCCATTCTTCACATGCACTAGGCTTAACATGAAGTTATTAGCCGATTCCCGAACTAGTTTACGGCAACGATCTTGAGTCGACGGAGAAGAACCACGACAACGACGTGGAATGGCGAATCGCGGGTCCGTAACGTACTTGTCCTGCCGGGGGCTGAGAAATCCCACGCAGCGCCAGCAAAAAGCGGCGCGCAGGAGGCGCCGCGGTGCTCCTTCGCTCCCGGCTCACGCAGCCGCGCGCCCCGCGCACATCCCTTAAGTGCTCATTGTCTGCGGCGGCGGCCTCGCAAAAAGGCGACGGCGAGGTGCCGGATCACCTGCCCCGCCCCCCCCCGCCCGCACCAAGCCACGCCGCGCCCGCCCCTCCCGCCTCCCCAAGTCACGTCATGCCAACCCATGCCACGTTATGCCATGCCTTTCATGCCACGCCCCTCCCGCCACCCCATGTGACGCCAGACCAAGCCGAACCAAGCACGCCACGCCATTCCATGCCAAGCCACGTCATGCTAATCCATGCCCCTTGAATGCCACGCCATGATCATGCCATGCCATGGCATGCCACGCCACGTCTCGTCACGCCATGCCACGCCCGTCGCGTCACGCTCCTCAATGCCAGGCCAAGCGACACTTTACTGGCTATTCCCCGCCCTGCCTGGGTCAACTTTTCTACTCCCTTCCTCGCCCCACGATGGCCCACCCAGTACATCATGGTTCTTCCAGTCCTTCTCTACCTCGCTACTCATCACCTAGTACCACGATGTGCTTCCTCATCGTTATATGTTTAACTCTGGCCCTAGTGGCTGTTATCGGTTTGGTAATAATGTCATTTCTTCTACACTGCGATGTAGTTGTGCTACCCAACAATTGCTGTTTCTATTTTCACACTGCTAAGACAGTCTACTGAAATATTCAATTCCTCGCAGTCAATTTAACGCGTTGTCCGTTCTTTGCTTGCCATTTTTAAATCAAGACTTGTTTCTGATCGTATTATTTCGTGCAGATAATATCTTATATGGATACATATTTTTAATGAATCATTTCAATTTGCAGATATCTGTCCCTACTTGTATACTCTCCAATTCTTCTTTCCCCACAACTTACTGTTCAGTCTCTGTGTTCCTTCATTCCGTTTGACCTTTTCTTCTCTAGACCTCCTTCGCTTCGCCCCTCCCACTTTGCACACCCCCACCGCTTGCTCTCTCAAGTCCCACCGCTCTTCGGAACACTCTATCTCCCCTACCACTTTGCTCCACATTTTCCGAAGTCTTGCAATATCCCGCGCCCCCACCTCACTTCTCGCTGTCGCGTCTCTTCCCTCCCCCCCCCCTCCCGGCCGTCCCCACTTCCGGAGCCCAACACCCGCCGCCCGCCGCCCGCCGCCCGCCGCCCGTCGCCCGCCGCGCCGCTCAGTCTTGGCGCGGGCGTCGTAAATTTGTCTTGAGCTATAAAACCCCTTAGGAGGGGATTAACGCAAAATTAGGCCGTAGATCGTATTTTTGGAGCCTTAACTTGTGGCGAATCGCGGGAAACAATGTCGTAAATTTGGCGGCGCCCGGCGCGCAGCCGCCGCCGGGATCAGGCGGCGATTAGGTGGCGGCGAAGGAGGCCGAGCGCGCCCTTGGCTTATTAGCGCAGGGGGCCGTGGGCGGCGGTGGCGGCGGCGCGCGACGTGCGCTGCATACGCCCAGCCCGCGCGCGGAGCCAGCCTCATGACCGGCGGCGTCGCTCCCGGCGCCCGCCAGGCTTCCTTTTAAGAGGTCGCGTCCTCGGGGGTTTATGTAGTTCTGCTGCCGTCTAGTTCGGTGTGGATGTAATCCTGCTTTTCGTGGAGGAACAGGAGGTAAAGAAGAACTGTCCTGCGTCTATTTTTCTGTAGTGCCTTAAGTGATGATCTAGAGATCGAAGATGTCTGCAATGAGTTCAGTTCGGTATTTTAGTAGCTCAACCAAGAAATGGAGGCAGAAATCGTACTAACAATATATATCATAAACATGTTATCGAGTTGACCCTAAAATTTATAGGAATAAATTCAAAGATCCTATACCAATATCAAATTTGATTCTCCTTACGCGAATACTAAATAAACCAGAATATACTAAGTGTTACTGACAAACATTTCGCATAATTTTCGAAAACATGTTAATATTTATTTGCTTTTTGTAATTACATTCAAAGCTAAATGCATAAGACGAAAATACATTTCTCAAAATCTACTTTATTACCTTTCACACAAAATGTACACGTACATTATTTGAAAGTGGTGTTATTGTCGTCTAACGCAAGAGTTCATTTTTATCGCCTCTTCCCCCGCATCTTTTTATAGCCGTGACCTCGCGCCTGCTTGCGCGCATCCCTCAGCAAGTGGATTTCCCACCCATTAAACACAAAATAATGAGGTCTGCTCCTCCCCCTAGCGCAGCGTCATAATACTTCATATCCACCCCCATTTACATATTGCGACCAAAAGTGCACAACCGTACTTAAACTTTAACTCTATCAGAACCTCATTTCAATTCCTGCTCCGCGAGCTAACACGAGACGCGCGGTGGATCTCGCGGCCGTCTATAGCCGCGGGGAGGAGCGCGAGCAACAAGAAACAATAGCAACAAACCATTAATAACCAAGGAGCAGCGCGGAGTCATAAAGTTGGTCGTATTTCCCACAGCGTCGCACGCGCCCGGAGCTCTCCCCCTCCCCCTGTTTGCCGCACTCCCGCCTCCGCCAACGAGAGGGCCCTTGTCGAAGTATGCGCTTCCGCCTCGATTGTGCACGTGTTTCGATGGTTTGTTGCGGTTGATTTCTCCTTGTCCACCTTCTTGAACAGATTCGTACCCAGCATTTTTCTCGGGGAGGGGGGGGGGTAGTGACCAGGCGACTTAATGTTTTGTTGTAAACATTTTTTCCATTTATTCTGAATGTAAAATAAATTTATATTTGGTGGCTTGCAGCTAATATTTACAACGCAACCAGTTGATGTATTGAATGACTTTTGTTAGTATAGAAAATTAGTAAAAATCTTTATTTTTATTATGTACGGTATGTAAGCTTCATGAGACTCCCCCCTCTTGGGTCCTGTTCTTAATCGTGTTATCAACTTCCCAAACCTCCCTTCTTTGACGTATTTTGGCAAATGTATAATGACTTCTACACTATCCACCATTATCGTCTTCACCTATTCAGACATGCGGAGATTTCTTTCATAAACCTATTTTGTTATTTGTCAAAACTAGCAACCTTTATCTCTCACTACTTGATCCATCCTCCCTCTATTACTACTGGTACTAAAACTGCTATCTTTTCTAACTTTCACCAACGCACTTCACTTCATCTTTTCAACTATCTCAACAATTGCCTCTCCCGTGTATTCTGTTTGTTTCTAAGGCCAACCTCCTCCGAAACTCTCCAACCTCCTTCGCCACCGTCTTCACCTCCCTCCCACCTTTCCCCGTCGCCCTGGGCCCCGCCTCCGCAGTGCAGCGTGCCCCGGCGCGCTAACTACCCGTGTAATGAAGAGTCGGGGGAGTGGCGGGACGCGCGCGTAATCCTCGACAGCTTACCCCGCGCGCGGGCCGTAAATGATATTATCTTGCAGCCGTCAGTGCCGTTGTTTATAGCGCGCCCGGGATCAGCTGCGCTGTATATCAGCCCTCGGAAAAACGTGCCGCGAGGAAGCAGCCCCGGCCCTTCCCCTCTCGCTCCATCCGCCGCGCCCTCCTGTGCCGCAAGACTCGCTCTTCCTCCGGGTAGTGGTGCGTCATCAATGTTACCAAACTTGGATGTTCTAAATTAAAACGTCGATGTTAATAGTATTTATACCGAAAGCCATCGATGTTTTAAAGCTGGTTTAGTATCATCTAAAATTAAATTAGTGCGCAACAAAGTTTAATTTGCAAGTGGACGGGTTTATAAATGTATAATTAATATTTAATGGAAAATGAAGTTAAAAAATAATACGAACAATGGACGAAACTGAACCTGAAAGCTTGAGCGTCCAGGGTCATTTCAAAGGATCAGTCGTCATTTCGCCGAAGAAGGGTTCGGGAAGAAGGGAGAAAACCCTATACTCATAGCGTATGCGTTGACCTCATCTCCCTGTGCGAAATTCGAGGAAACACGTTGGCAGTGCCAAGGCGTCGGAATCATCTCGGGTAATGAACGTACTTCAAACAGCGTTCGGTTGCTTCGAGCACGTAAAGTGACGGTACATCAGTTATCATTACATATTTTATCTTTTACAAATTTATGATTATCATTGCGAATTTTTCATTCACAAACAAATTAGTTGAACTCGAAACATCGATGTTAAAAAAATTCGTCGGCTTTAATATATCAGTATTTAATAAATAGGTTTCTGTATAACCGATGTATTAAATACTGATATTTGGAAAACATCTACATCGATGTCGCATCTTTACCTCCGTAACGAGAGGGCTCACTCTTTTCCCCTGCACCCGTTTCCATTCGTCCAACCCCTTCCAATTACCACAGTTGCAATAGACAAATAAAACTTCACTGTACTGTAGCTTGCAATAGCCCTTCTTCACTGCTGTCATCACCACAATTTCATTTGAGCATCTTCATTTTGTTTTCGTTTTGTTTTGTTTCTGTACGAAACGGCACTTCTTTCCCCTTTATTGTAATTACTCGGTGTCTTCTTCTTCTTCAATCTTAGTTTTTTTTTAGTTAATCCAGTACCTTATTGTAACCCTTCTGGACTCCTCTCGCATTCAGCTTACTTTGAGTCAAGCTTCAGAATGAACTCTACCACTTGTAATTAACATTCCCCATCTCGTAAAATATTCCTTCTCATTTATGATTTTTCATAAAAGATGTGTATTTTGAGAGGTTATGATTTCTTTTTCTTTCGCCGATTTTTTAAAAAATTATTCGCATGCCTTTGGGCTCATTGTGCGCCTCTTGCTTGTAGCGTCTCCGCCCCCCCCCTCCACCGCCCTTCCGACTCCGCCCTTGCTCCGCGCCGCGAAGGGGTCGGGGCGCGTTATGGCAAGCAGACACGGAGTTATCTTAGTCCTTGTTTATCGAAATAGTTCCGGAGCGCTTCTGCCTACGGAGAAGGTGCTCCTTAATGGCGTTACGAAGGTGAATAATGTGCAAATATTGCGCTAAGACAGGATTTTGTAAATATTGTAGAGCGATAAAGAAGGAAGAATGCGGTGGATAAACCGTGTGAACCGACGTAAGGGCTGATATCTCGCCAGGAAGAGTAATGCTGTTGCAGTTATCTTTCGTTGCGGATGACTCTCGGGTTGAAGTATGATATTTGTTCACCTGCCAGTCTTCTGAAGCTAAAGCATAATTTTTAACATTTTCTTGATTATTTATTACTCTTTGTTTTAAATAGGAAAATAAAAATTGCGAGTTGTTCTTTATGCCCGAAGTAAATAATTTCATTATAGAAAGTGACCTCATATTGTTAGAAGAAACTAAAATTAGTACAAATAAAAGCAGTTTCAGTCACTACATTTACTTTTTGTAAAACTATTTCAATTATCGTAGAAGAAGTAAGTCACATCGTTTCACTTGCATTAAACTTCAACGAAAACAATGGTTCTATTACGAAACTACCTCTAGGAAAAGAGAGGCTAATATCAGAGACGATAGGAAAGAAGGTTCTTTATGACTTGTTGACTTGCAGAAAAACAGACAAGTTAACCAGCAGATAATTTGCAACATGCAATGCGTAGTAGGTAATTTCTCACCAAACAGGAAAGATTACAAGTGTACAAATTATACTTCACACTTGAGATCTTAAGTACATATGAAAAGTGGGATGCACATACTTCGTTCCATTTTGATGCGTGCACCCACGAAAATCTAACCCAAAGATTATATAATTTATTTGCAGTAGCAGTGATATAGTTCAAAACACATTTTTCTGTGGAGACATTTGGAGTTTCAAGTATGTAGATGAAAGTCAGTGAATTAACACTTGTACAACTACTCATTCTTTCAGTAAATTTTCGCAGTAGACATTTCATGTTATTAAACACGACTCGAGTGCTAAGGTTTGGGGTTATTCCATTGTTGCTGAAAGGTGTTCAACATATCAAACATACGCGCATTCTTTGCCGCGTCCTTGAGAAGTTCGCCCGCCAGCGGGACCTAGTGGCCCTTTTTCCCGGCGCGGCAGCGACGTCCACATGTTCTTGCGGCACGCACGCGTGTCGCGCCGTGTCATTAAACGCCGGGACGGGGCGAAGCAGGGTCGGCCGGAATCGGCGGTGGGTGGGGCAGAGAGGGTGAGGAAGAAAAGCGAGGGGAGGATGGGGCGAGGCAGGGCGGTGCAAGGGTTGGCTGGGATTGGGGGTGGGGTGGGTTGGCTGGGATGGGTACGTAGAAGAGCGAGGGAAGCACAAGTGAGGCACGGAGCGGGGCGGGATGGGGTGGGACGGGCGTGGTGGGGCCGGGCGGGCGGGTGTCGGCGAGCGGTGGGCGTTGCCCGGTTCGCTTCTTCCCCGCGCCTTTCTTCATGAGATCGGTAGGAATTGGGGGTGGATGGGGCGGGGAGAGGTAGGAATAAAAGCGAGGGGAGGATGGGGCGAGGCAGGGCGATGCAAGGGTTGGCTGGGATGGGTACGTAGAAGAGCGAGGAAGCACAAGTGAGGCACGGAGCTGGGCGGGATGGGTGGGACGGGCGTGGTGGGGCCGGGCGGGCGGTGTCGGCGAGCGGTGGGCGTTGCCCGGTTCGCTTCTTCCCGCGCCTTTCTTCATGAGATCGGTAGGAATTGGGGTGGATGGGGCGGGAGAGTAGGAATAAAAGCGAGGGAGGATGGGGCGAGGCAGGGCGATGCAAGGGTTGGCTGGGATGGGTACGTAGAAGAGCGAGGAAGCACAAGTGAGGCACGGAGCTGGGCGGGATGGGGTGGACGGGCGTGGTGGGGCCGGGCGGGCGGGTGTCGGCGAGCGGTGGGCGTTGCCCGGTTCGCTTCTTCCCCGCGCCTTTCTTCATGAGATCGGTAGGAATTGGGGGTGGATGGGGCGGGGAGAGATAGGAATAAAAGCGAGGGGAGGATGGGGCGGGCAGGGCGATGCAAGGGTTGGCTGGGATGGGTACGTAGAAGAGCGAGGGAAGCACAAGTGAGGCACGGAGCTGGGCGGGATGGGGTGGGACGAGCGTGGTGGGGCCGGGCGGGCGGGTGTCGGCGAGCGGTGGGCGTTGCCCGGTTCGCTTCTTCCCGCGCCTTTCTTCATGAGATCGGTAGGAATTGGGGGTGGATGGGGCGGGGAGAGATAGGAATAAAAGCGAGGGGAGGATGGGGCGAGGCAGGGCGATGCAAGGGTTGGCTGGGATGGGTACGTAGAAGAGCGAGGGAAGCACAAGTGAGGCACGGAGCTGGGCGGGATGGGGTGGGACGAGCGTGGTGGGGCCGGGCGGGCGGGTGTCGGCGAGCGGTGGGCGTTGCCCGGTTCGCTTCTTCCCCGCGCCTTTCTTCATGAGGCGCCTGTGGGCATGTGCGCAGGTGACGCTGTCGCAGCTGTGCCGCGGCTCGGCCAGCGCGCCGGGGCTGCAGCCGCCGCCGCACGAGCCCAGCGACGACACGCGCCGCAAGTTCGAGCAGTGGTGGACGCTGCAGATGGCGGGGCGGCGGCCGCGGCGGCGGCGGCCGCGGGCCAGGGCGCCAAGCCGCTCGACCGCCCGCCCTCGCTGCCCGACACCGTGCACCCCGCGCTACAGGTGCGTTGCCCGGCGCGCTCGCCCTCAACAACTCTTTCCCTCACACGTTTCTCCGATCAACACCACGCGAATGCCGGAGCAGTACCCTACCAAACGGGCCACGGACCGCGCGCGATCTTTCCTTCCTCTTCCATGTCCTATCCTCTTCCCTTACACACACACTTACACTAACATGCACTACACTACCACATATTCCGGGTTCCGGTCGGGAGCTTAGAGCTTGTCCCGGCTGGGGCGGTGTCCCGCTGGTAGGAGAGTCCTGGTTAGGGGGAAACCCCGCTAGCCGACGGTAAGTCGGTGCCGGATCTCGCCATCCAGTGGGGGAAGATCCACCGCCATTCCCGATAAAAAAAAAGGGATGACCGAAGCAGTTGACGCGCCCGGAACCCCGAAAAAAATAATCAATCAATAAAATCTTTCCCTCACTCGTGGTGATGATAAGAATATATCACGTGTATAACCACTAGTAATAATAATGATACTTTACCGTACCATAGCAATGATGCCATATCGTCCCATAGTAATGGTACCATTCAGTACCATAATAACTTTACCACACCCAACACTGGTACGCGGTATTCAAAGTTGCTATACCTAAGGATGGCACAGCATAATGGCAAAGGTGCACTCGACTGACCTCAGCAGACAAGGATGAAAGTCTGTGATTTACTTTGTGCTCAAAAGCAAGCCATATTGTGAATAATTTTATGTAAAATTGTATCATTTCCGCACAGGTTCATAATCAACAATGTTCACATTTATAGAATAGTCAATAACTACTGTGTATCCTGCACTATTCTAATAATGAAAAAGCTTACAAATTTTAGAACAGAAAAAAAATTAACTCGTTAGAGGAATGTCTGAAAATGAGAAAATAACTTAAGTAACTGGTATAAAAAAATATAATAAATTTGCACCCCCGACATGCGTTTTACTTTTCATAGAGCATGTCGGTTCAGGTTTTCGTTTTCTTATTATTATGCCTCTCCGTGTTTTCTAAATTTGTCTTTGTCGCAATATTACAACCAATGATTTTTATGTAACAGATGGAAAATGTCTTAATAAAAGGTTTCTTGTTGCGATTTCCATACAAAACTTAACCTCTCATTCCCTGAATCAGATTTGATCTTTCCTCTACGAAACCGAAGCCCCTACATCGACTTTTGATACCAGTTTGTAACTCTCAAGTTCCACTGGCAGCAAATAATTGACTCTTGTTTCCCCCCGACTTTCAACACTCGCTGCTTGTCTCGGCATGCAAGAGCGACGAAGCGTTATGAGCATACCTGATGCCTTAGATATTGAGGCCACGACTAAGGGGCAATTCATTCTGAGTGTTCACGCATTCCACTTAACAGCCACGTCCTCGGCGCTCAGAACATTAAATCATCCTGCAATTGGGGATCTCCTGTCACGAAAGCTAGCCGTGTTTAGTATTCACATGCGTCATTTCTACATCCGCTACCTGGAGTAGCCGCGGTCCCTCAACCATTGAAACCTGAGGCGCACTAGATGCCAAGTACATCTGTTGGAACAGCCCCCCATTAACCCAATTATTACCGATGGGAAGGGTTTCCTGTACACACACTTTTATTTTTATCAGACAAAGACGTTTCCGTTTGTACTTGAAGGGCATGTATTTTTGGAAGCAATTAATTTATACACCCTCCAGCACGCTGCAACAGTTATTTTATCTATTAATAGTACGCAATAAAATGTTCTCTTGCAAATTAAAGAAGAAAATAATGTAAAACATGTTTGTTCTCTTTAAGCATTTCACAGTAGGTTTCCATTCGATTGAAATGAATATCAAAGTATAATTAAACATTAAATTCCATATTTTTTGGGTACCTCCCAAAATGAATAAACCTGTCAGTTGCGTTCTGTAAGAGTCTTTCAGGGTATGCCATTGCTTCTAGTGGCTCTGAAAGCACATCCGTCGTGAACTGTGACAGCGCAAATCTCTTCAGAAACCCATATGTTTATTGCACATGGTACTTATTGTTCTCATGTAGCTGCTTACTACTAGTTACCTTTCTTAAATGGCTTTAAACAGGGCTTGATTTCTGGTTGCACGCGACGGAAAGGCGTTCCGATACCTTGGGAATAATTATTTAATTATTTATAAGCATATCACTATTTCTATTAAATTAACAATTAATCTGGGACGCGTTCTGCAACCTGGACCATAATCAGTGCTTTTATAAATAAATCACTGACTTTGAATATCCCCCCGAAACAGAGTCGTGTTAATTTTAATTTCACACTTGCTTCGCAGTTTTGTGCTATATTTTGAGTGCATGATTTCCCTCCCGCAGACCGTGCAGAGCCAGTACCCCACGCAGAAGACGCGCATGCGCACTAGCTTCGACCCGGAACTGGAGCTACCCAAGCTGCAGCGGTGGTTTGCAGAGAATCAGCACCCCAGCCGCCAACAGGTGAGCAAGCGGCACGCAAATCCTTTCACCGCTTACATTAACGATGGTCGGCTTTCCCGCACCGAATAAATTAAATGAAGTAGATAAGATCACATCCTCAATGGACACACGGATCTGTAGTTGTAAAGAAAACCACTTATGTTAACGATTTTCGACTTTATGATATGTATTCTTTTGATTGTGTAAATCTAATTTTGATACAAGGAAATGAACCTAAATTGCACATTTTTAAGCCCACTGTGGAGTCACTACCGGAATCGAAATCTAACTGGGGCCTGAAATAATTCTAGGACATTCCTTAACATTTTATGACAGTGAAGATTATTATACAAAATACAAATTTTGTAGTATTTACAAATAAATAACTTTCTGTAATTGATTCTATTAGTCAATCTTTTGATATGCAAGTCACTGCCTGCACGTTTCTCTGCATTCGAGTCACATGAATTTCAATTCTTACTAAAAAGGGCATATTTGCTTGGTTTTCATACAATTTAATTTTAAGAATCGCTCAAAAATGCATAAATCGTAACTAATACAAAAATACATAGAGAAACTAGTTTTTAATCATAAATCACAGTTTTAAATCAATAAAAATCATATTTTTAAATCCCTCATCAAAATACTCAATTACATACTTGCCCCTCGTAACTGACACTTGAGTCCTTTGCAACGTATCCTCGGGAAAGTGCCACGCGCTGCACACTCGGCGCGGGCCCTCGCGCCCCAGACGCATCCCGCCCCGCGGCGCGGGCCGCCTGCCTCCCCGAGAGCGCTCTCGACGCGGCGCGACGCGGCGAGGGCCCGTCGCTGACGCCCGGCGCCGCCCCTGTGTGCGCAGATCCAGCAGTACGTGAAGGAGCTGAACGGCCTGGAGTCGCGGCGCGGACGCAAGCCGCTCGACGTCAACAACGTAGTCTACTGGTTCAAGAACGCCCGCGCCGCCCAGAAGCGCGCCGAGCTGCGAGGCGTCGGCCCAGGTACGTCCCGAGTGCCGCACTCCACCCGGCTCGCCGGCGCACCGGACGGGCGCGCGTCCGTTTTTGCGAGCCCTCACGCGCAAAGGTTCTCGGAAGTCGCGAACGCCCCGCCCGGCTCCTGGTGCTGCTTCCAGGAATCGGGTATTTCTAGTTCATTTGCGCGAAGATTATGTATTTGCGATAATTGCGTAAGTATCTCGAGAATCGTTGTTGCTAGCGTTTGTTCTACACTCAATTTGTGACCCCATTTTGGTAAGTTCTCTTAAGATTGAAGGATGATATGGCGCAGAAGGTAGAAGTGAGCTTATTTTCTTTCCGTATGCAACGCGTATGTCCCTCAAAATGTCCCATCAACGTCTACAAAATTAAAATTTCGAGGGTGGGGGATGGTTTTTATTCTTATACGTACCATAAGAGCCAATCCTTACCATATTATATCTTCAGATTTTTGTTGCCAATAGCATTTTCTGAGTATGAAGCTGTCGTCAGTTTTGTTGATCTTTCATATAAATTTTATATAATTGTAAGGTATTATATTCATTACAGGAAATTCTCTCATACCTATTTTGGCGAATTCTTACAACGAACATAATTACGTGAATTTGAAATGTTTTATATTACTAAATAACGTATTACTTAATTGAAGTGAGGCATCTGAAAAGATTGCCCATCAAACGAATTCATTTATTGTTTTGCATTCAATGATTTTCTGAGATGAGATCACAGAATCCTATAAATACAGCATTGTATTGCTCTGCATGTATCGCAGTTACTTAATACCCCTAGCGATAACCCTCCGAAGCATCGCCGCGCGAATGCAGGTGCCCGCTTCTCCCGCCCAGGGATAGTTTCCATTAAACGTGCGCGAGCATCTTAGGAGTAATTCCCGCCGCATCTGGCGTTCCCGGATCGGCGCGCCGCTAAGCAGGCGCTGAGTGCCTCTAGCCCCGCCCCCTGCCGCCGCCCCCTCTCCGTCGCCGCCCCCGCCGCCCCCGCCACCGCCGCCGCCCCCCTTACCCCGCTGCCGCCCCCACCGCCGCCCCCGCCTCCAGCTGCTCCGCTCCTCGTGGCGGCGCGGAGGGGCCCGGCGCCGCCCTCGACCCCGCCCTCGTGCTCCCAGCCCCCAGCCTTCAACGCTACCCACCCACCGCGCCCCTCTCTGGTAATGCTGGGACCTCTTTCGTTCGTACTGCGCTCTCATTATTTCGTTGCCTCGCATCTACTCCTGTTTAATGTGTCCCTCAACTCTAGGTTTGCGAAGCCATAAATCATCACCCTCATTCATGCACTAACATTCCTAAGTTTGTGTCATTCCTCTACTTATGTTGTATCAACATTCCATTTCCTCTCCATCACCCTTTTGTTCCTTTACTGCACTCCCATCCCTAACATTCTTTCAGTAACTTGCAACTACCGCAATTAGGCCCGGTACGCTAAATGTCCTTACCTATTCGCCACCATACCCCTGCTATTTTTCAATGCCAATTTTTTTTATCGTCACTGTTACAGTATCATTGTCCCTGTCACCATGGCGTGTGATGCGGTTCCTGTTCTTAATTATTTCTTGAAGCAAGCTCTCTTCTCCTCATTCCCTGCCTTCTATGCGCCCCCTGCTCTGCCCTCTCTCTCACCGGCAGTCTCGCCTGCCCTTCCCATCTTCACTCCGACCTCCCACTTACAGAAGTTATTCTAACAATCTAATTGATCTCCCACGGCACGGTATAAACTTCCCCCTAATCTATTATTTGCATTTACTAAGAGAAGGTAGCGGCTTGCGTGCACGCTTGTCCTCGATTCCATTTCCGACTTATAGGAACGCAGGCTTCCATAAAGTGGCTCATCTATTCTTACGTCAAGTTCGATGCACTTCGTATTAATAGGGTTAGCGACTCCTCTCCTTTGAGGCATTAAGGGGACGTAATGAAATCAGCACACGGAAAAGTCCCAATTTCCCGTAAGAAACGTCTGCGGCCGGGCGCGTGCAGATGAACCCGCGGTCTTTGAGCAGCCTCAGGCCGCGAAGTAACCCAATCAGGCGCGTGTGGTTGCCCGCTCTGCCCCCGCCGCCGCCGCCACCGCCCCCTTTGCCATCCATCGCTCGGGGCTCTGCTCGTTCCATCGCGCTTCCTTTGTCTTCTCGCCGTCGCGTACGGTCGCCTGCTAACGTCTTCTGCGCCATATCCTTCTTCTGACTTAGCAGAAGTTAGATAAATGGACCTTGAATTGCGCATTGAATATACGTTAAGGATAATGATTCCGAGGTATAAGAGCTCTTTATCTGATCTTCCTTCAATACAATACTATTAATTTGGTGTTAGAAATAAACTCGTAATTATACTTAATGCTAAATTGTAAGATTAAAAATTTTAAAATTGCATAAAATAAAACCAAAATAATGAAGTATCCATTTTACAAATATTTGATAATAATAAACATATATTTAGTAGATGAGTTTTAACAGTGTAACATTATTAGTTTTTGTCTATCAAAAATTCATTTGCTTTGAAATAGAGCAAGTGTCAAGAAAAATAATAACTGTATTTTGGTACATTTAATAAATACAGATGTTTCCAATAGATTATAGGAAGCAAATATCTTCATTCACTAGACACAATAGTTTATGCTTTAATGGAGGAACCAAATGCATACTAGCCTTCTCGTTATACATCCACCGTTTGTAATGAGAGACTTGTAGTCCCTGTCGTGATATATTTTGGGGAAATGCACACTTCTCACTTGTACGAAATCGTGGGATTTCATCTTTTGTCTCCTGACTAAGCATACTTCTCACTAGCCCCAAGAATAAAAAAGGGCTTATCTGGTCGTAAGTTCTCATGATTATGCCGATGAGCATGATGGCTATTTAAATTTTGCCTCATATGCACATGTAGAACGTAAATGAAGTTATATATAATAAAACATAATCTCGGTAAATTACTGCGAAGGTATACAAAAATTCTTTATACTTGCGGCAGGTAATTGTGGGAAATTAGGGATGGTGGGAAATTAAAGTTTCAGCAAACTACTTCTGAAGCCATAAGGAGCCTAAAGACGGTACGTTAATAAGTCTCACCTTCGTCACTTGTATTTTATGTGTGAGAACGTGCCGAATTACGAGTGTGAAAATTCACAATTTTTCGTTTTACCGCAGTACACCGAAGAGACTTGAAAACCGCATCTTGAGTGGTGCCTCGCACGCGTTTCTACAAAAATCTTCTTAGCTGCACGTCCCAGCAGCGCTCGCTAATTGCCCCCACCCCCGTGAACTGCCGCGTCGTTACCACCGTCCGAAAAGTGGCATCGTAAATCAGCACCCGTTTGCAGCAAGGCATATCAGCGAGGCATCAGGTCTGACGGGAGCGTCCGCTGTTGCAGGCTTGTCGTGCTCGCTGTCGCTGAACGGCTACAACAGCAGCAGCCACAGCCCGCCGGGCGCCATGCTGGGCGGGGAGGGTCTGGCCCCGCACGAGAAGAGCCCCGGCTCGCCCCCGCTGCACAGCCCGGGCGTGCGGGGCGGCGCGGCGAGAAGAGCCCCGCTGGCGGGGCGGGCGGCGGGCGGCGGCGGCGGCAGGGGCGGCCACCCCGCCGGCGCGCACTTCCTGGCCGACGCGCACTCCGACAACTCGGGGCCGGGCTCCGACCAGAGGAGGAGGACGAGGCGGCGGAGGGTCGCGGGAGCACCCGGCCCCGCCCCGCCGCCGCCCCGCCGCCGCCCTCCGCGCGCCCCGAGCACCCCGACGGGCGAGGGGACCCGCGCGCCGAGCTGCGCGGCCACGAGGACATGGACGACGGGCCCGGCAGCCCCGCCGCGCCGCTCTCGCTCACCACCAACGACAAGGACCCGTCGCCCGCCGCGCCCGCCGGCTCGCCGCGCCTTCAGGGCTCCCCGCAGCTGCAGGTGAGCACCGCTCAAAGGATTTCACATTTGCGTCTCCCAATCGTATGCTAATATCTCAGTCTTTTCTCTGAAGGGGAAATGGTTAATGGGCGTTCGCTAATAAGATTAAATTCACTGAAAAATTCGTTTCCCCGACTGGCATAGTTTCTGTTTCGTCTGCCTCGACTCAAAATTATTTTAATATTTGTACTGCTGGGTGAAGAATATTCCCGGAGCAGTTCATACATTTACAAATCTTCTGTTAATTTGAGGATGAAAGATGCGAAAAGCGAATAATCGTTTACAATTTAGCGTACGTGAGTATGGTTCAAAGTATTTCAGATGTGCATACTATTCGTCTCCCGAAGCACCTAATTGTATTCTATTATCTCAATCTTTTCTCTGAAGGGGAAATGGTTAATGGGCGTTCGCTAATAAGATTAAATTTCCTGAAAAATTCTCTTCACCGACTGGTATAGGTTAATCCTGATTCAAAATATTTAATATTTGTACTGCTGGATTAAGAATATTCCTCACCCGAAGCAGTCCATATATAAACAAATCTTCTGGTAATTTGAGGATGAAAGATGCGAAAAGCGAATACTTTTTTACAATTTTAACATTATTTAATTTTATCATTTAACATTATTTAATTAAAAGACCAAGAATTATAGACAAGGTTTATTTTGATAAAAGTACAAACATATATCAAATGTGACCAAAACAGGACATTTAAAAGTGCTCGAAGTACATTGATATTTCCCCAATTTAATTCAACAGTAGATTTTCAAAAAAATTAAATTAAAAAAATAATCAAACTAGTGAATTTGATTACATGTCAATTTATTTCCAAACAATACGTTTGTAAAAAAATTGGCATGACAAATTTTACCATTTTAAAATAGAAATGCTTATCGCGGTATATTTCTATGAGAATATCCAACCTCGTTATCACTCTAGGACAACTTTCATAAAGTGAGAACATACAAACACGTAACAATAAAATGAAAATCTCAACGATCTCCCCAAAATCGAAATCTTCTAACTCGCTTGAATTAGTTTACTATGGAAAATGTCCGCTTCTAATTTCTTCTCCCCTTCGAAGTGCACGGCTGCCGGTATGTCACCGACGAAACCAATGATATCTTTTTTACAATCCTCCGCCGGAAAACTGCAATCCGGCCCAAATGTCCCATGTAGAAAACACTGACCGTCACCACGGAAGAGTGGTTCCACTTGAGCCTGAGAACAATAGCCTGGAATGTTGAACACGATATTTCCCGTTCCCACAAAATATAAGGAAGTCGCATGAGGATATACCATACCAAACCTCCAGTTTTTAGCTTTTTCCCCCGCAAACGTCGCTAAAAATAGTGAAATACACTTTTACTGTTTCCCCCGGGCGTGCTTTTGTGTGCGGAACCGCGAAGTAGTTGTGTTATTTCGCGATTGCGCTTGGGCGTCTTGGCCGGCAGATTGAGAAAAGGTCGATGGCGGAGCACCGAAATAAGTTGGAAATTTCCGCGTCTCTTTTCGGGGCAAAACTGTGATGGCTTCGAGAAGGATCAGACTTTACGTGACAGTGGGGTATCTCAGACGCTTACAGATTCGAAAAGCGATTTTCTGTTGAGTCCGGTATTTGCGTGCAATCATTGTTTGTTGTCTTTTCTTCCAGACACTTTCGATTTGTCAGTTAAGACGGGAAGGTTTGACTTTCCCAGCACGATTATACGCCCAGAAAAAAATTGGAAAGGGGTATAATTCGAAACTCTTTGCATTTCGCTGGACTACGCGGGCTTTATTTTAATTTTTTCCACTATAAAAGCTTCATTTACTAGTACCTTTTTTTTTTGGAGAAAAGAATTAACACAGTGATAGTCACAGTGATATAATCAAGAAAAGCCATCTTCAAAAATTTAACTTGACTAAATATATAAGTAAAAGACAATTTGTGTGCAACATTCTGCAGTACAGAATATCAACTCAATTTGATATATTTACTTTTTTGATAATTACCTTCTATGTTGGAACTTCTCTAGATAATGGTCTGAAAACTAATTGCATAGTCCTCTCTCACGCATACATTATGAACACCTGCTTTCCTCTCTTAATGAATTTGAAAATAATTAATATTTTTTGTATTGAGATAACTTTCATAGCACCTTTATTGAAGCGTTTATTTCAGTTAAAAATAATGCACATTTCAATGAAATTAAAAAATGTTTATTAATCCATATACTACAAAAAGGTCTGAAATTTCTTCTCGCCCTTCGTAAGTAGTTCCATTAGAAACGGTATTAGATTGACTCATTTCACCTAAATACAATTGATATTTTTCTAAAGCTTTTTTCTGACAATATTGATTATCTTAAAACAATTTAGTTTCCAGGACAGTATGTTGAGGCACAATTCTACAAAAACTCGATATTCTTCCATATTAAAATTTATCACTTGCGCTTTGAAATGGTCTTATAAACCTTATCACTGACGGAATTTTATTTTCATAAAATAACTAGATGATGTATTCTCACTCTCTCAAAAGATGTTTGCATGAACAAAACACTTTCACGTTACTTTTTAAGAACCGAATAAAATTGGAATGAAGTGGACATTTCGAAATCACGTGATGACGCCAGCACCGTAATCTAGGGAACAGCGAATGTAACAAATGTTAGCACAAACTTTTTACGATTTTCTAACCAATCCTTTCTTCTGTTTGTGTAGTTAGTGTTGAGAGCACGTGGTAGAGCGCGCAGTAGACGAAGCACATCCAACTACCACCCTCCACACCCAAATAACAAATACTTCTAATTTTATTCTTACTATATATTGAGGATTATTGGCAGTGGAAAGCCTACGCTTTCATTGCCGTGGATGTTGCATGGGTGTTTGGAGTAGGGCGTTGTCGCGGTCGCCCTCCCAGGCAGCCCGCTCTGACCGCCGCCCCGCGCAGTCTGATTTCAGCTCGTCGCGGCACTCGCCGTTCGAGGGCCGGCGCAGCGCCTTCAGCCCGCCCACGCCGGCCGGCTTCGACGGACGGCGCTCGGCCTTCGGCGCGCGCTCACCCTGGGCTGTCCCGTTGCAGGCGGACATCAAGCAGGAGCCCCCCGAAGAGGCCACCTCCCCGGCGCCCAGCAACAACAACAACAACAACAACAACGGCAGCGTGAAGGAAATGGAGGAGGGGTCGGAGGGGGAGGAGGAGGACGAGGAGGAGGAGCTGGAGGAGGCGGAGGAGCGCCGCCTGGGGCTGAAGGAGGAGCCGGACGCGGGGGGCGTGGGCGTGGGGGCGGGGCCCGGGGCCGGGGCGGTGGCCCTGCGGGCGCCCGACCGCGCCCTGCGGCCCTTCCGCAGCCCCAGGGCCGCGCCGGCCTCGTCGTCGGCCGGCGGGCCCGCGGGCCTCAACCTGTCCGCGCTGGCCGCCTCCGCCGCCGACGAGCGCCGCAAGCGCAACCGCACCTTCATCGACCCGGTGACCGAGGTGCCGCGCCTCGAGCAGTGGTTCGCCCTCAACACGCACCCGTCGCACAACCTCATCCTCAAGTACACCGAGGAGCTCAACCGCATGCCCTACCGCCAGAAGTTCCCGCGCCTCGAGCCCAAGAACGTGCAGTTCTGGTTCAAGAACCGCCGCGCCAAGTGCAAGCGGCTCAAGATGTCGCTGTTTGAGAACGGGCCCGGCGCGGCGGTGGCGGCGGCGGCCGCGGCGGCGGGCGTCAACCACCAACACCACCATCCGAACCCCTACCACCACTCGCCGCCCGGGAGCCGCGACTGAGCGTCGCCCCGCCCCCGCCCGCCCCTCTAAAGACAGTGCCGCGGGCCGCTCGTGGAATGCAAACTCTACCGGCAAGTGTGTAATTTTACTTAAGGACCCTAGTGCAAGTGTATGTTATTCTCGTTGATTTCCTGATGTAATACTGATCTGTCAATCTTCCTCTTGGTCCCCCGAATGGCATTCCTGATTTCGGAACTACTAAGATTCTGAAGCTGTTCAATTATTATATGTGTGCTGTTGAAGTGTATAATCAAGTCAGATGGCTCGATGTTGATCCTGTACTAATGTAAAATAGTTGCTCTTTGTAAAGAGACATTGTTTTGTAAACCGATTCTGGAATATGTGTGTTGTATATCAGAGTAAAAGATATGTTAAATTATGCTATTTTTCTTGAAATGTGACTATTCAGTGAGTGCAATCTCTGACAATGCCAAATGTTATTAGAGTTGTGAACTCGTGGTATTAACAGTGTATAATCTGGAATACAACAAGTATTTGTGGAATAAGCTCCATTACCTTCAATTTTTTGAAGAATTCTATAAATATTCACTAGGTATTCCACACATCATTTTTGTTCCTTCTTAAATTTGTATGAATAGTTCTATGCTTCTTTTTGAATGATTGTAATGTATATTTACTTTTAATGTTTTCCATGGGCTTAAATGTTTGCTTTAAGACCATTGTAAATTTGACAATACTATAATGTTGTTAGAGAAACTATTTAAATATTGAATGTTTTAATTTTTGCTATACTATACCTGTTCATGTTGCGAATGTCCGGATTTCAGAACAATTTAATAAGTGCTCTGATCCAGATATCATTATTTTAATGCGGTGGGGATCAAAAAGTATTTCAAATACAATGTCTACTAGAATGTTTTATGAAATCAAAACGAACTCAGATGTAGTACACCTGCAAACCAGGTTGCTGCGCAAATGTCTTGTTGGAATATTGGTATTTTTCAATGTGTTTGTTTCTTTGTTTGATGGGTTGGTTCCTTGTATTAAAATGGTAAGTGCAAGTATGTCTTCAAATAATACCAATTGTGTACATTGAGGAGTGTATCATTCTATGTGAGAGTATTTGATTTCTTATTTAGAAACAAACTGTGCAACTCTGAAACCAAAGAATGTCTTTTTTATAAGACTTGTACAGAATATGTAGAAAATTATATATTAAATATTAAGTATTATGTAAAAATTACTCATTCTTAATGTTGTTTAATTTGCAAATATACCAGCATAATCTTTCATTTCCCACTCCGTTTATTCCATTGTAACTAGGAATTCACTAATGAGAGTAAATTTATAAAAGCTATATTTAAAAATATTAATAATATTTATGATCGTTGAATCAAGAAAGTTATCCACTGATGCAGAACAATATTATATGGATGGAAGAATATTATTGCATCTGGAGACTGTTTGTTAAGGCTTCAAAATAATAAAATGCTTAGTTTTGTGGAAGCATATGTACCATATCTTTTAAAAATATTTTATAAGATATTTTAGTTTATTTTAGAAAATATACTTTTCGCACTTTCACCAAAAGAAGTGTTTACTGTTTTTGAAGAAAATAAAATTAAATCAAAATATAAACCTAAAGGTATCTCAAGTAATTACTTGTGTAATTCAGCCAATAATGTAATAATGAAAGAAAATCTCTGTACTCTACTCTGTTACAAATACAAAAACAGATGTAGACTTCTGATTTGAGTTCACAAGACATATGGCTGTTTCTTTAAAATCTATATATACGTATATTTGAAAATTATATTTACTGAAGTAAGAATTTATTTGACTTTTTTATCTTTTGTAAGGTATTCACATCAACACAATACTTATGTATTAGTATTCACATAATACATTCTCAAAATTCTCAATTTCACATACGTAAATATTTTTATTTATATTTTACAGAAATAGTGGATATGTATTAGGAAAAATTTTCAATGAATGTATAGAGTATGTTTTCTTTTTATAAGGAAGATATCACGTTAACACTCGTTTTTATGCAATGTGAATATGTTTAGTCCAAGTTTGAAAAAAGCACTCGCATCAAAATATCTTTACACAATCTACTTTGCGATTTTCTGTAATATGGTTTCAACTTTCTTGTAGTAAATTTTGGCATTTCACATGTTCTACATTTCAATAAATAAAGCTTGGAGCTTTAACAACAATTGAAAGTTCAGTACATATACATCAACAGAAAACATCTTAAAAAGCTTAAGTGAAAGGAATACTTAGCAAGTATCTTATTCTGTTTCGTTTTCTTGTATGGTAAAACTCAAACAATTGTGACACTTTCTATGTCTGAGACGTTCTAATTCCAATATCCTTGATTTGCAAAATAGTGCCATTTGGTGTTTAAAAGGTTTCTGTTCTGTTACTGTAACTTACATTCTGTACCCTCTTTTACAGACACTGAGATTACTTATCGGATAAATCTGAGGTCTTTTAGGTAGAGGGAGATTGGTTTTGAATATAAACTGCGTTAGACTTATTAAGGGAACAGAAATACACATCCGATTCTCATTGGTACTGTTCTTCAAACTCCCACATTCAGTCACCAAATATCAATATACAATTTGACGTGGGTACGTTAATTTAAGTTTTTTAATAATCCCGTAATATTTCCATATACTCGTGTACGTTTACTTTGGTAAATACATCTCATAGTCAAAGAGTTCAAATTGAAATTTAGAGGAAGATATCGTTCATAAAAAAAGTACTTAATGGTGCATTACGGCTATCCTCTATCTTAAAACATTTCTGCATGTTTCCATTGAGGCAATACTATTTCCTTTAATTTAAATTCAGTAGGCTGTAAATCACTTCCTATACATGATACGAATGCCTGATGATAAACATTTGTACATAATGTGTACATATAACGAAACAAATGCATGTAACTTCTCTCATGAAAAACCTCAATAATTGTAGTAAAAATAAAAATCATATAAAAATCTGAACAGCCTTTCAAAATGTATCTCATCAAAATAAACTCATATTTACTATAGGATTGCGCTGAGTTATTTGCTGATATTTTTGTTTCGTGAAATCAATATAACCATGCTACAGAGTTATACTAACTTTAGTACTCGGACATTACGAACGTAGCTCTCATAGCGCCTCACATAGGGCAAATGGAAGTCTAAGATAAGCCTTCATCTTACATCATTATCTCCTGACCAGAGATGGGCACATGTTTATTTATTTATTTATTTATTTATTTATTTAACGTCAAAAAACAGTTAAAACTGTGTATGACGGGCTATGGGGCGAAGTAAATTCTGTGCACGTTTTCAAAATTCTGTGATCCCTACACTAAGTCCTATACTACTTGAATTTTGAGTTAATTAAAAAAACACTCCCATGTAATAAAATCTATTTTCAAAAATAAATAAGCAATAAATTTTGGGCTCTTATCCATTATGTCCTTCGTCAAGGAATGGTACTTCCTGCCGCGACAACATGGACACGATAATTTGAATAACTATATTTCCCAATGAATTCTAGAAGTTGTGCACAGATAAAGTAGTTACATTTATGTCCCGAAGCAAAACAAGGGGTCATCTCAGCATTTGCTCAATGGATCAGGGAAACTGGACGAAAACCCTGTTCCAGATGGGGGTCATCGTTCCAGAAGCTGCGATACAATACTTGTTACATATTGTTTAGAATTATAAGTCCAATTGGTCAATAAATACATTAAATATCACTGTTAAAATTAATATTACTTTCCTTGTGATGTTCAGTATAGTCTCTAATTGAATAGAAACAATTATGAACCAGAAACGATTTCCCTTTTAATTAAAACTTTTCTATCGGATTTTCATCGTTTAATGTCATCTGGCAAAGTGTTGCAAAATAATGTACATGTATTGTGTGTATAGTATGTATTGTATGTGAACTTTTTGTAATGAGCTGTTGCATGACTTTTGCTTTTTTTACATGTCAGTGTCGCGAAAATTCGCTAATACACGATTCATGAAAACGTTTTTACGAACATTTTCAAAATTTTCAAACAAGATTTAATGGAAGGCAATTATTTTTTATTATTTTACCTGCATTACTTCTCCGGTCGGTGCGAAAGGTCGCCGGTTCGAATCCGTGGTTTCTCCGATCAACACCAGGCGAATGCCGGAGCGGTACCCAACCAAACGGGCCAAGGACCGCGCGCGATCTTTCCTTCCTCTTCCTTGTCCTATCCTGTCCACTTACACGCACACTTACACTAACATGCACTACACTACCACATATTCCTGGAGACCAGTCGGGAGCTCAGAGCTTGTCCTGGCTGGGGCGGTGCCCCGCTGGTGGGGGAGTCCTGGTTAGGGGGAATCCCCACTAGCTGACGGTAGGTCGGCGCCGGATCTCGCCATCCAGCGGGGGAAGATTACCGCCATCTCCCGAGAAAAAACATGCACTGCACTTGTGGGATTGATGCCCAAAGCCGTTGACGCGCCCGAAAACACGAAAAAAAGTCAATCAATCTATGGTTTGAATTCAACGTTGGACATAAAAGTTGCTACATTGTGTGCTGTCTGTATTGATGCGAAGGACCCACCGTCCTGGTGAAAACATATCGGAGGAAACCCCATATGTATGGGTGTCTAATGTGTGAGGCATGATACATATCATTGACGCGAGGAGGACAGCATTCTAGAAAAGCCCTAAGAAAGAATAAACTGCTAAAAGTAAAAAATCGTGAACTCAATGCTATGATTGTCAAAGTGGATTATTTAACTGAGGAAGGATCTTTTCGAAACTGGATGTAAGAAACGCAAATACTTCTCATGTGTCTAGTCAACTTCGTCAATAAGAAACAATATGTAATAGTTCAAGACGTTTATTAAATTCCTATTAGTTCAGATTGTTGTTTATTAGTTTATTATTATATTAGTGGCCTGCGGCATCAATAATGATGCCAAAAGTGGTTTTTCAAAAACTAGGGCGTGCACTGTTCGAGAAGATGAAATAAAATACTCTTGTATAATTGTGAAATAAATTAAATAGTTTAGCAAAAACCATCTTCATTAATTCAATAATGTAGTAAAGTTTCTACGGTAATATAAAACACGTATATCAAGAATATCAAAAAAGGTTAGTCGGAGAGTGCATAGATTTCTTTGAATTACTGCGCACATTCGAAATTAGTAATACGTTTATTATAATTAGTAATAATAAGTAGTTTTTCTACTCTCATTGTATAATTCTGTCATTTTATGGCTGCAACCGGTTGCATAATGATACTCATTACGATACAGATTTCATTATGATATAGGTACTTGATCAATCACAGAGAAGCTTACAAACCAAGTATTGACCATTAATCATTGATAATCGTTATAATAATTGTTACGTTCATTTGTGTACATTAAATAGCATTTTATATTAAATTATGTTTTTCAATTTTAATTTCTTTTGTTATTAGTAATTTTCACTGAAACATTATTTAAAATAAATTGTATCGCAATTTCCCTTTTATTTATATGACTTGCGCGGTGATAGTTATTGGAGAGAACATTTGACTGACGTCAACATCTGAACGCAAGTTATTTTGTGTTACATGTTGCTGCCGTGTGGTTGTTCTTAAAAGCCTGACAATTCTTTAGTTTAAAATATCTAGTGAATCAAAAGTGGAGTTGACTCCTCCAGAAATCCAGAAATAAGAGAAAAGCGAAAATTCTGACGCCGGAATTATTGCCGCAACTTTGTACTTCCTCGCAGGAGGTCTGGTAAAACAAAGCCACCTGCGATGTGTAGGATAGGGCCACCTAGCAGTCCGCTAGGTGGCCTTGGCTGAATACTGCATGTCAACTGCTAAACGATTCAATGTAAAAGTTTAACTTATAAAAGTTACCATAAGACGTAGAAAAAGCACCGTATGAAACTCGATGTGATGGGTATTAATACATTCGTGTCATGTTTACGACACTCGCTCGTTCCTCGTTCGTATCGTATTATTACACTCGTGTATTAATACCCATCATTACATCATCGTTTCATAACGTATTATTTTGAATTTTTTTCGAATTTCAGGATTTGTAACGAAACCATAAAAACCTCTCACCATGCGTAATTTTCTTTCAATTTCTTTGGAAATTTATAATATTCATTTAATTCAACAAATTAATTGCTAACTAGGATTTTTGTGATTTTCCCAAAAGAAACACTCCGAGGATCGCGCGGACCGTGAATTGATCAATAATAATGTCAGTGAAATCTTTTAGCTTATTCAATATTAGTTCTTTAATAATTCATTCCAAGGACAGAGGACTTTTGCGCATACAAAAAAATTCAAGACATTTTTCTAAAACACTTGCAGGAAAATGAAGGTTATGGGGAAATTCAAATCCGCACTAACTCTACAAAATCATTATTGTTTCCTCTTACACAAACTTCTCGTTTATTAATTTTTGTTTATGGAAATCAGTACATGGCTTTTCAACAGTGATCGTCGTTTCTCTCAAATACATCCTACAATATATCACTTTGCCGCAGCAAAAAGGCATCGAAACATTTAAGACTTTTGAGATGTAAAAGTTGAAGTAAAAAAGAGGACTCATTTTTTCGTGAGTTATTTCATCAGTGAAAATTTGATTTGATAAAAAGTTTGTCTAAAAAATGTTCTTCTTTTGCTTAAAGACGAAAACTGATTAGAAATATTTTTTTCCTTCTCAGTTCTTTCAAATGCGTGCCAATAGATAAAGCGAGTGTTCAGAATTGTGAATAACGTTCGTACAACTTCATATCACGCGACATCTACGCACGGAATACTGAACTGACCAGCACAACCGACACTCGTACTACTTGATACACAATCTTTTACGCTCCGAGTACGAGCGTAAAGTTCGAAGATCAATACAGAGGAAGGGTCCACGCGCCTTCCTTGACAACAACTTCAGGAGAAGGAAAACGCAGTCACGTAAGCAAGTTGGGGCCGCCAAAGACGCCTATCGCCTTCCACCACCCGCGACTCTCACTGGTCGCCTCACACTCCTGCTGCAACCGCGCCCCCCCCCCGTTCCTCGACACCCCTCCGCGCACCACCTCACCCCCTCGCTTCTCTATCCCTACCCCCCTCACCCACCTTCCCTATCCCCACTATTCCACGCCGCCCATCTCTCGTTCCTTGACACCTCTCCGCACACCACACACCATTTCATTTCGCCCCTCAACCCCTATCCCCCTCAACCTCACCCACCGTCCCTACTCTCACTATTACCCGCCGCACATGTCTCGCCCCTCGTTACTCCTCCGCGCACTACACACCATCTCATTGCTTCGCCTCTCAACCCCTATCCCTCCTCAACCACACCCACCGTCCCTACTCCCACTATTACTCGACGCCTATTCCTCGCGCACGCGCACCACCCTTTTCCCCCCCCAATATTCCCGCCGCCCATCTCTCGCCCCTCGTCACCCCTTCGCGCATCATACACGATCTCACTCCCCGCGTCTTCCCCCCCCCACCTCACTCATCCTCACCCATCGTCCCCAAACCCCATCATGTTCGCGCATGACCCTGCACCATCTCATTTTCCTTTCGCCAGTGCATCGCCGCCCACTGCTTTCTACATCTTCTTTCGCTAGAATTCATTTCCCCAGAACCCTCTCTCCGATCCCCACCCACTGACCCTCCATCGCCCAGTCTTTCCCGCCCCCTTCACTTTCCGTCTCCGCGAACGCCCGCCCGTTCAGCAGCCGTCTGTTCGCACAACTTTCCTTACGCTCGGTTCACTACTACGCTGTACTATCGCTGCGGCTCCGTAAAGTCAGCTGCGCCGCCTCAATGAGAAGTCTTCAGCCAACGACAGAGCCCGTAACGGGTTTTCGGGAGATGAAGTTCATGAAGCAAACCTTAACGTCTCCGCCGGGGGTTCCGATTTCTTTTTGCGATTGGTGAGAAAACTTGCGTGGAAATTGACGTAGATGTCAAGGGAAAGTTGGGCATCGGCGTTACCGAGCCATACAAGAGGTCTCAAGCCCGCCTGATTTTCGACAGGTGCTTCTCTTGAAATCCCCGCTCGTTCTTGACCGCGTTGGCCGAGAGCCAACTGACGGACTGCGAAGGAAAGGAGATATGTATTGTCATTTGCAGAGTGGAATCTGTCTGCCTTCAAAAGAGACCGACCTTCCGAACTTTGCTTTCATGGCATTGCACATGAAGAAATGCAATTATTTTCGTGTATTTTCATGTTTTGCGAATTTTTTTGTGCTGAATTCTGATAATTAGTGGTTACAATAATTTAATGAACTTATTGAAAGGATTTAGTCTGAAATAAAAGTAAGATGCAATATTGAAGTGAGATAAGAACTTTTAAATCTATTACATTTGAATCTATTACATTTGCCGAAGTTCCCAATGACAATCTTTGAATCCAGGATATAAGACACGGCTCTAATTGGAGAAGGCCAATAAATAAACTATTAGGTGTGCATCTAGGAACTATAATATAAAGAGAAGATATGAACCCTTATCAAATGTCTTTGCCCCAGTAAAATATCTTATATCCTACACATATTTCCAATTGATAATTTGTTAACTGTTGAAAAATTGAAAATTGAAGAATTATTTGAACCAACATTGGACTAAATGTTATAATTAGTGTAAAAATATTTTTAACTTTTAACCTTGACGTCTGAAACAATGTCTACGACATATTGTATATTAAGAAAAATTGTTATGACAACTAAACATTTTAAAGGTAGTAATGTATTTAAAAAATATTTTGTCAACTGAAGTAAAATATGTATCTGGAAGAATCAGAGAAAAAACCTTTATAAATCATTGTATTAAAAGTGAAAATAATTTCATACTTGAATCCAAATTCCAACAGTGGACTTCTGAACTGTGCATTAACATTATGTTACGTTCATGCGCATTCCAATATTGGTTGCGATTATTAATGAACAGAAATATATGGATCATTAGATTAAATTGCTTCAAATATCAAATTGCCATTTCATTTTTAATGATATTTCGGGATTCTGCATTTTTTTACCACCAATGCTATGGATTATGGGTACCCACAAGAACTAAACCTTCTCAAATGTTAAAGAAGTTCCAAAAAGATACCAATTTGTGTATTGTTACCTAATAAACTCAACTTTGTTCTTGTTCCTAGAATGTTCAGTTTTCGCGTAACGGACGATTGATGTAACATGAAAGGATAATGGAGGACGTAACGGGAAACGTGTATCGCGGGTTGCATAACGCTTGTGTACAAAATTCTACGTATTTCGTCTTGTAACTTTTTTATACAAATTTTGAGGGTAATCCATATCCTGCAGAAACAATTTTACGAGCTTTTTGGCCAATGTAATGTTGTAAATTAAACCTAATTCGCATATTTCCTTAAGGTTTTAATATAATAAACAACAGTGGCGTTATCTCAGGGGAAGGAAGGAACGACCTCTTCATACATTTTCTTATACTAGATGTAACAACCAAATAAAATGTTTAATTTGATATTTGAAGTAAAATGTGCAATTTTTGAGTTCATAGTTAGAAGAAAATTTATTTGATCGCGTGGGATTAAGCTACGCGAAAACGATCGATATTACTGAAAATGTCAAATTGAGGAGGAGCATTCATTTCTTCCTCTTGAGTGCTCGTTTCTCTCGGCGGTCCTGCGGCCATAAGAGGAAGCGTTTTAATTCATAAATTCGATAGGAGAGGAGAGACTCCTTCCTTGAACTGCCATCTTTTGGCTTATTTTTAACCAGACCGACAAGTCATGAAGTTAAATGACACCCGACGGCAGGCAAAGGTCAAACATGGCCCAGAAAAGTAGGGCAGTGAAATCTTACCGTGTGGGCTTAAGAAAGGCTCGTGAAAACGGAACTGAAGGATATTTCTCATTAATCCCATTCCAAGTCGACGCATATAATCTAATTTGTTACGAGTTTGTTTTGAAGTATCTTCTTTCCTCTTCTACAGAAACGTTCACGGGCCACCACTGCAAACAAGATATCTAGTCAATAAATTCATAAGTAATAATAATAATAATATGAAACATTATTATAAAAATAATAATCTGATATTAAAAATATATATAAATTCAATGAACAATCATATATATGGGAAAAGTATTTGGTAATGTCCTGCATATTTGATATCAGAACTTAATGAAGATCAAAGTCAAATTACTTTAAATTCACGTTCGCTGTTTTATGACATAACAATAAAGTAACACTTGCATACATTAATGTTTTTGCGTCTCAATTAATGAAACAGAAGAAATATTAACACGAATAACACAGAAATAAACCATTTTGAATTATCGAAATCGTTCACAGCTTTAGACATACAAATTTCACATTAAACACTTTCTTTACGCATTCCTGACACAAAAAGAATGAAGTGTACGCCTTTCCAGTTCGGAATTACTGAACAGAAATCAATCCACTTCGTCAAGGACGAGTATAGTCGACATAATATCGCTGTTAGAATCGTGAGAAAGAAGCGAAGAAATATCCTGAGGGGTGGAGCTGACTGCCAGAAGAAGATGGACGGGGCGGGGACCGGAGGCAGAGCCAGCCCCTCTTGGGCTTAGCCGGCTGACCCCGCTTCCGGCCCCGCCCCCGTACGCCCTCCCCGCCACGCCCCGCGGCCCCCGCCGGCCCTAACCGTCTCCGCCCCGTCAAAGTAAAACTTTCATAAACCTGAGCCTTACTAACTAAATAGAGAAAAGTCTTAAGCTAGGAAATACCGCTACCAAAAAGCCTTCCTTCCTTCCTTGGTAGCTTAAAAAAAGTCTGATTTTTTTGCTCCAGCCGTAAACCGTATTAGAGAAGTCATCACGAAAAGGTATTTTCAGTCTCTATGGCAACTTGATAAAGTAGCATTTGTAGCAGGAGATAGCCAGGGACTAACCTAACTTCTTAAGCTGCTCAAGAAGAGCAAGCTGCGGACGATTCCGCCGGACTGGAAAAAAATGAAGCCCGGCTTGGCATCCTGAGAGTGGTGGTTGGGGCAAAACTGCGTCCAAAACAATCCCACACAGCTTTGTAACATAATCACGGTTTGAAATAATTCACGGTTATTTTTTCTTAGTTATCTCACTGACAATTTGAAACGCCAATTTATTTCTCAATTTAACCATTTTAACAACAGCTTTTTGAAAATGTCATTGAACATATTGTCATTTGACTATTGTTTATACTAAAAATTATTTTGGCAAAATTATTGTTTCAGATCAATAATAAGAAAATGTTGAAATACTGTAGCTTTTTTCTTTGCGTGGAATAGATGTAAGAAATGTATCTCATATGCTGCGCATTTAAATATATTTAACATTTTTTGTTTTTTTATTTTTATTTAACATTTGTATTCTAAAGATACTTTTATCCATGGGTTCCCAATGAAGTCACTATCGATTCCATAGGGTAATGTAATTTTAAATGGGGTCAATGATGATTAGTAAGTAGTCGACTAGGGTCAATAGCTGAATATGACCCGGCGACATTGTTAAAATCAAGCTCAAGATCCCATTCATTACAAAAACATATTAATGAAGTTGATAATTGTTTTCTACAAAAATTCAATAATACATTACAAATACGCTCCTGTTCTTTCGTATTCTTCGTTCATTGTTGACAACTTTAGAAAACTCAAGAAATTATCGCTATCCTATTCACAAGATAACTCTTTTGCAATAAATTGTTTTCCCCAATATACACTGACGAAATGCTATGGTCCCTCCTAAAACATGCTCAACATTTTATAAGAACTGCACAATAAGGAATACGAGAATTCACTTCATTGCTACACACAAGGGGAAACCTTCTGATTGTTGGAAATCGAGAAATTAATGTTATTTTTAATGTTATGAGGTCATTAATGTGCAATTATTTGAGTTATCGTTATGTAAAGAAAAATCATGAAAATCTGAAGAAAATTTAAAGTAGTCGATCAAGCAACCAATTATTTTAAACGAATCAATGGAAAAAATGTCCGAACCATTCATAGGACAAAAAACGATTTTTCCGCTCACTATGACTCGCAGGATACGTTACATTTGGCATGTTTATACAGGTGACAAAAACATTTATACTTTCAGAAACCAGCAGAAAGTGTACATGTTGAGTGGTGAAGCATGAATCGATCTTGTTCGATGCGTGGGCGGGCGAGAGGTCAGTCTCAGACGCTGTTGAAAAGAAGAATCACGTCGAACACCTCGAGGCCGGGGGAGGCTGGAAAATCTCCGCTGACAAAAGTCCAACGTGGATGCTCCTTCGTTACGACGATCGTGAGCCGCAGCGCCCTTCGCGTCTCTTTTCTTCGTCTCCGCCCCGACTCTCCGCGCACCCGCCTCCGCGCCGCCTCCACCGTCGCCGCCGCCACTACGCACGCAACCACTACCATCGACGCCCCCCCCCCCCCGCCCCCCCGCCCCCCCCCCCCCCCCGCCCCCCCCTCCCCGCCTCCCCCCGCCTCCGCCTTCTCCGCCTCGCCGCCATTGCCGCTGTCTCCACCGCTGTCCCCGCCACCGCCACTGCCTCTGCGCCGCTAGCGCCACCGCCGCTGTCGCTGTCACCGCCTCCCCCGACAGCACGTCTTGAGCCGCTGTTTAACCTGGCCGGGCGAGGTTCAATGGAGAGGGTCTAGCCACGCGCTCGAGGGCCCAGGAGCGTCTTGGCTCTAATACCGAGCAGGGATAATGAACGTAATCCGATTTTTCCAATTAAAAACGACAAAATTCACTCCTCCTCCCTTCGCCGGGGGATATTATTTTTTGTAAAGTAAGATATTAAATTGAAGATATAGCGCTTTTAATGAAGTAAAAAAATATATACTTGCCAAGTCCCTTTGTAGATTCCTCCGAAAATCGACCTTAAGCTGCAGCATTGTCAGGAGATTAGGCGGGCCAACAACAACAAGAGAACAGCGATACCGTGGACGCCCGCCCGCGACGATGCTGGGCAGTGCGGCCGTTGTCATCATGCAGTTTTCTGCACGTGTTGCCAAGGAAAGAAGGTAGGTGACATGCGTGAACGATCTGTTAAATATTAACTGATCATCTATCCCTCTTGTAAGCTAAAGAACTACCAAAAACGCTGTATCATATATTTCCAAAATCAACCATGACACAGGCTTACCACCTTGACCAGATACATAAACATAATTTTGGTTTGCTAAATTTAAATTTGCAAATAGTTTTTGTGTTGGTCGGGATTCTTTTTACAATGTAGACACAAATTTCCAATTTTATCTTATAAAATGTATTAAATCAATATATCAAAAATATCTTAATTTTGGCTATGCTTTTCAATGCCAGATACCGAGAGAGAATAATCGAATATGACAATTCTAAAGATTTAAAATTTTATAGTAAATCGTGAGAAATATAAACCTTCAATAAGAATATATTTTCTTCCATGGTCGACTGTCCCCTTTTAACGCGGGCTTTTGTTATTGCCAGGAAATATTAAGTCGTTGTGATACAATTCTAATTAGCCCTAGATTTAGTATAAAAATGTATTTTTTCAATTCTTGTTCAATCGTGTCTCAATTCTTGTTCAATTCACGCGTGTCTGAATCTCCTTCTTTTTTTTTTAAGGGTAGGCCGTTGAGCGCATATCTTGGAGTAATCCTCCTGTTATCAGTGAAGTCTAGTCACATCGCAGTCCGCAAGTGCCTTTTATCCCTTCGACCAGGGGCTCGGCGTCGTTGGATTCCTAGACGGTCACTCAACCAGCAATTCGCGAGGTCTCAAGTTCGCTTAACCTCCGTGACTTCACGGAGCGTAGTAAACAAATTCGGCTAGCGTCGCCGGCTAAGGAATGTCGTCGCCACCAAGGACTTTCGATAATGCACTCATCAGTAGCCGCAAACAGCATCGAGCAAGGCGAAAATATCTTCTGCTCCGTGAATACCGCGAACGGCGATCAGTAGCTTCTACTGTTGATTTCAACAATATAAGCTAACGGTGTCTTAATGGGAATTGTGTATTGTTTCGAGAAGTCCGCTACCTCGTCGGCGTGGTCAGTGCTCCGCCCCGTTAGCACGCTGCGAAATAGTTTTAAAATGTTGTATTTTCATAGCTTCTTTATTTCACTCTCTGCAATGGGGTTCGCGGGTTCACGGAAGGAAATTAAAGCGCGGGATGTTTGACATGCATGACCTTAGTCCTCGTTTACACCAAGGAGAGCCTATAATTATTTGAGTTTAGGCACCAAATATGAAAACATTTCCGCGCATATGTGGTAACAATTTACGTTTCACTTCTGAATATTATTTATAAACGTTTCTTCATTTGGTCCACATAATTTATTTTTCAAATAAAATATTTGAGAAAACAAACTTTCATGGAAAATAATATATACTACTGTTTGCAACAAATAATTTCTAGTTTTGATACATGCGTCCCACTGTGAGAAATCGTCAATCGATTGCAACGTGAAAGATCCTCAGTGCCGATCACCAACATGCTACACACCCTATTATCGCTTCGCGGCGTTAATAAAGGGTTGCTCTGGGAGCGGTGGGGAGAGAAAGCGGGAACACACCCATATCTCCAGCCCCCGACGCGGGACGCTTCTGTACATCCGCCACCCACGCCTCACGTCCCCACCCCGTCCGCCGCACCTTCAATGCCAGGCACATCCAACCTCGCCCCTAGCTCTGATACAACCATCTCCCACAGAGGCACCCAACTCAACCCAAGATGCGCCTTGTCTCCAGCGATACCCATTGCTGCCCAAGCCGCCACTGGTGACGTCATCGCGTACCACTCTACCATCGCCATTATTGTGTGGTATTCCCTCTCGTCTTTTCTACTCACTATAAAATACTTGTCACATTTCAAGAAGCAGATTCTGAAAGAGCAAGTGACATTGCTTGCAATTACGAGTACCCAGAAGAAATGAGGGAGCCCATACAAGAAATCATTCAAAAAGAGGTAAAACCCAAAATAAAAAACAATAAACAGCAATACCCGCGCTTCGCAAACAAATGAAACAATTATACTGGCAGGACAAAGAAGAAAAGAAAGCAAATGACTGGACAAAACCCAGACCTTTTGATACAATAGTTCAACGCAGTGCAAGATACTGTGAAGATAAATTTCTTCAAGAAAAATGCAAAAAAGTGGAAGCACAACAGGTCAAAAGAAATGTTTCAAGTCATTGACGATATGGCCAATGAGTTTAAACGAGCAATGGGGCATGCAAAGGGTGCAAAAGTCAAAATATGAAGTAAGAAAGTAAAACAAGATGAAAAGATTGGAAGAAGCTGTTCGAGAAGCACACACTCATAGAGATACGGATATATTTTTATGATTATGAAGATCAGCAAGAGATTTTATCAGACGTGCTTTAGGCTAAACAATATCTTAAAAAAGGCGAGTCACTAGATGAAGACAATATGCCGTTTGAACTACACCAAAATAAGGAGAAGAAAATATGGCGAAAATAACACAATTGTATATTGTCATTTTGAAAACTAAAGAGTGACCAACAGATTAGAAACGGACGTTATTTATTTGACTGTCAAAGAAAGGTGACTGCACAGAGTTTGCACAAAATAGAACAATTGGATTAATTACACACATCAGCAAGATTATCCTCAAAATTATTAAACAAAAGATTATATCCCTATCTAGAAAGAAAACTAGAATTCGAACAAACTGGGCTTAGGAAAGGAAAAGGCCAATCTAAAATGGATCATGGAAAAAACTTGAGAATTTCGAAAACACACACACACACACACACACACACACACACACACACACACACACACACACACATATATATATATATATATATATATATATATATATATATATATATATTTTATATTAAACAGGAAAACGTGTTCAGTGCGGAACGTGTATAATATGAAAATCTGTGTAATGTGAGCATAAATTGCGGTCCTGCCACACATACATTCTACAGTATAACATTGCATAGTGGGCAATCTTGTTTAGAACGGAAAAACTACTGGTTACTTGACATTCTGTAATGAGAAAGTTTTACTGTATATATATATTTTTTCTGGACTTCTCAAAATTGGGTATTGTATTAACAATTAAATTATAAACTGATGTTGAATATGACGCCGTTAAAAATATTAGAGTGCCAACACATCTTATGTTCTCACGAAGTCACTTTATGCAAATCATGAGGGGAAAGTACTAGCAATTGAATAAGAAAAAAATTGTTCCAAGTCAACAAAGGTGCAAGACGAGTATGCATACTGTCACGGGGACTATTCAACCTGTACACAGAGCACATCATGAGAATGGCCAACAGACGAAATGGACATTAGCATCAGAATTTGGAGAAAGCGTAAGATACGCAATGAACCACGTTCATTACAGATAATAGAATATCTAGGCATATCTAGTAACAACAAAATAGCAGAAGATAGCAATGAAGCGCAACTAAATCTAAATTTCAAGAAAACAATGACGTCGAAAAGAGAACTTGAAATTTAATGAAGAAGAGGTACATATACTGGACGAAGCTAAATACTTATGAACTACGATAACTGGCGTACAGAAGAACTAAAGAGAAGAAAAAAAAGTAAACGGAAAGAAATTTTAAAAAAATAAAGGCAGGAATATCACTTAGGACCACAGTAAAAGAGAAAAATATTTTTCCAATGAAACTGTTGCGAAAGCTGAACGTTAAGAAAGTCAGCAAAAAAGATTAGATGCTATTGAAATGTAGGCATGCAAGAAAATACTGAATGCAAAATGGGAAGACAAAGAAAAAAACTGAGAAATGTTGGAAAAAATAAAACCAGAACTTTCTCCATAAGGACAAGCAACTAAACTGAAATTAAAATACTTCGAGCATATTATGAGGAGAACATAATCCCTGGAAAAGAAGATTACGCTCGGAATGGTAGAATGAAGCAGGATGAGGGAAAGAAAAATATCTAGGCGGAAATTATCAGGATTACCAACTTTGCATGGTCAGACATTATAGTGTGTTGAATTCAGAAACCAAGGAAGGAAGCTAATACAAGATGTCACAAACAGAAGTAAGAGACAGTTCCAGTGAGTAGTGATCAAATGAATGACCCCCTTCCAGTTTGGATTAACAAGGTTCGCTTACGACCTACGAACTATTCCTGAAGTTTGACCTAGGAAGTCTTAAGTAAACCTCTAAACAAGATGTTCACGATCCTCAAACCTCTGCCATTACTTCTATCATCTTTTAAGAACGCCGGCCTAGACAACACCCATAGGATCTTTCCTCTTTCTACCGAAAATCGTTTGTAAAGTATACTTGTACACCAAAGCTGCGTTGCAGTTGCATCTAACCTCTTCAACCTGCAACCTATAACCTACTTCATTGCTCCCATCAGTATTTCTATCGGGACTACCATGTCCACCATTACGGCGTAGCGTTCCTTCCCATCTCCCCTACCGACTTCACACGTATCCTTCGTCTTGGGCGTGGCGACGCACCTCGTCTTACAATTCCTCGCCAGAACCACCACCCCTCGCCTCGACGCTCGAAGTTGCCGCCACCCTTGTCGCCTCCGCCGCCGCCGCCTGCGCGCAGGAAACCCCGGCGGTGGGTGCACAGGCGGCGGCGGCGGCGAAGGCAGATTCCGCGCGCGCAGATACGGCTCCCGCGCCCGCTCGTCACTTGTCGTCTTGGAGCGCGCCGGCGCAACAGGAAGCCCGCGGGAGTGACACGCTCTATATCTTAGCTTAGACTAAGTTGTGCGTCGGGCGTTAGAGGCGGAAGCGGCGCGGCGCCGCCAACTTTGACGAACAAAAGCCTTCCTGTTGCTGCAAAACAAAACTCCGCTCAAGACACGAGGAAGATAATCAATACATTGTCGCGCACGGCGGCGCGGGCGCCGCCGCCGCCGCCGGGAGAAGAAGAGCGCGCGGCGGGCGGCGGCGGCGAATGTTGGCAACTGTTGTAAGACGTTGACGGCGTGACAGCACGCGCCAGGCGCAAACTTCGGGTAAAGACTTGTCGCAGAAACAAGATAACCGAGTGACGTCACCGGTGCCGGCCTCCTAAACTAACTAATACCCGGCGCGTAGACGAGCCCCGCCGCGCGCGCGTATTGTCGCCGAAGCGACAACAGGAGTCTACGGCGGGGCGGCGGCGGCGGCGGCGGAGGTGGCCGCGGCGGCGCGGGCGGCGGCGGCGGCGGCGGCGGCGGTGGGGCGGCGGAGGCGGCGGCGGCGGCGGCGGCGGCGGCGGCGGCGGCGGCGGCGGCGAGGTGGCCGCGGCGGCGGCGGCGGCGGCGGCGGCGGCGGCGGCGACGGCGGCGGTGGCCGTGGGGGTAGAAGACGAGGGAGGGCGGGGTGGATGGAAAGGCAGGTAGGCACGGCAGGTGGCAAGTGGACGATTAGTTATTTGCGCGGGCGTGATAACGACGGTTCCAATATGTTATTAAGATGATGAGAGGAGCACGAAGAGGCACTAGACTAGTTAAAAAACTATCTCAGTCAGTCCGGTAATGAACTATATCTAGCTCTCGTTTAATGAAATCTAGAGATGGGCAATTTAATCGCGATTAGTACAGCAAGCGATTATTTTACACGATTAATCAAAACATTCGAATCGATTATTTTTACACCGAGTAATTGACACATCCATTAATATTTCCGAATTTTTCGGTCGGTCATCATAATTCAAATCTTAATTTTCAAGACAAAATATAAAATTTGAACTCTATACAAACTTTAGCAACGGAATTCATCGTTTGTTTATCTTTCTCCACCTACAGGACAAATAATAGACAAGCATAAGAGATTGATTTTATGTTGCCAAAACTGATAAAATTAAGTTACTAGTCTGGTATTTTATTGACAGTATCAGTGAGGAAGCCTCTCAATTACTGAATGATTCCGCTACTTCTCTCTGGTTACTTAACTTCAGGTGTTCGTAAATTTTTGGTTTCCACACGACACATAATTAAAAGAAATTTTAAAAAGGCACTATTTATCACGGAGTATCCATTAACTGACCTTTCGATAATATTGTTAATAATAATAATAATAATAATAATAATAATAATAATAATAATAATAATAATAATAATAATAATTAGGGCAGTCGTCGTCTACGCCGAGGATGCTGCAGATTCGAGTCCTGCTTAGGCATCATTGTTTGTGATTGTCCCTTCACCATTCATTATCATCCTATCTTTTCATAATTCATAGTTCAAGGCTTGACAATCTTGTCTAAGCCTGGGATAGAGCCGAAGATGTTGATTCCCATAATTACACATGTTAATCTGTCTTTAGGATAAAATACAACTGGGCCTCGGAAGAGTGTGTAGCGTAGTCAGTAATGATCTATACAATAATAATAATAATAATAATAATAATAATAATAATAATAATAATAATGATAAAAATAACAACACATAAAAGTATGCTATTATACACAACTATCAAAATACCCAGCGTTGCCCTGGTTGCGATCTTTGTAATTCTTCATATCCAATATTTTTGAAAGAGGAAAAAGATCAACCATATTTTTTTTATATTTTGAATGTAATTGGTTCAAAATTTAATAAACTACTATAATTTTCGTTTTCATTTTATTTGACAGTGTTTTGCTATTAGATTTTGATCGTCTTTGCTTTCCTCGGGCTCTCAAAACGGTTTCTTATATATCTCTATTTAAATGTCTATTCTTTTTGTAAATTGCTTTTCTACAAATACATTTTTTCAAGGAAATGTTCAATGATCCGATAAAATATGTTTGAATGTGTTTTTACAAATGTAAAAATATTATCCTTACCATTCATTTAAAAATGTATCAACAAACGTTAAATCAGCACTATTACAAGTGATCCAAAATATAACAACTTAATTAATATTAAGCTAATATGAGTCTAAAAATAATTTAAATGTCCATACTTTTTGGAAAGTATATTTCTACAATACATTTTTGCTCAGGCTTTATTGTACAAATACATTTTTACAAGGAAATTTTTAATGTTTTGATAAAATACGTTTCAATCTGTTTTTTAGTTAAGTAAAAAAATATCCTTACCATTAATTTAAAACGAACTAATAAACTTTAAACAAACACCACTTGAAGTAATTTAAAATATATTAACGTAAGTTAACCGAATATTAACCTAATCAATATAAACCTATTAAATATGTTAACTCCAACGCCAATAAGCTGTTCGGTCAGAGCTTGGAGTGGGAACTGCTTACGCTGAATGGCATGTTTTCAACAAATACAATACATCAATGATACATGCACTGCACATTGACTTAACGACTGCACGTACTCCATCTACCGTGTATTACGAAAACTACCACCACATTAACGTATTCAATTTATGTTGTCATTCAGTCGCGAACCGCCGTTGGGTAGAGACCCGTCTGCAACGCACTATAGCGCTCCTGAACTTTGCGGAGTTTTCTACAAGTGATTCCTCCGAGAGAACATCGTGTGTCAGTGCGTCAAGAGGCCGAACAGGGAATACGCGTCTGGCTACGACCTTGCTCTTCCACTTCATGGAGAACGGCCTTCTTGATCCCTCCAGCGAAGCCACAGCCCATAACATCCGTCAAGGACTTTCTTCGCAGTCTTCGAAGTGACGTGTCAACCCTCGCAAACCCTCGCAAACTTTCACGAGTTGGATGGTGACGCTAATAAGATGGCCACATAGAATAACATAACAGGCATGCCCTCATCTTCATCTGTAAGTACCCTTAACCGCTTCGCGCAATTAGCGAAAGTTGACAGCATTGCATCAGTGGAAGAACTGATGACTAACAAAACGCAGTTCATAAGGAATCGGCCTCCAATTTTCAATCACGAAGTGGGAAATTACACAAAAATGATCGATGAAATTCACAAAGCTATTGGTAATAACTTCACGGCTCTATTAAAGAACTCTCAAATTCGAGTGTATATCACTTCTCGAGAAGATAATATATTACCAAATGAAAATAACTACCAGTATCACACATTTCATTATCCAAATTGTAAGATCAGAAGTGTCATCATACGCAGCATCCCAACTGACTATTCTGAAAATGGAATCGATGAGGAACTTGCAGCTCACGAGGTTAACGTCCTAGAGGTTACGCGTCTGCTACGGCAAGACAAAACCCCAATGTCTTTCTGTGCTGTGGAAGTTCAAGACTCAATAGAACTTGGAAACTTATTTATAATTATCAAATTGTTCAAATCAATAGTCTCAGTAGAACTTAGTAGAGAAAATACTGCTTTAGTTAGGTGCAAACTTTTCAAGAATTGGTTCACACAAGAAACTATTGTAAGGTAGTATTTAAATGTTTATTTTGTGGGAATAATCATAAAACAGGAAAAACTGTAACCTAGCGAGCAAGCCTTGTGAATATGTCAATTGAAGCTGTAATAACTTGGCCTCAGATCAAAATTTCCCATTCTATATTGCAAGACAAAAGGCATTTCAACGTAGAAGGTCCCCCATGTTTTCCTATGCAAACGCAATTATAAATAACTCACTGCCACTACCTGCTCTTAACACCGCTAATGAATATTCAATTCCCCAAAATTTTACAAATGTAATTTCTCAAACCTCGCAGAGGGAAAACGCTGCTTGTAAGGTTCCTACCCAAAACACCCAAAATCTCTTTTCTTCACCACCGCATCTCCCCAGTCCTTCCGATCTTGGTCATTTCATTATTAATGCTTTAATATCTATTTTCAATCCTATATACAAACATGATGTTAATCCTATCTTAATTCATGTAATTGGTACTTTCCCGTTCATAGATAAAAAAAACAATTTAATTCTATTAAACTGGAATGAAACTGGCATCATGGATAAAAAAGTTAAGATACCTGCTCGAAGAACATAATATCGATCTAGCAGTCATTACGGAAACTCTATTAGCACTCGGCAAATTTTCAAATTCCAGGTTGTAAAGTTTATAGATCGGATTGCCCCTCCGCGAACGCTTGTGAGGGGGGGGGGCAATAATTATCAAAAAGAATATTCCCCATGACCAAGGTCCAAAGGCAATCACCCCGGCATAGAAAATATCAGTTCTCTAAAAAGATAAAACCTCTCAATTTATTACAATCACAAACCGCCCAATATTCCGCTAAATTCAGCTCTGCTCCGATGACTCTTCGCAAATCCAACCCCACGCTAGCAGTAGAACATTTTAATGCTAAACACCAGGCTAGGAGATGTAGAACGAATACGCCGAAAGGTAAAGGTCTGTTGCACTTAGCTCTGAACGCAAATTGTACAACTTTTACCGCCTGATATACTGGTCATTATAGTAAGTAAAATTTTCAATGGTCCAATTTATCAATATCCCTTAACGGAGTCAAATTCAGATCATTGCCCAGTTCTCATTACGTTTAATAACAACTCGCCCTTTCCAAGAAACTCGCAAGCTCTCCCAAAAATCATTAACTGGCAAATCTTCAATTGACTCACTTATGTTCTCAACCCACTACCCCATTTTTTGCACTATTAATACGGGAATAGATGAAGCGATCGATATTTTTTATGAAATAACCAATACAGTCAATAGAAACGGAACTTTTTACAATAACGTTTACCGTAAAAATCCAAAACTCAAAAATAGTAATACTTCGCAAAATTTCTTAAATTTTCAAAAAAATTCTAAAAAACCTTAAATTATTTAACGTTCATTTTGCTCTCGAACAGTTTAGACTTCAAAAATTTCAACACACACTGTCGAATTTAGACGGACTCCCTTAACCTGTGGAAAAATAACACACACTTTAATATCTCGCTGTGCGCTATTCCCCCTTTAAATTTTAATAATCAGAGAGTAAATACATCTGAAAGCGAATCTATTAGAAAGCTATTTTGCTATAAATTCTAAGGTTCAATCTTATTTCTGACATATCTTTCAATAATAGTCACTCATTTACTCAATAAGCAGTTATTTTCTGTGTGTCTACCAATTAACTATATTGCTCCGTCAAAGGTAGCAGAAGTAATAAAAAAATGCGGAAAATTAGAAATCCCCTTGAATTGACAACTTCTCTGTCATCGCACTAAAAAATATCTCTAAACGTAGCATTGCTTTTCTAACAGGCATATTTAATGCATAACTAAGGCTATATTATTTCCTCAACAAATGGAAACGAGCATTAATGATTCCAATTTTAAAACCTAACCAAACGTCCAATGACCTCGCTAGTTATAGAAGTCTCTTATCTGCATTAAGTAAAATATTTGACGAACTAATATTATTCAGGCTAAACAGTTTCCTCTCTATCAACACTAGTATCCCTTCCTGTCAGGATTCAGACCAAACCACTCTACTGTTCTCCAACTTTTAAAAATATCAAAGGACATAGCCCAAGATAAAAATTCATGATAAAAATGTCTAACCGACGCTTTTCTGGATTTCGCTCAGGCGTTTGATCGTGTCTGGCATCAAGGTTTATGTTTCAAGCTACGACACACAGGAGCTCCTGATTATTTATTTAACACGTAGGTTCATTTGAAATCACTCATTATCAATTAATTTGAATAAGCATATTTCACCGCCCTCCACACCACTCAGGGGTCCCTCAAGGCTCCCCGATCTCTCCCTAGTTATTTAACACTCTCACAGCAGATATTCACGTTCGATGCAATCACGCAACGACACTTTGTGCTGACGACACATCCATCTACTCAGCTGACACGCATTTTCCCGAAGCCATAGACCTCCTGCAAGAAGCACTACATGCTTTACAAATCTGGGCTTCTTCTTGGAGACTAAATCTGAATCCTTCCAAATGTGAAGCGAAGACATTCACGCATCAACAATTCCCTTCATACACACATTAATAATCAAAATATTCCTTGGATTACTTCAAATAAACCAATAAAATATCCAGGAGTGTTCCTTAGCACTAGACTAACGTTGAAACAGCATATTTTGAATAACTGTAACAAGGCACAGACCGCCGTCTTCAAACTTTACTCTTTAATGAAAAAGAAGTCGTCTCTTAAAACACATCTCTCACTTTTACTTTTCAAAACAGCCATTCGCCCTCTACTGACTTATGTGTGTCCTGTTTGGAGAGGAGCTGCACCTTCAGTACGAAAAACGCTGTCCGGGGCTGAACAAATCGAAATCTTAAGTTTGTAACATCAAGGTTACAGCACGTTTGTAATACTATTGTTAATATTGCAAGATGAAAAGAATCTAATATAGAAGTTCTTGCGTTTTGTTGAAACTAAAACAAGACGAAAGCACTTCAGTTTTCATTTAAGAATAATTTAAATTTTGAGGTATTTAAGTACATCTTTATAATTCGAGCCATGTGTTTCACGTTATTGGCTCTCAAAAAGATCTATTTTAGTGGACCTTGCATTGTTTATTTCCACAAAATATTTTCAAATGGAAGGCACTGAAAATATTGCGGATAGAATAGAAGAAGCTGACAACGTCCTGAAAACATTACTTCCCACGAAACGTAAAGACAAGTATGAGGGAATACAACATATATAAATATTTGGGGAGAAGTACGTCACTTCTGACATAAATTTGCTGTAGCGAACTTTTTAGAACTGGTGAACACAACTGACATTTACATTTTTTACATTCGTAATCCTAAATTTTTACCAGTGACGGCTCGTGCTTAGGTTGCAGGGTTGCACAATCCCCAGAAAATGCAAAAGATCTCATAATATCTTAGGAATATACATTTTCCTTTTAATGACATTCAGTTTTCAAGATATTGCAGCAATATCGATGTGTATAAAATCATTCAAAAACCAAAGGGCGTCCAACTGGCGCTCTCTTCGGTGTCTGATGCCTTTCCAGGAATTGCACATTGGCTCTTGGCTCTTGGCTGAATTTGCTCTTTGGCACTTTTACTTTTCGATTTAACACGGGGAATATACGGCCTCTTGGTTGGGAAACTAGGCAAGTGGCGCTGCCGCGATGCGCGGCGACGGAGTGAGTCGCAGGGGAATACACGTATTCTGTCTTCGTCTGACTCGCTGCAAGTCTGATTCGCTGTAGTTTTATGAATTTCGCTTGTTATTGAAAGTACACAAGTTCAGTCAATTATTGACGATATTCAATGCATTGTTTATGATATTTGGAGAATTTGTTTTCATTTGATATTAGGTTTGTTGATTCAAAACGTAAATTTCATGAGTTCTTTGTGTAATGGTGGCCGTTCTGGATGGCAGTCCCTTATAGTGTCTCGCGCAAGCTAGTGTGGCTGCAGCTGGCCAGCGGTTTGCGAACGTTTTTGTGAATACGAATGTGTGTCGAAGATCTTTCATTATTGCCAAATATACGAGGGTAGTGAAGTTATCGAAATAAAATATTTTTTGTGTGAAACGTGTCGAAGCAATAGTGCTTGTTGCAATATGCTGGAGTCGAACTTAAGTGCCCAGTGGAAATCAAAGCCAGAACCATGTGCGCGGGAGGTGCATTTGCCTTACGCGGGCACGCACAAAATTATGTAAGTAGTGTTTCAATATAGACTTTCATTTCACTTAATGATTTTTAATTGATTTGAATTGCGTACATTTTTATGTATTCGTATTTTAAATTTTGTAAATTACATTTCCGTCATTCAATGGAGGTACTCTCTTTAGTCTGTTGGGGAACCAGCCGCCACTGATGTTTATCCGTAAAACATTTAATTTATTCTCGTTAAATATTTTGTGTTCTTCCATAAGTGAGTAATTTAACGTTTACATCCCGAATTTAGTTTTATTCATTCGTTGATTATATGTAGTTGTTGTAGGTACGTAATATGTGATGTAATATGTAATATATGTCATTTTTGTTCATGTAGCAAAGCCGACTGAAAATACCTTGGCTACGTCTGTGTTATAGTTTCTAAATCAATCGATTTCGCTATTCTGAATTCGGATTGGTAGGTGTGGATGTATGGTGGAATTTTAATTGCACGCGTGCTATTAACATAGAGATAATCAAAGATTTTTCATGAGATCAATGCGCATATTTAGTTAACTAAACAAAAATAATAATTTGCGTACCTAAACTAAAATGTGAACTAAGCGTGCTACTGTTCAGGGTTTATTTTTCAAAACATAAATAACCTTGCCATAGCAGTGTTACAACAGCACAAATTTTCTCGAATTGTTAGAATTTGCATATTTATAATTTAATAATTCTTTTATAATAATGTAATTATAATTTTTTATAAATTTATAATTTGCAATTTTCGAAAATTCAGATACAATTTAAATACAAACTCGCCAGGACAGCGAGACATATCGGAAATTCCGATGGGGAAATATCAATTTTGAAGAAAATCGGCTGAACGGTTTTGGTCCTACCGTAGAGCACGGACAGACAGAGGGAGACAGACAGACATTTTGACGTCAATCGATTTTTCGGTATTAAGGACCAAAAACAACTGGAATCTACTGACATAACTTGTTACAGGAAGTAATTTACTATATATAGAATCAAGATTTATCAACTTTCTCGTTACCTAGGATCGGCAATAAGAGTTTTCCGGTCGAAAATTCGCCGTTTTCTTGCGCACGATTACAAAACTTAATCAATAATTTTCTCCTTCAATTATATTGCAATTTATAAGGGGGTTTGTCTTTTGTCCCCCCCATACACACACAGAAACACACAAAGGTGTTCTCTGGATACAAGTTTTGCTATGCAACTGTTAAGCTAGAAGGTGGAATTTGAACACATACGTTAATATTATTTATAATGGCTTATACCAGCCAGAGAATCATTTCATGATATTTCATTTACTTTGAATTTAATTTTTATATTAAAATATATGTTCTTTTTCATCCTAGGAAGACAAATCACGTTCTGTAGCACAAGACACTTCGGGTTCGAAGGAGTCGGTTCCGGGCTGAGGAGGGGCGAAGTGACACAGGGGGGGCGAGGAAATTGGGGGCGTTATGGTTATTTAGGCGCCCCGCAAACGTTGGCGTCTCCACGATGCAAAAGTGGTGGAGCACAGTGAACGAAAGGGAGATTTCATGCGGTCACAATATTCAATTGGGATTAACCTGGTAATCAGGTACTGAAAATTATGATCAAATTGTAAACTTAATCGTAAGATTCCTAATAATAATAATGAAAGTAGTCCCACAGAGTAATTAATTTAGGTTATAATAGTTAATATTCAACTAAATAAGGTCAAAATTTGACGGTTTTTAAAAAACCAAAGGCTTTAAAAATGTATTAAAATTTCCTTTTTATAAACATGTTAATAATGAAAATTTATGGTCATCCATACGCTTTATATACATTTACAAATTTGCTTTCATACCGAAAATGTTCTGTTTCACGTCATAAAGATGATTTTGAGCTGAAATTTACTGGTAAATTGTTAGGTGAAATGTGAAATTGATGCTTGTTTCTACTTTTGCGAGATTACTCATTATTGTGATTTTTTTCAGCTCTCGATAGGAACTCATTTCAAAAAAATGTGCAGAACAAATCCGTTATTACTATTCGACAAGCAAACCTAGATTTACTCATCCAATCAGACGAAACTCTTTAATATATGAACGATTGATTGATTGATTGATTGATTGATTGATTGATTTTTTTTCGTGTTTCCGGGCACGTCAACTGCTGTAGTCATTAGTCCCGTTAGTGTAGAGCATGTTTTTTTCTCGGTAGATGGCGGTAATCTTCCCCCGCTGGATGGTGAGATCCGGCACCGACCTACCGTCGGCTAGTGGGGTTTCCCCCTAACCAGGACTCTCCGACCAGCGGGGCACCGCCCCAGCCGGGACAAGCTCTAAGCTCCCGACCGGTCTCCCGGAATATGTGGTAGTGTAGTGCATGTTAGTGTAGATGTGTGTGTAAAGAGAGAGAATAGGACAAGGAAGAGGAAGGAAATATAGCGCGCGGTCCGTGGCCCGTTTGTTAGGGTACTGCTCCGGCATTCGCCTGGTGTTGATCGGAGAAACCACGGAAAACTACCGATCAGAGCAGCCGGCCACTAGAATTCTCCTCCCGACAGCGACTGAACTCGACCTAGCTGAAAAGCTAGTGTCGAAAATCCTGCCGCCGTCAGGACTCGAACCTAGGACCTCCCGATCAGAGGCGCTGCAGTGACATCGTTGATGCACTGAGCTACTGCTCCCGGTAATGTATGAACGAAAAGTATACATTCCCACATACAAATGTTACAATAAATATTTATCGAAAGAGTGAGAATCTTATTCCCAAAACTTTCGGGTTATGAACAACGATCGCCAACAATCACGTTCAAAAGACGAGCTAGCTCAGAGACACGGACTTTCGAGATGATGTCATTGTCGGCGAGGGAAAGATCAAGATGGGGCGCTCCGCAACACTGGAGGGAAGCAAATCCTAACACGATCCCCAAATCACTCCCCATTTGGGCTATTAGAGCGTTCGGGCTCGCGGCTGCAGTCCACCCCTGCATTCGCCCTTGGCAAACGTTCACTGCTCAAGGAAACGATGGGATTCGTTTCGCAACCGCGTCGCCCTCGTTAGGAAATGCTAAGACCTGCGTCTGTCCCAGAAAACTCCGTCCACTGGGGAAAGTATCAAAGTGCTTGCGACAAATGACGCGTGTTATTAGTGGGATATGAGGGTTATGACCGTTATGAGGAAGGGAAAGGGAAGGGAAAGATATGGAGACGCTTCCCGGTAGCTTAGTTGGGATGAAAGTACTGCATTACGGGAGCTGAAAGATATAGGGTAATAAAATCTGAAATAAGGAAAGGATTTAATAGAAGACAATTTATCACTATTGCGGTGTCTCTAGTCTTTATTGTTATTATTTATTAAATAATATACTTTAATACATTAATATATATTAATACAACTTTTTTAATACCAGTATATGCGTTAAAACATTAAATTTATGCAGGTGTACATACTACATTAAGAGACACGTTTATGAAAGTCTCAGAGTGTTCCACATTTCTTTCCTTTAGTATTTTTTCTTCAGTTTATAAGAACGGCGCTAGTTTATCTTTCTTTATTAATATGTGATTTTTTAAAAAGAAGATACATCATTAGTTTTCTGTTTCCCCGGAGTAAAAAAATAAGTATTCGAATAATGTTTAATACTTCTTGAAGATGAGTGATTCAGCGCGTGATTTAGAATGTATACCAACTTTCTCATCGTATTGATTCTTTTTCTAAAGAATTATATCTTTCAGAATATAATATTATTATTTTAAGCGATTTACTAGATGTCACTGTGGTTGAAAACAATGAATTCGCCCATAACATAATTTGTAATGTTCTTATAGAAATAAGCTTCTTCAGATAAACTTAATATGGAGTTTGGAAAATATGGTAAATACGTTACAAAAAATTGTAGAATGAACTGGTAGCATTTAAATTGATGTACCATACTTTTTGAGAAAATATTTTCAAAACAAGGTGATTCAAAGAGCTGGAGGAGAAATCTATTTTTAACAATACTTTTAGAAATACAAATATATTTTTGTAAAATAGTACTTATAGTTTTCGTATTTATTAGTTCATATATATATGATCAATTCTAATTGTTTCTCTAGCCTGACAATGGTAATCTCTGAAAATTGAAAATTTTGCGTTCTAATTATATTAGAAAATGCTTATGTGAACTGAAAATTAAACATGGCTGTCTCTAGAACAAAACAGTATTGAAGCGATAAACTCAGTATCCATCTGAATTTTATTAGATAGACCGTTTTTTCGATCTTTACTTCAAAAGGTAGTTGGGACCATCCGTAGACATATTTTTTTACAGAAAATATAATCTGAAACACATTCTCTTCCAATGGTCGCCACTTCAACATAAATAATACAAGTTCCAGAGAATGTTCACCAAATTTCGCCATTTATGTTTCCGTTACTATCCCCCTGTTACGTCACATTTTAAGTGACAAAGTGAGTATTGATTCTGGAAGAGTCAACTAGTACTTAGTCAACTACTCCCGTAAATGTAGTGTATACTAAGTCAGAGAGATTACTGGGTTCCTCCGCCGCTGGAACATGGGATCCGGCGCCGACGAAACGTAAGCGGGCAGGGATTCGTTCCTGCATGTATCTCCCTTTGGCGGGGCACCACCGCAGTCAGGACAAACCAACGCAACGTACCGACTGGCCGTCCGACATGCATGGTAGTGTAGTGTGTTTAAGTATAAGTTTGTGGGTTGGGGGAGAGGAGGGAACAAGGATGAGGGACGAAAGTCGCGCGAACTGTGGCCTGTGTCTTAGATCCCTATTCCGGCTGTATTAACTAAAGAAAACACAGAATGCGCCGTAAAGAGCAGCAGACCGTCAGAATTATCCGCCAGACAGTGATTGCATTCGATCCAGCTATGAAGCTAGGAACGGAACTCTTCCACCATATTGGAACTCGATCCCAACGACCCTCTGATCATCGATACTCCAGATGCGGCTTTATTGCAGCAGTTGCTTCCGCAACCGCTTCATACATTAAGCATTTCACTTGTTGATACAAGACACATATAGGTACTTGTTGATACGTAACCAATCTTCTGAAATCTTTCTCCAGCTGTAACACTCAAATTGCCCTCGTATTTTTCTTCACCGTATCAGTTAGTTTTCTTCTCCAGTTGTTTCGATTTATTTAATCATAATTTATGCTCTACAGGACTTTTTTGGAATGTGATGCACATGTCCAGCCAACAGATGATTTTACTTGTGTGTTTGTGTGTGTGTATGTGTATGTGTATGTGTATGTGTGTGTGTGTGTGTGTGTGTGTGTGTGTGTGTGTGTGTGTGTTGAGGAAGAATTTGTTTTTTTACAAAGTTAAAAAAGTTTCTCATCCCATTTTAATCTCTACGCGTTGTGGTAACCCTCAATTCCCTTTCTTAATTCGATCTCGTAAGGCATCCAACTCGAAATACTCAGGTACTACATTACCTCAGCTAAAGAGCATTTGGAAGGACCTCCCTAGCGGAGACTCACTGAAGTTCTGCGCTCTCTCCCGACCCGAATCTGCTGTGTCAGGAGGTCGCCCGCGACTCCTGATCCTGCACCCCCTCCTTCGCGCGAGTGCGGACTCGCTCAATCGGCGCCCGCCAGCCGCTCCTTCTCCCCCCCACCCCTCCCCCTCCCCATCCCACCCCGCCCCTTCCCCGCCCCTCGGGATGGTACGAGAAAAGAGCGAGAGCGGTGCCTGCTCCCTGCGACGGCTGATGTTTTCGGGGGAGGTGCTAGCAGCGGCGGTGGCGGCGGCGGGGGTGGCGGGCCGAACTTCTTTGATCCGATTAACTCGAGCGCCTGGAGCTTATACCGGGATGGAGTGATAAAAATAATAGAGCTTAGAGGAGCTGCGTGATTCCTTCCTGTGGTCAATGACTTTTCCTCCGCCAAATGATTACGTCAGCTAAGGCGAGTTATGGGCCTAATCCGAGGCGGCGCCTCGAAGAAGGGCGTCGCCGCCCCGCCTCCGCCCCCGTCGCCGCCCTCCGGAGACGGCGACGCGGAATTAGAAACAGCGCTAGCGGGCCAATTTCCAGATAACGGCGTCCAATCCTATAAAGGGGTTAATTTTACGAAGAAAATCCTATTGCCTCTTCCGCGCTGCTTAAGAAGCCCAGTGGAACGAAAATTGGAAGAAATCCTTTGCGTGGAGAGATAAACAACGGACACTCGCTCTGCGAGATTCGTCACTCTCAAAAATTGGCGAGAGAGAGCTGTGACCACGCAAGAGTGTGAAATAGGTCACAGTAACTGCGGATTGGGGGCGACAGTGTGTGAGGGTGTGTGTGCAGTGAGATGTGTAATATAGAAGAGTGAGCGAAGAAAATGGAGGGTGGAAGTTGGATAAGTCCCGTCAAGTACTTTCACATATTATAAATGTGTGCAAACAACTTTCATAATTTCAAACTATAATAAGTAAAGGACTTTCATTTATTTTAGAAACTGTCGTGATATTTGCAATAAAAAACTTTTTAAGTTCAAAATATACTCGTCTTCGCCCGTTAAATCGTGAAATTGCATTTTTATACGTCATTTTCATTAAAAATTATATTGGAATAATATTTTCAGCATATTATTACTAAGGATAATTTCAATGATGCCACAATTACTATTGTGTAAAATATATAATTATATCTTCTAAATATCCTTAACAAATAATAATCTGTAAATAAATAACTATTTGTTATTCCAATATTCCAGTTCTGAGATTACTGAGAAACCTGAGAAACACTCACTTTCTGAGTTGCGCCTGAAATTCATTTCGGCAATTTATTACATTGAAAATCACATTACTTCAGAGTTATTCACAGCTGTAATAATTTCAGACTTCAGTATGTTTACAAATCAACTTAAAAAGAATAACTAAAAAATGTGGCAATACGACTAAGTTATTTGTCCCTAAATAATTTTGTTTTACGTTTTACTTTTCTCTTACCTTTTACCCTTATAAACAAAACTGTTAACTTTTTAGTAGTGAATTAAGTATACTGAATCGAAGTGAACGAATGGATGAATTGAGAAAGCTACAGAAAATTCTGTTGGAAACACTTTAAAATAGAAACATTAAATTTGATGGATTTAATATAAAGAGACATAAAATTCATATACTAATATGCACGAGACAAACATCTGGCATTTCATCTTACCTGCATAGTTGACGAACATAATATTTTCAATTAATGTTTGATATCTAATATTTTCAATTAATCGTTGATATCTAATGCAAGACTTACATCAGAACAATTATAGTAAAAATTTACCTCCAAATTTGAAGAGTATCGATTTTCATGTACACTTCATTCTGTGTGAAACATATTTGAAGCCTTTTAATCAAGGGAGGTAAATAATTCAATGATCTCAATGTAGAATGCATGTATTCAAAAGTTTAAGTTGATACTTTTTTTTAGTAGCACAACATATCTTAGTAAAAAGAAAGTATTTAAATAAATAAAATAAATAAATAAATAAAATTACTTGTACGTTCTCCTTTTCACTTTCTTTCGTGGAAATTAGTTTTTGATTTAACAATACCATTCCATACCTGCAAATACGAGGATATTTTGTGTCTCGGAAAGGCAAAGTTAATTTCGATGAGGGTTCAACGATATTTTTATTTCTGGAAAAGGGGTCTGCGACCAAAAAATAAAACTTGCACTAGACACTATATACTTCAATATATACTGGCTGCCGAGATCTGGACTCTGTAGAAAGCGAGGCTCTCCATCTCACAGCACGCACAAGTAAGAAAAAGGTACCCACATCCACACCCTGGACGGGATTGGAACTCGCAATCCTTCCAAAAAGGTGTTGAATCGGCACTCACTATAAGCATATATAGTATCTAAATCGTTATATTCTAATTACAAAGCTTTAGCAAGGAAATTGACACATTTTTCAGGACCATTATCTGTTTTTTGTTCGTTTTTTGTTGTTTTTCTGCTGTTGTTTTTTTCGGTAACATACTGCGTCTTTACCCCCAGTTAACATGTAACCCTGCAGGCTTGTTAAGTTCGCTTGTACCCGTATGTTAAGAAATTTAACATCCGTAGCAACGTAAAACAACCATCGATTCATCGCAAGTCGAGTGTTTGTTAAGAAAAAATGACGATGTAGAAAACAAATCAGATTCAAACAATTCAGAAGTAATTCACATTGATTTGGAAAATAACTAGTCTTAATTGAATTATTATTAATAGTACAATTAGAAAATGTATATTAGTTAAAATTAACCTCATTTTCTTCACATTCCACCAAATGGAACTCTACTCTGGTAATCACATTTACTGACGATCATAACTGGTAATCATATTTACTGTCGGTACTGGAAGTTTTTCCTGGCCGAATATCGTTTCTTTAGGTTAAGGAGAATGATTTGCATCCGTATTTCTCGAACTACGGTATACGAATATTGTTTATATAGATATATCACAAATATATATCACCCCCCAATATCGTACTAATGTGCCACAGCAACAGAATTCACGTGCTTACTATCGCAATAATGTCGATAATTTTTCGCATAATTCGTGAGATTTTATGGTAACCGATAAAATGCTGAGCATACCACGAAATGTTAGTGTTATTACTGCCTCGTTCAAATTAAAAGTTTCGGCTCCACTGCGCTCCGCCTCGAGTTTTAACTTTTGGCCTCGACAGTAATAACACTCATAACATTACTAGGTATGTGCTATAAGCTATAAACTGCAAGTACTACACAAATGCGTTCCATTTTCCTGTATCACAAATAGGTTGAAAAAATCATTTAAAATTTTCATAATATTCTTTGGCTTGAAAATCCTCAAACACCGTTTGACCAACAAAATAAAAAAATGCAATAAAATATATTTTGCATGATACTGTTTCTTTACAACAGAGTTAAGAACATGATAATTAAATGCATTAACTGAAGACATGGTAACGAATAAGAAGAAGATTTTTAAGAAAATTAATAAGAGAACATTTAAAAGAAAAAAGGCATAAAAATCACTGTGTATTAGCAGTAAAAATAATCAATGTCATTTAAATAAAAAAATTCTTGTGACACTTATTTTCTTGAGCAGTCTGGCATAACTACCACGTTGCAATAATCAACACTAGTCTGCCATCATGGATATATTCCATTGCCCCCTCGTACCGCCTTTCAATTTTCATCATATCCTGTTTAAAGTTCTCACTGTATTCTTCACTCACTGTTCCCAGGTGTCCTGGAAATCTCTTTAAATATGAGTGAAAGAAATGCACGTTTCGATTCATAATAAATGCAATGGTTTCATATTTTTGCAGCGCTTTATGTAATGCTCAGAGTTTAGAACTTTATAATCTACCAAAAACTCGTGAACTACTTCTTTGAAATTATCCAAGCTCCCATTTCTGGAAGTGTCATACATGCTTCAATATCATCATCTTTAATGAGTTTCCTGATCTACTGACATACAAAGAGACCTTTTTTTGACTTTTCCATCTGAGAGTGCAGGAAACATGTTGAGAGCGTAGGCTTCCGCGGCCGGAGTCATGGTTAACTTGGCTATCCGGGAGACGCCGCGTCCAGGTCGCAGAATGGCGACCGAAACGTTGGCACCTGTGCCCTGGACGCGGCGTCTCCCGGATAGCCAAGTTAACCAGGAAACATGTTGGTTATGGACTCAAAACAACTTCGATTTTTATTCGATGCCTTAGTGAATTGCTCTATTAATTTAAGAAGTAAGGTAACAGAATTTTGTTAGGATCTAGTTAGGTGTTTATTATAATATTCTTGGAACTCAGTATCGGTGTATTTCTTCTTGACCATTCTGGTGTTGTCCAATGTTTCTTTCTATCTGGGCTGTCCCATTCACAAATGTGACATGGGCACTTAGAGTAAACCTCTTGTTGCCCTAACTACATACACAAAACCTTCAAATCACAGCATATCATCCATTACTGTTTTTTTTTAAATTTTCTTTTTGGAATAGAAGTTCAAGATTATAACGTCTCCTTAAGATGATTGGTTCATGAAAGGTATGTTAGTTCATGATGCTAAAACGTTACAATCATGAACTAACACACCTTTTAGAGTTATATTGCTAAATTAAAATTCTACATGAATCTGTTTTAAGTTCTTCCCCTAACTTATTCATGGCCTTTAGAATGTTAGTACAATATACTAATGAGTATTCCTAATTTAAAAAAAACTGTTGTATGGCTTTCTATCGACGTCTGTAAACTGTATGTGTCTGGTGTTGGCAGATTGTTTTCTTTCAGCCGTGAAGCTAGAACTTCAGAGGCGTCATTAGAGATTTAAATAGTAAATGACCAAATTTTTTAATATATTTTGCGTCAAAAGTTTGGATTTATCTTCAGTTCTTGTCTACTCATATTCTTCAGCTGACTTGACTAGCGTTGAATTTGGACGAGAATGCAGAATGTCGAGGAAAGTACTGCACACCTTATGATGACCTCACTGTTTATCTTTATCTCCAAGTTTCATAACAAAAGAAGTGTTATAAACACACAAAAACTAGGGGCCTCTGCATGTATTTGCAACCCCAAATCGTCCTACATAAAAGAAAAACAATTATTGATTTTATTAAAATTTGCTATGTGATAGGACAAAAACAAGGATTTTTTGGATTTCGAAGACCAATTCACGTATAAAACAAGTTTCAAAATACAAAAACAAAATGCATATTGATCTCTATTATTGAGCACAACTTCTATGTTAAAAATGTGAAAATGTGAAGGAGGCGAAGAGAAGTTGGCAGTTATGTGATTGGCAAGAAATACCTTGATGAAAGTCCCTACAAGCTGACTAGGGTAAAAGTGTTGAATACGATGACGAGGGGCGAGGGGCGAGGGGTAGGGGCGAGGGTGTGGGGCGAGGGGCGAGGGATGAGGGATGAGGGGCGAGGAGGGCAAGGGCGAGGGCAAGGGCAAGGGCGAGGGCAAGGGCGAGGGCAAGGGCGAGGGCAAGGGCAAGGGCAAGGGCAAGAGCGAGGGCAAGGGCAAGGGCATGGAGGGCGAGGGCAAGGGCAAGAGTGAGGACGAGAGCGAGGGCAAGGTCAAGGGCAAGAGCGAGGGCGAGGGCAAGGGGTGGGCGAGGGCGCTGGCTCCAAGGGCGTGGGCGCGCCTAAGCTCGTTCCGGCCTGCGAGCGGCTGCTCCTGGCGCCGTGGCGGGCGCCGCCGGCGCGGGGCCGGCGATGCATCCATCCCATGAGTGAGGCGCGCCTTTTTGAGTAGCAACCGTCGTCGCCTCGCGAATCCACTTGCCTAATCCGAGAGTCAGCAGCGGACTTCGCGCCGGCTGATGAGATTCACTGCGCGGCCCCGTCAGAGGTGGTTAAGTCAACCCGAGGCTTGGATGCGCGCTTTACCCAACTCCTATTCTCTCGATGCCTTATTCAAAAACAACGCCTCTAAAAAATTATCACATTTGATTCTCAGAGGATCTTTGAGTGAATTCAAACTGGTTCGAAAATCGAATTGGATTAGTTAAGGTAAAAATTAGACCCCAAAGTGTAACCCTCAATTGCCTGTTACATTGCGATTTAAATTTTACAATCCTTTTTAGGGTTTCATTCTTTATCTTCATCACGAAGAATGTAATAGCGATGAAATCCTCAAATGCAGCACGGTGTAAAGTTTTCTACACATAATTTCATGAATTCACTAGCGTCTGTAAGTGTCTGTTCCTCGCAGCTCCGTTATTTATGTTGCATATCGACATCTTGATTTAATGAAATTCAAGTTTCTATGAAACTAATATGGCGTGGCATATCATTCCAACGCTTTCCCATAATTTCTTCTTACTTCACACTTCATCATATGAGAGAAATAATGTTTTAAAACGGAATCCATGTAAACCGATTGCTGTTTGAACTGAAGAATGTTGGGCTCACGGAAAGGTCGCACAGTTCTATGTATACCTTCAAGAAAGAATAGTAATCATGGTAAGACGTCTCTCAAGAAATATCTTTATTTCACGACGGTGCGAGAAAAAGTATCTCACAAAATACACCATCGATATTTTTCTTGAATTCAAAGAGTTTGAGAATTCCTTTCGCAGATATAATTTTGAAAACGTATCGAAGCATAACGCTGCATCTCTCCCAGGTGAAGTGTCCTCATAAATATTCCTTCGCATCGGTCGGGAGCTTTGCGAGACCTATTTTTTTGTCGTCGGCGAAGGCAACGCCTCGCCAAGAGCCCGCATTGCGCGCGGCAGCTGTTTTAAGCCGGCGGGCGAGGGCGCAGGATTTCGGCGGTGCCCGAAATGGAGACGCGGCAGGGACCGTAGCTGCCGTAGTTAATGCCTCTGCGACGGTGGCTGTTGTTTCTATCACGACCAATCACTTCACCTTCGACTCGTCTCACTCATCGCTGCATCTTGGTCTCTCACAACCGACTGCGTGTAACTTAGTCCCTTATATAACATATTAACTCAGAAACACATCACTTCTATATCATCGGAACTGTCTTGCATTCTGGTGCAAAATAATCATCAGGAGATATTACAGCGATTGTATTTACTATTGTTTGGTAGCCAATAAATTCCGTCAGTTTGAGTAGCAACAAAGCCGACTTTTGCTGTTGATGTACTTCCAACACTTTAAAAATTGTCTCCCTATGTCTCTACGAATTTCATATTTTCTCATTTTATTTTATTTAATTACATTTAATGTCAAAAATAAGTTAAAATTATACGATGTACTATGGGTAGCAGCGTACTACGCGCGTTCTCTTGAACTCTGGGATCCATATCCTAACCGTTATATGTATTAAGTTGAATTGTGATTGCAAATAACAAGGATCGTTAATTGATAACAAAATATATTTTTTCTTTCCTTCTCCCCTTCATTCCCCTGTTTCACAATTGTTCCTCCTTCATTCCTTCATTCCCGTGTTTCACAAGCCCCATATACATTTACATCAATATTACCATTGAATGCATCTTGTCCAATAGTTCCATCACGCACCTGCCATCGGCGCCGTCGTCGTCACCCACCCCACCTCTACCTGCTGAGTGCCCGCTAATACCTCCAGTTCCAGCTTCTGCCCCGCCCCTCGCCCGAGGTGGCTGCGGGGGCATCCGAATAAAATACTCGGCGCAGCGAGGCGTGAGCGGGGAGCAGCTTCGGTACGCGCGCCCCAAATCTCCTCCTTCATTTCGTATTTAAAATGTAAGGAATCCAGTTATCGTGGGGACGTGCTCGTTGGAGCCGAAGCGCGGCGCTGTCTGCGTAATGCTCAAGGGTCGCGCGCGCGCGCGCACGCGGGCTGCATTGCTGCGGCGGCTTCATGCCGATTTAGACACGAATAACAACCGAGTGCCGAGAAGCGTCGCCGACGCCGTGGCGAAGCACGAGGAGGCGAGTGGGGCAGGGCGGTCGGAGGTGGGTGCGGGAAGGCGTGAATTAAGGAGCAGCAGGGCAAGGAGACGCTGGCAGAACACGAAGGGCGGGGGAGTTTTGTGGGTAGAGATTAGAATGGAGAACAAAACACACGTATTAGAGCTGGGGTGGTTGTTGATGCTTTGGAGAAAAAGGAATAATGTTTGGCATAGATGTAATAATTGCGAGTCTCGGTGGCAAAAGAGACTTTATATAATTTCGGGTAATGACTTAAAATTATCAGAGAACTATATCACCTAAAAGTTTGTGAAGTGTCTCAATTGATACGTTAAAACTTAAGATATAGGAGAAAATATATGTATGAAAATTTTACGCAAATGTTTCGTCTTCAGTATATGCTTCGCTTCACGAACACTTAATAAGGCTGATTCTCATTTTAACTCGTAGTTTATTCAATTCATAAATACTTCGTGTTGCAGTATAGTGTAATTCAATGGTTGAAACAACTTTGTTTTGCAATGTAATGTCAATTGCATAATAATGACTGGTTTGGCAAGAAAAAAGTTTAAATGATATCTTACATAAAAGTGAAAAAAATGTAGGGTTATCTGTAATACAGATTGCATTATATATTTCAATGTTACAACCCATTGTGATATATATTTCGGATATATTTCAGTGAGTAAAAATGTATATAATTGTCTCTATTTTTTATTGCTTTATGTAGTTTGAGGTTTCTCAATCTGACGAAACTCTCATGTGCAACATAAAATCTTTTAAATTTATATTATTGTGTAGCAATGTGTGGAGTACATTATCTGTTGAAAATTCGGAGTGTTTTTTCAGAATTTTTCAATTTAATGTATTACATTAATGACAAAATTACGCGAAAATTACTCGTTTTAGCAAACAATGACTTTTTTAAAGACCTAATTTTCTAGAACAGATTTTCTTTAAGAAAAAATCTTCAATGTATTTTTGGAATGTCATTTTCTATTCTTTTTTTAATTTCAAAACTATGGAGTGTTTACCGAAAATGGGACAAACAACACATTTTTATCGTTCTTTATCCATTCCAGGGAAAATTTTAAAGAAATTATTGGTGCTAAAACAGCACGTACTTTCTCGCCTGCATTTTCACGCAAAATTACGAGAAAAGTTACCAAATTTTCGAAAAATTCTACATGACCTTATTTCATAATGTATCTTTAAGATACAGATTTCATTCAGAGAAAAAATCTATATCTTTAGTACTTTAGTTGTAGGACGGCTCCGAAAAAAATTTGAACTTCTGCAATTTTCGAAAAATCAGGGTTTTCAACGAACGTGGGACCTGCACCATTCTCTTGAACGTCCTTGACGTAATCCATAAAAAATTCAATCAAAAACGTTGCAGCTATTTTTTTTTAAATTTGGAAAATGTCTCCAAGGCTTCATGTAAAGAAATCTCTCTCTCCAAAAGTACTCTCCAAAATAAAAATATCGGTTTCACATCCAAGGGACTGGTAGGATCCTCTACACCAAGTGTTAGATGATTTTTTTCTATATTTTGCAACTGGATTTATCCAAATTTTTGTTATCAGGACCTTGCAATAATTTTTATGCCGAAATTCGCTGTTTCTACACGGCATTACATAGCTTTACCTCTATTCCAAAGCGGAAATTTAGAGCCTTTTTTGAGAAAAGAATTTAGTAAGAATGAATACTCGCCAGCTTGTAGACTGTGGATAAAATGTTATGTTTTGAACATGTGAATGGCAATATTTATTATAGCAATTAACATATGAAAGATCAGTTTTGACTTAGTAAAATAACATATAATAAATGAAACATTAAATGACAAATAGTTACACATAAAATATCAAATTATTGCACGTTAGAAAACCACATTATGGACGATGCCAACTGCTTTGGATGCAATGCGTGACGTAATGTTGTGTGGAACATGTTTCGCCTCTCATGTACAACGAACAGTTGAGAACTTCTATTCACAGCTTAGTAATTGCAGTCTACAGACTGAGAACGTACAAAATGTCCGCCCAAATTGAACATGGCAAAGACTAGCATAATTACGTTCGCTCGCCTAGCAATACAGTCAGCACTGAAACATTTTTCACACTGGCCAAGCGGCCAGGACTCAAGTCAGCTATTGTGATCAAAATAATCCACAAAAAATGAAAATCTTTTTTTATTTATTTATTTAGTCAAAAACTGTATGTGACGTATGGGGGAGAAAATCATCTGCGCACGCTTTCTTGAGTTTCAGAATCCCTTCCCAATAATTTAGCTACTAACAGTTGAAAATTAAATAATAATAATAATAATAATAATAATAATAATAATAATAATAATAAAATACATTTAAAAAAGCGGGAGATTAACATTTCAAAAGCTAGATATTTTCGTTGCCGAATTATAGAAAACTTATTGTAACGGTAAACGAACGGATTTGATTTTTCTCTATTTGTTATCATCGCCAAGTTTCCAAGAAAAAGTGTTACAAGTTTGTAAAACTACCGACATTTTCTCAGAATTTTAATTGTATTACTGTACTAGTCGCTCATGACCTATGCAGTTTATGCATTTAAAATAAAAATAATTTTTAAAAAAATAATTGTTTTACCAAAAACATTTTATAAATAGTTCATAGGAGACATACATAGAATCTTTCACTTGTTAGTAATAAGAATTGGAAATTATTGTTTTTAGTTCAAATATTAATATTAATTTATGTTTATATTATTGTGTTAATATTAATGTTTATATTAGCATGTGCTATATTTTTTCTTTTATACAATACACATATAATTTAACAAAAAATAATTCATTTGTTACATTACAATATTTTATTTCTGCTATTTAGCAGCTGAGAGGACCATGGAGGTTAAAATATATCGTTACTAACACGAAACATAGATTAACACCCATGTTCATTAACATCTATATTCATCCATGCACGAAATCGTATGAATTTCATGGTTTCTGACCTCTTTGCTCAGAATATTATATAATTTCGCGCTTGCAAAGAGTATACGACAGAAACTTTTAGGCCCACAATGCTCCACGGCCAGTACCAACCTCAGGGTTTAGCATGAAAACTCGTTTAACTTAATTGAGTCTATATATTCAGCGGTGAAACAGATGCACATATAAACGCGATTATATTGCGGGTTTAATTTTAATCGTGTTTACTTTAAACACGATTAGCGAGATAGTTGAACGAGTTTGGTGAAACCGGCCATATTTATGATAAGAAGTAATAGAATGGAAAGTGAAACTTGAACATTATTGCAGCGACGCTATTTTTATTTTATCTATTTTTGAATGAAAATAAACACTAAATTATTCTTTGGTTAAAAGCAAGTATACCATAAAACAAAAATACACAAGGAGACACCCCATCAAAAACGTAATTTTGACATGTACATTTTTGGTCCTATAGATAGCCAGATTCATACTGATATCTTCAGAAAACTGCGTAATCAAGTCTTTCAACAACACTGAAAACAAACGCCCCAAAATGATCAATAAGCATTCGCACCGAGCCTCCAGCTGCGCACCGAGCCGCAACTGTGGCGAACGCGGCAGCGCGCCGCGCCCGCCCTCTTTATCTCCCAAGGAAACCTCGGAGGGGGCGGGGCAGCCGGCGGAGAGAAAGAGCGGAGCGCCGCGCGGCGCGGGCGACGGGGGATTGGGGGGAAGCGAGAGGGCGGCGGCTGGCTCGCGGGCTTTCTTTCTGCGATGAAGAATAGTGCGGAAATTAAGTTCCCGAAAAAAGCCCGCCGCAACCGCTGCTGCCGCCGTCGCCACCGCCGCCGACGCCGCAAACACCGCCGCCTCGGCTGGCAAACCGCGGGAGGGGAGCGCGAGAATTGATAAGCCTGGCTTCCTATATTAAAACAGTGCGTTGCTTTATTTACTCCGCACTTGTAGACAAGTCCATACATTCCTGCAGATAAGCCAAGGACGATGCGGTGACGCCCTCGCGAATGAAAGAAAAAAGAAAACGAAGAGAGAAAGAGAAAGAAAAAAAGATAAATGAGGGAGGGTGAAGGGACGTGGATCGCGACGCGGTGCTAATTCTAAAGATTAAACACGACGTCTGTCTCCGCCCTGTCGTCACACGCCATTCAAAAACTTTGCCATGATGTGCAGGTGTGTCCCCCAACGGTGCGCTATTTGCGACCTGTTCAATGTTCGGTTTGGCCGGTTCGTTTAAAGCTTTGCTTCTGCATCATTTCTGCCATCGTCTTTCATAGCGCAGGTTCCATTTCCCGTTCGTCTGTATTGTTTGTCTGTGAAATGTCGCAATGCTGTGAGTCAGGCGTTTCCTCATTCATCTTCTTACATCTTGACCCTCCAAACTTTTATTTTCATCGAATTATGTTCCACATCTTGGATTTTGTCTATTTAGCTTTTTCGTTTTGGCATGTTCATATTTTATTTTTAGTAATGTATTCTTGCCAATATCACACACTTCCAAAGTTCTCCCAAGATCGCAGGCTTTATAATTCTGAAATTTAATCTCGCAAGTTAATTAAAGTTCTTTTTCAAAAAAAAATCACTATACTTCCTTTCCGTGATTTTTCTTCTTTTTCACTTCATCCACACATGCTTACCATTTATTTTGTTGCTTTCCTCATATTTCTTTGAATCCAGCTTACTCTACGTAGCTTAGTTACATGTTCAGTTTCAGTGCAGTTCCTACTTCCAGCTAATTAGCTTACCAATGCTGGACTCGGGCTTTTTATTCATTCACTTAGTTCTACTGAAGCTTTATATTACATGCTCCTTTCACTCTTGCCTCAATACCGCTTCTGACAACGCTACGTCTTTGCCTATTAACTCCTGATTTGCTGCCTAAGGGTGTTGAATTACTGAACCTGCCAATGGTATTCTAATTGCAGAGCATATTTCCGAAATGACACATCACTATTTCTATTGGTATTCCAATGTTACATACAATATATTATTTAAGACGCTTCACCGTTATGCTGCCAAGTACTGCGTTAAACGGTATCCGATAATGATTCCTATCTTTAAAAAAAAAAAAAAAAAGCTGGATATGACTAGGACTGAAAAATTATTTCACGGAGATTTTTCTCTTTGGAAACATGTTCTTCAATAAATGCAGCCCGTTCATTACCGCGCCCTTGGAGGTGACCTTCCCCGTTGGTGCGCCCGCCCCCGCCCCCGCGTCCACGTGAGTCGCTGCGGGGGGCGTCAGGTGGCGCGGCACGGGCGGCCGCGCGCCGCTGCCTGAGACGTCACGTGCGTCGGGGTCTCCCCTCAGCAGGCGCCCGCCAGCCTCGCCGGCGCTCTCCACTACGAGCGAGCGAGAGGGTATAGATTTCCGGCTTGTCAGGTGCGTAGGTCATTAACCCGGAAGTGAAGTGCACTCATGTCCCGCGTTCCTCACCTCCTTAGAACGTCAGATCCTTCGCTTCCCCACACGTCGGTTTTAGGTGTTTCTATACCCCCCAGTAATCTCCCCCAGCGGGGCACCGCCCCCTGTCGAAGCAACCTCGAAGCTCCCGCCTGGCCTCCCGACATGTGTGGTAGTGTAGTGCGAGTACAAGAAAGTGTGTTTGTAAAGGGAGAGAAGCTTTCCCCCGCAAAATCTGACATGCTCTTTTTTATATATGAGTTGTAATGTGTTTGACGCAATGACGTATGTTATATCATAACACTGTCATGTTGTATTAGTGCTATCATTCTTTGATTACCATGAATGGTCTTAAAAATGGAAAGTTCAGTTAGTTAAAACTGAATCATTCATCTTTGAGAAGATATTTCAACATATTCCGCAATTTTCTTATGAAATTACTGTGCTTAAAATGTCATGACTTGAAATAATTTAAAAAAATAAAAGTTCTTATGGGCTATTGAGATGTCTGTATGCAAATTAGTAAATGGTAGATTGGGGCAATATTACGTAAAAATAATAAAAGAAGTGTTAGAATTTTAAAAAATATTATGTAATAAGTATTTCATCCAAGTGTTACTTTTCTGTGATGAATTTTTCATATTTTAGAGAACTGATAGTTTTATTGTTCACAAATTTCTCCTAGACGTCTTGTTTTTCGTGAAGCACGAGGCGTCATTTCAACGAAACAGCAAACTTGTTTTATTGCGTTTTCATAATTATCACTAACGTAATATTTTCACACCATCAGAAGAACCCTCATTCCTTTTACTTTTCGAGACGCGCAGAAATGTGTAGATGGGTGTTACGATGCAATGGAAATAACCGAGCATCGCCTGCAAGCTTCCATTAAGAGGCAAGGTTATTTCCTGTCTCGTCACATGCTCCTTCTGATTTCACATGTATTCTTCAACAGCCTCCCCCGTTCATTACATCCGAAGCCTCACCTTTCTGCGATGGCGCAGGATACGAAGACCCCCCAATGGAACGAAATCTACCGGGGAGGACACATCAAGTTCCATCTTGATTCGGCAGCTCGCTTTCCGTTCCGAGACGCGTTCGACTTGCCACGCAAATGAGAAACCGTATCAGAAAAACGATTCTAACACTGGCGACAGTTTAGAAGCAATAAAACATTCATATTGAAGTCAAGCACGGAAGACGCGAGAGAACGGGACGCGAAAAGAGTGTTTGACGAATGAAATGGAGGAGGAGATGGTGACAGCATGAGGAGTGGTTGTAGTGATGTCGAGAAGCGAGACCAAAGAAAGATTGAAGAAATAGAGAAGTCAATTGGTTAGAAGTGGAATGCTTGAGTAAGAGGCAAAACAGTTAAATAGTCAATACTGAAGAAGTGAATGTAATAATTGTGCTCATATTTCTAGATTCTGTGATGGACGTTTTATGAGTTAGGTTGCATAGCTCCGGAGCTTAGGAAGCATAGGGCTGGTGTTTATGAGAGAGTGATGAGGACGAAATGCAGCTGATTAAACGTTTGGGCAACAGGAATGACAAATGTGGGAAAGATAGAGAAATTAAAGAGTTCGAAGTTCTAGGTAGAACTCTTAAAGTGTGGAAAATGTAAGTTCGGGGGAGGGGGAGAGGCTGCAGACACGATGAAAAAGTGTCAGTGGTCCACAAAACAATTCCTGGCGGGTAAATCAGCTCTGACGAAACTGCCAACTAGTAAGTGTCCCCCTAACAAACCTACTAAATACCTTGGATTAAACGTAGATACTAAACTGAATTGGAAACAGCACATAGACGAAAAAATAAAACAGGCTAAAATAAAACTACTGCAATTAAAACCTTTAATCTATAGAAACAGTCCATTACCATATCATTCCTCAATTGCAATATACAAAGCCATTCTAAGACCGCTACTGCTGTAAAAACCAAAGAAATTAAACATTCAGAACCAACTTAGAACTCATTGAACATCACATCACATACTTAGCCACCAACTTTTATTATTATTTACCTCAAATCTCTTCCCTTGCAACCTTTAGACTCGCTAAAACCCGAACCATACCAGAATAAAAAACAGATACCCCTACAATATATTCCTCAAAACCTTCTCCGAATTTGAACCAGAATAGAGGACCCAATAGGGCATCCTCCAACCTTATGTTAGATTTAAGTCTTAGAAATAAGTTTTAAATATAAGTTAGTAAGTAAGCCTATCAAGCATATGTAAAGTTTATACTAAAACTAACCTATGTACATCCAACAAAAGCAATATTTTTTTTTAAACTAGTAAGTGTAAAAGTCAAGAAGGAAATCAATCGTCGATGCCGAGGCCTCAAGCGAAAGGAGGAGGGGAGGAGGGGAGGAGGGGTGGCTGTGCGCGTGACGTGGACGGGTTGAAAGGGCGAAGGCGGGGGCGACGGGCGTCGGTACGTCAGCGGGGGCGAGCGCTGGCGCTGGCTGTGGCCGCTCCGGAAACGCATCTTATCGAGGGCGGCGGCGGCGAGGGTGGCGATGCTCGCGTCACTCACGCGGTGCCCCCTCCCCCCCGCGGGCCCTGGAAACAATAACGAGGCGCGAAGGCGTGGGCGTAAAACCGTTATCTGTTTAAAGAAGACGTGATGAGGAAATTAAAAAGTCGGTTTCTCCGCAACCTGTTTCAATTGGCAGCTGAAGAAAGGGCGTTATCTCTCCCCCCGTGCGGGCTTTCGCGGTCTCCGTCGCTGCTCGCGCCCTTAAAACAAGAGCTCAAGCGTCAGATACCGCCGCCTGCTGAAAAAGTCTACTCGCGGTCCTTCAGGCGACACGTTTTATACACTATTGTAAAGCCCCGATAAGATATCCTGACTTGAAGTGGCATTTTAATTAAATTCGTCTGTTCTCGAAATGAAATTATTGGGTCACGCCGGCAGGGGGGAGTATTTTTGGGGATATTTGAAATGTAATTTCTTTCAAGCTGAAGATGCTGAGAATGATCACAGAAATTGTCTTTCCTTTTAATTTATACCGCCCCGCAATGTTTTTCATTACTTTCTTCTTGTTTCCAAGTCTTGTTTGAATTTGCTGCTCCCTCTTCATGATCGAATTTGCTCACAGATAAAACAAACGTATTCTTGCTCTTCTTGATAAGTACTTCAACAAAACACAGCTTTTGTTCATCTGTTTTACTGCAGGGCTCTAGATCTGGAAAATTAAATCATTTACAGTATGATAATTATACATGATAACGAAGCGACGTTTCAAAATGCACGATAATTCGTAATATTGTTTACTTTCTGGAAATTAAATTTGACGCTAAATTTGTTGGAATGAGTATAGATTACTAACCTGCTACTAAATGACTAGCGGCTCTAAAACTCGCTAGAGTAATCATTTTCTCGGCGTTGGGTTTTAATACAAGAAGTTTCAGACAGGACAAAACTTTTCTAATAGCTGCATTCGGGGCTTTTATAACTAAAGTAGGTGTGTATATTCCGCTGTCGGATCGTCGTTTCTGCGGGTGTAAAGTATTTTTCGGCCGACGCGGAGGAAGGGTCGGCGCGAGGGGGAGCCGCGGCCTCGAGGCGGCGCGAAGGAAAGACAGAGAGCGAAAAACGCAGAAGTGGCTTGCGGGAGTTGTAAAGAAGGAGAAGGGAACGGGACATTCGTACATAAGTCTAAAGCGAGGCGAAGTTAGCGGCAACGAAAAGGAGGACAAGCATATTTCTTGCTGTATCTGGTATCGTGTTATCTGGGTGGTATAGTTGCTCGCCTCGCCTCCTTAGCCCATAACCAAGGATTGTGTGTCGCGAAATGCTAATAAAATATGATACATAACGCGGTGTTCCCCATTACGGCCGCCATAGATTACCATATTAAAGGTCGACGCGCATCCCGCCGCAGTCGTCGGCGGGGGCGGCGGCTGCGGCGGCGGAGGAGGCACCGCGGAGGTGTGCCGGTGCTTATTGATCTCCGCACCCCAATCCGACCTCTGACGGTCTCGGCACCGCCACTGAATCTCAGTTTGCGTGAGAGGCGCCTCCAGGCCACCGCCAAGAAGGGAGTCGCGCGCCCAAAATCATTTCCCCAGAAATATTGCGCGTTCGCTGGGCAACCCCTTGCTGCAGCGCTCACATGTTCCCAGCGTCTCCTAGATACAAATTATGGCACGGTCTACAAGGAATTCGCTCGCATTCAAGTTCAGATTGAAACCAGTATCATCAACCCAATTTGCTTTAATGAGCACTTGACCTCCCCAAAGATCTGAATTCGTTACTTAAAATAGCTTTTTATTCACGCTGGGGAAAACTAGGAAGGTTCATAATTTCAAAACAATATTTATATATTTATTAGATTTTAAATATTTATTTTGTTTCAGGAATTATGAATTGAATCTTTTCATTTTGGGTTGTATAATTGTAGAGTTAAGCATGTCTCAAAAAAAGACATAAGTTTAAAAGGAAAAATTAATACGTGAGCATTTTATTAAGGATGAATAACTGATAGTTTGGCTAATAAAATATATTGTATTCAAGAAGTCCTTATATCAACTCAAACTCTACACATCTGAAATCATAATTTTCACTCTAAAGGAATCTTTTAAAAATTGCGTGGATTCCTAACTATCTAAACCTAATTGGTTCAAATAATTCATCCTCCAAAAAACTAAGTTCCTGATCTTTTGCAACTTTTAATCAAACACATGTTAGAAAAAAGTATTAAACAAAAATAGTATAGCCTAAATAAATGTAGTTTACAAGCAAGATGAGTGAGTGAGTGTGTGTGTGTGTGTGAGTGTGTGTGTGTGAGTGTGTGTGAGTGTGTGTGTGTGTGAGAGAGAAAGACAGAGAGAGAAGAGACAGAGAGAGAGAGAAAGGAGACAGAGGGAGAGAAAGAGCAGAGAGAGAGAGAGAAAGAGAAGAGACAGAGAGAGAAAGAGAGCAGAGAGAGAGAGAAGAAAGAGCAGAGAGGAGAGAAAGAGACAGAGAGTAGAGAAAAGACAGACAGGAGAGAAGGAGAGAATAAGAGACAGAGAGTGAGAGAAAGAGACAGAGTGAGAGAGAAAGAGACAGAGTGAGAGAGAGAGAGGCAGAGAGAGAGAGAGAGAGAGAGAGAGAGAGAGAAAGAGGCAGAGAGAGAGAGAAAGAGGAGAGAGAGAGGCAGAGAAGAGAGAGAGAGAGAGAGAGAAAGAGGCAGAGAGAGAGAAAGAGACAGAGAAAGAGAGAAAGAGAGAGAGAAAGAGAGCGTCATGATATCAATGTGTGAGTTACTATAAACACAAAGTGATCAGAGCTCCAAATAATGAAATAATTTCTGGAAACGTAGTCAGAAATTAATATATATAAATCCTTACAATCAATAAGATATTATTTTATGTAGCCATATCTCATTCCTTCCGCTTTCTTACTTTGATACTAATCTTCCATCATAAAAATTGATTTTAGATAAAACAGTTTTTCACGCACATTACCTTATTAACGTGGTACATAATATCATACCTTTTGAGAAACTTAATATAGGCATGTTTTTTAAAAAAAGGAAACAATATATCAGGTAAAAAATGAGATGCAAAAAAAGTTATAGAATGCATTGAATTATCTGATTTTTCCGGTCTCAAAAAGAGTGAACGTACTCCCTTGTTGTGTCTTTGGCAAGTACGTGAATGGTCCCTGCTGAAGTCTTGCTGCAGATTCAAATGCAGAATGGTTCTTTGAAACTTTGTTCAATGAACATTTCAGAAATGAGCATTATTATTTTTCCTTTGTTTTGACAAAGAAAGTTAACGAAAACTTAATGAAAAGATCAATCAAGTGTTTATATTTATTTTACATTTCTCGTAATTATCAGGGATATTATATCAGAAATTATCAGAACTCTCAGAAATATTATTATTCACATTTTAGATCTGGATTACAAATCATTCATGTGTTTCGGCCATAATTCCATGGCAAAAGTACTCTATTATCACTATAACAAAAGCCTAAAAATATACAAATGAAACAAAAAATAACGCCCAATCAATGGATGTTGTATGTTGAAACCTGCTGCATCTCAATAAGTCTCATTCGTACTTGTGCGAGAAAACGGATCCCCGAAGTCAGCACCTGCCGCCGCGCTCCGTTTCCGAGGTTCGCACCCAGGCTCTCCGGAAGGCACTTCCGCTGCGCGGCGCCTCCGCGGCCAGGCAGAAGGCACGCCCCCGCAGGTGTTCGGGCGGCGGCGGCGGCGACCCAACTTGGCCGGGACTTGGCCGGGAGAACTTAAGCCGGCAAGTTCCCGTAGCTGAGAACCGTCACTACTTCAAGTCTGTGCGTAAGTTGCGCGAGCGTACCCGCGGCGCCTGCTCCGTCGCCGTCTCCGCCCCCGCCCCCGCCCCCGCCCCCGCCCCCGCGCTCCGCCCCCGCCTCCGCCAGCACCGGCGTCGACGCCAACGCCGCCACCGGCACCCTCCGGAGAGCCCCAGGCAACTTAAGTCGACCCTAAATGCATTAAAGGCTTGATAATATTTATGTGCTCCGGGAGATTATCGGCTCCTTGTGTTCGGAACCGATACAAGCACTTGTCTCTCATATTTCATGGCGGCGGCGCGGGCGGCGCGGGCGGCGCGGCGCGGGCGCGCGACGCCGGGCGGGCGAGGGCGGGGCCCGGGATTGCGGGGCGGGGAGGGCGGGTGGCGCGCGCGCCGCCGCCGCCGAGCCCGGCGTCTTAAGTAAACTATTACAGTAAATTTTCAAGTAAACTTAAAGACGATCGGGCCACACCTCTCTCGAAGCACGTTCGCGTCGCCTTGGGCGTTGGCGGAGGAGGCGGTGGTATCGTCGGCGATGGAGCTGGTCGTAATGGTGTCGGTGATGTGATGGTGTTAGTGAAAGTTGTACTAAGGTATCCGTTCCGATCGGAATCTCTGTATATAAAGAATGCGGATATGAAGTCACGACATATTTGTATGTTATAAAGAGTTTTCAAAACTTATGAATGAAGTTTAAATTGACGTTCACATGAATATAAAATATGTGAATTGAATATAAATTGACTTCGAATTCTCACAAGTGAGCGACATTACCATAATGTGGAGTTTTTAGATGTGACACTGCGCATTGTGAAGAGAAAGAAACATGTTGTAGACATCCGTTGTCAATTGTTACTAAACGGGTTATCCCTACCAGATATGTCCCCATGAACGTGTGTTTGAATAATTACTAGCAGCCGAAAAATTCATTTGATGGCGAAATGCTGTTTTTGGCATTTGATAAGTGAAGTTTGGTACACCCGATAAATCCTCGTTCTTGATTTTGTCCTCTTCGTTAGTGTTTTATTTATTTTGATATTCTGAAAATTGATTCCATTGTATATATGTCGTTTTACCTGTAAAAATACTTTACGCGCTTTTACACGATACATTACGCTTCGTTGCTTAGCATTGTGAAGGCCAGATTCATCTCCGGAGCGCCACTGTGCCCATGCGCTACGGCTGGCCTGGCCAGAAGGGCTCTTCGCGCGTCTGACGCTTGCAATTTACTTTTAAGACCGCGACTAGTGAAAGAGGTTCTTCTTAGACATGCACCGCACGCCAAAAGTTCTTTTTGCACTAGAGCTAAAAGTAAGACAATGTTCATATGTTTAGCAAAAACTTTAAATGTAACTAAGAAAACAAAATACTTTCGTGTGATCAGATGCAAATGATTTTAACGTAGCATGGTACTCAATTGAGAGATTTGTGTGTGTGTGTATATATATATATATATATATATATATATATATATATATATATATATTAAAATATAAGAAAAGTTAGCAAGGCTGTCTAAAAATAGTGCATGACACACGTGGTAAAAGGACGGCCTCGTGTCGCAACATTTTTTTCTCGCAAAAGAAAATAACACATTTACCACCCGTTACGAGTATACAATTCCGAAAATACAATACGAGCATAGAAATATGATTATTTGGGAGACAATCGTATGGATGTACACAGTGATTTACAAAGGTGTTGGACTTGTAATTTTTTTTGTTTACAAGGAGACAGTATTTTTGTGGTGTGTTTTTTTTAACTTTGAAGAAGTGTTTTGGGCATATTACTGTGGTGAGTTAAGGAATGTTTAGGAGCAAAGAGATGAATGTCTCGCAGTCATTTCATGACGCTGCTCTCAAGAAGAGGGTGGTTAGGTGAACTACGTGATCAATGCTAGCTGAGAGAAGATACCGTTATGAATGAGATTCTGGAAGAGAGTCAGTCCCTTCTGACTTCGCCAGTCTCTTCCAATTTCCGTTCTCAAGCAATTGATAGTTTATTACGTTGCGCTAAGCACTGGCGAATTCTCCGGTACACAGCGTATACCGTCGGAATACCTATTTCAAAGTGTGTAATAAATATTTCGTAAGTTTGGAATTCTCTAAAAAGTTATTGAGATTTTGAAAGCCTTCAAACAGATACGAAAAAATAGCTCTGGTTTGCTACCGAGAGCCAGTCAGTCTTCCGCATCCGTAAGCACTTTGAAGTGAGGTAGAGTGAGAAGTTTCAAACAGTTCTCAATGCTGCCCAGAGAATTCGCTAGCGCAGGCGAAGGAACCGCATGCCAACCGCGATAACCTAGGGCTCATGTTTCAAGGGTGGGGAGAGGGAAGGGTACGCGTCTGGATGGTCGGTACGCACCGCAATATATTGCGGTGAACAGTCCTTCCCTGGTCGTTCGTAAGTAACGCTTCTCTCAAGTTTTTGTGAAAATTGAGTGTGTTAATGATCCAGAAGTTAGTGGTTTGTGTAATTGTCTTATAGAACAATTATTAAGGAAATTCATAGTATTGAAATTTAAGAAAAGCTCAAAAGACAACGGTAGAGGTAGCTTTCATGAAGTGCGGTATACTTAAAATAAAGTTCTTCCTGCCTTTTGACTTAGTAGATAAGATCCATGTGTGTTTACCTAGTGTATGTTACATAAATTAAAACGTAATATGTAGTTAATTATAAACTAAATTAATTTATGTACGTTATATGAAGTTAAATCAATAAAACTGTCATACTCATCGCACAAACAGTTCTAATATTCATGATAGATGTTGTCATTTTCAGGATTAAAATAAATCTATTGTTTAAATTTGTAGCCATAAAAGATCAGGAACCGTCTATATAATGACTGAATCTAAAATTTCAGGAAAAGGTCAATATGTAGAACAAATGTAGCTTAATTAGTTGAAGTAAAATATACACTGCCCTCGCGGTTTAGCTCATTGGTCTGCGTGCTCGCATTCCATGACGCGACCTCGGGTTCGAGTCCCGGTTAGGCAAGATTATATTGTGCGTTTCCTCGCAGTGTCCCAGTATATGATGCTGTGTGACAATGAGAAAACTCACTTCTCAGGTTGAGGAGACCATAATACGGCGTGAGGATGTCTTCGTGCTAACCACACGTATCCCCTCAACCCATGGCCGTGAGACGGGGACGCTGCTGATAGGCCATGGTCCGTACGCGGGCTCTCGCGCCAAGAACAGACAGAAAATATACACTGTATATCCAAACGAAGGTACCAAAAGAAAATGATGAGTATAATTTATCTCCGTGACCACGATGAATAAATTAAAAGAGATCTTGACATAGGAATCAAACGTCACTTGCTAATTACTATTGGTTTAGCGGTGAGTTGCCGTTGGCATTAAAATAATTGCTATAACAATATTTGAATAAAAATAACAATATTGTTAGCAATGACAACGTCTTGAATTACTTCAATTGCTAATTACTGCTCATTTCTTACCCAAATCGATTTAATTGCCTCTAAGAGATTTTTCAATTTTAAGAATGTAATCCACAGTTTGATTCGAACTTTCAATGCAATCTGCACAATAACTTTTATGCAATGTTTAAGATATACAAGCCCCAGGAAAATGGAACTAAAAGTGTTGAGAAAGTAATTCTAAAGATTGTATTGAATTGCAGTTCATCTGACCTGCACAATTATAATAGTATTTAATACCGAGGTATATTATGTTTTTGACTTAGAAAAATTTCTGTGCATTTAATGTTGGATCATGTTTACCCTTAGAGACTCCATGAAGTTCTCTAAATACGTCCAAGATTGAAATGGGGAAAAGCCAAATACCTACAAGGATCTTCTGCAGTCACTACTACTTTGGTGGGAACTTCATGGGAACTCTTCCAACGAGTTCCAACGAGCCCAAGGGGTTGGGCACTCCGATTATCACACCGAGATAGCGCTTAATCCCATCTCGGTCCATTACTTTTACGTCTTACGCCCGAGATATTCCGATCCTCTATCTGTGCTATTATCATAATCGTGGGTGCAGGGAGCCAGTTTCTCATGTGCACAAATAAATTGCACAAATTTTCATGTGTTCAAATAAAGTGTTCATTCTCGCACACATACAGATCACACTAAATAGATCACGCTCACTGTTACCGGTCAGGGAAAGGAATTAGATAATTAGAGTATGAATAGAGTATATCTATGTGATATGAGATAATGGGTCTCCCCATGCCACAAAAGGAACTGAAGATCTAGGAGACCGGCCGACCGAGATGTAGCGAATACTTGCCTGACTCCCAAGGTCCGCTGCGTGGGGGTGGTAATAATAATGTCTTAACACAAGGGTGAAACCATGCTTTCCCCACCCAATACACCTACGACCCCACGTGCCGCTTTTATCTCATTGTTTAAGAATCATGTCTTTCCATTTTGCAAAATGTCAAGAATAAACAAAAAATTACAATAAATTTATTTGGTTCGCACAAATAAATGAATGCAAATGGTAGCCACAAACTGATTTTTTTCCTCTGCGACTTGAAATGTCAGTTAATATAAATTACATCTGAACGCCTCAACTGTAATTTTGAAAATTGTAAATTCATTAAAGTGGTTAGGCGGGAGAGCAGGCCTCAAAGTCTCAGCCTCGCCACAAATAAAGACAATTTTATTATTATTATTATTATTATTATTATTATTATTATTATTATTATTATTATCATCATTACTGCGCTCATGCCAGCAGTACTACCGTAGTCATTTGGACAGTCGGTAAAGAAACGTACTTCAATCAACAATTAGTTTTAATGTGACTGAAATGAGAAAATTTCACTAGTATTAAGCTTATTATTATTATTATTATTATTATTATTATTATTATTATTATTATTATTATTATTATTATTATTACGCTTATTGTATTTAACTCCTGCTAATGAGCGCCTCTGATGGATCCTGACTATACAGATTTCCAAGTTCATTTTACATCCATTGGCTGGGTATTACCACACCACACGGGTAGCTCACAGATCAGCGTGCTCGCTTTCCATGACGCGATCCCGGGTTCGATTCCCGGTCGGGGCATATTAAAGTGTGCGCTTTCCTTGCAATGTCCCAGTATATGTTGCTATATGGCAAGTTGCTATACAGCTCACTTCTCAGGTTGAGAAGATCAGAATACGGCGTAGGGATGTTTATGGTGCTAACCACACGAACCACTTTACCCATGGACGCCCCCGCAGGATCACGATGACGTAGGTTGTCGTGGTCACTGGTGGAATTTCGTAGACGACCACCCGGACCCTGAGTCTCGCGGCGCCGCTCACTCGTTAGGTTGAAGGTGCAGGCACTGAGAAGGCGATGCTAAGCTCCTAGTGGCCGGGTTCGATCGGCCACCCACCAGTTGGGCCTACGGCGCGTCGACCTTGGAGCAGGATTGGGCGAAGGATGCTTTTCGGAGTACTTCAGATCCCACTTTAAATTCCGGCGGGAAATCCAGTAACCACCCATCAGGTTGCTCCGGTACCGGTATTCCCCACGTTGTGAGCTGGCGGTAAGCATTGGGAGGACGGAGTAGGGGCTCTGAGCCACCTGGACCAGAGGTCTGGGTAGACCAGGGGTCTGGACCTGGGTCCAGGGGTCCCCCAGTTGGGCTCTCGGATTCATCGTGGCAGTGGCCCGATACTCTGGGCAAAGAGGAGGGAACTTGTTCCCGGCGCTTGTGAGTCGCCCGTTGTCAAGACTCCGGTACTAGCCTGGGTAGCTAGGAGCTCTGAGCTAGCAGGGCAGGCCCCACCCAGGCATTGTATGGAGAGGTTGCCGCGAGGGCAAACTGGGTTCCGGCTGGATCCGGACGTCAGCCCGTCGACGTTTGCGCGGTGGTCGGGGTGGAGGGCGGATTAGAGCCCAAAGAGGCCAGAGTGTCCACCCCGGGAACTTGTCCCCCTGACGAAACAAAAAGTTGTGTTGTAGACCACATGGGGTTTCATACATACCCATGGACGCGAGGCCGGGACACTGATAGACCTTGGCCCCGTCGGGAGCTGTTGCGCCAATACCAACAGACAGACGGGTATTAACACATTGGCTGTCCGTATGCTTCCTAATGAACATTCAGAGCATCTCCAAGAAAGTGCAAGAAGCACTCGGAGCTGTACTGGTGCTATTATTTGAGACTGGGAGTCACGAATGATATGTTCCTCGTCTATCCTTTGATCATTTAATCCTACATTTTTATTAATATGAATATTATTTTACTGAATTTTGTTTCATCTGCTACCCGGCCGTTCGAGAGTATTGGGCAATGTATATAAAAATAAGAATGCGTCACGGAGTCACTTCCTACCAGAAAAGTAAAGAGGGTAGATGGAAACCACGCGGGGGCGAGCCAAGCGTGAGGCACGCGTGCGGAAGCAAAGCACGCGCGGGGCGTGCGGACGGCGGCGCCGCTCCCGCGCGACTTCCGGTTCCGCCACCGCCGCGCGAACAAATAGCGAGCATGAAGCCCGTTCCGCCGCGGGCGGGCGGGCGGGCGGGCGGGCGGGTGGGGTGGGGTGGGGCGGCGACGCGGAGCGAGGCGAGGCGAGGCGAGGCGAGGCGCGGCGGGGGCGGGGGTGGCAGGTTGGGAAGCGGGGCGACGGAGGCGGCGCAGGCGGCGGCGGCGGAGGTATGGGCTGTAACTCCCACTTACTTTAGCAGCTCCTTGCGTTGGTGATATATCGCTGCGGATTATATACTTCTTTCTCATAACTTTATATTCCCTCCCTTCCTTACCCCCGTCTCTGCTCCTAGTCTAGAACCATTCTTCCTGCGCTTGCCAGCCTGCTACAGGGATATCTTAATAAGATTCATGAAAGGACGCTATATTTTATCCCCCTCTCCCCCCCCGTTTACAGCGGTAAACCACGCACACACACATCGCCGCGCGCACGTACACACACACAGTTTCAGATAAGCTCCCGCGTACCCTGTGTGTGCTCTCTGTAGTATATATATATAGAGCGCGGCGGTGGCGGCGCCAGCGTCTCGCAGCGATTTCGTCTAGATATATCATAATAATTTTCCCTTAACCGCAAAGTAGGCGAACGCGAAAGGCAACAATATAATTCCAAGCAGGCCGTAAATCTTAACTTTTAGGAGGGTCGGAGGGGATTAAAGATCAGTAATCTTATAGGATAGATGAATTATAGCAGAGGGGGTGGTAAGTCTTGTGCCTCCGCCGCCGCCGTCGCAGCTTCTGCCGCCTTCTCCGCCTCCTCCTTCGCCTTCGCCTCGCCTTCTCCCGCCCTTCTGCTTCTTCGCGGCGGCGGCGGCGTCTCGCCCCCGCGCTTGCCCCCGCGCGCCGCCCGCGCTCGCTCCGTCTCTTTTTTCGTAAGAGCGCGCCCTCCCCGCATCCCCACACCCGCCCCGCGCCGCCTGCCTCTGCGCCCCGCGCCGCCGTGGGAGGCCGCGAGGTAGCGCGTCGCGCGCCAAAGCGAGAGAAAGGGGCGCCGCCGCTCAACTCACAAATTCGGGCGTCCGCGCGAAGGAGCGCTCACGCAGCGCCGAGGCGCCGCCGCCGACGTGTGAACGGCAGGGGGCGGAGAATCGGAGGCGCTGCTCGGGGAGGGAACGTTCGGGAGTGTGATGGATTCGAGAGGTCACGACAGATGCAATCATTTGCCAATACGTTTATGGTAAGACAAATTTTAAAGCAGAAAATCGCTAAGATAAATGCAACATTATTGACAAATTAGGGTTGGTATATTTATTGGATAGAAATATTATTGAGTGAAGTAATATACAAGTTGCGGTTAGAATTTTTCCATTAATTAATCGTACAAATGTTATATTTTGAATATGTGTTAATTTTCGCCAGAAAATTTAAATTAAAGTAAACACAAAATGTTTAGGTTTTGTAGAATAGTTATTGATGCACCAAGGGCGTTATTAAGGTACTAATGGCGACAAAACACTCGAAGGCCTTTAGCCCGAGCGCCTTTGTCACCCGAGGCCATTAGAGTCAGTTAACACATACTTTTATATTTAACCTAATTTGAATGATTCAGATTTACTTACTTACTTGATTTGGTTTGTCTTTTCATATTTCCCTCCCATAATTCCTTTTCATATTTCCCCTCATGATTCCCTCTGTAAGGGAACATGTAGCATCATTCAACTGTTTTCATATTTCTCTCGTTTCCACGGTCCTCTCGATCAAGCTAAGTTAGGCAGTGTATATCGAACTCCGTATGGAAGGCAATAAGAAGCTATAACGTGTCAGTAAAAAATAAAAATATTTTCAAAAACGACCATTTCAGTAAAGTCATTTAATTACGAGGGTTACACATCTGAATACATACTTTTTTTCAATACGTATGAAAAGGAAATGATTAGTTCATTAACTGACAAAATAAACGTATGTCAAAATTATAAATTTTTTTTGTCAGTGTATTCTTAAGGTTTTTTGTTGTGAAAAATGTTATAAAAATGGGAATTTATATACGGTTTTGTCTCAATTTATCATAAAAATCATAGGCATATTATTTTCATTCAGTGTTTATAAACGTAATCAACATTATGAAAACATCAAATAAGCATTGACGAAACAACTGACAATTTCTCTCTTCGAATGTCAATTAATAATTTCTGTGAGTTTAAAAAGTAAGTGAAACGGAGGAAGTAAATATAAAATATTATTTAATGTACACCATATTGTTGCAAATTGATGAACTTTATCACATCATTGAATTAGTTTCTTGCTGAATGAAAATGTTGAAGCCCCTTTCAACTCAATATTTTTGTGTGTTAAAAAACTACTCTTAATTGCAGGAGTCGCCGAGCAAATTATATACCCTTAGTGTTTACATCCAAGAACCGTATGGCATCCTTTGATTCTTGAAAACCCTATTATAAAAACACAAGTCGTGTATCTCCACCTTTCTTAGCGTTGTCCAATTTCCATTAATACATTTCAGTTCTTCCCAAAGACAAGAGAAAAGTTTTCATGGTTTCAGTGAAAATACGTCATGGAGATACATATCCCATGGAAGCTTTATGAGGGTGCGCACCGGCAGTTGGAGCTGGGAGCACCCTGAGCGGAACTCTTCTCGGAATCCTCCTCCCACGTGAAGCCTCTGCCGCCACCTCCGCCGCCTCCGTCGCCTTCGCCGCCTCCACCGCCTCCTCCGCCGCCTCCGCCGCCACCGCCCCTACCGCCGCCTCCGCCTCCGCCGCCTCCGCCGCCGCCGCCGCCGCCGCCGCCGCCGCCGCCTCCGCCTCCGCCGCCGCCGCCGCCTCCGCCGCCTCCGCCGCCTCCGCCGCCTCCGCCGCCTCCGCCGCCTCCGCCGCCTCCGCCGCCTCCGCCGCCTCCGCCGCCTCCGCCCTGCATGGAGGGAGCCGTGCCGCAGCACGTCGCTTCTAACGGCCCGCTGTATTTTCGCACTTGGGAGATAACGAGTAATGGCCGACATTCGGCGCCCCGCTAAATTATATATAACACCATTATATACGTCTTATACATACAGACATATAATAACCTATAGCAGTGGGAAGCCTCGAGATTTCTAGACGGGCGGGGTGGCAGACAAATCAAGATTTTTGGAGGCGAGGGCGGTGCGAAAGGGCGGGGGCACAGGCGGCGACGGAGGTCGCTGAGGCGGAGAAGCACCGCTTTAAGAAATACGGATTGGCAAGGCATAATGTGTTGTTTTCGCGCCGAGGGAGATCCGTCAATACGCGATAGGATCGCTAACATCCGCCCTAACGTGTTACATCCGCGGACACCACGCCCGGAAAAAATCGACAGTCGCCGCCCGCATTACTCATGGGATATTTCTCGGCGGCGGCCGCGCCAGCGATAGCTCTCCCTGGCCGGTGACTTTGGGAAGGGAAGGGGGGGGGCGAGAATGGGCGGCGAACGGATTTCTCTCGGCCGTCTTCCACAGGACTGCGTGCACTCACTCTATTGGCTCGGACTTCATAAACCTCAGGACCACCAACGCAAAATTTCCTCTTCTTTACCATGCACAGAACATTTGCCGAAATAGTTTTATATAATACTCAGCTCATACGTAACGGAACACATATTTATTTTGCGTAAGTAATTAAAAAATATAAAAACATTAATCAACATTATTATTAATTTAATCATTTATACCACATTAAATTTTTCGAGATTTCGATGATGGTATTATTTTATTTATATATATACATATGAAACTTAATACACCACACACACACACACACACACACACACACACACACATGACAGCAATTTTCCTGGGCATATTTATGTTAAGTCAATGTAAACTTTTTTTTTTAAATCTGAGAAGAAAGTTATGTATTAATTAATAATTAAATAATCAAACTAGAGGCCTGCAGAAGCAAAAATGGTGCTAAACAAAACCAAGAGGATTTCAGTCAAACTCGTTTGCATATTTTCAGTCAAAATCGAAAAGTTTTTCGAAATTATATTTGTATTTTTCCCGAGGTTCTGGTTATCTAACAAAATCAGTGACACCTCTCATATGAGAGACTGTTGTAAGTTCAATTTCTCCACACACTGGAATTTACTAATATTGATATTAGTTCACATCATAAGAATTATTTTCATTTACATACGTTTCTGTACTGTTTCTAGAATGTTGCAATATTATACTCCCGTAATATAGAAAGTAAAGAATAACATGAAAGAAAAATATAAAGCAATTTTAATGTTCTATCCTTAATAAATTGCATATATTTACTTATTTTTATATATGTATTTAACGTCAAAACAATTTAAAAACTATGTGTGCCGTACATGGGATATTTAATTGCATTGAATATGTCATTCATATTGACTACTCATTACTTCATAAGATTATTTCTTTATTTCTAGAAGTTCATGGACTCTTCAACTTATAACGTCATTTAAGTCGATGAGAGCTGATCAAATGAGTAATGATAACAATAATTATGATGATATCTATGATGATGGAGAAATTGTGGAATGCGAGGAGAAAATGTGTGAACAATGAGAAAATGTTCCGACAAACTCTCTTCAAACCTTCCTTTGCCCTCCATCAATTCCACACGGATTGTCTAGGGATCGAATCTGAACCCCAGGGAAGGGCAGACTTGCTATTCTTTACGTCACGACACCCCCCCTAGTCTCTATGCTAGATAAGGTGTCTTAGTCCCCGCGAATCTATCTACTCCTACGCAATGTTTACAATTGGTATGTAAATAAAAGTGGCTGAAAAATTAAAATAATAACAATATTTTGGAGATAAATACTGGAACCTTAATAAGCAACCAGGAAAGCATATATTCCAATTAACTTTCCAATAAAATAAAGTATATATTTTTCTGAAAGCTATCATTCATTGTTGCTATAAACAGGTGCCCCTTTGTATCTTCCACCTACCGAACAAACAAGAGTTTTCACTGAAAATCGAGGAACAGGAGGTACCGACTGATAGAGCAACTTCCCCAAAGACCTCCGCTCGCCTCCCCTCCGCAGCAAGAGGCACGGGAGTCGCGCGACACCTTGGATTCTCAAGAAGAGAGCTCTCAGCATAAAAAGGATTCCCGAGCGAAGAAGAGGGTAAGAGCGGAAAGCCGAAGAAAAGTTTCTATTTGCCTTCCGCGTGAAACGCCCTAATTTCAGCAGAATTTTATTTCCGTCTCCCAAATGCAAAAGATCCGTCCCCAGCGCCTCTGGGGGCCAGGGCCGATATCTGACTCCAGTAATCCAGGGTTTCCCAGCCTCTCGAATGTAGCCGCATAAAAAGTGTTTAAATGATTACTTGTCTGCAGAAATAACCTCAAAATGTCTATTAGAATCATACAAGTTCTCAATAAAATGAAGCGCTGCAAACAATCGCAAATTATTATAGAGTAAAATTAATTCGCAATAAAATCTTTAAATAATTGACTTCTGTAATTAAATATTTCGACACATCTGCCTTTCAAGGTTTCAGTTATTTTTATTTCATAAATTCCTTGTTAATTATAAGTGTTTATCTGCTGTCGAACTACATTCAAGTATTTTACTTTTTAAATTGCTACAGAAAATATAAAAATTTCTCAAGGATGTTTTATTCGCGGTATTTTATACTGACGTAAATATCTGAAATATTACCGCTCTAATTTTTTCTAAAAAAGCGCTTACTGCAGAATTGCGCTGTACAATATTTAACTAGTTGCCTGGAACAACAAAAATACTGCTTAAAAGCACACACAAGTTGCTTTTACGAAGTGTAGCACGCACACGGCTGAAGAAAACAAATAAAAGTCTCTGTTGTAACACTGCAATAAATTAGATATTTTTATACAAACTATCTTCACGAATACCCCAATAATATAGTGTAGTAAGTAGAATATAGTACAATAGTTATTTACATACCAAAAATGTAAAAAAGTACCTGTGCCATAATGTAACAATGAGTAGAAAATATTTAATGTCGATTGGCCACTTTCTTAGAGCGTTGCTTTTGCATGATGTCACCTCTGTCGTAAACAGTGACGCACTGACTCTGGAAATTAAGTCGGTACGGCTAACCTGTGATTGGACAGAATAATACAATGAAATATTTCCATTTTTCCGTAAAATCGAAACTGTAACTATTAGAGAACAGGATCACACGGCCGGAGGCTGCACAGTTTTCTTTCAAATTCTGCCTACATTCGAATTTAGTAATATAGATTCTAAGAATAATTATATTCTTAATGATTTAATTCGAAAGAAATTGTTCTAACATGCATACGTTACTGTAATGTTAAAGTAATAATGTAACATATCAACACGTTTAACATATGCCAGCGTAATTTAGAGAACGCAAGTAAATTAGTGTATATGACCCTGCATAACATATTTGTGCGTGGCGGAGCAAATCCTCACGCAGGCCGTTAGCAATCTGCGGGACGTAGTTTGTGAACCCCTGCCCTAATCCTAACCTCATTAATGTCGTGCACCCCGAGCGGCTGCACTTCTCTGCGTCCCTTTCTTATCCGACGCTCCCCTCACTGTCAAGGGAGCCTATCTGTTCTTAATTTTTAATTTCCGCATCACATGCCACTTAATCCGCGCGGCGTTCATTTCTTTGCTTCGCGTAGCGCGCGGCTCGCAGGAAACCGAGGGTGGTTCTTGAGAGTCCTTAATTAACTAACAAGGGAAGCGCAGGCATCTTCCCGAGACGGTGGTTGAAAAAAATTCTCTTCAACTTGCATGTGCAGCGTAAAATGTTTACGTTACTGAGTCTTTTTCAGTAGGTACTCGTTCTTATTGTGAAGTATTTAAATATCGAATTAAAACAAGATACCATATGGGACACGATTTACGCTTCGGTGAGGTCATTCCCGCGGTGCAATAATTATTTAAAACGTAGTTGAACCTTGTTAAGGAGTCGCCACTGAAAATGCAAAAGCTCTTCACTAAATAAACTTCATTGTATGACCAATGATAATTAATATATGTGAACAGTACTGTACAAGGTTTTCTTTATTAATCGCGTCATATTGTATGAAGAATTTTTAAATGGAGAAGAAAAGTTACATGTTCGATCCATTTAAAAGGGTAAACATTACTTCGTACATTGCGTTATTCCGTCGGACTGCCAGTTTGTCCGTGAACACGCTAGCGGTTAAATCTTTTAGAACGGATTTTCACAAAAATCGACATTTCTTTATCGATGTTTTAATTCGTGGAGGTACTGTAGTACATAAATCATCAATATAATTTTAAAAATATACTCAAAAAGTTTCCAAATTGTTTCTTAATATTTTTCTCTGCAAATTACGCTGATAAAAATGGCATAGGTTCGATTTCGTTGAACTATGAATTTTCGAGAATCGCAAAAATTTCAATTTTTTTCACTGCCTTCTTACAATGTTGAAGATAGTAACCATTTAATGAAATCTATTCTAAACAGTTAGATCTTCAATTTAGGTTATATGCAATATTTTCAAAATATATGTAAGGTTTTGCTTAATTTTGTGTAATTTCTAAATAAAAGCAATTGTAAAAACAAAATATTCTCAAAATCGGCTTCAATGTTTTTCTTTATCTTTTTTTCTCGAGTATTGCAAATGACACTCATAAGAATGGCGCAAGTTCGATTTTCGTTGCACTCTCGGAATTTTCGAAGATTACAAAACAAATTACAATTTTATTTTATGTAAATGAAATATTTGTATACATGATCCTCAAGACAAGTAAAAATTTACTATCTGAACGGTATTTTGCAAGTCTGTCCCCAACTTCCTTTTCTACGCCTTAAAGCAAAATTAATTCACTCTTTCAGTTTTTGCAAATATTTCGAGAATGGTGCTTAAATTGATGAAAGTGAATCATATTTAAATCCTTTAAAGATGTTATTTTAAAAGCATTTTTATTATTTTAAATAGCGTAATTAGCCTTGGAGGAATTTAAGGTTAAAAATAGTAGTGTAAGTTTGGTGCGAGTGTGCTAAAATACATCAGTTTACAGCGGCGGGGGAATGCAACAACCCGGGTAGCAACGATGATCGTAGCAAAGCTGGCTTGACGGAGCAAGTGACGCAGTACGAGATGAACCGGGGAGGGTGGGGGGGGGGGCGGGGGGCGAGATTCGGGGCAGGGGAGTGGTGGGGGGGGGGTGGGAAGGGTAAGGAGGGGATATACGTAAATGAATCCATTCCTTTTCCTCTATACGTTGACGATTGTAATTAACATATGTATACGGTCAACGAAGGGTACGGTACATCATCGTCTTTCATAAAACTACAAGGCTGCATGTCAAGCCTTTGCAGTGTAAAAAATAAAAAGATTTATTGCATACAGATTAAATAATTTCCAAAAACTAAATTTTCATACGTTATGGAAAATACTGTATTTATATTATTAGCATTTCACGTAGAGATATTTGATTTATGTTCAATATACTAAATATAACCTAAAGATTTCAAAGAAAATAAAGAGCGAAACTAAAATCTACGCAAATTTCATAATGTTCCTCAGACCCTTACCAACAAGGAAGCAATCAAGAACTACACGTCACAAAATTCAAGGAATCTCCATTCCTTTCGGCTCCGAAGAAAGAAGCTCCTTACGAGGCAATTTTTATATCGGTAGGGGGCTTGCGAAAGAAAGATTAGCCTTAATTGGATGGCTCCCAGTAACGATAAATGTAAATAGGCGATTCCCTGGTCGGTGACGCAACCGCTAAACCGAAGCAAAGAGGAAGGCGGTATCTGCGAAGGAGCTAAGCAAGATTTGTCTGAGGGCAATGTCGCGTCTTTTCTGTTACTCTTGCCATTGCCACTGTCGCAGCTGTCATGTGTTTTTCCAGCACTACTTCATTCTCATCCTGCTTCAACTGCCACATGCGTTTCTCAACAATCACTATCTCATGAATGCACTATCATATCTGTTATATGCGTCAGACTTACGTATCCTGCTACGTCTGCCACTTTCTCCTCCCATCATCTCACCACTGAAAAAGAAGCATATACCACTGCTTTTGTGTCGCGAATCTACCGAAATGACGGCTCAACAAACTGCTTCCTTACCGCCTTAAAACCATCTACGACACACGTCATCTTTGTCAAGATTTCGTCACCGAGTCGACATTCCACTTTCGTTCTCCCACTAATTTTTGGATGATTACATTTCCCATTTTTCACTCCTGAATTAACATTCGTTTCACTGGCGCTGTTGTCATCCACTCGATCATCATCGACTCCATGATCCACGACTCCAACACAATTCTTTCGCAACCGCCTCCATCTCCACCGCACCGTACCGGGAGCGGTAGCTCAGTGCATCAACTGATGTCACTGCAGCGCCTCTAACCGGGAGGTCATAGGTTCGAGTCGTGACGGCGGCAGGATTTTCGACGCTTTTCAGGTACGCCAAATTCAGCTGCTGTCTGGAGGAGAATTCTAGCGGCCGGCTGCTCTGATCGGTAGTTTTCCGTGGTTTCTCCGATCAACACCAGGCGAATGCCGAAGCAGTACCCTACCAAACGGGCCACGGACCGCGCACGATCTTTCCTTCCTCTTCCTTGTCCTATCCTCTCCCCTTACACACACTTACACTAACATGCACTACACAACAACATATTCCGGGAGAGCGGTCGGGAGCTTAGAGCTTGTCCCTGCTGGCGCGGTGCCCCGCTGGTGGGAGAGTCCTGGTTAGGGGAAGCCCCACTAGCCGACGGTAGGTCGGCGCCGGATCTCGCCATCCAGCGGGGGGAAATCACCGCCATCTCCCGAGAGAAAACAAGCACTACACTAACGGGACTAATGACCGAAGCAGTTGACGCCCGGAAACACGAAAAAATCAATCAATCAATCTTTCGCAACCGCCTCCACCTTCACCGCACCGCAGACTTTGCGGCTGCTCCGTGGCCGCCGCCCCGCCCCCGCGGCCGTCCCCCTCAGTCCCCTTCGGCGAGGGGAGCCGGCTGCACGTCACCCGGCAGCGACTTGTTTCACCCCCTTGTCTGCATTATCGCCGGGGCGGCTTAGCTCGGCGGGAGGGAAGCCTCGGCCCGTTTTATTCAATCTCCGCGCGCCGCGGTAGCGCGACAGCCCGACCGGAACGCTGTTATTAAATCCGAGATGCTACATTGCGTCGCCCGCGAGCTCCCGCGCAATGGAGCCCGTACCTGTGAAAAGTGTTTTCTGATTCCTGTTAGAGTACTTCCTATCTATAGAATATAGTAGAAAAATGACGAGTAAGGAACCCTTTCTGACACTTCACTCAACTGATCTTCCCCCGCTGGATGGCGAGATCCGGCGCCGACCTACCGTTGGCTAGTGGGGTTTCCCCCTAACCAGGACTCTCCCACCAACAGGGCACCTCCCCAGCCGAGACAAGCTCTAAGCTCCCGACCGGTCCCCCGGAATATGTAGGAGTGTAGTGCATGTTAGTGTAAGTGTAGGATAGGAGAAGGAAGAGGAAGGAAAGATCGCGCGCGGTCCGTGGCCCGTTTGGTAGGGTGCTGCTCCGGCATTCGCCTGGTGTTGATCGGAGAAACCACGGAAAACTACCAATCAGAGCAGGCGGCCGCTAGAATTCTCCTCCAGACAGCAACTGAATTCGATCTAGCTGAAATGCTAGTGTCAAAAATCCTGCCGCCGTCGGGACCCGAACCTAGGACCTCCCGGTCAGAGGCGCTGCAGTGACATCAGTTGATGCACTGAGCTACCGCTCTCTGTTGTGGTATTCGAGTATAGTAAAATGTTATAGGAAAGAGTGTAACGTAAAGACTTTCATCACTGACGCCTTTGAGACAAGGGCCCCCGAGTTAACTTCTTGGCCAATCAATTTTCTTGAACACAATGCAAGGTGGACCTTGGGAGGACAAAGCGGCTTGTAGGCATGCTTCTTGGGGGTTCACTTATTTTCCCTTACTCATTGCACCATTACTCCAACATCATTCATCATAATTATCGCTGTTATCTATGCATGACATAACTCACGGACTATCATGACCTGAGTTGTTAAAAGGCTCTAAATCTATGTAAATTAATAGAAAAAGAGCAAAACTTCATACCACTCTTATTCATCTTACAATAAAAATATATAGTTCCTGAAGAAATTAAATGCCAACGGACTCAGACATACTAACAGACATTTTAAGTTTACCTTTATTTAGAAAATAAATTTTAATGAAAAGTTCATGTAATAGTTACTCTTCCTTTAAGTGAGTCTTCAAGGCGCGGAAGTTTACGAGGCGAATCGAGAGCAAAGCTGAGACATTCTAAAGACCGCACAAGTCCACAGATGCACTTCGATTCCTCCAAAACCTTCAACTATTTAAGAGAAAACTTATGTATTTATAGAATGTATCATATGAACAAGGATATTTTGATAGTGATTTAAGCGAGCGATCAATAACGCAAAAACATCAAGTTTGCAGTCGTATGCTAAAAGTAAATTATACATTGGGGTTTTTTAATTTCATATTTAATAGTGTCGTATCATCATAGTAATTTCAAAAAAATACATTTTAATGCTTTGGAATCATAACAAGTTATGATATAAATTAATTTTGAATTGTTTAAGGAGATGCATTTCAACAGCAATGATTTAATAACAATGTAAAAATGTAAACCCAAAATTCTACTCTGTATTGAAGTCCGCTGCTGTATAACAAAAGCTCCTGGAGCTGCGATATTTATTTCTTTAATATTTCGTTGCTGTGGATAAACTATTCTCATACCTTACAAATTAAAACGTAGTTTGTCCTTGTAATATTTTAAGTAGACTTTACTAAAGAATCATTAAATAAATTTTCCTCAACACACATACATTTCAAAAATTAATAAAGATCATTTAAAAGTGTAAATTGCAAGAAACATTTCATGTAATAGTTCCTGGAAAAAATTGGCGCAACTTAGCGAGTTTTTAGTTAGAAGAGTTTTAACATAATGATTTTGTAAACATATTCTGGCCCTCAAAGTGTTTTTTTTTGTTCTACAATGTTACTATAGAGTGGGCTAGCGAATCATTTAGTGCATGCAGAGAAACGACATGAAAAATTGCTTTTCTCTCAGGTTAAATGTGTGTGCTTTGAGAATGATCCGGCGAGGAAGTACTCGGAACAATTTGTTAAAACAGTGAAAACGACAAGAGCAGTTATGAATTGATTTTTTAAAAACGTTTAAATGCGTCATTGAACAAAAACGGAATTGAAGTGGTAAATTACAATTTTATTCTTTAGAACAAAAACCGTTATACCTAACTCCATTCCCGACTGTAACTTCTAAACTCGAGGACGTCAATTAATAAACTGTATAGCAAATCTAAGAGAATTTTTTGCAACTATTGCAGCAAAGAGGCCCGTTCTTAAATAAATTATATAGAAATACCCCGGTTATTAAATGCAGGCAATTCACATATTTATCCAACTTCACACCATTACAACCCGTGTAGTTCAATCGCATTTTATCGCCAAGACTTGGAAGTCAATTGCTATAAAAATATCATTGTTAAAACGTAATATGCCTTGTAACAACAACATGCTCTTGCAATAGCAGAAAAAAATTAAGATAGTTTGATGTTGGGTTCATGTCATTGCCAGCAACTAGGGCGGACGGAATAGCCTTGACAACACAGAACGCGCCCATGCGACATCACCGGAAAGGAGAACGTTCATATTCAACGGGGGGGGGGCGAATTCTTCGCCGTTTTCACGAGGGTTCCACGACGCGCTCCGCCTCGCGGCAACCCCCGCGCGGGAAACAAAGTAGCGGCGTTATCCGCGCGCGTTTCCCCAGGATCAGGGAGATTTGGCGGCGCGACACAGACGGATGCGGGGGCGGCAGCGGCATCGCCGCCTGACAAATGCCGCGAGCTCCGCCACGCCCATTCCCCACCCCCGCCCGCGCGCCTCACCTCCACGGCTGTCATACGCCTCCGGGGCCCGGCACGGCATGGCACTTACTGCCCTGCGAGGTCAAAACGCCACACGGACCAAGGACGGGAAGAACGAGGGGGGAGAAAGAAAACAAGCAGTCTCCGTGTTTTTGCTCAGTCTCACGAGGCAGCTTTGTTCACGGGCTTGTTTCAATTTCCGAGATTAGGTCTTAGCGGCTTGTTGGAATAATAAAGAAGACACTGAATCTTTTGTTTCGCCTCCCCGAGGAGGTGCAGTTTGGAGTTTATGCGGTATCGCTAATTCCCTAGAGCACGATAGTCGCTGTCGGAGACAAGCGATTATTAAACTCGCGCGGCGCCAGCACCTAAAGAAAGGATAACCAGAGAGGCCGGCGACTGAAGGCGATTTCTCAGTGGAGTTTGTAGAAGTTTTGCTCATCTCGTGCTTATCTACGTCATTTTATTCCTCATGTTTTAATCAAGAAGTGAACGCAAAGAAATCACATCCAAAAATACGCATAGTCGTAAAACCGACCAGTAAATTCTCGTTTAATCAGACAAAATGTCTTCATTTGTCTCATTCCTGCTAAAAGAGAACAACGAAAGTTGATCCACTAAACTGTTAAAGCAATATTTAACATTTTGACAAACAGTTAAAGCATTTTGGAATATGTTATTTGATGTTAGGACGTTTCCAGATATTATTTCATTCCTGTGTTGTAGATATTTGCGAGGCATACTTCACTTTGAAAGAAATGATATTAAGTAGGAATTTCTTACATCTTAACGATCTTGTGCGATGCACTTGGAAGAAACTGTACGTCCTGAAGGTACAAAGTACACACAGAGACAGAAGTGATTGGGATTGAGGACATAATTATTTATCTGTTCGTGATGTACAGTAAAGAGCATTAAGTTATTTAACACATTTAAAGTAAAATATTGTTATGTCAAAAATATGTATTCAGTCCTCCTTCAGTTCAGTTATATCAAAAATATGTGTCCATTTGCACCATATAAACGTGTGAAATCTTATGTCATTAACGTAATCTCGTCAACGAGACGCCAGCTTGAATCACTCTTTTCTAAACATATTATAGTTATAAGTAACTAAAATATTCCTTTTTATTTTTCTGAATTTTGAGATTCAATTGTCTTCCATCTCCTAAAAATACATGGATAAAATTGTAAGCATGATTATTTATTAGTAGTTCAGTGTACAATACATGTCAATGCTTTTTCCCTTTAGTACGATATTATTATTATTATTATTATTATTATTATTTTATTATTATTATTATTATTATTATTATTATTATTATTATTAAGCTAAGAATTTAATTCGGAGGGAAGAATATAAATGTAAATCTTTTTTTTAGAGGTCACTTTTTAACAACAAGGTCATATAGCGATAACTGTGATTTTTAAACTGTAGGGAGAACTCGTAGGAACAACACAAACACACAAACATCTATGCCCGAGGCGGGATTCGAACCCGCGATTCTTCGAGCTGAGACAGCTTTGGCCCTTCAGCCTTAACGACCTTCATTTAAATTTGAATCTACAACTTCATTGGTAATTTAACTATCTGTTATTGTACTGTTAATACAGAATGGAAGTTTTGAGACATAATAATATTTTGATTATATTTATATTTGGTGTGGTAACCCTCAATCAGAAATTGTGAAAGTTTGGTTAACTGAAGTAAGTCAAAATTAATTTTGAATTTCATGAAAAAAATATTAAAATAAAACAAATTGTCTTTACATTTTGATTGTCTTTATATTTTGTTGTCTTTAATTTTGATTGTCTTTATTTTGATGGTCTTTATACTTTGATTGTCTTTATACTTTGATGGTCTTTATACTTTGATTGTCTTTATACTTTGATTGTCTTTATACTTTGATTGTCTTTATAATTTGATTGTCTTTATACTTTGATTGTCTTTATACTTTGATTGTCTTTATACTTTGATTGTCTTTATACTTTGATTGTCTTTATACTTTGATTGTCTTTATACTTTGATTGTCTTTATACTTTGATTGTCTTTATACTTTGATTGTCTTTATACTTTGATTATCTTTATACTTTGATTATCTTTATACTTTGATTATCTTTATACTTTGATTATCTTTATACTTTGATTATCTTTATACTTTGATTATCTTTATACTTGAATTATCTTCATACGAGTTATCCAAAAAAATAATAAAATTGCAACTGCTATCTCCATTCCAATCCTAGTCTGGCACGCTTCGGCGAGTCGTCCGCAAACCGCCAGGTGAAAACCTAGGCGCAAAGAAGCAGCTTATCGACCAGGCCGGTAGGGCAACGGCGACGCGGCGAAAAAGGACGCCGATAATGGCCCGATAATGATAACGCGCTTCACTAAGCTGTTTATTGATTGGAGAAGGGCGCAAAGGGGCGGGTAAACGAGACGGCGGGGTTAGCTCCCCGCAGATGACGATCGCGAGCGGGAATCTCCCCATCTCGCGAGCCATAACGCTGCGAATCTCCGCCTCCTCCCTCTTGTCCCATCCCTTTCTCCTCCCCCCACCCTCCGGCTACAAGAAACGCAGCTCCTTCCCCCTGCGCGAAGAATCTTCTTTATCGACCTGGCACCCTAAATCTCTCCTTCACGGCGGAGCCGACGAGCAAAATAATAGGTCGCTCGCACAGACACGCACGCAAACTCAGGTACTCAGGTACAGGAGAACGACATAAGATCACACGTGATAACACACTGGAAACTGCAAAGGATAGCAATTGTAGTGTACATTTTGTAAGGGTGTTTTATCAATTTTATTGTAATCAGATATTGTAACTCAGCGTATCCCGAGTATATATAATATGACAATCAAGTTTAGACGAGGAAAAGAAATAGTTTACCGGATGTAAAACGGAAGAAATTTAAACATCGACTATGATTTACACAAAACAGGATTAGCGCTGACGAAGATTTTCCATTCGTTTTTAAGGTAAAAAATGTAATATTTCATCAAGATATGTAGGAAGAAAAATGCAGATTTACATAAAAATAAACATTTTTCTGTAATACGTAAAACACAACTATTTGAAAGAAAAGAAGTCTATATTGTGCCCGATTAAATACTCCACTTTTTACTGAAATCTGTTAAAATGTACCCAAGATTATCAGAAATAAACATAAGGGCAGATAGACATTAAAATGTTGAAACAATTTAATTAGATTTTAGGATAGGTAATTAATGGAGTAATAAAAAAGCAGAGTCTTCAGACCACAGGCATGACACTTCAATTTTATTAAAGTAGTTTACAACGTTTTATTAGTAACCAAGGTAATCAAACCCTCATATTAATAATTCTGTTTAATAAAGAGTAATTTAATTTCTTTAATAGATATTTAAGATTCCTTTTCAATTTTTTTATCAGTAGTATGTTCTTAAACTGGGGTACAATATCCTCTAGAGGACCACGAAGCAATTTTAGAGTGACCTGGAAAGGGCCATAAGATGTAATTTTGAGCTACTTGTAAGTGCTTTATTGGTGGAAAAACAATAGTTACGCCCACCGTCACTCCCACCTCCCGGTGCCACGTCAGTTTCAGCGTCGTAGCGACGATGGAGCGGAGGCAGGGGTGGAGATGGAGGGGTGGCGTGCGGTTACCCCTCTTCCCCCGCCCCCCACAAAGCGGTGGCTGCTCGGCGGTGGCCGGGCTGGTCGCAGTCTCAGATCTTTTCGTGCGATTGTGATCTGTGGATAGTAGTCTATTGTGATTGTTCCTTGCTTCTTGAACTGTGTTATTCTTTTGGTATATTATTACAACCCGTGGTACGTATTAGGTATATCTTGTGGATTAATGTAACCACGCTTTTAAACAGTTGATCTCCTGGTTACACTTGCCTGTTCTGGCACGATTTTGAATTTTTGTTAGTGTAGTACAAAGTTTATTGCCCTTTTCTCGGTCACACGAGTCGCTTACTGGTTGACAAGACCCACAAATAAATCGAATTTATTTTCTCTGATATTTGTTATAATCGTTTAACCAGTGGTTCCCAACGGAATCGGTATCCCCCCTGGGGGTCGATGAAACTTTAAGAGATCAATGATGATCAAGGGATCAAATGAAGGTCGAGAGCCGAATACGCACCGATAAATCATCTGTGTAATAAAGATTCTATTGATTACACAAAAATTTGACAAAAATGTATTATTAATGATTATTTATTTTTATTATTAATGACTAACCAACAATTATTAATGGTTTTCTTATCCAAAGTTCCAGAACATCTAATTATACTTATTTTCATTTCTAAAAATTGAAAATTTTAATACTACAAAAATAATAAAACATGAACCTAAGAACACATTGTTCATATTCTTTGCCTAGAATATTCTTATAAAATAGTTTATGTGCATTTATTTGTGTTACGATTATTTTCCGTGCTGTATATTATAGAAAACTATCAAGGGGGTCGATAAAGTAAATCTTTCTTTTAATGCACGGAAAAGGTTGGGAATCCCTAGTTTAGGCACACTGCTATCTCGGAATTCTACAGCGTGTTTATTGATGATTAAATCAACTATGTTCCTAGAAATCTCACGTACGTATACGCAGCCCGCCCCTACAAAATTCCATTCTTCTACAATGAGAGCAGAGAGCTCGATCTTATCAGCATTGTCCTGCCTGTTCAGAATTGTCCTGGTGCTCGTATCTTTATTATATATTTCCTCATTTACTTTTCCTTTAAAATGATTTTGTACTGTAAAGTACCAAATAAATAATAAATCGTTATAAATCTGTTAATATTCGTAATAAATCTGTTTTCTTGGCGTATTTGAGTATTTGGTGGTGGATTTAGTTTAACTTGAAAATGCTTTCAAAACTCATAAGCCATAGCTCCCTAAACATGGCCTCCACAGCGTGCGTCCAGGGTTATTTACGTAATTCTTTCCACTCCGCTGATGTCGAATTCCAAAGCATTCGATTGCCCGGGCGTGCGCGCGGCGCCGACTTCCTACACAAATGTGCAGGAGTGATTGTGTCCACTAACCACACTCAAAAAATGAAACCGAATTGCGTACCACGAAAAATACTCATTGAACAGTTAAATGGCGTCCTAATAGTGCCCCTTTGAAAGGCGATCCGGTCGGTTTTTAATTTTTTTATTGCTTATAAAAACGCTCTACCTGACCGCTCTCTTGCTGATGAAAACGCTTCTTTTAGGCAGCAAACTCTTACATCATAAGTAATAATATGCAAAAGACCAACGACAAAGACTATCGTGTTTCAATTGCTCAAATTGTAGGAAACAATCTCGGGAACACAGAAAGTTATATTACAAATTGTAACGATTAAAAGTGTCCCCTAATATTTACAATCACATTAAAGTTTATTTTTAGTAATATTTTTTGTTATATTCAAAGTGAAAATGCAAGCCAGTCTCTTTGAAAAGCAATGGTAGTCTAGAAAACTAGCATCCAAACAAAATTGTCCGTAGAATAATTAATAAAGCTAATGTTAAAACACGTATATGAACTATTAGTTTAACAAACTTGTTTATAATCAATGCTTTTAAAAAAAGTATCATTCCTTCGTTTGAGGTTTAGGTTTCTTCAGATTTCGTCGAACCTTATCATCTATACTATTTCAGCAGTAAGAGTACATTTTGTGTCTCTCATATGCAACCAATCTTTATAAACAAGGTCACTAAAGAAAGCGAATTTACCGGAGATATGACGAATTGCACTTTTACTTCACAGATATGAAGGATTTGTCAAATGTCGAATGCAACCCGCAATACTCGGTAGCATCTTTTTAAAAATCTATATTGTTAAATAACTCCTAAACAAAGCGTTCTATAGCCTTAAAAACTGAAATTTTGAGACCAAATGTCTCAAAGAAAAGTTCATCACACCGTAATCTGTAGTATGAGATCAACATTCTGTTACATTTTTTGTGATTCGACGCTTCTTGATTCTACTTCACGTCTTCAGAACCTGTAGAATCTGCAGCTGTATATGAAATTCAACCATTTACTTGATATTTTATGACATTTAATTATACGGGTGCACTTCTCTGCTCGGTAATGAAGTTAAATAAGAATAGTTTGCGTACGGACGGTAAATACGTACGGAAAATAGATTAGGTTTTGATGATTTGCTAAATACAATCGCATTTAAAATACTTCAAATACTCAAAATACAGTAAATAACTGTCCAGAATTTTTAATGATTTTGTATTAACATTAAAAAATTAAAAGAATTCAAATTCAACAGTTGAAAGGAGTTTTTATTTTTTATCAGTGAGGTGCATTAACTGGCGGAATCAAAAAAAAGAAACTATCCCTGTTACCTTCTTCATCATCTGTATTTAAAGTTTTTAAGTTTTGTAATACTCATATTTTATGTATTTAAATACATCTCGAAAATACATGTTCACAAAACTGAAAAATACGGTTTTTCAAATGCAAAGTGTATTTAAAATACTAGTACTTGAATACTACCCATCCCTGGACCCGAGCAAGGCGGATCACGTGTTGCAGTTCCTTAGATCGTGACATTCGAGGGCGGGCGGTCCTGACGTCAATTGCCTTCCAGGGTTCCTCAAATGATTGTTGTGGGGACCTCGCCTCTTGCTTTCAGGGAAGAGGGCGGACAGCATCCAGTCACGTGCCTGCGAAGTAGCACATGGACCACCACGCGAGATTCCTAATGACACGTGACCGACCAAGACGATTCCAAATATTAGAGGGGGTTTTTGGAACCTAATTGCGGAGTATGTCGTAGATATATCTTCAGTTACGCACATTTGAGAGTATTTGCTAACTAGTAAGTGTTCACAGTACCTTTTTATTTCTCTTGGTCTCTAATTATTAATTGACAAATTATAATTTTTCTCCCAATTTTCACAAATATTATTATATTAAATTATTTTCATTTTTATTATTATGAAAAAGTCTACAATTTTTGCCATGATTACTTCGTTTACTCTTTGATCTGTGGATATCCTTTTTATCAATTGCAATATTACTCAGAAGTTGAAGTATATAAAGTGAGCTAAGGATATTAATGGAATTAATTATGCAATACGTTTATCCTTTGACCCGCTCGTGATTGAATTCGTTCGTACAAGAGAATGATCAACTTCAAGTGAAATAGAAGATTCACGTTTCTTCAAATATTATGAATTTTTCATCTTTTTTAACCAAACGAATCGGGAACAGATATTTTTCCATACACATCAGATATAGTTTCTGAAATATACGAAAGATGCAGAATAGACGTAGTCTTCTTTTCCTCTATTTCCACCAGTGATGTCAAAATACTGGTTTTCCCATGATCAAGTATTTACTAGGACAGGCAAGTTATTAAAATAAAGAATATTGGTCAGGTGATTTTCACATGTTTATATCAATAGACCCATCGTTATTTGTTCTAATGACCTTTAATATTGACATGTTTTCTCTGAAATGCTACATAATATTTTTTAATTAGTCTTTTTACAATCCTGGACCCAGGATTAAATTTTTGGAAAAAAAAACGAAAAAGAGTCGAAACGTTAAATAAAATACTTCACTAGAAATAGTGTTGTGTCTGTTCTAGGAAAAGGTCAGAATATTCAAACACTACTAAAAGAAGGATGTCGACTTGCGGAAATAAATGAAAATGAAACCATCTTATACTTCTTTTCTTTTTTTTCAGAACTGTTGCTCGAAAATTAACTATATTTCGCACAAAATTGCACGAAAACTACTAATATTTTTGACAAATTTAACGTGAATTTATTTCAAGATCTGGCTTTAAAGAACAGATTTTTATTAAGGAAAAACTTTTTTTAACCGAGGACTAATAATTAATTAACAACTGAAGTCAGTTTTGAGAAAATTTTGAAAGTGTTTTTTTGAGTTCACGTAAACCATCCTCTAAAATCAAAATATCCAGTTGAAACTCCCAAAGACTCGAGTTTTTTCAGATCGCTCGGGGAATATCAATTTCGGGAAACGGTTTGCGCGCTGTTGAACGGTTTACGCGCTAGCATTGACCACAGACAGACAGACAGAGAGTCCAAATCTTCGACGTCAATCTATTTTTCGTTATCAAGGATCCATAAAACATGGATCATGGCTACACCACATGTTAGATAAATTTTGTTTTCACATTTACCAACAGGATTTATCCACTTTTTCATTACCAGGCGCCAGCAATAAGAGTTTTTCTGCCTAAAATTCATCGTTTTTCGGGGCATGATTCTTCTTACGAAGTTAATGCAAGAAGGTAAAAAGGAGTAGAGTTCTTAAACAGGTCTTCCTAAATGATTAGTTTGTTGATTAGGTTACAACTAAGAAACTCCTAATAAAAATATCCCACTTTCCAGCAATCTGCATGGTAGAGTCTGATCCCAAATTCAAACTGATGCAGCGCAGTCCGAGATTTGCTTCGCATCCACGGCGCCCTCAAGCAATCAAGGGTCACCGTCTTCGGGGCCGCGCGGAGCGGGAAAGCCAAACGGGCGGATTGTCTGCCTTCCGGCCAGCCACTCGAGGAAGCGCGGCGGATCCCTTCGGAGAGGGGGGCTTCGCGGAGCCTTAGTTGCCAGGCGGCGCAATACCAAGAATCAGGCGGAGGCCGGCCGAGGAGCCGGATCACGCGCACCGCCCCGCCCCGCCACGCCCTTCCGTGCACCTTGCCACGCTTTCCGTTCCACCTCCAACCCTACTTTGCCACGCCCCGCGACCTTCTCCCGCCCAGCCCAGCACACCAACCCTCCTTCGCCCTACGCCCAGCCTTCGCTTGCCCCGCCCGGCTCTGCTGTACACCCTACGCCCCCCGCCCCGCCCCTCCACACTCTCAGCCCCACTCCACGCCCTACCAGGTCCTATGCTTACCCCGGTTCACTACCAATCCCTTCCCACGCCCACCGCCACCACATGCTCATCCCCATCACATGCTCATCTTCGCCACATCATTATCTCCACATCAGTATCGCCACATACTCATCCCCCCAAGTACTCGTCTCCGCCACGTGCTCATTTCTACCACTGGCTAATGTCCGCCACAATTTCATCCCCGCCGCATGCTCATCTCCACCAAACACTCATCCCCTCCACATGCTCATACCCGCAACATACTCATCCCCGCCATGCCATTCCATACCCAGACCCTTATCACAATATCAAATGCCATCGCGCCGGCGGAGGTGCCTGCAGAGCGACGCAACGGTCAAGGGGCACCAGCAAAGGATGATCACGTGCGCATCCAGAGGCGAATAGGTGATGCAACTCATATCAGGCAATCATTCCGCTTGAGAGAACGTTGGGCAGATAAAACTAGATAACGTATAAATGGGTAGAAAGAACTTATTAATTATTTTTAATGCGTGTAAGTTACAATAAAATATAGCCAAACAACTAGAATATATGGAAAAATTCGTTGCCATGTGAGAGAGGCCCAGATGAGAAGAATGCAAATTTGAACACACCACAATGTTATAACCTTCTGGTGTGATGTAAGAGCATTAAATTAAGTTTTTATTAATTAAAATTGTTCAGAGAATTAGTTATTCTGAATGAGGTCATCTGGTTTACTTCAAGTTGCTTTGTTCATTGAGTTGTCGAGTCGACCAATGCTCTCAATGGTTTCATGCGTTTACGGTAATGCACTTTATTTTATATTCAATTACCTTCTTGTATCTTATTCGATAAACAATTACGTCGGAACTATGTTTTACACAGTAAATGGCTTTCATGATGTGTCCTGATTACGTAAAAATAACATATTTTAATACATCAAATTATTCAATGAGTTAATTGAATAATCAATGGCACCGAGTACGTTTTAGTCACATTCTTCCGAAAGTATGTTGGTATTTACGCGCAATCAAACTTAATATTCTTGACCAAAAATTAAACAGTTATATCTTTCCGTGAGTTATAACTAGTGGCCGTGTTTTGATGACCTAAATATCAACAAAAATTATCAATACTCTGTGCTTAAATGTTTTTATAGTGATCTAAAATCAAAGTAAAATGACGTTGATCAAAACACTTGAGGTAAACAACTTAAGCTGTTGGATATGTTATTGATGTGATTGAGGCTTCTTACTTTTGTTCAAGTGAATGAGCTAGCAAACTTTTGGTTTGAACTGTCCTTCCAGAACTACCAGGAAATATCCATCTTTAGTTACCCCGAAAGCGGCCAAATGACAGTGACAGATGTCACAGGAACCTTCGATTCCATACTTACAACGGTTGACATTACAATTTCTGAGCGAAGAAATCGAATAAGCTACTCAGGAGTTCTGTGAAGAACATTTGTTGCATCTCGTAAACAGTATTTTAAGTACCATTAAAATTATATTAAAATACATTAAATCAGCGAAAATGCTTTAAAATCACGGAAAAACATAAAAAATGAAATTTTTGTCGAAATTGTTGAATAATGCCAAATAAGTCATAAAATGAGTCATTTTCTTTAGACATAACACAAAAATTAATGTCTGTATTAAAAGTCATTGTTCTAAAGTGAAAAGAAAAAAATGGCATTTCATTAAAGTCCGCCCCCTTACGTATTACTACCACACGTACTACTTCACATAGCTAGAGGTGCGGCGAACGGTGCCCTGGGACACGTGATCGTGGAGTCAAGAGTGCTAGGTGTCCACTCAGCGCGTGCTCGAGTGACGCAGGTCAGAACGAATGACGCTCGACAGCCGGCCGCCCAAAGGGGGGAAGTGAAAGGGGGCGGGCGAAGGGATGGCCGCACGTGAACGCTTATCCCCTTGAGTCTCTAGGGCGACGGTAGGAGGCAGGTGAGCACGTGTCTTTCGGCGGAGCGGTCATGTAATGAGACACGTGACGTCAAGAGACACTGCGAAAATTAGTACTGTCACGTGCGGCAAGTTACAGGCTAATAAGGGGAGTCGATTTCTTGTTGTTTTTTTATTTTTCTTGTATTAATGTTACCAACATACTTCACTGTCTTCTGTGAAAGATTTAAAGTAATGCCGAGGATCCTTACACCCCTTTCTTAAGTCTCCTTAGAGTAGTACTGATAAGAAACTATGTGCATAGTATATCGCGATCTATCATATATATGTATTTGCACCTTTTCATGTCCCAGAGGAATACATTTGGTTTTAATTTTTTATATTAATTTTCCGCCAAATTTTAAATATTATATCATCAAGTTCATATTATTTACCAAGTGAAATTCATCAAGGCAATTAATATTAATTGTTAAAACCCAAATTAGATTCCTGTAATGTAAGCTTCCTAACGCAATTTGAAAATTCTCGATGTTAATATGGAAGTGGCAAGACACTTCTCTACAAATGAAAGTGTACATCTACTCATCATTTACGTAGTCCATGAGTACATGCGCATCAGACACATAGTGTTTACTACTGACTGATATGTAAAAGATTTCTAATATGCTAAAAGTTACTATTATAAACAATAAATGTCGATTGTACATGTTCAATATTTGTAAATGGCCGAGACGGTCATGTGCGATCCGAGCCAGGGCGGGGCGGGGCGATGTAGGACGAGGTGAGGCGAGGTGTGCCGAGGCAGGGCAGGGTGGGATGGGGCGGGAAAGGGGGGGGGCGGGGGGGTGGAAGGGGGGGGGAGTTGGGCGGGTGACGCGCGATGAGGCGGCGCCCCGCAGCCAATTAGGCGCGGCTTAAGACGGAAGCTGCCGCCGGCGTCTTGGAGGCCGCCGATCCGGGCGCGCGGCTCAGCCGCAGGTGCCCCGGAAGGGGGGAGGCGGGGGGGGCTAGGCGAGGGACGCGTCCTCCGAAGGCCCGCGACCCTTCGGACGCGCTGCTTCCTCACCCCGCTCGCTCTCCCGCACCCCCTCCACCCTGCGCCCGCGCGCGTTTTCATCGCCTCTCCTTCTCTCCCTTTCATCACATGTCACAACTTCGCCTTCACAGGCTGATCGCACGGAGTCGTGAAATGCTCAACAGCTGAATAACAAGAATGATTCAAAATATGTCAATAATAATGACAAAAATTAATATAATAATAATTATAATAATAATTCTAAGAAGAAGAAGAAGAAGAAGAAGAAGAAGAAGAAGATTTTTGTCGGTTGCAAATTACAACTGCAATAATCTTTAAACAATATTCTAAATATTACAAAATAAATATTAATAGAATAACTTCAAATTTGGATACAATTAACGAAATGTTGAAAGGAAATATTACAATTAAAAAACATAATAAATGGTGGCTAAATTATGTATTCAAATATTATTGTACTTTTAAACAATATCGCTTCCAAAGAAGGTTGCCGGTCTTCGGAAAATGATATGTGGACGATTGACGATATTTTTACAGAAGCCGGCAGAGAGTTTGTCAAAATGAAATTGTGATAACGTACTTGTGATGGAAGTAACGTCAGAAAGTGACGAATGTATCTGAGATGATGATTAATTTGATAATAAAGGTATTTGTATAAAAGTGTACACTTAACCATAATTATATCCACGATACTTGCATTTTTATGATTCAAATGCTGGAAGTCCACGTGTCATTAGAGTTTGGAACCCACTAGCAGGCTCTTGTACATTCATTTATTCCGTGCATCCTCTGGCATCTTTTCCTCATACGTGTTGAATTCGTGTTTGAATCGACATATAATATTTAAAGAACAAAATAAGTAAATATTGTTTTACGAATTGCAGATATCGTTTTAGGAAAGTAAATGCAACCCGCTGTACAGACAATATGTGCCGTGATGCTTTCGATGTCTTTCAAGGGGTAATTTCTAAGGATCATCCGAAACAACGTAGAGCGAGTATTCTGATTATGCATAACTTCCGAGAGATAGCACAAGTCAAAATATACTTCCCTATTTTCAAATGTCTACAAACTATTATTATTATTATTATTATTATTATTATTATTATTATTATTATTATTATTATTATTATTATTAAAGTGATTTTTGTCACGCTTAAAACCTATCTTTTTTTGGATACAAGATGGTACAAAATACCATGAAATTAAAATGCCTTTAAAACATAGAACGATACAAATCTCTCAAAGTTACAAATTTCCTCTACGTATATCAGATGAAAATGATAACTCGTTCGCAAAGGAAGGCAACACTGTTGTTACAAGAATGAATTGTGTTCTTAAGAGCTCATTATGAGCCAATTTCTTCGGCACATCTATCAATAGCAATAATATTTTTTTATTAGAGCAATTAAATTTTGTATTATTGTATAGTATTTATGTACGTAGAGTAGTATTTATGTCAGTATGAACACATAAGGACATAATTACTGAAGCATCACAAAACATAATTTTATGAAATATACAGGAGATAGAAAAAATATGTTTTCATTCCATTCTAGCTTTTAAATTAACTCTGCGGTTTTTAAATGAAACATCAAAAGACTAGGTCTTATCTTTATTATATTGTTATCTATCAAGAATCAAAACAATATTTTGAGAGAAGGTTTCCTCTTCATCACTAAATCCGCTGTCTTCAATAGATATTGGTGATCATTTTTCAAAATTTCAGTTACTTTCGCCCGCGCTATTCATCAAGTGGGAATGGACAATTAAAACGCGTATTTATTATCCAAAATACAAACTTATAATTTGAGGATTTTGTCGTACGTTGCGAATTTCTCGAGACATTTCAATGTCTCAATTTAAATGATACACCTGGTATTAATTGTCTCCTTCATTCTACTCGTACATTAAACTAAATTGGCAGAAATGGGACATGCGGTCTTTCCTGCATATTTTTTAAAAACATTAAGGTATACGATTAATGAAAGTGAAATTGAATACATTCGTATTTAATTGAACAAATGTAAAATATGTCATGAATTCAAAATGTGAACCGTCAAATACAGCACTGAAAATACTCCACCTCTTATGTTTCAAGATCAAAAGCATGAGATGCAGTGTTTTAGAAATAAACAGAGAGAAAATAGGTATGAAGTAAACAAAAATGTCACAATGTATTAAATATTACGTTAATTCGAAATACTTTCTAGACATGACACGTTTCTGGGGTTATTTCTCCATCATCAGAGATATGCAGTACCGTGGAACAAATTAAATGAGTTTTATGTCAACAAGCTAAAAATCATTTGTTTATGATCCAATACCTTGTCATCAAGGCGGCGAATGATTCAAAACTATCGACATACACGCGACTAGACATTCGACATCACATATTTTTCTCTAATTTTTTATTTAAGTAGAGATTGAAATTGGAAATACGTGATAGCCGATGTAGACTCCTATCACCATAACTTATTTTTAGACATCGCTCAACATACGACTGCGCAGATTTAAACTTGATGATCACCATAAGTGGATTTACCGTCTTGTGAACCATCCTATCACTGTCAATGCCCCAAACGCCACTGATGACATTCTTATCAACTAATTGAGAGATTACCCTAATTTAGTCAAACTTTCCACTGTACCACGTGAGGTCACAACACACATCGCTTGTGGTCACCGTCGCCTAGTTCCCAAGCGCTGCCCGTATTTGTGACGCAATTAATGCCGCACCATTCCAAATCGATACATTATTAAACATATATACTATATTGCAATGCCTCGGTTAATGGAAGTTCTCATTTTTTCTCTCACGATATACTTAGACTATTATTTACCACGGTGACATTCAGAAATGGCAATAATTACGTCGTACGACAACTTTGATTTTCCATACCTGGAATTTGGTTCGAAAAACTCAGACCAAACCTTTTACAGGGTCATCGACGTCTTGTTGCAAAATTACATATATTGTTTCGCTTACGTAGAATAAATGAGCATTTTGTTCATGTATAATTACTATTGTAAAGATTTCAGCAACATGCTATGCTAATTAATATAGTTCATTCGTTATAGCACAACCTCAATTATTTTACTTAGATTTTACCTTATCTAAAGTAGTAGGGGGCTACAATATCAAATCATTCCTGGCATTATTTGTAAAGATTCTAATTTTCGAAAATTCACAGTCTTCGATGAAAATGGTAATTGCACCACTTTCACTTTGCTGTATTTGAGAAAATAATAAAGAAATAATTTGGAGTCTTTTTAAAAGGAAATTTAATTGCTTTTTTTAAAATTTTTGGAAATAATTATACATGACATAATTTAAAAATTGGATTTTGAAAAACAAAATTCATTTAAGATGAACTCTCAACCTTCAGATATGTTATAGAAAAACGTGGTAAGTTATAGAAAAATGTGATAGTGTTGATAGACGGACAGACTGTTTTTGCTGTAAACCACTTTCTCGGTTTAAGAACTGCGTAAGTCAATATCGGACAAAGATTGGATTTGTAAATGGTTAAAGCAGAATGAACCTTTAAAAAAAGAGTTGCGGTTTTTGAGAATCGGATGTAAAATCGCTAAACTTTTATTACTGGCTTCAATTACTTTGGACGAGATGTGACTGTGCCAATTTCATCTTATGTTCATGTGAGCGCCGAGATAACGAATAGATGAATTTAGAGGAGACCAAGGAATGATGTAGAGTCCAGAGATAATGGGCGAGGAGAGACAGAATACTTTAAAATAAATGTTTTGGTCGTTGATTTATTGTTAAGTTAATTTTGATTTTCCGTAATTTTGACTAATTTTATTTGTTCTTTTAGGTGACATTGAATTACATGGCATGCTGTGTTTATGTTTCGGTTTGCATAAAAAAAGTCAAGTATCATCTGCAAAGAGAGCTTTGTTAATTGTATTACTGGTAGAAATATCTGCGACCAACAAATTAAATAAGAAAGATAATAGGGATCTTTGTGGAACACCGACAAGAACAGCTTGAGGTGAAGAAATGAAAGAGTTAAGACGTACTGAAAGAAGTTGAACGTAAAAAAGAAAAGAGTTAAAACGTAATGAAAAAGTTAAGACGTGCGATTCAATAGAAAACTTGATATAATATTACAGAGATATAATGGTATTCCAATATTCCTTAATTTTAATTTTAATACATCATAATCATCACTCGATCAAACGCCTGGACGACTTCTAGGAAATCCGCAAGTAGGTGAAAACCAGATTGAAATGAAAAGTGAATTTGTTCTTTTAATCTTAATAACTGATGAATTATTGAGTGGTTTCCTCTGAAGCCAAATTAGAAAGAAAGAAGCACGTTGGTCTCAAGAATGAATTTATTTAGTATTTTAATAGAAGTTTTTCGAAGATTTTTGAGAAACTTGAAATTAAACTAATTGGTCTGTAATTTGAAACAAGATTTAAATTTATAGAGGCTTCGGAATAAGTATAATTTCATAGTGTTTCCAGGAATTAGGGTAATATCCTAATCGCTATGCAGAGGTAAATATATTGTTTAGATAAGCAAGATCTTGCTTATCTTCTAGGTAGTTCTCGTAGGTTCTTTAAAATGTTTGCAGTAATTGTCATCTCCTGGTGATTTTTTGTTAGGTAGTTTTTTATTAATTCAAAAATTTAGTTGGGTGATATAAAAGAAATTCGTTTCGTACATCAAAATTTGGCTGCACAAAATGTGCTCTTGTACGATTTCTTCCATCGTTTGCAGCATGCTGAGTGAAAGTGGTTTGACAAAAATCTGCTAATAGCTCAGTCTTTTCAGAAATCGACTGTACAATTTGTTGTTACTTTTTAATGACGGAATATTGATTGACTGACCTAGCAATCGAAGTGTCTTTCCAAAGAGATGAGTTGGTGAATTTAGATTTGAAATATATTTTTTGTAACTTTCTAATTGGAACATTGTAAGAACATTTCGCACAAATTTAGTTAAATGGTTTAATGCCGATTTTTAATGAGACAGACTATAAACGTTTGATTTTGTTCTTTTGAGATATTAAATTACGTAAAGCAAAAATAATCGTAAACAGTGATTTCTCATGTTTGTAAAACCCAAGCGTAACTCGATTAAAATCTCAGAAAATTATGACAGCCTTTTGTGTAAGTGCGCTTCGCATCAGGCCAAGAAACCTTTACTCATCTCTTAGGGATGCAGGATTTGGCGACTAATAAAATGAAATGAAGCGGAGAAGTCTACGATCAAAACGTATCTGTTTTCAATAAATTAAGTTCAATCACATAATAATTTAATACAAGGGATGCTGCATTCCCACCCCACCCAATAATTCCTCACTCGCTAGGCGGTTCATGTGCGCACCGGTTCTTTCTAAATGTATACACTATGTACACATTTTGTATTTCCCAAACATATCGTATTGTATGGTGTAGACTAGTGCCCAATTACTTCTGTATATGCAGTACGGTTTGGAAAGAATTTAAATTGAGTTCTGATACGTGACACGTTTTGTTAAAAAATTTGAAAATGCTTTCTGTGAAATTTTAATTACTTTGGAGTATTCTTGTTTTATGTATATTCTACTTATTCTTCTATTTTTGTAAAAATAAACGCATAGATGCACGTATTCTGATTTTTATAAAAAGATCATTTCCTATTAATTAGAGATAATTAATCAGTTGAAGCCACGATGAATCAACTCAAATACGAGTAACTTATTTCCTTCAGTTAACCAACTCGGTAACTATGTAATGATAATTCAAAGGAAGAAGTTGGGAAAATATCATAAACATCGGCTTCTGTAGCCATGAAATGAAATGATAGAACTCATTAAAACATTTGTAAAATATTAACTTGAAGGTACACATACTTTAGTAATACTCAATAGCGGCAAATCATGTGAAGAGTAATAAGTATAATACGAGTATTAACAACGTATTGAATCAATATAGTGTTTACGTAAGTACTATTTCTCGTTGTTGGATAGGCCAGATCATTATTCATTTGAAAATTGAAAGAATCTCTCACAAACCATAAAGATTCTTGCCCTTGTGTCAGTTTGAAATCAACCTTTAATCATCTCAAAGAGTAGGTATTTAATCATATTCATTTTCATGCACAATGCGAAATACGGTGACATTTTTATAGTTAGCGACGAGATTCAATTCGAAGAAATTTTCTATTTTGCTTACATTGCTCAATATTCAGTAACACAAGAAGTTTGTCCAAAGAACAATTGCATAATTAATAAAGACCGAAACATAATTGCAAAAAACACAACAGTTATCAATTGAAATGAACATGCTGGCCCAAATTTCAAAGCCAGCAGTACTAGTCTCGCAGACAACCAACCCACTCATTCGACACACAATAACGTTCCGCGGGTTGCCTAAACAGTTCTCGTCATAATTTTTTCGTTCTCATCTTGCATATCCCAGAATGTATCCATATTTTTGAAAACAAATTGCATAATATACATCTGGAAGCCGAATTCCCCCATATTTCTGCGAAAACTGCATTGCAATATCTAAAAACGTGCAAAATTTAGAGAGCCGCAGGAGTTACGCGACTGTCTCTGAATATAATGTATTTATTATTTTCGTAATAGAAGTATAAATAATTCACCAAAGCAGCGAAGGACAACATGAAATGTTCCTCTAAGTTTCCGGGGACGCAGAGAGCCTAAGTATCTTTTACGAGCTATAAAGCACGGCAGAGGCGGCGGGTGGGCGGTGACAGCGGCGAGGCGAAGGGCTGAGCTGCTTCAGGCCGAGGCGCGGGCCCAGGCTCCGCGTGGGACGGGACGGGGATGAGCTCGGTTGATTCCCCTCGCTAAGAGCAAATCTGCAACCTGTTGCTTGCAGCGAAGCGCATGGTGAGGGGGAAGGGACGGGGGGGAGCAGGACGTTGGGGCGGGGAAGGAAACGGTTGGTGGCGGTGTGGTGGGTAGCGGCGGGGGTAGCGTTGGAGGTGCCGTTAGATGTGAAGGTGGTTCTGTCGGTGGCAGTGGCGGAGGTGGAAGAGATGGCGGTGATGGAGTTGGAGGCGGTGTAGGTGGCGGTGGCGTTGGAGAGGTTGGTTGGGGCTTGGGGGGCGTTGGGGGGTTGGGGGGGTTGGGGTGGCGTTGGGTGGCGTTGGAGATGGCGTTGGAGATGGCGTTGGAGATGGCGTTGGAGATGGCGTTGGAGATGGCGTTGGAGATGGCGTTGGAGTTGGCGTTGGAATGGCGTTGGAGTTGGCGTTGGAATTGGCGTTGGAATTGGCGTTGGAATTGGCGTTGGAGTTGGCGGGGGTGGGGCAGGGACGATGGAGGTGAAAGGGGCGGTGGCAACGGAGATGGTGATTGCGACGGCGTTGACGATGGAGGTGTCGTAGCGGGGGGGGGGTGAGGCGCAGTGGGTTGGGGGTGGGGCGTCAGGTCGTGGTCGAGGCGGGGCAGTGGAAGCAGCGGGGCGGAGCGGGCGCGCGTCGGGAGGCGGAGAGCGGGGCGCATTAATGGAGCGAGTTAGCGAGACGCCGACGCGACATTACCGCCGGTGAAGGGGCGCCGCGCTACCTTTTGTCTCGCTTTGTTTGTGAGGGTTAAAACCATCTGAGCGGCGGATGCTTCTGTGTCGAGATGCCAGATTACCCCCTTTGTCTACAGAGTGAGGGGCTAAAAATTGCACATGGACGCAGGATTTCCTTTTGAAAAGAAGTATGTTCTTCTGAAAATAAGTATGCAGTTAGTGGTAGCGATTATCATTTTAAAATTTTCTTCAAATAATTTATTTTTGTCTGATTTTATTCTGAGAAATATATTACGGAAGGAAAATATTTAAAGAAACTTACTTGAAGACATTTTAAGACGTTTTGAAGAGTCTAATTTATGAAATATCTTCAGTTGTCAAAATAGCAGAAAGAAACGATAAAGAATATAATTTGATAATTGTGTTACTAAATTCCTTCCCATAAACAAATTCGCTACGAATACTGCAGTTATTTGCTTCATAAGTACTCTTCGTCCCTCTTCAAATTAGTTGTGTTTGAAATTACATCATCCAGAAATTTAATTGTATCCCTAGATGTAAATTTTATGATGTTTCTTGCAATTTAGTTTATTTTCATATATTTTTTCTTAAAAGTATACTTTCTAACGGTGCAGGTTAATTACACTAATCCATTAACAGTTTCTTTCTTGTAACAGTACAATGAGCCATTTGCAAACATTATTTGACGGCGTAGAATTTCAACCTAATCCTTCTGCCTATTGAGTTTAATAATGTGCATTGCGCTTAGCAAACATTATAGAAAGGAGATATTCATGTTTTAAATGACATTCAGACGAGCTGCCAAACTACGTTACCCCTATATAAATAAACTCAAGAGACAGAGTACCTTTAGTTAAAGAGAGTTTTCGTTACATAAAGAGTGCAAAAATGCGTTGATTAAACGGTAAACCAATGAACTCAAGTATTGTCTACGTTACAGCTTTTACCTTCGTTGAAGAGATTTTACACCAGATATGTGAATATGTGTGTTACATGTACGTATGTAGATAATTCTTTAGATTTTTGAAACCTTTTCGAAATAGACACCTTCATTGTCCGCTTCTATTCCGCGGGTCACGCCAACCTTCTCCTCCCTCTCCCCCTTTCTCCCTCCGTGCAGCGCGGCGCCAGCGGACTCACTTAATTGCGCCTCGTTAGGCATCTCGGTTTCATTTCCAGCGGGCGAAATTTGTTTTGCGCGATAGGCGGTCGGGAAATACGTTGATGAGCAATTTGGAATCGACGAGCCACAATCGGCCGCCCATCGCTCTGCGCTGATGCACAGGAGGGCGGGGCACGGCGCCCACTCGCCCAAAGGGGGCGATGGAAAAAGACGCTCCCCTTCACCACCCCGAGTGGACAGACAGCGCATCACAAGAACAGGAAACATTTTTGCTTGACCACGAACCTTCGGAAGACACACAGAAAAGTTCCTGGAATGCATTGACTGATTGATTGATAGTGAACCCAGGCGCGTCAACTACTGAGGTTATTAGTCTCGTATATATAGTGCGTGTTTTTTCATCGGGAGGTAGCGGTGATCTTTTCTCGCCGAATGGCGACATACCGTCGCCTAGCGGGGTTTCCTCAACCATGTACTTCCCACCATCAGGACACCGCCCCAGTCGGAACAAGCTCTAAGCACCCGACCGGTCATACTTAAGAAGGATGGACAAGGTGCAGATCAATAAAAATCAATAATCTATATAGCTTAAAAGTGGAAAAATGTGGCCACAATCGGAAGCAGTAGTAATAGCTGCCCTAGATCACGTGTTGAGAACACGACATAATGATAAGCTGTTCTTAAAATTTCCCAAGATGATAAAAACCGCATTTGCCAGGAACCAGTAGAACTCCTTGATCATATCGTCTCACCTTGTCCAATTCTAGCAAAGACCAAATACTTGAAAACACACGATAAAGTGTGTAGTTACCTGCACTACCAGTTCTGTACCGCTCTAGTATTTCCAAACATATTCTACAAGTGCTACGAACACTCAACAAAAGCGGTCACGTCTGTTCGAGCGTGTACAATATTGTACGGCCAACAAATTCAAACTGCTCACACAATATCGTCAAACAGCTTTAAGAAAAATTTTAAGAAAAAATCGTGTATACTTTAAGATGGTGCTGTGCTGTGCGATCAAAACGTCGTAAGCAAAGAGGCAGAGAAACATCTTAAATATAAGGTTAGGAAATCGAGATCAACCGAATGTGGATCGAAAATCGATCGGAGCTCTGGGAGTTGATCCGCAATATGTGTGTAAGAACTTGGCTAAATTCCCAGGTCATTGAAAAAACTAGAAAGTGCATGACATTGTTGTATTGGGAACAGCCCACATTTTGAGCAAACTATTGTGGAGGCATCGATAGTCTCTAGATCTGGTTTTTAGGAAGCTGGTTGCAATAGCTGGAATAGATTTTATAGTCAACAGACATCTTTAACCTCGAATTAGAGGAATAATAGTAACAATAATATAATAATAATAATAATAATAATAATAATAACAATAATAACAACAACAACCTCATTAATATTCCCGAAAATCTCGTCTATAAGTTTTGATGTTGGTTAAATATAATTTTTAATCCAGGTTATAATCAACGTCCTCAGAAGCAGATTTATTGACCGTGTATGTCTTGTAATTTCCATTCTTTTGATCGACCGGGGAGATTATACAAGTTATTCCGTAAACTTTGCGAAAGAAATTTCAGAACTCCAATGACTCCCGGTATGACCTGTGATTTTACACCCCCAATCCTTTTGATATCGATTTTCAACTCTTGCATGTAAGACGTTTCTCTCTCTCTCCTTGGTTAAGTCATAAAAGAGAGATTTTTTTTTTCCCCCGAGACAAAACATTATCGCTCGTAAGAAATAATCCATGTAAACTTTTAAGATTGCTTTTTCTCAAAACTAGGAATTCTGTACATACAATACATGTAACCTGACGCATCTAAATGCACTTAATAACAACATTAATACCATTTTGATACACTCTTTTGATTTGTTTTTAAAAATACACAAATGCAAGTTTTTTAAAATTGCCCTCACGTAGTTAATATTTACAGTATGGCATTTTTAATACATTATTACATTTGTGAACATGCCGACTGTATAGTGGAGGTGGATAGAGCGTGTGCCGCCTCAGGGCCTCACTCCGATAGGTGGCGGGTTCGAGTCCCGCCGTGGACATGGTTGTTTGTCCCTTGCCTTTCATGCATGTGTGTGCTGTCTCGGTAGGCTTCGTGGGTCTACTGACCATAGAACGAGGAGCCTGCAAGTGTCTCTAGAATAACAGTGAATATGTGTTCTCATGAGGGAGACAGTGGCCACCAGGCGTGGCTAGTCGAAATCGGCATACCCATAATCTGGAAAAAGTCTCAGGAACAAGCAACTGTGAACAACAACAGAACACAAGCAACAGTGCTCACAAAATTACATTTGTGAGCACAAGTCATCTACATGATTAAAAAACTGAATAGTGCTAGATAGTCTTTGCTTTCTGTAGCATCACTACGTTTTAGATATGTTCATTAAGTGGTTAGTCACTCCATGATTTCTTGAACACTTTTTGTATCTCAGATTTAATGTCAAGTAGCAGTTCATTGTCTGTGATTTTCTGCGAGAACCTTAGTGACCACTGTTGGTTAGCTAGCCTCATCCGGCGCGGTTGGGACAAGTGAAAAATGGATCTAAGCAGTTGTTCCTCGAAGGACTCGGAAGAGGTTATTAAGGTACTCAAACTCATACTCTTTCATAATGTAACCATCTGATATTCAACTAAATGAAGAAACTGTTTTGTCTCTTTGCTGCATTCTCCAAGCTTTTAGTGAATAAAACGTCTGCAGTGAATATCATCTCAATGATCTGAAATTTGCGGGGCAGGAGAGTGTTTGCATCTCTGACGATAACCATCCAATCTTTCGACGAATAAATGTGTGATAATTTTCTATTGGTTATCTCCATTAGCCCAAAGACTCCACAAGAACGCACTGATACTAAGAATTTGTGATCAATTACTGCTACAATCCTGATACACTTCATGAGAGACAACGTCACTTTAATGATACTATTTTGTCCAGTACACGAATCTGAGTATATGATTATTTTTTCATGAAGAATGGTATTCATTTAAGGTCATTCAAGCGAGTCTCAAGATCCTCGATTACAGCAGAAAAGAAGACCCTTTATAGAACGTGCAAACAAATTATGCAAAAAAAATTAATGTTTTACCACTGTGCCACAAAAATCCTGTTTCCCTGTAAGCAAAAAAAGAATTGAAACTTTATAAGCGTATTTTATATTATTCAGACATCTTTTTATCTTGGCACAGGTATGTATAAAGCTTCGGATAGAAATTTTAATACATACGAAATATGGCCAAACTGCTGAAACGGTACTTTATTCCTTTATGCATTGAACTCCTCATGTCATTATTTGCCAAAAATTGAAAATATTTTTTTATTACGCACAAGGCTCCCCGAAGGACACATTTGATATTAATCTTACTTAACAAAGGACATTATAATGAATTCTTGAGATCGAATGCCAATAAATAAAGCCAAACAAAATCCTTCGCCACAAATTTCCATAGTAAGACAATAAGCTCAAATTCCAGTCATACATCTTCAAAAGGCAATACATGATTTGTAACGGTGTGTATTCAGAATACCTCGAGTGGGAGGAAATCGCGTAATTGCTAAAGTAGTCTTAGAAAATAACACCACGGCGGTGTTTGTCAAGAAGCGGGCGAGAGGGCGGCGGGCGGTGGCGGGAGGGAAGGCGCGGTGGCGGGGAGGAGGGGAGGCGGCCGACGCAGGTCTTAGGCGCGAGCCTGACGCATCGCCCGCGCCGCGATATTAATGTCTGTCCGTAAGGCGCTCGATCAGCGATGGCGGCAGCGACGCACCGCGCAGTGGAGACGGCAGGGCACGCCTGTGGAGGTAACGGGGGAGGCTAAGGCAATAGGTTTTGATTGATTGATTGATTGATTTTTTTCGTTCACTAACATGCACTACACTACCACACATTCCGGGAGACCGATCGGGAGCTTAGAGCTTGTCCCGGCTGGGGCGATGCCCCGCTGGTGGGAGAGTCCTGGTTGGTGAGAAACCCCGCTAGCCGACGGTAGGTCGGCGCCGAATCTCGCCATCCAGCGAGGGAAGATCACCGCCATCTTCCGAGGGAAAAACATGCACTACAGTTACGGGACTAATGACCGCGGCTGTTAACCTTTGTTAACGCTCCCGGAATCACTAACCAACCAACCAAATCTACACTGATTTTAAGTTGTCCATTACATTGAATGTACAAAAACATTAATATATTTTTAATGTATAAGGTTACATGAAGTTTCATGTACTATACAATTTAATGCCATTTCTGAACGCGTAGCCGTCCTCCCTTCCTCTGTTTTGCGGTCGCTTTCAACCCCCGTTTCCAGCATTCCCTCCACCGCTCGGCGCCGGCGCGCGCCAATAAATCGCCGCTGTTTGTTTGCGGCGCGCGCAGGTGAGCGGTAAGGCGGGCGGGCGCGCGAGCCGCGCGTATCGCGGGCGCCGCGACGTGCCGCGCGAAGCTGCCTCGGCGTTTGGGCGCCAGGCCACGCAAACAGCCCGAGCGGCCTTGCGCCCTCGCCGTGGCAGGCGCCGTGCGAAGAGTGAAAAATGGCTTTGAGAAGGGCTGGGGGAAAATAACGCAAACATACGTATTTAAGATTATTCTTCGAAAAAGGTTTTAATTGGGAAAAAAAATTAAAATTAACTAGTGTGAAATATTTCTTTTATTTTGTTCTAAAGAAGCAGAATTTTGTTCACTTCGCAAAGAATTTTGTTGGAATTGAGAAAATTGTTTTGAAGTCATGTTAATGACCATTCTGAATTCTATTATTTACGTTGTAATAAGCCAAGAACCCCGAGTTTAGTTTGAATGATAAAATCGGCATACAGCATTAAAAATAATGACATTGTATGCAAAATCGGAAGTCATAGAATACGTGTTGTTGGGACAACCTATCAACAAGATGTAATATTCCATGTTTGGTGTCATACCGCTGTGCTGATGGACACGGCCCCGAACGCATTAAATGAAAAAGGTGTAGAGAGGGCGTTGAGAGCCGTAATCTCGCGTGAGGACGCATGGAATCTATCTCTAGAAAAATATTGAAGCGAACACAAGTAAGCGAATGGTGAGGTGCGAACGGATTTTCAGCATATGCTGAAATTGGCTGTAATTGGAAATTTTATTAATGTAGTTGTTGGAATTTCGAATTAAAACAGACTCTGTGTTTCGAGAGGATGTATATTGGGGTAGCTCCGTAGATTAAAGAACTTTTCGATAAGTAGCTGAATATAGGTAGTCGCGAATAGGTGCTTCATACGGAACAAAAATAGGCAAAGTCGCGACCGCATCTTAATTTTGTGGGAATATTAAGTCCAAGAAATAGCAAATCGTTGAGGAAATTCTGGAACATTTTTAATGTAGGCAAGGACACGAGAATTGGTATAACAAATATTCCATGGACAACATTCTGCTAGTCAGTCGAGAAGCCATCTATCAAGGTGAGCTTACGAACTATATTCAAACCCTTACGGTGTGTTAATGTTCTACATTGAAAAAACAATTCTCATGAGATCGAAAGAATTTGTAACATATGTAAGAATAGATGTTAAATTTGTATTGTTGAAAAAGGCTGATAATTTATGTTAGTGGTCAACTTCCAGGAATCGTGATTCTGTATTGAATTACACGGCTGCATGCAACAGGTAAGAAGTAATATGTTGTATGTCGAACCCATGTTTAAATTGAAAGTAAATTTAATAAATTAGTGTTAACATTGAGAGAATTTGCGAGCATAGCAGGGCAACGGTAGAATAACAATATTAACAATGGCAGTAAGTATTCCCCTTATAGTATTAGATGTTTGCTGCAAATAGTATTCTGATTTGTCAATAGTAAAATATCAGAATAAAAGAAATAATTTCACAATATAGATATGGAATGAATTACCTGAATGAATAATTGACTTTCATCCGAATCATCTATGCTCGTCAATAATTGTGTGAATATCTCTTTACACGTGACGGAGTTTGATTCATTTATGTCAGCACGAAATTTATGAAGGCAAATGTTTTCTGAAGTGAACAGTAAATATTTGCGCTTCTCAGAGAATGGTAATATAGTCGAATTTTTGTTTCGATTAAAAATTTCAAATATGTAAAAAACTATGTTTTTTTAATCATGTGAGTGTTATTTTTGGAGTAGAACTATTTCATTTTATGAACGATCAAATATGAAATGCATATTTGGAACGAAGTTGATACTAGGAACCACGGGAAATCCTCTATATAACGATCTCCACATACTTCTGAAAACTGAAATATTGATACTAAGAAACGTCATGTTATTAGCTGCTTATCTGAAGTGGCTTCATAAAAGGTTTCATTCAAAATTCAGTAAAACATTTAAGGAAAAACTCGAATCATTTTGAATCTTATTAATTAATTGATTGATTGATTTTTTCGTGTTTCCGGGCACGTCAACTGCTTCGGTCATTAGTCCCGCTGTGATCTGCAGAATGAGAAACTCTGCGACACAATAGATACCGAACGAGAAATGCGAACATGTTACTCAAGAAGTCCACTAAGCCTTATGAACATCTGAACTTCCGGACCAATTACCACAAAAATGCTCAGTGCAACTTATTATGCACGTGGAATGTTAAAGAACTCTGATTAAAAGCTCGGAAAAAATGATACATGCGATATTTCCCCTCCCCATCAAATCACACATTCGCTTCACGTTTCATGGAATGCATCAAAAGGGGCATAAAAATGAGAGATCGTTATATCAGACTCAAAAGGCGAATGAGAAAGTCAAAATTATTTTTAACGCGCCGTGCGCAAAACACAGTTTCTCGTTCTTGTTTTCCGTGTGCGAAACGGTTATTTTTTTAACTTCGCGAAGCGTGTGCGAAACATCTCTAACGATTCGCAATTGTCTTTCGTCTTGACGACGTCATTGTTTATTATTTACACACAATAGTGTTACTACACTGACTGGAATACATTTACTTTTGTTCAAGTAAGGAATTTTTAGTTTCATATTTAATTTATATTCCTGTACTTGATGCAGTAGTATGAGCGGAGCCTAGATTGAATAAATAAATAAAAAAAATTACAGTCAATGAGGTAAAATTAATTAAGATCATAAGTTTATAAGTTACTAAGTAAAACGTAAATAAATAAGTAAATGATTAAATAAGTATGTTAGTGCATAAATGGGAGTGGGTATATGAGAAGTAAGCGCAGAGGTAAGGGTGTGCACGATCTTCTGTGACGCAGTTTCATTTTAGGTTCTGAGAAGGCAAAATTTTGGAAGAAGAATACGTGACGTCCACACCAGAAAATAAATAGTTCATAAATAATTTAGTAGATAGGTATGTACTCGTCTTCTGACGTCCCGATTTTCCCCTTTTAGGGACTTTTTCCTCAGCGGTACCATACGGTCCCTTTTCAGCGGCGCTCATGCAATGCACAGACCGTCTGGGTAGAATACCAGAATTCGGAAGGTTAGAATACTTTGGAATACAGAATTTGCAATGGCTTAAAGGCCTTCGGTCTATCCACATAGTACTAGATAATGTACTTTATTTGTAATCAAGACCTATTAATTTTTTTAAAAAAATGTAATATTGTGTATTACATTAAGACATGTATTAGGTTTTTTAAGGTCTTTTTCCAGCTAGCGATGTTCGAGGCTCGGGTCCCTGAATTTATTGTCCAGACCTGGAGGTAACGGAGACTTGTGGCGAGCATGACGTTTTCCTCTCTCCATCTGTGTCACACAACTCGAGAGACTGAAACAATGTAGTGGAAAGCTCTCTAATTTGGCCCTGACCGAGAATCGAATATGGGATCGCACCAAGAAAAGCTAGCACCTGAACATAAGCCACCCGAGGGGCGTTTGTACTATTTTATATTATAATAGTTATATTATATTTCATTATGATATAAAATTATGTGATTTATGTTCTTTTAAAATAACTGTACAGACTAATCATAAAATTGTAGAATTATTTTTACTATTATTGTTGTTAGTAATAATAATTATTATTATATTTCAAAACAATTTTACGGGGAGAGATGGCTCAGGGCATCACCTGATGTCACTGCAGTCCCTCTGACCGGGTGATCCTTGGTTCAAGTCTCGACGGTAGCAGGATTTTCGACACTAGCTTGTCAGCTAGGTCGAATTCAGTCGCCGTTTGGAAGAGAATTGTAGCGGCCGGCTGCTCTGATCGGTAGTTTTCCGTGGTTTCTCCGATCAGCACTAGTCGAATGTCGAAGCAGTAACCTAACAAACGGGCCACGGACCGCGCGCGATCTGTCCTTCCTCTTCCTTGTCCTATCGTCTCCCGTTACACACAGGCTTACACTATCATACACTACACTACCACACATGCCGGGAGACTGGTTGGGAGCTTTGAGCTTGTCCCGGCTGGGAAGGTGCCCCGCTGGTGGGAGTAACCTGGTTGTGGAAAACCCCGCTATCCGACGGTAGGTCTGCGCCGGATCTCGCCATCCAGCGGGGGAAGATCACCGCCCCCCTCTCGATGAAAAACATGCACTACACTTACGGGAACATAGTAGTTGGTGCGCCCGGTATCACTAAATCAATCAAAACAATTTTCAGTTATAGCAATGTGCCTTTATTGTACATAATTTATAGTGTTCCACCGTCAGGTTTCAAAACACCTACGTGCAGAAATAATGAATATCTATCTACATATGTTATGTATATATTATATATTATTTGTCATAATGATTGCCTCTTCCCCCGGCGCGCGCGAAGACGCCACGCCCCCGGACCTAATTACGCTGATCCGGCGCGCGCCTATCAATTATTGGTTGCGCGGCGCGGCGCGGGCGGCGGGATCTGGCGCGGCGCCGCCGGGGGCGCGCGCCATCACCTATTCTTGCGCCGGCCCCAGCCGGGCGCCCCATGAGCGCGGCGCTGCGCCGGGGCGCAGCCGCCCATCCCCTCGCACGCTCCCCGCGCCCCACCCCACCCGCTGAGCCACTCCGGGAACATTCTTCGGTCCCGGTAATGGTATTTGGGTTGTTTGGGAAATGTTGAGTTTTCTTGTTAAAGCAGCATCTGGACGGGATTCTCCAAAACAACAAACGTCTGGTCTTTGAGATGTGTGATTAAAAATAATATTATATCGCTCATTGATGCTTTGGTTCCCCCCGCTGAGCCACTGCGGGAACACTCTTGGGTTTCGATAATGATATTTGGGTTGGTTTGGAAACATGGAGTTTTCTTGTTAAAAAAGCGAGTGGACGAGATTCTCCAAAATAACGAACGTCTTGTCTTTGAGATGTGTGATTGAAAATACAAACTTCATATTGCTCATGGATTAGGTAGTTATCTTATTTTTGTCTATTAAGTTGCTATTGTGACAAGTGAATTCTTTATTCGTATCAAATCTCTTGAGCTACTTAAATCACTGCTTACAATGTAATAAGTACTCTTTAGGTTTCCATAAATATAATGGCTACCTAAACTACATTTCATGAATATATTTTTATTACGTGTTTCTCTAACGATTGCTTCAACGATCACTTAAAACACGCGCGATGAGTCAGTTGAAGTAGTGGGGAGATCCCTGTAATCTCGCGAAGCAAGAATGAACCAACAAGCTTGATTACTTCAAACTATTCATTCCAATACAAGAAAAACAACAAAACTGTGAAAAGTTGTAAAATTATCTTTTAATTTGGTTACCCTGTCTACATTTCTGACCAAAATATCGTGAGGCTCTTCCAGAAAAATTTCATGAAAGAAATCTCGATTTCGAATTAGTAATATTCGCAATGTGATATTTTTGTGCAAATTCATTGTAGAAAAAATAGCGCAACTAATATATACTTCGTCACATGTTCTGCATAAAATATTATTTTAATTTAAAATATTTTCTGGAAACTAACCATCCAAAAACAATTTTCAATAAATAATGTTCCAAGATTCATGACATAAAACAATATTACAGAAGGTAATATTCACTCCAATGTTTTCATGAGTACGTAGTAACATTAAATTTTGCGATGCATGTACCTTCATAATATAACACACTTTTTAGGCAGGCTGTTAGAAATAAAAATATTGCCCCCTGAATATTAAGAGTGGTCGTGAAAAGATTTATCTTTGATCATGAAGTTATTGATGTTGTTTCGTCCATAAGCAATATTATACCATTAAACATACGAACTGATGGTAAAATGAAATTAAAGGAAGTGTACGTCATAGAGAAATAACTGCAAGGAACATCGTGTTAATTTTTCGCTTTCTTAGTAGCTTAAAACTAGTACTAAATTAAATGGAATCGACTGCATATACAAACATCAAATTTCTCCACAACAGAGGAGGCGTGTAAACATGAATAGATAGATTCGCAAAAGTTGAACACTTTGTTAAACATACATCGAATTTTTTTCTAAACAACTTTATTTTCAGACGATTATTTAGTAATTCAATTACGGCATAACAAAGAAATCAAATTTACAATTTTGGGGAGAGTGATATTGGCTTTCGGAGGCCATCATGAGACCCATCCGTAGAGCAATAGAAGCCGTATCTTCTTTTTTCATTTAACCGACAAAAAACATTTAGTTTACAGAACGTGCAATGAAGAAAGAGGCAGGTAAGCTCACATCTTTGTATCATAAAAACTGACAATTTTCATTCTTGCCATTTAGAATTTCTTTTTGTCATTTGAATTTTTGACAAACATTTAACAAAAAATAATAGTCAATCGAATTCAGAAAAAAATTAAGTATGGCTCCTCCGTAATTTCACCGTCATGTTTTTCATCGACACATGAAATGGAATTGCAAACTAAAATAGAAATCCGTCAATGATTTAGTCTATATACGTTGAAGCTAACTAGGTCCAATCGCATTTACAAAATTTTTCCCTTGTGTTTACTTCCATTTTCTTCCCTTTCCTTCCCTTCCCTTCAGAACTGATTGACTATACACGTTAGTCCTTTAGGTTTTTTCGGTGTGTTTTGTTCGTTTCTTTTGTTCTTCGTAAATGTTCCTTAACGGCGAGGAAGTTGAAGTTTCTCAATGTTTTCCAGGAGTGGAATCTTGTAAGGTCCATTTACCTTACCATACAACCAGAACCTGCATTGTTCTTGTTCCTTTTTCGGATATTTTGTAAATGCAACAAATCCCCAGCTGCATATTCTGTGTAGTTCATTTACTCCAACTGTGCAAATAGAAAATAAAAATTGATAAATGGAATTCATTCTTAATTCTTAAGAAGACTCCAATTAACTAATAAAAATAGTTATCATTGGCCCAATATCAATACTTTTATTAATTATTATAAAATGGAAAAACGTTTTAACGTAAATTTTACCTGAATCCATTTTAAATTATACATGCTGAATATAACATACGATTGTATGTTGAATACAACAAACGCTTTTAATACGGTGAAATCTGTTTAGTAACGATAAATAAAATATTCTTATTTAATTTACCGAATTATTTGGCTCAGGGCATCAATTGATGTTTCTGCACTGCCTCTGACCGGGAGGTCCTAGGTTGGAGTACCGACGGTGACAGGATTTTCGACACTAACTAGATACCCAGTTCAGCCCAGTCTGGTGGAGAATTCTAGCTGCCAGCTGCTCTGATCGGTAGTTTTCCGTGGTTTCTGCGATAAATGTCAAGCGAATGCCGCAGCAGCGCCTTAACAAAAGGGCCACGGACAGCGCGCAATCTTTTCTTTCCCTTCCTTGTCCTACCCTCACTTCTTACTTACAGACTTACTGTACTACACTACCACACGGTAGCTTCGAGTTTGTCCGGGCTGGGGCGGTGTCCCACAGGTGGGAGCAAAATGGTCGGAGAAAACTTAGCAAACCGACGTGTAGGTCGGCGCCGGATCTCACCATCCAGCTGGGGAAGATCACCGCCACGTCCCACGATGAAAACATGCACTTTACTTACGGAAATAATGACCTTAGCAGTTGACGCGGCCGGAAACACTAATCAATGAATCAATCACTCTAAATTATTTAATTTGATGCCAGCTGAAATTACGGTACACCGGTTAAAAAGAGAACACGTGCTCTCTTCTGTGGAACGGAATGGCACTGAATAAGCGATCAAGTGAAGAAAGACCACAGCCTTCGAAGAAACACTCAACAGCTCGGATCTTCAACATTATTTCTGCTCCATACGTAAATTCTACAGGTTGAACACATACATCCTACCATCCACAATTGCGTCAATGGAATATCAGAGCATTTTTCTCGCATTCACCTGGATCGTTCCTCAAGAAAAGCGTTTATAGTTCAAGCACAGATATCGCCCAAGAGGGGAAACAGTTCAGTTCAAAGAAAGATTTCTCCGTTTCAAGTAGTACACCATGTACCGTGTAAGTCGCTGTCCCACCATCGACGGGCATCCGAGAGAGTGGCTACTTCTACAAAGCTGGACCCGACGTGTTCGACAGCATCGGAGGAGGGTGAGCTGTGTGCAGAGCACAGTCGGGAGCACTGGCGATCGAGCAGATATTGGGCGCGAGGGTCGGCTCGTGCGGAGCGGAAAAGGGCGGGGCGGGGCGGGGAGGGGCGGGGTAAGGCGGGGCGGGGCGGGGCGGGGCCGGGCGGGGTGGAGCGGAGCGGGATCGCCGACGCAACAAAGGCGGGCCGCGCCCACTCGCAGATCAACTCGAGTGCTCTGCGACGGCGGATCGGGGACCGGCCGGCGGCGACTTAAAAAGGCCCGCGCCCGCCCACACAGTCGGGGCGGTTGAGGGCGGCTCAGAGCGGGTAAGGGCGCGCGGACGCTGAGCGGGACGGCTACTGAGTGGGCGCTCTGTGCCTCGGCTTCCCACGCCCAGAAGCCGGTTGGACTTGCCTTCGTTCGCTTTTGAGGACTCGCGTCGACATGAGATGCTTCACTTGTTCCTCTTATTGATTTCCGGAATTACTAATTATATGCATGTCTCATTGTCTCGTTTAGGTGTGCCTGTGATCTGATGACTAGCAGAATCAGGAGATACTGATCTTATGTCTAGCACAATCAGCAGATCAGTGTACATTTCTCGTACACAATTCACACGCAGGATCATCAGTATAAAGTTGCCACAAACACTACGTACTTCTAGCATATGATCTTCACTCGATATCACGGACCATAGCACTTGAAAAGAGGTCGCAAGCTGCACCTGAATGTGCCCTCTCGCGTTGTGTTTGCTAATTAAAAAGAAAGAGTAAATATTCTCTGACAACTTGTATAATTATCCCCTCAAGTCCTTAAGATTTCAAATTTATTCTTTATCAAAACTGTACTCAGGGGTTGTGGAATTCACCTTAATTGATCCTCAATTATCTACGGGCCTGTGAATCATCACATATATGTAACTTGCAAATAAATCTGACAATTAATGTACAGCTTAAAACGACAGCTTCCCTTGGTAAGAATATCAATCTACGCGACGGCTCGGTATGTAATTCCTTTGTTACTTCCCAATGTCCAGTTCCTAATAAAGATAAAATTACATCTCGTTCATCGTAGCAAGATAATACATGTATTTAGACGTCAGCCTAAAATGAGCCTAAAATGCGCAGCCTAAAATGAGTGTAATGATAATGTAGAGAACGTTAATTGAAACATGTATAAAAATAATTCAACAAAAAAATTGATGAATAAATTGTATGTCGATATACAGCACTGTGTGTTTACTCATCTCGATTAGATATACGTTTTCATGCAAAATACAGGAGATGTTCAGTAAGTGGAAAATCCCAATTGACGTTAAAAAATGAAAAATATTAAGTTAAATTTCATTTTAGAAACCCCCTTTTCACAATAAGTTTGCGTATTTAAAATTTGTAACAAATATATTTTACTTTAGAAGTTCTTGAAGTAAATGAAGTTGTTTTTTTTCTACATATTGAAATAGTATTTCAGATGCAAGAATATTTGAACGTTCGTGAAAGAGGTTATTATCGAAATATTGTTCATGACGGACAATGATATATTCAAAAAGCTCCTAATTTTAATATATTTTAAAATTTCAATTGTGCAAATAAAATGGAAATAACTGTGATGGACGGCTATCTTCTCCCAGACGGTTTAAACAATTTGATTGATTTTTGAGACATAGATACATTCATATCCTGGCCCAAAGTTCCATCTTATTTCATTTTGAGAGTCTGCTAACAATGTGATGGCAATACTCAGGAAAAAGTCTACGCAGGACAAATGTGCTTTCCGGATAGGGTATCTTCCTAAGCGCGTACCCTATTTTGAATATAACTAATTAATACAGTTTGCATTAGAACAATTAGTCTGTAAAATGAAATCTACTTGAAACATGAATCTCAAATAACACAACAGTTACGAACAATCTTCTGAGAAGAGTGTTACTCAAGACTCGGATGTTTTTGAGCTACTTCTCCAGAACAAGTGCTGAAATCTGAAGATAATTAACAACAAAAGTGTCTGTTAAAGCAATTATAATGTGAACCTATTAAAATACTGATTGGAAGAAACTAAAGAGTCATGGGTTATGAACTCTGGATCCAACACCTACCATTTTTGAAAAGTTAGATTTATAGTCAATTTGTTGATCGTAACAAAATCGGCGAGTAGTGCTAGACTACATTATCAATTACAAGACTATTCTGTGAGAAAACGTGGAATTTATATCAGCAAGATTGCGACTTCGATCGTTGCAGTCAATATTCTTAGGGACCGAGCTCTTCAGATTCATCCCCTCCCTCCCGGAGCCCTTCAGGTCAATGGGGATTTTCTGCGTCATTTGTATTTTTGCTTTATTTTGATCCGATGGCCTTCCGAGAGATCATATCATGCCCGATGGCCCCAGGGCAGCAGAGGGGCGGAGGGATTTTGTCGTGGTCCGCTCGAACTCGTCCCTCGAAACAGCCGTCCCGTCCAGCCCCTTCTATTAACCGCCCGAGGCGCTCTCGATTCCTCCTGCCCTGTGACTTCCTGTCTACTCTCAAAAATGTTTTAAAGCCCCATGGTAAATGGTTGACATTCCTGTCAACTAATGCAGAACACAGTAAGGATTAGTAGAGTGCATTTAATTGATCAAAAGCATTAAAATTACATTTTATTTAAGAGTAATAAGAAAATATTTATTCATCATCGTGTTTATTTTATTAAAATGAACAATGTAAAAGGCGTATACTTACTGGAAAGGCAATCTAAATTATTACTACTGTAATTATTTCAAAAGTTTAACGGTCCACGTTTTTGTGAGTGCTTCAGTATGTTTTAGGAAATATTACAATACTTAAGTCTAATACTCATGGGTACTTTTCAGACCACAAGATTAATGTGATTTTTCAATTTTAATTGCACTTTTCATGGCCACAGTTTATTTTTTCGCCTTCGAAAACAAGCTTTTTATTAGAGTTAATACTTCATCAAAGAATATTAAAAATTATTTTTGAATTACTCCAGCTAAATTCGAAGTCAAGCATCCAGGCATCTTATCAACATTTGTCAATAAGGAAGAAATCAATAAAATATCAAATTATCTAAAACTAAATGGTAATAATGCTAGAGATAGAATCATCAGTGTGTGTTTATGTTTAAAATGCTGCTAACTCGGCACTAAAAGTAACAAGTGTCACATAGGTTAACGGTTCAAACATTTTTTTAATGATGTCCTTTGTATCAGGAAATAAAATTTTTACGTTATGACACTACACTTATATTACTTAAGTCAAACGCCAATAAATACTCAATTTTGATTGACATACTGTAAAGTGTAATACCATGTTTTTAATTTTCATTGACAGTTTAAAAAATCAAAATGGAAGGTAATTATAATTTTGCAACTAATTCCTCACCATTCATAGTTTATGCTTTTTGAAGAAGTCTTTATTATATATTTAATGGGTTAGACTTCAAGATCAATTCGAGCAGGTCAAGTTGCCCCTTCGTCACTGTTTTTTTAATCGAGTAAATGCATTAACTCTTTTCTGCTTCAGTCTGGTAGAACTGTTACGAATACAAATTAGAAGTGATATTTCCTCCATATTTGGCATCAAGAAAATATGTATACGCGGCCAACTGGGATAAAAACAGGTGGGAAATGTTTCCGATGTTATGGAGACGGTCGTCTTGAGAAGACGAATGGAATCAACTACCGAATAGAAAATGGACGTTCTGGAATGAGGACGTAAATGATTTATAGAGCATAGTGGCGTAATTCAGTGGAGAATTTGAAAGTAAGAACCGCAATGTGATATTGGCGAAGTATTTGATTGAGATTAATATTGAAGAAAAGTAAATGGACTATAATTTTTGGGAGAGTCGATAGTGAAGTTCTTGAAATTTGTTGAATTGACTAAATATTGTTTTGTTCTTTTCAGTTTGGAAGTAATATTGCGCCAAGTTCTTTTTTTGTTATTATTACGAATAAATATGTCTGTTTTATTTTGAAACTGAAAGCGTTTTGATTTATTATTTTAATAAGTTATCGTATCCAAATCTATGGTGTACGCCATAGAATCATTGGCCATAAATGAATAATTAAATGCACATTTTTATTTTCTCCATTAAGTAATGTTCTTAATAGCAAAGTAAAAAACACTTCATTATGGAGGTATGTGAAGGAAACCTCTGTCACTGGAGCTTGAGAGACAATAGCTTGGCGCGTATTGAGCTACTCTGCCCGGCGTTGTCCGCCCCCTGCGAACGCGACGCGGCGCGGCGTGGGCCACTATCCGCGTAGGTCACCGCGCCCGCGCGGCCCCGCCGGCAAATCCCCTTCCTGCTGTACTGGCAATATGGAGATGGGATTCCTAAGAAAGCGCGCAAATCCTCTTTGGCGACGGGCTTACTTGAAGAGATTAGTTCGGGTCAAGGAGCTCCACCGCGCCGGCCAGATTTCATTTCCCTGCGCGCGCCCGCTCGCCCGTGCGTCCGGGCGCCCGTGTAGGCGCGGCGCGACGTGGCGGGGAGGGGGGGGGGGGGGGGGGGGGGGGGGGGGGGTGGGAGGCGGGGGGGGGTTCTGTTTCAGTGCGGCATTACAACAATGGGTCCTACAACCAAGCGTGGCGGGCGGGGGGCGTTTTCACATTTAACACAATTAAAGGACGCAATTCGAAATGAAATAACAAAAATATAAATATAATAAATAATAATAATAAATAATAATAATAATAAAATAAGATATGAAATAGTATACAAATTCCAACTTACGTAGCATCAAACTCCGTAAATTGGGAGCGGGCAACTGAAGGCTAGCAATCTTTATTTCATATTTATTTCAAATGTGTTTTAAATAATTTCTAAAATATTAATTTGTAGGCGTATAACAAAAGCTCTAATGAAAGAAACGAACAAATAAATATGAAATAATTTACACATTCTAACTTACGTAACATCCGACTGCCTGAAAACATAATTACGATCACGAAGCACGGAGCGGGCGGCCAAATTTTTCACCCAATTACTAAAAAAACACTCATATTTTCGAAAAATTCAACTGACCTTATTTGAAGATATTTTTTCTAATAAATACATTTCATTAAGACAAAAATGCATCTTTAATAATTGTAGTTGTAGGAAGATCCCGAAAAAATTTTGAATTTTTTCAATTTTCGAAAACTTAGGGTTTTTAACCCACACGAAACCTACGACATTCTTCTCTTAAACGTCCTTCACACTACCCAACAACAAAATTTAATCAAAATCGATGTCGACCTTTTTTTAAATTTTGTAAATGTCCCAGGAAAGTACCCCCAGAATTAAAATGTTGCAAATTCGAGGGGCCATGACATCAGCCAGATTGATTGAGAAATATCAATTTTTGAGAAAATTAGTTGAATGGATTAGCCGCTAGCTTTGTTAATAGACTGACAGACAGACGTTTTGCCATCAAACGATTTTTCAGCATCAAGGACCCACCAAACAGGGATTCTCGCTTCACCACGTTTTAGAGAATTTTTTACTAAATTAAGCAAATGATTTATCCACTTTTTTATTGACAGAGTCGTGTAAAACGAGTTTTTCGGCCGAAAATTCCCCGATTTTTCGCACAGCATTGCATAACTTTCTCTTCTTAAGAAGTTCTTTCTTAAGCGCGAGAAAGTAAAAAAAAATATTTTCACTATTGTATTTGTAGAAAGTCGCCGAACATTTTTATTTATTTTTTTAATTTTCGAAAAATCAGGAAATTAACGAACATGAGATCTGTACCATTCTCTTAATCGCCTTTTACGCTAAGATCTAAATTTAATAAAAATTGTTGTGCCTTTTTAAGAAAAAATGGTTTCAGGAAAATAAAAATTGCCAACACAATATTTCACAAAAATACTTTTTTTTTTCGAAAAATTGAATATGACACAATTTTTAGATCTGTTTTTCAACAACATATTTCATTAAGAAAAAATATTTGTGTTCATAATTGGTTAAAAAAATTTTTTAAAAATGTTTTTTAAAAATGAAACCACACCATTTTCTGAAACGTTCTTCACACTATCCAATAACGAAATGTAATCAAAAACGATGAATTCATTTTTTTAATTTGGAAAATGTCCTAGGGGATTCAAGTAAAGAACCCCCCAAAGTTACAATTTCGATTTCAAATTCAAGGAGCCGCGACATCAACTAGATCGATCGAGGAATATCAATTTTGGAGAAAATTGGCTGAACGGTTTAACCGCTAGCGCAGCTCAAAAGCGGACTTACAGACAGACAGACGTTTTGCCGTCAATCGATATTTCGGTGTCAAGGACCCACAAAACATGGATTCAGGATATAGCATGTGTTTGAGGATTTTTTTTCTAAATTTAACAACTGAATTTATCGACTTTTTCGTTACCAGCGTCCTGTTCTAAGAGTTCTTCTGCCTAAAATTCTCAGTTTCTTCGCGCAGCATAAGTAACTTTCTCTCTACTGCGTAATGTGGTTTCTCCGATAAATACCAGGCGAATGCAGGAGCAGTACCCTAACAAACAGGATACGGACTGCGCGCGATCTCTCTTTCCTCTTCCTTTTCCTATCCCCCACTCCTTACTCACATTCAATTCCACTTCAATGCACTACACTACCACACATTTCGGGAGTTCAGTCGGGAGCTTACAGGTTGTCCCGGCTGGGGCGGTGCCACACTGGTGAAATACCTGGATGGGGAAAATCCTTGAAAGCGGACGTCGGCGGCCGGCAACGGTCGCCGCCGGATCTCAGCAGCCAACGGGGGACGATCACCGCATCTCCAGCGATAAAAGCATGCACTACACTTACGGAACGAATAACCTTAGCAGTTGACTCGCCAAGAATCACTCATCAATATTTTCGGACTGGATTACATTTTAAAGGTATGTCTCTTTTGGGCACATTCCCCCTTCATAGCAGTGGTGGTCAGGAATGTGCAGTACCTTTGTAGATATGTTCAGTACCTACGGAAATGCACAGTTTAACAATATTATGTTTACGCGATCACTTTACTGGGAAGTATGTGATGTAATACATAAACTGTCCGCAGGGTTGGGTTCCAGTATGCCATTTTCGGATTGATTTTTAAACCAATTATTTAGACAATACTAAATGTTCGCACGGGTCCAACTAGTGTAAATGAATACGTTAGGTTACAGTTATCAAATCAAATACAGTACTCTTCTCAAATGAAAACTCAACACAGTAACTCACTTCCGGGAAGGAAGGGAAAGTGTACCGCACATTTTTTGCCTTCATGTCCCCTAGTTCGTGTTCTCTCGGCGGACGGTCTACCTCCGTTACTATCAAGACAGCGCTTGGAGCGAGTGGCGAGCGAGCAGTCGGGAGGGCCTGCTCCACCGCAGGAAGTCGGCGCGCGGCCCTTTGAAGTCGCAGCGCTAAGCACACGTCCCTTCGCCACCACCGCCCACCGCCCGCGTGCCACCGCGCCAGTAACTCGATCGCCCCACCTGCGTCCAGCCCTGAATGGACGCCTTGTGCACGTCTCAGTAATTGACTTGGCGGCGGTGGCGCGATCTCGGGGCCGGGCCGGTGAAGTTCGAAGTGCCGTCGGTGCTTTGATTGCTCATTAGGCATTAAGATCAACATTTGGACATTTGGCGACAGGCACAAGAAACGCGGCCGCCCCCGGCGCCAGCGCCGCCTGTCTCAGCCTTTGAGGAGCGTCGCGTGGCGTCGGAGGGGCGGGGCTGAGTAGGAAGCAGGGTGGAGGGGAGGCGCTGCGGAGGCAAGAAGAGAACCGATGCGAGATGGAGGAGGTGCAGGGGACAGAATCAGGGGAGGCGCGGATGAACACTTGCGGACAGTAGAGTTGGAATAAAATGAGAAATGAACCGATTAATTTGCAAGACTAGCGTATAGAAATGAGACGGCTGGTTCACTATAGACATGTTACAGTAAAAGAAAGGAACGAAAGAAAGCTGCGTGGTAGACACAATTGCCACGATGCTAATATAAGACCGAAATGGCACGGGAAGAGTCGAGGATAAATATCTCTCTCTCTCTCTCTCTCTCTCTCTCTCTCTCTCTCTCTCTCTCTCTCTATATATATATATATATATATATATATATATATATATATATATATATATATATATTGAAATGATTTGTGAGACTAGCCAGCAAGAATGCATGGAACACGGAACTTTTATGTAATCAAAGAGGAACTAAGAATGAAATAAACAATAGACAACAGCGCCGCGTAATAATAATTATCAGGAAAGTAATAGAAAACATAAAGGGCGGAAATAGGCGTTATGAACAGTGAATAGAACCCAAATTCAGGAACATTTTAAAACAAAAATCACATTATTCGAGCCACGGGTTTTGGAAAATATCATAAATCGTGTAAATTGCAATATAACACGGCGAAGATTGAGAATATGGCACCCATTGTTGTACTTCTGTAAGTATATGACAGACGGGTTTTATTGAATATCCAGCGAATGCCTGGATGAATTTTGGCCAAACTTTCGGATATTATAGAGAAAAATATTTAGATCAGGGCAAAATTAGTCACAGCGCGGGGGAATTTATGTGGGGCTCGTAATAAATTAATATTCAGTTTCATAGCATAGAGGATTAAGAAAGAATTGAAAGAGCGACCGAAGAGGTAAATGACGTCATCACGAGCTGAGAAGACAAAAAATAAAGGTTTTTGAAAAAAGGAAGACAGGAAAAGGGAATTCGGTAACGTGACGATTACCAAATAAAAGTTAGTAAAATTATGAAGCCGATAGTAAGACGCAAGACGCCCGAAAACAGTGAAAACGTAAACGTTTTCGAACATTTCTTATAGTGATGGACGTGTGTTTGAAAGAAGACAGTCACATGAATTTTGTGGACCAACAATGTAAAATGTGTTACAGATAGAGATAAGGTCGAGTGTTGATGGTGAACGCACGCGTTTGATGCTATGCTAGATTTTGGAGAAATTTCGCGAAATTATTAGGCAAAAGTTTTTAATTCATATTCAGTTATGTAAAATCAGTTGTTTAGACGATGTGGAACTAAAATTTAATTCAATTTGTTTCGAAATTCACGGGAAAATTAGCATGGACATTATTCGCGCAAGTTAGGCGCGGGGAACATGAGCGTCGTAAAATCTAAATACGTCGCGAGATATCGAAAGAACGTTTATGGAAGACGCGATTAGTTGCGAGGAACAATAATTGTGAGTACATTTGGTAATTTTAAATGGAGGAGTGCATCTGGGATCTCATGGCAGCTGAACGGGGACTGCGTGCATGGAGACTGCACATTACAACTAGCAACGACGGGCGCTAGCAAGAAGCGACATCGCTGCGAAAAGGGAAGTGGCACGATTTGTGCAATTACTTTATTTATTTATTTATTTATTTATTTACTTATTTATTTATTTATTTATTTATTAATTTATTTTTTGTTCACGCGCAAGTCCGAGAAAAAAGACTCTGTCGAAGACCAAGTCTTGATAACTAGATTAAGAATAGAATTATCAAAAAGGCCACGACAGAATGCGCATTCTTGTGTGTGTATGATATTTTGTATTATATTTTCAGTGTGCATGTTTGTATTTTTTTTGTGTTGTTTATGTATTTTGTGTTACGTTTCGCAAGTCGGAGGGGCATATTGTATTTATGTTTGGTATATGAGAAAAGAAATCCGACATTAAATGTATGAGCATCCCATATGGCTCATAATTGCCTTAGATCCATGTGTCGTTATTCAGTAGTTGTGTAAAATTTGACCCAGGCACGAACGAAACGGACCCTACCTCAAGTCCGTATGGAATGAGCGCGCGGACCACGACCAGGTAGGATATAATAGTGATACGAGCTAGCAGAGGTACGGGCAACTGACAAGCAAAGGCATTGTGGCACCCAATTGTAAGTTAGAGCTAGGGTGGGGCAAAAATAGTTCACGTGACAGGTAAACAGAGAAAGGTATGAATAGTTAGGTTATTGTGCTCGCCGTGTGAGGGCGTCACTTAGGCCTCATTCACAATGCAAACTTAAACGTAACCGTAACGTAGCCGCAAAACCTAGAAATGGGTTATAAAGCGAGATCATTCACAATGCCTTGACGTAAACGTAGACGTGAGACGTAAACTTAAGAGCTCGCAAGCTCCAAGCTTCTACGTTTAAGTTTACGTCGAAATTCTACCGATGACCAATCAGAGAGCAGCATGAAAAAAACCAAATGCACAACAAAATCCGTGAGAAGGAAGGTCGACTCCAGATCGATTCTTGTTTATGCGTGTGTATTGGTGTGCGTTGGTGTGTATATATAATATGAATTATATATTGAGTTATATAGTTGAACGGTAGAGCAAAGAAGTTTGTGGAGTTTTGGTACGACTTGCGAAGTGTTGGTTCGAAATGGCAAATAAAGCGCCTCCTTCTTCTTTTTAAATAAAGCGACCCTAAAATAAATGCTACTGAAGCTTGCAACAGCACAAGCTGCACGCCCAAATCTCTCTTCATGACAAAATCTGAACGTGGCGTTAAATATATTTGCGGTACACAATTTAAAGCTCACTGCTCGCATATAACCTCAATAGGTAGGGGCGCAACAGCTGCTCGCAAATGCAAAAGGTTAAATCGATAGGAGAGTCGAAAAAAAAGCTAGAAACGCATCGATCAATATGTTGAATTCTGATTGGTTGAGGCAAAACCTACGTTCCAGCTTACGTTTGCCATTGTGAATGCTCGTTTTTACGTGAAAAGTTTACTGCATACGTTTACGGCTTACGTTACGTTTAAGTTTGCATTGTGAATGAGGCATTACGAGGGTAGTCAAGGTAGTTAAGAGAATAAGAGAAAACAGTTGCATTGGGCGCCCAACGTGCGTGCGTGAGTAATAATATAAGGGAGATATAGTGAGTAAGTAAGAGAAATTCGCGAACAAGTTGTTCGCGAACAACTTGTTCGCGAATAGAGAGAGATAGAGAGATATCCATTGGACTATCTGTGAGTTCAAAGAGTAACTGCCTTTTTATAATCCCAGGCGCTTATTTGGATGATGTAGAAACCAACGGAGTTGTTTTTTTATGATTTATGTCTGTCTGTTCGGGTTAATAGCTGAAACGGCTGCACGGCTTTCCATGTAGTGTCCACTGAAAGGTGGAAACTACATTTTGTCAGCATAACAGAGAATTTTGTTTCTTTAACTATTATGTTCTCTTATTTAAAGGTTTTTCAAATCCATGAATTTAATTTTATTCCGAAATTAATGAAATGTGTTTGTAATCTTCAAAAAACGAGCAAAGTTAGTCTATGAGACTTCATAAAACTTCCTTCCTAACCGTTAAGGCCCTAGTTAAGTGTGCGCATTTTTCGTTTCTGTAAATATCTTGAAAGCAACGAGTAAAATTAACCAAGTGAATTAAATGTTTCTGAAAACCAATCAAATGTACTACAACATACACTTTGATTCTGTCCAATAGCGCAATTAGGTTTAGAGTAGCCTAATACAGAGTTTAAATTGTTACTGATCTTTTACCGGAAGTACGCAACAATCCACCGGTTTATAGATGCGCAAAGCAACTATGGTGGTAGCAACAGTGATCGTAACGAACATAGCAGGGTGAAGTGGGATGGGGCAGGATAATTATGTTTAATAAATAGTCAGCAACGGCGGGTTCTTCTGTTGGTATAAATACCGCACGATGGTTGTGATACCGATTATTACGAAATGAAAATGTAGAGCGAGAAAATGTACGAGTGTATCAACTCATAAGAGATAGAATAAATGAGATATGTAGTGGGTTGCTATCGATTCAGGTGTTTTAGAGAGATGCAAGCTAGAGTTCATAAGAAATGGACGTATGACGATTAAGTCGTGATATTTAGAGTGAAATACTTGTTTAAATGCCCAATTAGTAGTGTATTCAAGTCATCAGACGATTGGTGATACCTTAGGGAAAATATAATTAGTCAGTGGTTCAAGAATAGGGAACAAAATATTTCCAGAAGCGGTGATCGTTTGCCGACTGATTAGTCATCCAGAACTTACTAACAATATATTTTCATTTTGTTGGAACTTTGTATTGTTAGTTGAAGTTACCTCTAGAGTAAGGCGAACGGACAGGGAAGTTGGGTAAGTGGAAACGCAGCGGCAGCTGAATTATATTGGAAATATCCACGATCGCGGGCGCCTAATTTGGATTTGGACAAAATGTAGCATACCAAATGTTACATAGAAAGATAGAGAGAGATGGGAGTGGATTGATCGTGAAGTCATAGAATTACTTAAAAGAAGCAAGGAAGAAGCGGAGGTGAGCCGAGAATGTCCTCAGCATGCAGGCCGCTCGAAGGAAAAGCACGTAGAGAGGCGAGTAGCTGGCGAGATGAGAGACGACCCAGGACATCAAGAAAGGGAGGAGGAACTGGAGGAGGCAGATGAAATTGAACATGCACAGCCCGTGCCGGCAACTTGCGACTAATGAGAGGTCACCGCGACCGCTGCTGCCGCTGCCACAAAGCAGGCGTTTGCGCCCGAGGCGGCTGCGAGAAGGCGGTGCCCGTTTTCTCAGAGCCGACGCCTGTGTCGCCAAGGCCGCCTGCCGCGCCAATACCGTTGAAGGAGTCATCATCAGAACACCTTTACGCTCAACTGATCATTAGCAGCAAACACGTTGTGGTGGGGAGGGTCTAAGGAGTGAAAGCCTCTCTAGAAATCGACTAGAGGCACAAAAATAATAAGAAATTTCTCGTATTGTTTGTAATGCTTATCTAATATCATAAGAGGCGAATCTAGAAAGTAGGTTTCACTGGGTCGTCAACAAAAATGAGACACAATTTCGTGGAAAATCTCTATTGTAGCAAATACAGGATATGTTGTACAATTTTTCCACGCCAATAGAACTGAGACATTTGGCATACTATGGGATCAGCATTTGTATCCCTGAGTCGTAGAAGTGGGATAAGTACCTGTTTTGACAACCAACGACAACTCTGCGTCGCTGTGATAAGCATAATGCTGACCGGACAGGAATTTCTTGAGGTGTAAGGTGAAAGGAAAATCATAGGAGAGCGATCCGGTCTGCAGGATTCAACAAAGTAAAGCATATAATGTGCTGTATGTATTCACTTGTATACAGTCTCAGGTTATAGGCACAATAGTTGGTTGTTTTTTGTCATGTTTTTTGTTGTTGTTTTTCATGAAACTGTGTTCTTTTTTCGTTGAAGTCGGAAGGAAACTTGATATTTTGCCATTATCAAAAATGTCAGTGCTTTGTTTAAATTCGAAACAATAACATATTATTAAGGAACTCGCTCTTTTCAAGTAAAAAATAAAGAAAATATTTGAACTGTTTCTGAAAAAATTCTCTTTACCCATTTTTTACAAATCGTCTCTATTTTACACAAAATTGTGCGAAAACACATTTTTTTAAAAGATTGCGCGTTCTTATTTCAATATCCAATATTAAATATTTTTAATTCATAAACTAGTGTTGCAAAAACATGTCACAGGATTTCTCGTTCGATTTGAAACGGTTATATAAAACTATAATGAATATGTTACACATAATGAAAGGCTTACCTCAATATATAGGATGATTCTAAATACTTTTACAAACTTCGAACAATGAAAAAAAAAAAGTTCAGATGAACATGTGTCCCAAAACCCTTATTTTATTGTTATTAATTTATTAATGAATTCCCATAACAACTCATTAAACACAACTCATAACTCATAAAAAATAAAACTCATAACATGTTCGAAATGCCCTCACCAAACACGCAATGCGCTCGCCGAATTATGAACTGTCGTACTCTTTCCGGTACTCCTGGATGATGTTGAATGGTTTCACAGGGTTCCACTGGACCTACTTGAAGAGTTTCTTCATTCACGGTATCTACTGCATACATCAATTGCTTAAAGTCTTTCCAGATATAAAACAGTGAGACGTAGAAGAATTGAGGTCGGGAGAACGTTCAGGCCATGGGACTGGTTCTCATCTACCCCTCCATCAGTCATGGTAGATACCAGCCAGTGCATCTCCAACACTGTGAGCAAAATGTGTTGGAGACTCATCATGCATAAACCATACGTCACGTCTTCTTTTCAGGGGCACGTCTTCATGTAAAAGTCTGAGAAAGTGTTCTGAATAAAGTCCCTGTAGTCACCACCTGTAAGACGTGCTGGGAGAACGTATGGACCTTGTAGAGTCACCACTATTCCAGCCCACACATTTATCTTGAACAGTTGTTGATGTGTAGCCTGAACTGTAGCATAAGGATTACGATTTGTCCATAGGTGCTGGTTGTGGAAATTTGTAATTACATCTCTTCCAGACGTTGCCTCGTATGTAAACAAAACTGACGAAACAAACAATAGATTGACTGTTTGTGCTAAAAACCATCGGCAAAAGTTCTCTTTAGGAGGGTGATCGGTATGCAAAAGGCACTGCACACGTTGAAGACGATACGTTACAGGTGTTGTTCGTATCTTTCACGCTGTACTTTGAGATGTACCATATACCAAGGTCACTTATGCTGATACTTGGATCGTCCTTCGATACTGTTGAATTTATTCTTCGTGATCAGGCATATGAGCAACTCTTTGTCTTCCTCGATCAATGGTCTCTGATGCAACGTTCCGGCCGCAGTAACGTGACGATAAAAGGCACCAAAGGTTGAATGACTCAGCTGTCTTCGGCCTGGAAACGCCATCTGATAGAGTCGAGCAGCCTCGCGTCCATTACCATTCCCGGCCATTCATAAAGATCTTCTTTGCCTGCTCACGAAAAGAATATCCTGCCATGGTTGAACAAAACACTTGCAGTTAACTCACTATTATATGCGCACGTTTTCTTGAGCCCTGGAATACCTACCTCCACTTCTTTGCCAACATTAGTTGAATTAAGAATAAATTATAGCAACGAGCATTGTACTACACAAAACCCGACAACCACAAAATGTTCGGTTTCGATTGAAACTATTTTGCATGGAAACACGAACTACAAATTTGATATAATATTGTTTTTGTCAAAACAAGCAAACTCCCCACTCCTCTCGGAACTGGCGAAGCGAGGGCTCAAGAAAACGTGAGCGGAAAACATGCACACAAATGAAATGTTCAAGTCAGATTAATGACAGTTGATAAATGTAAACAGTCTCCGTGCAGCACATCCCCATTCTGTAGCGTACAGATGAGTCAAAGGCTTCTATGAAAGAGTGCGTAGATGGATGAAGTTGTGAGGTTGGACGTGGAAGGGTGGTGAGCGTAAACATTCATTCATAAATTACCAACAAGAAAACGACGGATTGTGAGACACATGTACCACATAAGAACTTTTTGTATTATTTTTGTGTAAAGAACCAATGAACGAATTTCTTAAAAGTATTTTTGAATCACCTGTATTTGGGTTATGTAAATTGGGGACCAGAAGGAAAATAAGTTAAACTCGTATGTCAATAAGGGACAGACCCAGAGAAGGCATATGTAAATTGGGGACTGGCTACCTCATCCCCTTTCATGCAAAAGTGAAAGATGACACTTTATTTTCTAAGTAGACCTACAGTTTTAAAGCCATTATTTTTAAAACAGAACTCCCTTCCCAATTTTCTACACAACATTGGAAATTTTATTTCGAAATATGTTTTGGTTTAAGTTGGTTTTCTCTTCAGATTGAATTGAATCGTTCGTTTATTGAATGAGTTGTGTCATTTTGTAGATTACTGTAGAGGTGCTAGTTATTACCTTTTAAAGCTGAATGTATTACACCTTTTCAATTACAATGGAGATGCACCATGTTTTATGTCTTCCATAGGTTTGCAGCGTATTCTACAAGAGAAATTCTACTTATCTTGTAGATTATATATATCTTGTTGAACATTCAATTTGAACACTCTTACCGGGAGTGGTGGCTCAGTGCATCAACTGATGTCACTGCAGCGCCTCCGACCGGGAAGTCCTAGCTTCGAGCCCCGACGGCGGCAGGATTTTCGACACTAGCTTTTCAGCTAGAATGAATTCAGTCTCTACCTGGAGGAAAATTCTAGCGGTCGGCTGCTATGATCCGTAGTTTTCCGTGGTTTCTTCGATCAACAGCAGGCGAATGCCGGAGTACCCTAACAAACGGGCCACGGATTGCGCGCGATCCTTCCTTTCTCTCCCTTGTCCTATCGTCTCCCCTTACATACACACTCACACTTACACTAACATGCTCTACACTACCACATATTCCGGGAGACCGGTCGAGAGCTTAGAGCTTGTCCCGGCCGGGGCGGTGCCCTGTTGGTGGGAGAGTCCTGGTTTGGGGGAAACCCCGCTAGCCGACGATGGGTCGGCGCCGGATCTCGCCATCCAGCGGCAAAGATCACCACCATCTCCCTAGGAAAAAAACATGCACTACACTTATGGTACTAATGACTTAAGCTGTTGACGTTCCCGAAAACACTAACCAACCAAAATTGAACACACTTCTAGCACTCTTCTTGTGTTCGCTTTTCATTTTGATATGGAAGTTAGTCTGGAAGATTTTCGAAATGAAGCCGAAAAGGTTAGAATGACGGAAGTAAAAATGGGTATCGAACTGGGAATGGTAGAATTCGTAAGTATTGTTTCATTTGTAGTTTGCTCTTGGAGGTCTTTATTTTCACAAATATAGCCGGTAAATGTAGGTCTCACATTTTCCGGCGCGGCGGCCCACGTATCGCGCTTATCTGCTCAATCAGTCCTTTTCTTTACCTGTGTTGATTTGGTCCCCAATTTACATATGCCCAGAAAAAGGTCGATCCGCAATTTACATGTAGAATTCGAAAAAAAAAATACGAGATGAGATGAGATTATTATTATTAGCCCATAACATCCCGTAAAGGGCAAATGCCTCGTGCTTTAGCAGGGTTACAGTAGGTCGATATTCAATTTCACTAAAGTTCACTCAATTTCACTAAAATCGATTAATAGCACTGTGGATCATCATGTTCTTTTTGCTGTTCATGTCCCAGTTCATGTCCCAACATGTCCCATGTTGTTCTCTCTGGGGCCAGTCTCGTCCAGGTGGGACCAGCTGCTTTGCATAGCTCGTCTGTCCATCTTCTCCCCTGTCTCCCTTGGTTTCTCCACCCATACCGAGGGTCCCAGGTTGTTGTAGTGTATGCCCATCGTTGCTGGCTTTGCCTTATAATATGTCCTCCCCAATGCCATTTGCTTATTTTGGCTTGCCGTACTGCATCTTTAATTTTAGTCTTTTTTTCTAATTTCTGTAGATGGTATTTTGTCTAGGAGCGAAATATTTAACATTTTTCGTTCCATTTTCCTCTGGCATCGTTGTATCCATTTTATTTGTATTACTGTTAAGGACCGTGTTTGTGATTCATGAAGCAATATCGGCAAAATGCACGAGTCCATTACTACCTTTTTAATTTGGAGGTTTATCTTTTTATTTAGCAAAATGAAAGAGAGGCTCCAGAATTTTCTCCATGCTAATTTAGTTCTTCTTCTGAGATGAGATTATTTGGTCTCAATTTACAACCGGTCCCTGTATTTTAGCCAACAAGTCTAAATCTCTTTTCATTATACTAAAAACACAGAACACTGTGCCTCCTAAAATATCTCTATACACGTAAAATTGATGTTTTGTTGAATACATAGCAATAATGAATTTACGATTTTTTAAATTATAGTACAGGCATTGAACTAAACATAGAGACATTTACAGTTGAGAAGTAATCAATCATTGGCCCTGGTGTTTCGTTGGATTGTATATAATACTGCGCCGAGACAACCTGTGGATTGGTGACGGTAAACCACATGCCTTCTCCTGCTTCCTAAACTCAGGAGAAAATCAGAATATTGAATCCTCTTATGAGGATTGCGTAACGAATTATATTAATTTATCAATTAGAAGAAATAAGAACAAATATTTATCTTTGATGACATTTCTTTAATAAATTTAATCCTAAATTGACTCGCACACTGCTTGTTTGAAGTCGATCTGCCCTTAACCACTACCACCTGTGAAATCAAAATGAATGTCCTCGAGATGGCGTTGAATGAGAACACTGCCTGCCAGATGCCAAGAAACCTTTCAACGTAAAAGTTTAACTTACAACAGCTGTCATTAGTCGTCGAAAAAGTACTGTATGAAACGCGATGTAGTGGGTGTTAATGCACACACGTCAAGTTTACGAGACTGGCATGCACCTCATTCGCTATGTAATAACTAAATATTGGATTTTGGGCTAAAAAATCGTCTTTTAGGCGCATAAAAAGGCACTGAAATGTCAAAAATAAGGAGAAAAAATGAACTGCGGTATTTTATACAATAAAATGAAAATTTGTTTGTTTTTCTATAATGTTTTTTTAATTTAAATACACAAAACAAGGTACATATATTTTAATATTAAATAAGATTTACATATTATTCATTACAACTCTCTTACATTTTAAACCTGTAGTTTGCACTGCAATACATTGTCAGTAACTTTTCAAGGTTCTCAATTTCAAATTTGCGACGATTGAGAGACAAAATCGGTTTGAATGCGGAGAAGAATCTCTGAACATTTACTGACGTGTATTTTAAAACTGACATATATTTTAAAAGTCCAACATTATCAACACTGAAACCTCGGAATTTATATTTATTTCCACTTCTTCCTGACCACTGTTACCTGACGTTATTGTGACATCCAGAATTTTTTTCAGAACATTTTTAACTTTTTCGCTTATTCGTTTTCCTAGGTCTCTTGGAACTTCCTGTAACTGATATACTTCTGACAAAAACATTGGCATGGAATTACATAGAGTCAAACCTCGAGCTTCTAGTTTTTCCATTACATCCGCAAGGAATACAAAGTTTGAACTTAAACACATGCAAGATTACCTGTAAGATCTCTATTCTCAAGCACCAATTTGGCATTTTATGTATAATGTGCATCATCATCATCATCAGAGAGCCCAGTAACAGCTTCTGCGACTTCTTCGAAATGTTTACTATAATATTCCACTGCCCTCAACCACGTTTTCCATCGAGTTATTATAGATCTAGGTGGAAGATGTATGTCTGGCAACTTCTGTCGAACAACATTATTTTTGTTAGGAGATTTTGAGCCATGACCAAGACAGGTCAATTGGGTTGGGTTAGGATAGAAGGGTATCAAAACTTTCCGGCACCAATCGCATGCGACGCTGCGTCAGTGAAAATTAAAAGTACCTTCTGATCTTCAATGTCATTGGGTTATACGACTTTAACTCTGTTTTTACGAAATAAGTAATAGTTTCAGAATTTGTTTTCTCCGGTGACTAAACATAGATGGGGAACACCCGCGTCAAGCTCGCTCAGTTTCCCAACAATCAATACGTATGGTTATAATGGGCTGTCATTTCATCAACCGAGATCCAATTGCGAAAGTCATCTACCTCACTACCAATGTTAATTATTGTGTTGTATTACAAGTAAATACCTCTTACAATATTCATTATATTTAGGCTTTATTAATGGCGAAGGTTATATCACATTTTCCTTACTATTAGGAGTTAAAAATTTATTTTATGCGATTAATGTGATACCTTAAAAGTAGCTACTGTTAGAGCAATTGAAGAGAACTAATCTCATATATTTCACTGAAACAAAACCTTTCCAAAAAAAAAAAAAATAATAATAATAATAATAATAAAAAAAATAATGTAGACTCATATATTTTACGAATAACATTATAGTAATAAAAGAATATGTAGGTTTATTAATATTTTGTCTATGTTTGTGAATTTGTTGGAATATGCATTAATCATTACAAATACCTGATCGTATTTTTAACATTCTTGAATATAAAAGTAAACATTTTTAATTTGTTCATCAGTATTGGGCATTAGAACTTCTCTTATATTCTTAAAAATTCATCTTTATCTGAATTACAAACTGTACGTTTTTGACTGTATCAATTTTATATCAAACACTTTTGAATTTGGGCGTAGGTGCCTCCCATCACATCATTCTTAGTCTCGCCATGGTACTAATACATGGAAAAGGTAGATCAAGACAGAAGTATTCTTCTCCTTTTTGTAATTCTAAATCTTTGATATACTGCAAAACTGAATATTGGTAGATTTTTCGAGCACAAATATCAATATTATAACATCGATGTTTTGCTTTCGATGTTTTCATCAAATCGATATATTTCTCCAGAAACATCAATGTTTTAAAAAATGTCGTGATATAAATAAATTTTCCAGTATCTATTTTATGTGTGGATTGCTCGCAAACAACAGTCATTGTCAACGGTCACTAATGTCGATCCCCAGGTGGCACGAAACTGTTTGCTATTCGCAACCCTTGTCCAGTGGTTACCTTTTTTGATTATTTCGTACGGGGTAATATTGTTAAACTTCTATTTGAACCTTGACTACATAGAACATTGACTAGAAAATTAAGAGAGTCAAATTTAAAGCAGAATATACTTAAAACTAGTATTGACGTGTTCTGTATCACATTAGAACCAAGATATTTTACTTCGAAATGTTTTATCTTATTTAAACAGTGGCGGCTCTTGCTTGGGTTGCACGGTTGCACAACCCCCAGAAAATCGAAAAAGATCTTATAATATCTTGGGAATATACATTTTCCTTTGGATGACTCAGTATTCAAGATATTGCAGCAATATCGATGTATATGAAATCATTTTGAAACCAAAGAGCGTTCAACTGGGGCTCTCTCCGGTGTTGGATGCCCTGCCAGCAATTACACCACGCTCTTGACTCTTGGCTGTATAACTGGGTTTACTGCTTTACTCTTAGCCCTCCTACTTAACACGAGGAAAAGTGTTTGTTGCAATGTGCTGGAGTCGAACCAGTACCCAGTGGAAATATAAGCTAGAACCACATGCGCGGGAGGTGTATATGCCTTACGCGGAGACGACAGATAAAATTATGAAAGTAGTGTTTCAGTATAGACTTTTATGTAACTTACTTTTAATTGATTGAATTGCTTATATTTTCATAATATATTCGTATTTTGAAATTTGGAAGTTACATTTCCCTCATTCGATGGAGGTGTAACCTCCAGTCTAGGACACCAGCCGCCACTGTATTTAAAACATTGATCTTTTAAGGATCGATGTTTTTGTTGATGTTTTCATCGACATCAAAAACCTTTTAGGGATGGATCGATGTTTTGCTAAAATTTGCCAATTTACATCCTCTACACTACCCTTAATGCTGGGAGACCGATCGGGAGCTTTGAGCTTGTCCCGGCTGGAGGGGTCCCCGCTGGTGGCAGATACCTGGTTGGGGGGAACCTAGTTAGCCGACGGTAGGTCGGCGCCGGAACTCTCCTCCCAGCGGGGGAAGATCACCGCCACCTCTAGAGGAAAACATGCACTACACTTACGAAAATAATTACTTAACTAGCTATAGTCAGATATTGAATTCCGAAAAAGAAAGGGAAACAAAAATAACAACCAGAGAAAGAGACAGATAAGCGGCTTTTGGAAAGCTAGTTTGGTTTCATTGATTTTTTTTCGTGTTTCCGGGCGCGTCAACTGCTTTGGTCATTAGTCCCGTTCGTGTAGTGCATGTTTTTTCTCTTTCGGGAGATGGCGGTGATTTTCCTCCGCTGGATGGAGAGATCCGGCGCCGACCTACCGTCGGCTAGTGAGGTTTCCCCCTAACCAGCACTCTCCCATCAGCGGGGCACCGCCCCAGCCGGGACAAGCTCTAAGCTCCCGACCGGTCCCCTGTAATATGTGGTAGTGTAGTGCATGTTAGTGTAAGTGTGTGTGCAAGGGGAACGGATAGGACAAGGAAGAGGAAGGACAGATCGCGCGCGGTCTGTGGCCCGTTTGGTAGGGTATTGGCTCCGGCATTCACCTGGTGTTGATCGGAGAAACCACGGAAAACTACCGATCAGAGCAACCGGCCGCTAGAATTCTCCTCCAGGCAGCGACTGAATTCGACCTAGCTGGAAAGCTAGAGTCGAAAATCCTGCCGCCGTCAGGACTCGAACCTAGGACCTCCCGGTCAGAGGCGCTGCAGTAACATCAGTTGATGCACTGAGCTATCACTCGATCCATAGACTCGCACTTTCTAGCGATAGTGTTCGTCATGGGGATTCTGACAGCTGCATGGCACATGCACGACGTCTTGCAGTCTTAGCTCCGCCGTTTGTTTCCCACGCGCGTGCCCTTTTCCAGCCCAACGATCGTCCTCGGTACTGCCGCCACCACAGTGTACCTTGGAGCTATGAATTCTTTGCCATACACAGCTGCATCTTCAGACCTCTCCCCAATCGAGTATGTCAGGGATGTTATGGAGTGTGTGACCAGGATTTCTCCCCTATTTAGTGGTCGATAAGTCATTTTGCCTTACAAAAGATGAGGAAGAAGATTTTTACTTTCTCGTATACATACGTACTTACGGCAGTAATATATGAAGTATAAAGAAAGTTATGTAATGCTGCAGAAAATCGATTTCGAGATTTCAACGGAAATACACCATTTGGGGTCCCCTGATAGCGAAAAAGTAGTTTATTTCGAAACGTCCGTCCGTACATCTGTCCGTCTGTCTCTCTCCGACTGTCTGTCTGTCGTATGGGAACAAATCAAGCGCCTGAACAACACGTACAATCTTTTCCAAATTGAAGAAACCCCTGTCCATCTGTCTTTAGTTGAAGCTTTGAGATTTTGAAAAACATTCCTTAAACTTTGGGGGTACTTTACATAATGCCCCCCGGTCATTCTCAAAATTTTCTCAAAAAACGGCCCGAAATATTTACTTAAAATTTAATGTAAGAATAGAGTAAAATAAACTTATAAAGGTGGCGTAGGTCCCATTTTCACGGTTAACTGAGTTTTCGAAAATTGCAAAAGTTTGAATTTTTCCCGGCGTCTTCCTACAGCTATAAAACTGAAGACGCAGATTTGTCCTTCAAATGAAACGTTACCCATAAATAGTTCTTTCGTTAAGGTCATGTACACTTGTTTGACAATTTTAGTAGTTTTTGTGCAATAGAGCAATTTGCAATTTTTTAAAATATCAAAAACAAGATTTTCTCATAAACTGTTCCAAATTTTCTTTAAATTTTTGGTAGGGATACTACCAAATGCACCCTATTCGATGACATAAACAGCATATTGCTCTATTCTTTTGTTGTTTTCTTTTCAAAAATTACAGAAATGTAATTTTATAGACTTGTCTCTCACGTCCGTAATATTTTGATACGCTTTCTTTACACTATAAGACTTATGAGTACATGGGCTTTAAATAATGTCAAATAAAGTTTCTCGAAAACTCAACTGTTTTCTGTAAAAATGAGCTCCAAATATCGAATTTTCAGAAACGCTCAAATGCCATTTTCTCGAAAATGACTTCAAATTTTCTCTTCAAATTTCTCCAATGGATAGTGGTAATTGCACTGTTTAATATGACGTTAAGTTAATTTTCGTGTATTCTTTTGTTTTTTCAAAAATTACACAAATGTAATTTTTTTTAATATATCTCACGCCGTTAATATTCACATTTCCATCGGTTTGTATACATTATTACATTTGTGAGTGGAAATGCTTGAAAGGACTTCAAATAAAGTTTTTCAAAAACTCCATAGATAGAATCAAATAGCGTTTTTCAACAAATCAATAGATTCCAGTAAAAAGTATCTTCAACTTCACATTTACAGTAATACATAATCGCCATTTTCTTAAAAACGGCTTTAATATTCTTGAAGTAATATTTCGTTTCTTCTATTAAGTTACCGAAAAGTTAAGAAAACGTCAAGAAAATGTACTTTCGATGACAATAATGGAGCTGGCCAGAGAATGGAGGAAGACCTTAAAGCCTGTTCACGCCAAGGAAAGTAGAAAAAATTGCTACGAGAAAGTCTGTGCCATTCTGTAGCACCTCTAGATTTTTGTTTGTAATGATATTAGTAAGAAAACCCTTAGTTTTCAATCTCGAAATACTTCGGGAAAACTTAAGGTAACCAAAAAAACAAAAAAAAAATCGGGCAGTTTTTGTGTAATAACTTTTTAATGATAGATCTTCGCGCAAAAATAATGATGTACAATTTTAAAGGTCATAAAATTCTCTACAAATAGTACCCCCTATAAGATGGAAAAATGTTCCCCTAATCCAAATGACGTATGAGTAGTTACATCATAATTATAACATAAAAACAATATCTTTGAAAGGTTTCTTACCCCCCGTCTCACCCCCTACACCCCTCTGCAGCCAAAAACGTGTTTTTTTTTATTTTTTCGGCAACTTCACTATTTTATCTGACTGAACAAATATAAGAAAGAAAATAATTTATTCTGTTAGAAAAACAGTTTATAATATTTTCTGATACACAAATTCGAACTGAAAAAATATTGAAAAAAAATTATTGTGTCTTAAAACCATGGATCAGGCTCTTAAAAAATCTCAAACATTCCTCTTAAAACAGAAATTGTTGTGAATATTTTTTCAGTTTTTTTAGACATTGGACTGCAGTTAAATAAAAACCATTTTCGCACCTTTAAATTTCCTTGACTTTAAATATACTTTGAAAATGACTTTAATATTTCTGTGCATTTATTTGAGTGTTTATTATACATTTGCATACACTGTTGTAGCACCCAGTAATATTTTTATTTTGGATTTTAGTTACAAATTATCATTTTTTAAATCTAATCCTTTTCATAAGTATATTATACGCCAAGGAAAGACAATAGTTTTTGTCATTTGATGAGAAAATAATTCGGTCACAGGTGATTCGGTCATAGGTGCTGCTGTCAATGTTTCTGCTGATACCGAAATATCGACTACCTCAAGGTAGTAAGAAAATCTCTACTGATTTCAGAAATAATACTTTTCTGAAAAATTACGGATCTTTTATTGCTCCAGTCTATACGAGGGTGGTGAAATTTTCAAAATAAAATCATTTAATTCGTTTTCAACAGCACTAGTAGCAGCAATAACAACTAAGATAATGACAAGAATTAGTGAAAAACGTGTCCAAACAATAGTGCTTGTTGCAAAGTGCTGGAGTGCAATCACAGTATTTTAGAAACAGTTCGTTTCTGTTCTGTATGAATTCTGTTATCGACAATTGCCTCATAACAATACAATGACTATCTCTCGAGATCTTCCACACACTCGTATTCACAAAGACGCTCGCATAGGGGAGAGAATTGCATAGGGTTCTTTCTTACAGAACGGGCAACTTTACATAAAGAACTTCACATTTTTCATCAAGTTCACATTTTGAATTAACAAACCTAACACAATATGAAAATAAATTTCCCAAACATCATTATTTAATAAATTCAAACTAATACAAAAATCGGGGGACCAAAGCCACAACCATGTGAGGAGGTAAATATACTTGACACGAATACCACGCACAAAGTGATGTAAGTAATGTTCCTATGTATATACTTTTATTGAACTTAGTTTTAATTAATTTAGATGAATTACTTGCGTTTTATTATATATTATTCTGAATATTAGAAATTACATTTCCGTCATTCGATGCAGCTGCAACCCCTAGGTTGTTGGGGCACCAGCCGCCAATACTCCCGAGTAAAAAAAACCTTTTTTGCGAACTACAGATTTGATTTGATTGAATTGTTAACTAAATAGAAACTCACAACCCCGACTGTACTACCACAGCAAAAAGAGAGTACAACAAAACGTGCTCGTAGTGAAGCTACATTTATAGCATGCTTCAGTTTCCATTGTTGAGTGTACTTCGGAAACAGTCGTTCTTTTCACATTTTCATATCCGAATAAAAATAAATTCCTACACTTCGATTTTAATTAGTTTATTTTGGAGTTTATTTATGGGTAGACAGTATTTTGGCCCAAGACCGTCTAGAGCAGAAACAATGGTGTTGCGACTGCGAGAATCTATCCAGCAGACGCGCTTCATGTTCGTGTTCTCTAATCTTTGTTTCTTTGGCGTACTAATTTCATTATGCCAGATTCAGTTCCTATCGCCTGACTAGGAAACATTTCATTAGTACGGTAAAGACTCTTATTCTACACTAGTTAAGTAAATAACTACGAGTATTATCGCGTTCGTTGACATAAACAACAGTGCTTAACGTTTGTTTTTATCACGTTTCATGGATGCAACGAAGTAACACAATCAGTGTTACGGTTCACTTCGGGCTTTTTAAACAAATAAAAATAACGAATGAGTGACGCTTCTGCTAAGGAAATATTCCTCGCAAACGATTTTGATAATGAAACTTTAATCTCAATCTGAGGTTGGCTATTATTGTGAGACTTTTCAACCTTTAGAAGGATGAACGTATTGCGAGTAGTCTTATTTACAATTAAATTAAAAATGAAAGCAAAGGATAACCAATATTCATTCCAGATTAATCATACCATCGATGAAGATACATTATGTTTAATACCACAGTGATAGATATCTTACACTGTGGATAATACCTGTATCAAACAAATCTAGAAGTTCTCATGCCCTCTATTAGTCATACATTCACGTTTCTTTGCACTTAGTTCTTGATTCTGCTGATAGGTAGCAGTGTTTCTTCAAAAAGGTATCTGTCCTGAAAACATGAATATTGAATCTTCATAAACCAACTGCAATAAAATATTTTGTTGACTCTAGAAGTTTGAAAAATACTCTAAAATTCACTAGAATAGTTATGAACATTTTAAAGACAATAATGCTATAATATTTTGTCAGATGTTACTTGAGTTATTATTTTATTTAATTTTACTTTCAATTTTTGAATTATTCAACTTATTTTCACTTTTTTTTTAGTTTTAGGGCATTGCAATAAAAGGCTCATTAAATTCAAAGTAAATCAAAATGAGTTACAGTAAAAAAGAATTCACAAGTCTACAAATAAATTCTTCAGAAGTATCGCATTATTAACTTACCAATATAATAATATAAATCAACTTTTAATGAACTTTTAAACATTGTTGTGTTAACCACAGGGTTTAATTTTATCTTCAGGGACAATAAAAGTTATCTCTCGTTATGTTGTAGAACTTTTCGACTTTTTACAGTTCTCCAAATTTTCCAAATTATTTTATTGACATAGAGATGTGATATCATTTAATAAAAACAACAGAAATTTATAACAAGGATAAGATGAAACAGCAGTGTAACCAGGATTTTCATTAGGGATGGGCTTTAGATATTAAGAGTGTCTTGCTGAATTATTGTTTTCTTATAAAGAATTTTCCATTTATGCTGAGTTAAAAAAAAAACTTTAAAAAATTTAAATTCAAAATATACTGAAACAATTTACACATATTTATATATGTATTAATAATTTGTTAATAGTTATGTATTAACAATTTGTGGACATTTTATTACTAACTAAAGAATAAAGTGCTTCTGAGGAGGCTCTTGAGTCCCCTCGCCATATCATCACCCCTCTGAGTGGAAAATTAATCATGTATTAGTATGCAGGAGTGATGTCATTGCAGTGCCCCTAACCAGGAGGTCCTAGGGTTTGAATCCCAATGGTGGCAGGATTTTCAACATTAGCTTGTCAGCAACATTGAATTCAGCCACTGTCTGGAGGAAAATTCCATCAGTCAACTGCTCTGATCAGTAGTTTTCTGTGGTTTCTCTGATCAACACGAGGTGAATATAGGAACACCCTAACAAACAGGACATGAACTGCATTTGATCTTTCCTTCCTTGACATATCGTAAAGTCCTTACAAAATAATTCTTTTTTGTTTTTAACACCAATAAATAAAGGACTTTTTTGCAAAACTGCTTATTCCATAACTGATTTTCAGAAAATTGTAAAACTCAAATGTCATTGTTCATAAGCAAGGTCATCAACCTTTCTGAGAATTGTAGTTCAAAGGTTGTATATATCCTTATTGAGTATTCCAATAACCTGTGTCCATTTGTCTATCAGCCACCCATGGTTAGATCTTGGGTCCTCTTGATACGGCAAATCAATTGGCACAATTCTAAGCTGGTTCCCTCTAGTATTTTCTGGAAAAAATCAAGAAAAATATGTTGCACCTATGAGTACATTGGTGAAATACTTTGAATTGTATATTATTTTTCCATCATTTACATGAATCATTACAACTTGATGAGAGTGGAGATAATTTAACCTAATTTTGTAGTGAAACAAAAATTTAAACAAGTATATTTTAATCAATACTTTGTCATGTAACCTTCTGTGCTCAGAAATGAATGAGCCAGGCTACTGTAATGTGTTTAAAATTTATGTTTACTTGAGACTTGCAAAGCACAAATAAAAGTTTTAAACTTGCAAATACTCACCAGAGGTGTCATGCTATTCTTTAATAAGCATTATGTCTTCTAAAATAAACTAAAAATATTTCCTGGGTTATTTAAATTTTTAATTTAGATGCAGAGAGTTTTGAAAGAGTAGGACACTTTAAGACAAAAAAATGGTGTTAATTTTTTGTTGAATTTTATAAATGCATCACATTCAAATTTAATTATATATATTAAAACTTCAAAAATGATGTTAAATAAACAAAATGATGTTAAACCAGTCTTTATAAATTCAAATTAGAAAAAATTGAAAATAATTTATTTTATGTCATAATAATATGTACTCATTGCAATTTGAAATTAATTTTCAAGTGAAATATGAAAGTGGTATTTAAACTGTAAGCCTGACCTCTCTTGGAAAATTGTCAACCTCTTTATTTTCCGTTTGATTTTCTGCTTTTTGAAATATCCCTATGACCCTGACAGCTAACCTGGCAGTAGCGTAGCTTTTGGTAGGGCCTTCCTTGCTGGATAGATTGAAGCATAGGGATCTGACTAAGAAGTACTCCAGAAGAGAAACTCAATGGCGGCTTCAAGAAAAGAAGAGGCAGAAGAGGAACTCTGGACAGGGTGAGAGACCTCGAAGCCATTGAAAAGGCAATCCCTCTAGGACAAGAGAAGTTCAAAATAACCTCCTCCTCTTTGGGATAGACGTTGTGCAGAGAGAGCTGGTAATCCACCCACATAAAAAATTAGGTTTATTAGCAGTGTCCACAACAATGGCCTTGAAATGGAAACTATGATGTCTAAAGCAAGGAAAATGGAAGTACGTAAATTGATATCAGAATATTTTGAAATTGCTACCTGGAATGTATGAGGTATATTAAGGAAGAAAGTGAACTGGCTAAAAGTTTTGAAAAGATGAATGTCAACCTATCTGTAGTAAAAAACAAAAATAAAAAATAAACTAAGAGTATCAAAATAAGTAGAAAAATTTGCCACGTTTTATTGTGGAGTAGACCAGCAAGAGAGAACTGCAAAAGAAGAGGCCATATTTGTGGTCTGAAAGTGGAAATCAAGAATAAAGGAGGTGTAAATGACCAAATAATTATGCTAAAATGAAAACATGAAAGAGGATATTTCATCGTTTTTGGAGTTTATGCCCCAGAGGAAGGGAAGAAGGAAAAAGCAAAGGAATTCTACAGAACCATACAGGTACTATTTAGATATGTACAATTCAAGATATGAAGTCCTTTCTGTAGGAGATCTAAATGCAAGAGTGAGAAATGAGAGTATATCAAAGACTGTAGGAAAGTGGGAAGATTTAAAAAAATTACAAGGGAAAAAATTGAGAGAATTTGCAGCTTTCAATGAAATGTACATTGCAAACACTTTCAAAAATAAGAAAGATATTCATAAATAGGGAGCAGATTTCTATGATTTCGTCTGTGGCTTCAGGGCATAGCTAAGTGAAATATCTTGACATTTGGTTAGAACTGGAAGCTATGTAGGTTAATATGTTAGTGCATATTTGAGGAGCAAACATTCAAAATGTGACATTTCCACTTTACTCTTTTGCAATAAAAATGAAAAATATGGCACTAATTTTACATTTTTCAACATCGTCTTTAACTCAGTGAATAGAGTTCTATTTAATGTACGGTAAAACATCCCGTGTTTTTTTCTGGATATAAAATTCTTGGTAAAAATCACAGAAGAACTCAATTTTTGCCAGATGGACATGTTACCTTTTGAATGTTTGCTCCTCATTTGTGCATATTTTTCCAATTTTTTTTCGTTGGTGCATATTCATGTAATTATCAGAGCATATTTTGCAGATTTCATTCAAATAAAGACTTATCTGTAAAACATTACATATTTTCATAGAATCTATTTATATGAGAGCATTCATTGATTAGATAGAGCTTTTCACAGTTTGAGTGTTTTTTCCTTTTCTCCTATGGTAAAAACGATAAAATATTTGTGCAAATGTAGGGGATTTCTTAATATCATATTTTTTAAACCAGACCAAAAAAATTAAACAAATCATTTGATGAACTCCACTAAAGTGCATATTTATTCCAATTATATATCCTGTGAAGTAAGCTAGTTACATTATGTTTGCACAAAAGTATATTTTTTCATTCCAAGCATGCTTCTCCTGAATTTTATCAAGAAAGGTTCATAAAGAAAGTGAAATATTATTAATTTTAATTGCATATTAAAGTACATATTTTAGAATTTTTAGGCCATAAATGCATATTTTTAAAATCGTATTTTCAGATTTTTTAGGGCATAAAAATCTTCTTCCTATTCATAAATATACATGATCAGCATGAAATAGTAGATCCATAATTGATTATATAATTGGAAACAGAAGAATATAAAAATTAATAGAAGACACATTGAAAAGAAGCTGCGATATAAAACTCTGATCACTTTTTAGTAATGTCCAGTATAAATAATTATCAAGATGAATGAAAAAGAATTCATCGAGAATGATAAAGAAAAAGTGTACAAAATATACCTTTTAGAAAATTCAAAATTAAGGAAAAATCAAAAAATACAAAAGGAAAAGGAAAAAAAAATGAGAAAAATAAAAAAATTAATCACAATCGTATAAGAAGAGAAGAAGAGATATAAAAATACCTTGACAACCTTACTGAAAATAATAAGAAAGAATACAAAAAAGCTAGGAACAAAGTAAAAACAATTATTAGAAAAGCTAACGAATTATGGAAAAAAATTGCCTACATGGTAATGAAAATTAAATTGTAGTGAAAAAAAAGAAAAAAAAAAAAAGAAACACTATAAAAACTTTCAATATGAAACTTTCAATATGATACTTGAAAAATGTGGAATAATAAAAACATGTACCACTTCAAATGCAGATGACTTAACAACAGATGAACAAAAAGAAGCACTAATAAAATTAAAAATTGAAAAGCACTTGGTATGAATGGCATTATACGGAACCACTAAAATACTCTGGAATTTTTCTATGCCTCTTTCATTTCTGTCCTCCCTCATTTCTTCCCTCTTTCATCTATGCCTCCTTCATTTCTTTAATAGGTCCTGGAGAAATAAAAAAACTCCTAATCAATGGCAATAAGCAAAAGTAAATGCACTTTTTAAGAAAGGTATCCAAGGAGACCCAGACAATTATAGAGGAATAAGTCTATTGGATATGACATACAAGATCTATGTGAAAATCATAAATAAAAACTAAAAATTATTGCAGAACCATCTTATACCGGAAGAACAAATGGTTTTCAAAAAGGTAAATTGACTGCTGATACCATTTTCATATTTTCACATTCCACAAAAGAATAGAATAAAGATGTGGAAACAACTGTGCAACACACTTAACATTCATGGACGTAGTAAAAGCTTTTGATATTGCTAATAGAAGCCTGCTGTGGAACATAATGGAAAGAATGGGGTATCCAACCCACATGATAGAGGTGATTAAAGGCCTAGCATATGAAACAACGAGCATTAAACTGATCCTACTGTGGGACGACAGTGTGCCTTGAAAATATGAAACAAGAAATCAATGATTTCAATGAAAAAGCCACAGAAAAAGTTGCTGAAAAGAAACAATGGAATAGAATTGTTCAGCATGCTATCAGACATCATAAGATGATTTGTGTTTAATTGTCATTATTGATGTTAATGAGAGAGAGAGAGAGGAGGGGAGGGAGTGGGAGGAAGGGAGAAAGAAGAGAAATGTTGCACACCTTAATGGCATGACCACGAGCCGCCACTGTCTAAAACTCAATAGATTCATGTGAAAAAGAGCTTCAAGTTTTGCATTTATCAGTGGCGGCCGGTACAGAATTCTATTGGTGGTGCCAGTTAGTGATGCGACATCTGTAACAAAACTTCGATTGTCAAAATTGTAACATCGATGTTAATAAAACATCGGTCAAAAACAATCGATGTTTTTAAACATTGAAAACCATTGATGTTTTTAAACATTGTTGTGATGTTTCCAAACTGGTGTAGTAATCTCTAAAATAAAATTTGTGAGCACAAAATTTAATTTTACAGTGACCATGTTTATTAAGTTAGAATAAAGAAAAAGAAAAAAACTAAAAATAATAAGAACAAATAAAATACTCAGACTGAAGGCCTGAGCACCCTCAGTATCTCAAGAGGTTGCGGCTTCCTAAGGTCGCTGAAGATAATCGATCGACGGGATCGTACGGGAAGAAGAGGGGAAGCCCACGGTATACGTTGCCTCTCCATGTGCGAAACACAACACGTCACAACATATGAAATATCAGGGCATCGGGGTCATCCTGAGCGATAGTCTGCGCGATGAAGATAGTGCCATTAGTGCGCTCTCTAGTGAGGAGAACGTGAACTTCTGTGCCACTTTGCTTGTGGCAAAATGCCGTCCATAAGAGAGCATACTAACCTAATACACAAGAGATCTTCATACAGCGTCAAATGGACATACCCGGCGCCAATTCCTGGGTGGCTCAGAGGTTTAGAAGGAGACCGACGGATGGCACTGCGCCCTGTGCGTTTGAAGAGAGTACTGATAGACCATCGAAGGACCAAGTGCTCGTTCAAATGAATTATTATAAAGAAAACTATTTTGAAGAAACTATTTTTTATACACAATTGTTGTGCAAGTTTTCTTTTCCTTCCTTTTTGTTGGTGGTGCCATAGCACACTGGCACTACCCTACAAGCCACCACTGACAGTAATGTTTAATCACCATTTTCTTAAAAATGGCTTCAAATGTTTAATTGAAAATGCTATTTTTTAACGATGTTATAGCCTTCTTTAATATAATTAAAATATAATTTAGGTTCTACTATTTGAAAACCGAAAAGTCGCGAAAATTTCAAAACACTTTTTGGGGCCGCAATAGATGGAAGCAGGCAAGAAGGAGAGTCAAGACTGTTCAGTATCAGTCCACACAAAGGAATTGTGAAAGTCTGTTCCATTCAGTAGCTCCTCTAATTAATGTAAATATGGATGACGTTTAGAACTATCACCATGGTTGTGTGGGCTATCATCATGCCTGTTTAACATATTAGCCAACCATATGATCAAAAAGTGAAAACAAAAAGTAAAATCTGATATAAATTTAAACAAAAGACAAATGGTCCAAATGATTCTCTTGAAGAGGACTTACAGAGGGCAGCAAATGAACTTCATAAAATAGCCCTAACATACAACATGTAAATCTTGACAAATAAGACTAAAGCTATGGTATTCCAAGGCAAAGAAACAAGAGGGTTAAAATTGTCGTAGATGGAAAAATAATAGAACAAGTAGCAAAACTTATGTATCTATCATGTATGTATCATTGGACAAAATTAGAAGATCAAGAAAGAAAAATTCAAAAATATAATGGGGTAAATGGAATAATCAAGATAAACTTTGGAAGAGATATGACAGCAAAGACCAAACTGAGAATACACAACATAACATTTCAGCCAATGTTAATATATGAATCAGAAATATGGACCCTAAAACAAAGAGATTGTCAGAGATTAGAAGCCACACAAATGACACTTTTCTGGCACATGGTAGGAATTACACATTTAGATTGACAAAGAAACACTGAAATCAGAAACAAAACTCAAAACAAAAAATCTAGTGGATGACATTAAAGAAAACCAGAGGAGATGGCTTTCGCTTGTCCAAAGAACACAAGTGGAAAGATTTCCTAAAGCAGTTTTAAAGTATAAACTCATAGGTGAAAGAAATATAGAAAGACCAAGCAAAAGATGGATTACTCAGGAACATCTGGAGGAATAATCACCAGATCTACTGTCTTTTAACAGGAACAGACACCATACCCACTACTGCTACAATGGCGTTCATGATAATGATGATGATGAGAACACGGAAATTGAATTTACTTAGGGATCTATTTTAGAAAAATATTTTTAAACTCTATTTTATATGCCGATGACAAAGTGATAATACAGGACACTGAATACAAATTACAGATGGTAGTGTATAAATTAAAAACTGCAATAGAATATGGTTTTAAAATATCCACATAAAAATCTAAAGCTATGGCATATAATGGAAAATACTCAGTGAAACAAAGATTATGATTGATGGAATAATTATTAAACATGTTAAATATTTTTAATATCTAGGTTGCCACATTTTGTTTGAAAGAGATATAAATTTAGATAAAAGACTGAATAAATCTAGAAATATCTGTGGCACAATACACAAATATCTTAAGCATAAAATAAGGAAATAAACAAGAATAAAATTCTTCCACACAGTAGCTGTGCCAATGTTATGCATGCAGATGAAGCAAGAGTGATGTCAAAAAAAGAAGGCAGCAGAAATGAAATGAAATTTTTGAATCTTTGAATTTTTGAATTTTTGAATTTTTGAATCTTTGAATCTTTGAATCTTTGAATACATAATTTGAAAATATTGAAGGAATTATCTGTCAAACAACTCTGCCTCTCTTTATAAAGGATTTAAATACTGTGAGGATGAGTTGTAGTTTACTTTCTTCTTTTCAATACATTAGTCCAAGGTATGAATATTTGCAGAGTCATCCTTTAAGTGACAGAACAAAATGCCTTTGAGAAGAAGGATTTTTCACATCTGTGACTGCTTTCTTCCTGCCAAAAACTAAAAAATATTTTTCTGATTCACAGTTGAAGTTTCTGCTGTAACAAATGTATTTAAGGAAATATATGAAAGGAATTCCTTTTGTACAAGTAATGGGAAAGGTAATACAGAATGAGACATGGTACACTATGGTCCACCATGAAATTTCATGCATAACATGAAGACAGCTGACCCAAACCAATTTCATGCAATATAGCAACATAACTGAACTACTGATTCTATTTGGATACAAGAAGAAGATACGTTATGCAACTCTCTGTCTTGTTTAACACCAAAAGTTATTTTGTTACATTTTCTTAATCAAATTGGAGAAGGTGAATCTAGAAAATTGTTTTTCAATTTGTAATGTAATTGAAAGTAACTATTTTAGTAAAAAACACAGTTGTTTTGGTTTAAGGTGATTATATTGGAGGGGGAATATGTATTAACATGTGCAAAGTACACAGGTCTAGTAGAGGAACATTGTGGGACAAATTGAGGTACACAGTAGAACGTCCCACTGGCAATCAGAAATCATGAATCTTTACTAGGAATCCTAAAAAAGAAAGTTTACAAAGAAAAAAATGAGTACTCCAAAAAATCTTCTGAAAGACCAGGAAATATCTGAAGATGAGAAATAACTGATTTAGATAATTAATGAAGATGAGATGCAGATGAAGAATCTGATAAATGGCAATCTGTTCAACACCATTTCTAATAATGAATCAGGACACGATAAAAAGGAAAACTTTTTTGATGAACATTCAAGTACAAGTGTTTACATCATGTGTTCCAGTGAAGTTAGAAGAAAGACAAAAAATATAACTTCTATAAAGACAGGTGTCTCATTTCTCAGAAAATAGGTACATTATCAACTTCTCTTAATCCTCTACTGGTTTCTTAAAATTTGTTCACATCAATGGTCCATGAAGGCCCATATATTAAGTTTGTCTTTTCAGATATTAATTCTTGTTTTATGAAACTAAACATGAAAACATATCTTAATATCACTTTCCTCAAGCATTGTAACTGAAAGACATTGAATTAAATATGTTTCACCTTTCTATATCACTCTTCTTTTTATTTCCTGTAAATCTGCAAGAGTGTGAGATCTTTATGAAAGGGAAGGTAATTTTCTAAATATTAGTAACTGACAAAAGAAGCTGAAGAAGTGAGTGGGTCTTGCAATAAATGAAAAGAAAACCAAGTATATGCATCTGATGAGAAACAATCACCAAGCATTAAAGAATTGCAAATAAACAACTTCCATTTCCAAGAGGTGGAGAACTTTAACTATTTGATAGCTATCCTGAATGAGAAGAATATAATACAAGCTGAAATAAATGAAAGATTAAGAAAAATTCAGAAAGCATACTATGCTAATCAAAACTATTGCCAAGAGATATAAAAATTAGGATACATAAAACTATAATAAGACCAGTTGTTACACATGCAGCAGAAACATGGACACTCAGCAACAAAGATATAAACCAACTGAGAATATTCAAAAGACAGATATTTCATAAAATATATGGGCCAATTCAAGTAAATACTGACATCTGGAGAATAAGAACAAATCAAGAATTAGAAAACCTAATAAAAGGGGAAGATATAATATAATATATTAAGGCTAAAGAATTAAATGGCTGGGTCATATTCAGAGGATGCAGATGGATAGACTCCCAAAGAAGATCATGTCATGGATGGCAACAGGTGGGCGCAAAAAAGGAAGACCAAGAACTCGGTGGATGGATGACGTGTGTCAAAATCGTCCGGTGCTAGATGACGGAAAGTGGAGAGTGATAGTAAATGACAGAAAAAAGTGGAACAGTTTAGTTGTAAAAACCAAGACCCACACAGGGTCGTAGTGCTAATGGAAGAAGTATATTTTCATTGGAGTTTCAAAGATGTTCATAGATTTCCTTTCTTTTAAAAAATTAACAATTTTCTGTTTGCAAAAATTATACTACTTAACATTTTAGACATATCTAATGAATATTAAAAAGTAGATTGTAAGTACATGCAACAGAAGTAAAATTACAATTACTTCATTCTTTTGCCCATGAACATATTCAACAAATAATGTAATATTACAAATATCCCATTCTTGGGTATACTAAATTAATATAATTTTTAACACTTAAATGAAAAGACTATTATTTAATTAAAGATATTGTCAGGTCCCCAAAGACCCCACTTTGTTAGAACAAATAAACTTCCTTCCAAGAATTCTAAAATGTTACTGACCATAATTATGGAAAGTATAGTTTAGATGGAAGGACAGGGTAATTTATGTGTAATTGCGAGATTTAAACCATAATTAAATTCCTTCGGGTCAAATCTCATCCAACTATACCAGGACCCAACAATATCAGTTAAGGATTAAAAAGGGGATAAAACAATACACATTTCCTATCTTCAGGGATGAAGCAGTAGTGTGTATGTTGAGAGTGAAGGAACATTGCCATAGCCAGAATTCTGAAGAAGTCACTATTCTTTTAAAATTAATTTTGCTATTTTTCTGAACATTGCATAAGAATGAATTGTTAAATTAAACATATTTTGTTAATGTTCTTATTCGTAAATAGAAAAAAAATAATTTTGTACATATTGCTTCACTGTTGACTTGATGCACTACTGTGTACTAACCCTAGTTCACAGCAAGACTCATGTAAAACTCACTAAAAATAATTAAATAAATTGAATTTGCATATTTATAGACAACCTAACTTTTGTATGGTTTTAAAAAATTAATTTAATTAAAATCAGCCACTACTTATAAAAATTGAACTTAAAAAAATGTTTAACTTGAGAAGATTTTTAAAAATACATTGTTCTTGAAATACATTTCTAAAGCAAAGGATTGGAAAGGAATCTTTTGTTGCCTTTCCATCATCATCTCATATCTTTTACAAAATCAATTTTGAGTTTTGCAAATGGAAGCTCACATGGATGAATTAATTTATCACATCAAATAAATTTCTTTGAATAAAATTAATTTTGTTTAATTTGTTTACATAAATTCTAATATTCAATAAAACTTTTGTATTATTTCTTCAAAGTTTGCACTGAAATTTATTCCACATTTAGCATTATTTGAAACTAGAAATTGGGTTTTAGATTATTATTGTTATTATTATTATTATTATTATTATTATTATTATTATTATTATTATTATTATTATTATTATTATTATTATTATTAATGTTGTTGTTGTTGTTGTTGTTATTGTTATTATTATTGTTATTGTTATTATTATTTGTGTTTGTTTGTTTGTTTTGTTTGTTTATTTTGGTTCTTTGATAGTACAAGGAACGAATTTAGACTATTTATTTATTTATTTATTTTACGTCAACAAAACAGTTAAAAATTGACGTGCTATGGGGAAAAGTGAATTGTGTGCACATTTTCAAAATTCTGTGATCCCTACACTAAGTCATATACTACTTAAATTTTGAATTTTGAAAGGGAGAAAAAAAAAACAAAAAAAATAAGCAATAAGTTTTGAATTTTGAAAGGGAGAAAAAAACAAAAACTCCCTTGTAATAAAATCTATTTTCAAGGATAAATAAGCAATAAATTTTGAATTTTGAAAGGGAGAAAAGAAACAAAAATCTCCCATGTAATAAAATCTATTTTCAAGGATAAATAAGCAATAAATTTTGGCTCTTATTACTTCCTGCCGCGACAACATGGAAACAATAATTGGAATAATTGTATTTCCCACTGAATTCTAGAAGACGTGCACAGAAAATTAAGTTACATTTATGTCCAGAAGCAAAACAAGGGGCCATCTCAGCATTGGCTCAATGGATCAGGGAAACTGGACGAAAAACCTGATCGAGATGGGGGTCATTGACCCGGAAGCTGTAGTACAATAGTTGTTACAGGTTGTTTATACTCATTTATACAGTCCAAATGGTAAATAATGTATTATGTATCAATGTTAAAATTAATGTTACTTTTCTTGTGATGCTCAGTATAGTCTCTAATTGTATAGAAACAGTTATGCAGCAGAAACAATTTCACTTGGGATTTAAACTTTTCTATTGAATTTAATCGTTTAATGTCATCTGGCAAAGTGTTGTAAAATAATGTACATGTATTGTATGTGAATTTTTTGTAATGAGCTGTTGATACTGTCACCTGATGAATATGATTTCTACGTCGAGTGTTATAGTAATAGATTCGGCATTTTCTGAAAATATATTCCCGCCCTTGAGCAAGTCATTTTTTACAAAAACCACTGATTCGTAAATAAAAAGACACGGTAATGGTAAAATTCCTAGATTAATGAAGAGAGGCTTACATGAATCACGTGGGTGGATTTGGTTATTATTCGTACAATTCGTTTTTGTAATCTAAAAGTCTGGGAGCTATAAGATGTATTTCCCCAGAATATTATGCCATATCTCAGGCGGGAATGAACATTCGCGAAGAATACACAACGAGCAGTATGAAGACTGACTGAATTTGCAAGAATTCTGAACGTGTAGCATAATGAACTTAATTTTCTGTTCAATTCATTTAAATGGACGTTGCATTTAAGGTTTGACTGAATTGAGAGATCTAAAAATTTTGTTGCCTTAACATCAGTCAATGGTACACTGTTCATTTTCAATGGAGCACAGAATTGTTTATTTGAAATGGAAAACTGCATTAAAACCGTTTTCTTTTCGTTTCCTATTAATTTTTTATTTCGGAACCAATTTGAAACATCTGATATTGTACTATTTACTGTTTCTTTATTGCAAAGGATGTTCGTATCATCCGCAAAGAGAACCGTTCTTCCGTTTCGAATCGTCGAGGGCATATCGTTTACGTAAAGTAGGAACAGAACAGGGCCTAAAATCGATCCTTGAGGAACTCCACATGCAACGGGCAGACTCGGAAAGGTGCGTACGTAATGTTCCATCTTTCCAGTAAGGTATTTCAACTCTCTGAGATCGTTGTTTAAGGTACGAACATAACCAATCTAGAGCAATACCACGAATTCCCTATGAAGGTAATTTGGAAAGTAAAATGTCATGATCAATGACGTCAAAAGCTTTTGAGAGATCTAAAAATAATCCAATAGGTGCCTCGTTTTGATCCAATGATGAGGCGACATCTTTAAGAAAAGAAAATATAACTGTTTCCGTTGATTTTGATTTTCTAAATCCATGTTGGCAATCTGAAAGCGCGTCGTGTTTAGTGAGAAAGGTTTCCATTCGTACGTAAAAATGTCTCTCTAATATTTTTGAAAAAACTGATAGAAGAGACTCTGTCATGAAATTATGTTTCACAAACTACTGACATACAAATTTTAACAATTTTAACATAACTAGGACATTTTGTGGTACAATAGAATGATTACAAAATTACAGAATACTGAACTAATACATTAAGGTTAGATTCTTCTAATGTTATAAAAATTTTAACACATAAATATTAATATATTTTATACAATTATTATATAATTTTTTTTAAACTGAATTAATATATTATGTCAGATAATGGTTTTGTTTTTCTGCCATGAGCGGAGTAGTTTTTTTCTCTAAAATTACGCTGAGATTTTTGTAACTTTCCTTCTAGTGTACAGAATAAGCAACAGGTAATGTTGCACAGGTTTTAACATTATTTAATAGAACTGGTTTTAAACTAGTTCACTTCTAGTTAAACAGCTCCTGGTCATGATAACATATCTAAAAAATCTCCCTGATCCAGGTGTAACATAAACTACAAATATCTACAACTCATGCTTATGAACAGGATATTTTCTTCAAACATAGAAGCACGCAATTATTTTCCCAATTCGCAAGTGAAATAAAAAAAGGCAAGCCAAGTAGAAAAGTCTTGACCAATCAGTTTACTCCTAAGCTTACCAAAATCCTACAAAAAATACCTTAAAATCTTTAAAAACGCATAACTACATAGCCAACGCAATTTTTTTAGAACAATTCAATTTTACATAACACAACGCCACACACCACGAACTACTTCGCATGCCAGGCATTTTTTACAGATGTTGTCCAAGCATTCCACCGGATCTGGAACATGGCATTGACTCACAGACACAAAGAAATGGAACACCTTTTTATCTTATCCAAATAATCACCAACATAAGATAAAACATTTTCGATCGCGGTCAGTAACCATCAATCTAATCCTGAAACCGTCAAAGCAGGATTACCACAAGGGTCGCCTCTTTTGCCAAGCTGTACGTGGTAGATTTACCCAATCTCAGCTCAATAAAAATAGTCGTTTGCCGATGATACTGCAATCTACTGATACTGCAATCTAGTGATACACTGCAATCCGGCCACTAGAACAGACTAAAACCCAACTTCAATTATTTATTAACCTTCTAGTTCGCTGTGCCTTCCAAAATAAAAATAAAATTAAACCCAAGCAAACCTGCTGTAAAAATAGTCACCCTGAGACCATGAAATCCTCCCAAACCACATACACTAATTCAGGAAGTAATTAACTGGTACTCGCCTAACACATCCATCAATATCTAGGATTATTAATGGATACTCAATTGCACTGGAAAAGCATATAAATAATACGGCAATACAGACTAAAGTGAAACTCCACCAAATCCAATAATAAACTGATCATCCAAATTTCCATGTAACACAGCTCTAACTAAATTTAAAACCACAATTAAACCGTTCGTGTTATACGCTTGTTCAGTTTCAATAAATGCCGCAAGATCGAGCCCCAAAAAATACAGATAGTACAAAACCAGTTTCACCGTACAATTACAAATGCAACATGGTTTATTTCCAGCCAACAGCTGCACAATCAATTCCAACTCGAAACAACTGAAAATACGTCAGTTTTACAATAACTTACATCAAATCATCAGAATACGCCTCCCTCCAATAAGACAGAAACCCCACTCGTAAGATCCGCAAATAAATTTCCGTTCTATATCTTCCTTACAAAATTTTCCGAAATGTGACTTCCCTGAGGTCTTCTCATAAAGAATTCCTCCCTCAAAATTATTTTTTTAAACTATAGTAATTAACAAAACGAGTGTATAAAGAGGTGTGGATAATTGCACAAGTGTGTTTTCTTATATACCACGAGTGTAATTATACCCCTTTTACACATGTTACGTTCAAATTATTTAATTTTCATTTAAGAATAATTTAAATTTTAAGAAATTCAAACACATCTTTACCATCAGTGGCATTCATTTCATGACGTGGTATTGCTTCTGAAAAATATGTATTTTAGTGGGCCTTACATTGTTTTTGTCGCTCGTTTTCTTGAACATACCACTCATGCCATTATCCCCCTCTTTATTCACTCGTTTCGTTAATTACTATTATGTTGTTCCATAAGTCAGCAAACTTAAGTTTATTTCTCCAATTTAGTTTTATTCATTCGTTGTTTATATGAAGGTGTAGGTATGTAATATGTGATGTTCATTTTGTTTCATGGCCGACTGCAAGCAAATACCTTGGCTACGTCTGTATTATAGTATTATAGATATACTCTTTGTAGTTTCTTAATTAAACGATTAGGCTCCTTTTCTGAATTCTGATTGGTAGTTGTGCATTTTTAATTGCACGGTGGAATTTTAATTGCACGCGTGCTATTAACACAAGAGATAATCAACAATTTTTCAGAATTAATGAGCATATTTAGTTAGCTAAACGTAAAAGTTTATTTTAAGCAAATAATACAAATGTAGAGTGTGATATGAACTTTATAAAATGCAAAAATGTTTATAATAAAAAAATCTCTCAAAATAAAATACGTTTATCACACGTAACATAAATATTATTTACTTGGTAAATTGCCTTGCTTGGTCCCAGTGGTGGCGTTGCGCTAAGCTAGAAATGTCTTATTCTTTTCTTATTTATCTCACCTTTTATTTATTCAAATCACAAATTAATAATTTTCTCATTTTCCTAAGATCAAAATTGAACAAATGAAAGAGAAATTAAAATAATTCCGGAGAAAAGTTACCCGACACATAAAGGGTTAAACGGCGCTGAGTCATGACTTCGTATCACCCGCGCTCTTTTTTTTTTTTTTTTTTAGCTCGCTACTCCCTCTCTTTCAATATACGTTGTTGAATTATGAATAAAAGATAGCAACGTGCGTTCTTAACCACATCGATAATAAGAAACTCCGCATACGTGGAATAGAAGCTAATTAATTCAACTATCGAGCTACAGTTATTATTTGGTAGTATTGGCGACGAAATAACTACTCCTCCCTAACTCCTCTCGAATATAGAAAACCGATAACTAGAAAACTCGTGCTGAATGTGCCATAGCGTGCCTCACGGCACAGCATACAAATTACTTTCAATCTTCTAATACATCATTTATTTACAAGACTGGAGATTGATAAACTTTGAGTCACGAAAATCTCAATTCCCTCCAGTTCGATTAAGCACTTCCTCAAGAAGGAAGTTGAAGTTCTTTGTGGGTTTGCTTCCCTTTATGTATCGAGTATTTTTCCGGAGACCTTGCGTTTGGAGGAACATTGAAAAAAAACTGTGACTTTAAGTAGATTAAACGAACATTATCTGTATTTAGTATTTCAAAAAGGAATTTTCAATTTAATTACAGAAATGCACAGGTTTTTGCAATTAACAGTAATTTTAGGACTGTGGAAAAGCGATTGGATAGAAACCCACGGAAATTTACTACTTTCAAGTGAAACGCTTTTCAGTGGAATAGAAAATGATGATTCAGATATAGCATCGGAGAATGAAACAGTGACTGAATCGGAATGGAACAAAACAGTAACTGATGTTCCTCATTATGTGTGTTGTGAACTCGCAGCGAATGCCAAACCGATAACATTACTTATAGATTACATAACAACGCATTACTTTGGGACGTGCACGACCGTGTTGGTGTACGACGAGTACTACGAAGAGCGCGAGCGCTGGGTGCTGGGCGCGTTCCTGCGAGACGGCAGGAGGCCGCGCCTGCAGTTGCGCTGGGCCGATGTCGCACGCGACCATGGAGCCATGAATACATGGAGGTGCCGTTACCAACCTCTTCCGTGTTCAGCAAATGAAGCCAGTCCGCCATATTGGTGGGTCCAAAACACGACTGTCAAACAAATATCTTCTGTTACTAAAGGTCTAACCTACAAACTGGAAAATTTGTTGGAACTGTCAATTCCCGCAAGCGTACACACGATAAAGAAGTTCTATCAAAATCGTGTTCTTGAAAATGAGCCGAACATAACCTGCTGTAATTGCCAGGCTGCCAATTCTCTCTTCGTACGTCTCTTCATACTTCTAATCTACAATGCTCTCCGCTTTGAATCTGCAGGAAACATTTAAGAAAAAATTCACTAAAATTAACGAATAACTTACGAAGTTACTACATGTTCCAAATTACATGGAGTAGATACTTACTTGTGGAAAGTAATTTCCGGTATTTCCGTACGGTTTGTTCAGCCATTATCCACACAAGTAACCATAACGAACCGTTACAAAAAGCTAGCTCTTCTGAACAAGGCTTTTAAATATTAAAAAAGATGCCAAAAAACACAACTGAACACGAGCATAGCTACAAGTCACAGAGCACTCAAGCGTAGTTTGTCTATGCTACAAGCTTTCTGGACTCAGCAATATGGCGGAGGTAGCTTCAAGTTTGTGACGACATGACCTCTCCCTCACTGGCGAATCCTGCACATTATTTTAAGTATATCGCACCTAATGTAAGTTACCTCTGCCGTGGTTTTCCTTAAAAGTGAAACTTGCTTTCCTAAGTGGCAAACAACATCCATGAATCTTATTAGTATCAGTCTGTTCTTCTTTATCACTTTGTTGTGTTTCGAAATTTGTAAAGTCTTCTGAGCATTTAGTTGCAAGTATACTCGGAAATTACCGAAATTACACATTGTAAATTGATCTTTTTATGCTTGCCTATAGAACTAGCCAAGGAGACTATATTGTCGAATCCTTCTTTTGACCAAATGTTATTACACTTACCACTGCTAAAAAGAAGACTCGGTCAGCAAAAACGTTTGTTCAATTTAGGGCAACCCGTTAACCATTTGTGTCTAGAATAATTAGAAGTAGAGAAGAATCTACTGTACTACTCTGGCTTCTCCTCTTGATATTTTGCAGTCAAACCTGAAAGTTCTAGCGTGGGCCTACCGTTGTCTTTTATTTTGAGCTTTTCTGAAAAACGAATGCTATAAAATCCAGTCCTTAAATAAATTGTTCTATAGCAAATCGTACAAACCACAACTTCTGGATCATTAACGCACGCCATTTTCACAAAAAACTTGAGAGAAGCGAAACTTACTAACGACCTGCGCAAGGCTGTTCACCGCAACATTTTGCAGTGTCTACAGACATACCGCCGGAATACGTGGTGTATTGGAGAATTCGCTAGTGATCTCCCTATATTCATACCGGGAGTGGTACCTCAGTGCATCAACTGATGTCACTGCAGCGCCTCTGACCGGGAGGTCCTAGGTTCGAGTCGGCAGGATTTTCGACACTAGCTTTTCAGCTAGGTCGAATTCAGTCGCTGTCTGGAGAAGAATTCTAGCGGCCGGCTGCTCTGATCGGTAGTTTTACGTGGTTTCTACGTTCAACACCAGGCGAATGCCGGAGCAGTACCCTAACAAACGGACCACGGACCGCGCGCGATCTGTCCTTGCCATTCTTTGTGCTATCCTCTCCCCCTTACACACACACTTACACTAACATGCACTACACTACCACATATTCCGGGAGACCGGTCGGGAGCTTAGAGCTTGTCCCGGCTGGGGCGGTGCCCCGCTGGTGGGAGAGTCCTGGTTGGGGGAAACTCCAGAAGCTGACGGTAGGTCGGCGCCGGATCTCGTCATCCAGTGGGGGAAGATCACCGCCATCTCCCGATAAAAACATGCACTACACTAACGGGACTAATTACCAAAGCAGTTGACGCGCCCGGAAACACGAAAAAACCAAACCAAACCTATATTCATAGCTGCACGCACGCGACGGCCGCCTCTTCCGCTCCCACAGAGGCTGCCGCCACTTCGCCTTCCTGCTGCGGCGCCTGGAGGACAGCGGGCCGCTCCCCGCCGCCCGTGCCGCCCGACAGCCGCGTCCTCGTCCTCACGCAGTCCGACCGCCAGCCCGTCCGGGACTTCCTCGAGGCTTCGCTCCCCGTGCGCCTGCCCGACCTGCTGGTGGCGGCGGACAGGCCGCTGCCCGCGGACGTGGCGCGGGAGGCGCAGGTGCTTGGCGCATGGTCCAAGGACAAGTTTTGAAATTATCTTTTTTGGGGGGGGGGGTTGATTCTGAGGGTGGTGGTTAGACCACTCTCTGTTCATACTACCGGGAGCGTTGGCTCAATACATGAACTGATGTCACTGCAGTGCTTCTGACTGGGAGGTCCTAGGTTCGAGTCACGACGGCGGCAGGATTTTCGACTCTAGTTTTTTAGCTAGGTCGAATTCAGTCGCTGTATGGAGGAGAATTCTAGCGGCCGGCTGCTCTGATCGGTAGTTTTCCGTGGTTTCTCCGTTCAACACCAGGCGAATAACGGAGCAGTACCCTAACAAACGGGCCATGGACCGCGGGTAATCTTTTCTTGCTCTTCCTTGTCGTATCCTCACCCATTACACACACTTGTACTAACATGCACTACACTATCATACATGCCGGGAGACCGGTCGGGGACTAAGAACGTGTCCCGGCTGGGGCGGTGCCCCGCTGGTGGGAGATACCTGGTTGGAGATGACCCCGCTAGTCGACGGTAAGTTGGCGTCGGATCTCGCCATCCAATGAGGGCACTGGATGAAAAACTGCACCTCCCGATGAAAAATATGCACTACACTTACGGGATTAATGACATCAGTAGTGTAACCGTTCCTCTATCCAACCTGCCTAACTTGATCGTGCCCTCACGTTGGGCCCACAATGTAATGTCGCCACACACCTAATACCCTTTCTCTTAATACCTCTGGGCGCACAATGCGACCGATTTCTCTTATATCCACCCCATTTGCCTTGCCCTTGCTCTTCCTCAGTCGCCCGTACCTCGGCTTAGCTCACTATAATTATTCAATCTTACCTGGGCGTGAATCGCGTGCTCATTCCATACGGACCTGAGACGGATACCTCACGTTCGTGCCCGGGTCAATCTCTATAGAACTACTAAGAAACAACACACATATTCGAGGCAATCATGAGCCATACTAAATGCTCATTTGTTTATTGCAAGCAAATTTCAACACATTAACAAATGAACCCTTGGCTTGCAAAAAAAGAAAGACAAATAACGCAAAAACATAAATACAAACAACATAAAAATAATCCCATTCACACTTAAAACATCAACAAACTTTTCATTCACACAGGAATGCGCATTCTGTCGTGACCTCATCTTATGGTTGCAGATTTAACTAATTTAATCGCCAAAACTTGATCTTCGACAGAATCTTGGCGGATTTTTGTCTCGAGCATAAAAATAAAGTATATATGCAACTCATGCAACTTCTCTTTGCTGCGGTGTCGCGCACTGTCAACGCCCGCCGTTGCCCGGTGTCTCGTGCACCGCCCGTGGACGAAATTCCAATTCGGCTGCCACCAGTTCCTGGACGCCACTAATTCACTTTCAAATCCGTTGCTTATAGTCCCGGTTATTGTTTCTCGCGACTAATCACATTCCCGCTAATGTTTTCCCGTCTTACTTACGCGAAATAATGTTTTCACAATTTTGCCCGTGAATTTAACAAAAAATAATTTAAATTTTTTAATCTCCGCAATGTTCCAATGACTTCTTTTACACGATAAAACTCTCGAAAAACACTTCCACCGAATATTTGAAGAAATTCTAAAAATTTTCAGCTCGACGATATAACGCGTGTGCTCGCGACCAAAACTCAACTCGTTCTTTTTTTTTTACTACTTTTTCACATTGTTGGTCTACAATCCGACAACTTTCTTTTTTTCTCAAAACACCCGCCCATCATGCTACATGTTAGAAATTCATACTTCCATCGTTTGCGACCGTCTTTTCTTTCTTAATCCCCCACGTTATAAATGTAAATATTGAAATAATTCAAGTTCCGTACAAATTCCCCCGTGCCGTGACTAATTTTGCCCAAATCCAAATTTTTTGTTTTATAATTCCAAAAAGTTTGACGTTAATCCGTCCAAGCGTTCTTGAAATATTCAATAAAAACTGAGTTTGCTTTGCACTTCCAACAGCACAACAATGGGTGCCATCTTCTTCGTTCTTAATGTGTTACATACAATTCATACACTTTCTGATATTTCTTGAACCCGTGGCTCGAATTACTTGATTTTTGCTTTAAACTGTTTCAAAAATCGGGTTCTGCCCATTGTTTATTTTGCCTATTTCCGCCCTTTACGTTTTCTACTGCCTTCTGAAAATTATAAGCAAGTTATAAGCTTATTATAAATGGATCGCGCGCGGTCCGTGGCCGTTGTTTCCAATAACCAGGCACTGCTCCGGCATTCGCCTGGAAAGATATCACTAAAACCTTTCAGAGCAACCTGTCTCTACAATTCGTATGGCAGGATCTGACCCTATGTCTTAGCTAGTGTCGTACGCGTCCTGTGCGTCTCTCAAGATTTAGGACATCCTGGCTACGAAGATTTAGATTAATTGGTCTGCGATTCGCAACTATACATGCTGTCTCACCCGCTAAAAACCTGCGAACCATTAAATAACGACTTGATAATAATAAACTCTCGGAGCATCCCTGTGCTGACTTATTCCTTTGAAATTGTCAATTAGTCACAAACAGATCTCGATAACCTAATCAGAATGGTACGCACTATGCTCACTAATACAGAGTGCATCCCTCTAGATCAGCAATTGAACGACTTTACATTCCCAGAAAAATAGGTGATAGTAGTCTACTAAATTTGAAAGCATTATGTAACCGACAGGTAATGAGCCATAACGCAAAATTACTGTCGCCTCTACATAAAGCAGTATTATTATGTGACACAGGCTATATTTCCTTAAATCTCAGCAACAATGCATACTATCCTGATATCACGACAGTCAAATAAATATTTAAAGTATGAAAGACCAAACTTCTCCATGGTAGATTTTCCCATCCTCTTGAAAGTACCGACTACCACGCTTTAGTGCGGTGGATGAAAGATGGGGCTCTATATGGAAAGACTGCTGGTTTTCAACTAACAACTACAAACGATTTATTGAAAAACTAGATATTAATGACGAATCATAAAAGACAATTGATCACCTCATCACTGGGTGCACAGATCTCGCCAACACAGGGTATGTACACCGGCACAATCTAACTGCAAATATTGTACACCAAGCACTGGCAACCAAACATAGGCTACTGACAGAAGAGGAAATCATCCCTTATTGTGAATACACAGTCCAACCCTTCATAGAAAGTAATCAGTTCAAAATGTATTATGACTAGAGCTGGGAAGTTTATGCAAGCCTTTAGCCCTGAAATGTGCATGCATGTATGCCACTAAAATGTTGAAATATGCCCAGAACTTGTTAAGATATGCAGCGTTTGGCCACAAAAACGTGTTTTACAATGACATTACATATTTTTGCCACCTAGGAATACCCAAATTAAAAACAGATTAGTATCTACCTCTGCACATCAAGCGCACAGAAAGCCACAAGAATTTCATTAATGTTAAATGTTGTTAGGGAGTGTCTCCTATCAGAAAATGTAATTTTGTACGTAGAAAATGATATTTCCTCATTACATAATGTTATGCGAGCGAATTTGTATCTTGACACGTTTGTGTTCAATTCATTATCTGGAAGAGGGACACTATTTCCTTCCAAGAATTTACCCACTGTCTGTATAGTATGAAGTCTTCTATCCAAAAACTTAATTTGTTTTCTTACTATTTGCTTCCCCTATCTCACCTGGAGCTGCCCTTGCCTCCTGAAATATTGCAAATGCATCTTCTAATGTTTCCCTTGAATTCTTTTTCTTTTTTTATAAATCGATGACAGCAGATATTACTTTGGTGGCGTTGTCTATCAGTAGCCTGAAACTCACTGTACTAACAAGAAAGTTCATGCTTTCCATTAATACATTTTTTTCTCGAAGAAATGCTTATTTTTGTGTTATTTTATTCAAAAAGTTGAAAAATATGCAAAAACTCTCATTTTTCCAAAAAAAAAAATTTTTGAAAATTTTTATTTATTTTTAATATTTTACCATTAAAATTCATATTTGAAGTTTCAGGAAGATTTGACCATTAACAAAAACATGAACTGCATGAACTTCCCAGATCTAATTATGACCTTCCCATACATATTGATAAAACGATTCCAGCAAATAAAACAGACATTCTACTACATAACGTACAGGAAAAGAAAGCATTCGTCATTGATGTTACATGCCCTGTAGATCACATCAATAAAGCAGAAACAGAAAAAATTCAAAATAGATTCCCCTCTGAATAGATTGTACAGAAATATACAAACTTGAGTCTGTTCAGATTATACCAATGGTAATAACAGTAACAGGCTTTGTTATAAAAGAACTTAAAATATTATTTGAAAAAAAATTAGGTCTTCCTCCTCACCTCAAAATTATTTCAAAAGATCAGAAGGCAGTCATTTTTGACACCTGCCGGATTGTTCGCACGGTTCTTAATATGTAAAGCTAAGAATGTGGTGTGCCTAGAGGCCCCTCAAACCTAGAACCCTGGATGAGAAAACCCCGAGAAAAAAGAAAATAGTAATAAAAAAAATTGCCTGTATTTTTTGGAGAGTTTTCAGATAATACGGCCTGTTGTCATGAAGCATATAGTAACACCGATTATTCAAATAATTGTAATTGTCAAGAACAAATGGCTGGCTTAGTGCACAATAACTATGTCGTCATGGTCATTTTTTAGTCAATATCATTTTTGGAGACCTCTCGTTCATGTCTACCTAGTGTACAAAGATATTTTTGACTATAAGAGTATAAGCGGGTTCACGCTTTTCCTTGAAAATAAATATAGTCACTCCATAAGTACACCTTTACAAAGTTTCAAGTTTATAGTTTTATCAAAATTAGAAATTTTGGACACAAAATATGTTCTAAGTCGTGGAAATTCTGAAGAATTGACAAACCGCTGATTTTATTGTTTCAACAGAAAGTTGCAGACTCAAGTTTGTTTATTTCTTTATAAATTAGTGAGAGGGGAATATATTTTGAGATTTTTTTTCTGGTTCTGCTTTATTGATGTTGTGATCTGCAGGGTGTGTAACATCAATGATGAATGCTTGTTTTAGTAACTGTACGTTATGTAGAAGAATGTCTGGGTATTTTTAACCAGAATCGTTTTATCTATATTTATTGGAAGGTCATAGTACATTTTGAACTGATTACTTCTATGACGGGTTTGGCTTTGTATTCAGAACAAGGGATGATTTCCTCTTCTGTCAGTAGCTATGTTTGGTTGCCAATATTTGTCAGGTGGGGCCAATGTGGATACTCTGTGTTGGCAAGATTTGTGCTGCCAGTGATGAGGTGATCAATTGTCTCTGATGATATATTCCACATTCGTTATTAACACCTAGTTTTTCAATAAATATTTTGTAGTTATTAATTTAAATAACTTGTTCCTGAATTGCTTGAATGAAACTCTCAGTCACTCCATATAGAGCCCCATCTCTGAGCCTCAGCAATGAAGTGTCGTAGTCGGCACTTTCAATAGCACGGGGAAATCCAGCGTGGAGATGTTTGCACTTCCATGCTAATGGGTAAGTATTCTGGAACAGGGCCGTTTTAACAGAATTGGGGGCCCTTGGGTCCAGGTTAAATTGGGGGCCCCCTATTCTTACTTTCACCGATCTCCCCCTCCCCAAAATGGCGATGCTAAAATACACAGATAATGCTATTAGTTCATATCGTTTTTTTTAAAGGAAATTCTTAGTGTTTCAATTTAACATTATTCAAACAAAAAAATAAATATATATGTATAAGTAAGAATAAGATATACTTGCATTGGAAAGGCTACAAATTAAATATTTTTTATTGAATTGTACGATATAAAATTAAAATGTATCAAGCAGCAACATTCTATATTAAAAATGGTATCCAATGATGCCCGATTTCTTATGCTAATTTCTTGCGTTAGTCGTACATCAATGTTTTATACATTTTTGTTGAAAATTTAGAATTAAATATTTTTAAAAACAAATGGGGGCCCCTGTACTCATGCCTCAACACGAGGCTGTTGTGGAGCTTGCAGGGCCGCGGCGGGTGCGTGGCGTGGCGCGACGTGCTGTACCGAGCGCGCGCGGAGGCCGCCGGCCGGCGCCGGTGGCGGCGTGGCGCTGCGCCGCCCTCACGCGGCCCGCGCGGCTCTTCTTTGGCGGCGACGCCAGCGCCACTGGCGGCGGCGAGCTGCGGCGTCTGGGCGGGCGCGTGCTGCGGGTCGCCGTCGCCTTGCAGCCGCCCTTCGTCATGCCGCCCGCAGGGTACGCTCCTCCTGCGCCCCCGCTCAGTCTTTCATTGATTGATTGGTGTTTCCGGGCGCGTCAATTGCCACGGTCATTAGTCGCACGTTTTGTGCGTGTTTCGTCCCGGGGAATGGGGATGTTCGTCCCCTGCTGGAACGTGAGATCCAGCGCCGACCTACACGTCGGCTTGTGGAATCTCCTCTTCCAACTATCCGCACCCCCCAGCGTGGCTACTCCCCAGCCGGGTTATGTTCTAAGCGCCCGATTGGTCTCCTGCTATGTGTGGTAGTGTAGAGTACATGTACGCAGTGCTGGTTTTCTGAACAAAAGTTAAGTGATTCTCTTTGACTGATCTATTGCCAACATCTAACATATAAAAAGTATAACAATATATTTAAAAAGTCCGAGCATTCAAATTGCTCAAGGGTACGCCTCCCCGACCGTTTCCACAGAAACTGAGCACTGCATGTAAGGGTAAATGCAGGTGTGTCAGGGGTCAGAGGCGGACGAGAATGAGAAAAGAAATATAGCGCGCGCTCCTTGACTTGTTTGTAAGGTATTGCTCCGGCGTTCGCCAAGTATTGATCTGTATTTTTATATTTTTGGGCATTCGCCTCGAAAACTATTGATCTGAGCAGCCGGTCACAGAATTCTCATCCAGGCAATTGCTGAATTCGACCTAGCAATCTAGCTAGTGTCGAAAATTCTGTCACCGTCAGGACTCGTGCTCTAGGATCTCCCTTCTGCGATCTCAGAACCTAAAAAATGCATTCATTTTATTGGTAACATTGCAAAATGTAAAATTATACAAATTATACAAAAATCATAATTATCACTATTTTACATGCTAAATAAAAATTTAAATATTCAATATTATTTGGAAAAATGTATGAACATGCATTATGCATGAATTTCTCCAAAAAATTGCCAAAATATGCAAACTTGCACGGAAAAACATTGCCAGAAAGTGCCTTGGAATACATATTTAGAAAGTTTGAGAGCTATTTGCATGGAAACCTTTCATAATACTAAAAAATTTATTATTTTGTTTCTAGTACAATGATCTTTAATACGTGAGTAATAAGAAGCATCGTTAACGAAATATTTGTCTTCGAGGTATTGAGTAGCTGTGATGTTGAAATTTGTCGTTTGCTGCGTGGGGATGCGTTCCAGATTGAAAGGAGCTGCAGCTGGAGGCAGTGCATTGTGGGATGGAGTAGAGATACGCCTGCTGCTTCTGCTAGCTGAAACCCTTGATTTCCGGATGGAATTCCTGGAATCTATCAGGTACTACGACTAATAAAGATTTACACCCTAAATATCTTGCTCAGAGATGATGCTAAACTACATATTAGTTACAATATTTTCAATGTATACTATAAATTACTCTAGTATATTCTACCAAATATCATGTATTGTCGCAAATACCATCGCAACTTTACAGCGTATATATCGAAGTAATGAAATGTATTTAATGTTTTTTGTCGAACGAATTAGAAATATTTTGCATGTTTTGACTCGGTATCTTAGATTTGCTTGGATCAAGCCACTCAACTATTCAAAAATTTCCAAATGTTTTGGGGTCTACTATGGTTGGATCGCATATTTGTACAAATCCTGAAAGACATCGAGTTCTATTGTGGATGTTCGGGAATACCAGAATGATTAACAGAGATTTTAGTAGGCATTGTATGATATTGGTTGAGCTTCTTGTTTTCAGATGCAAGAGCTCTCTTCTCTTCTTGGCAATCATGCGTTGATATTACATTAAACATTCCTTTCTGACAGCGAAGTGTTAACATTGAATTACTTATGTGTGATGATGGCTTGAACTTTAGATGTCTATTGATTGAAAATAATCATTTGAAACCATTAGTGGTTAAAAGTTTGTGATTGGTAACTTAATTTCCGTGATTGGATACATATGACTTAAAAACGTCAAAATGTATGAACTATGGTTATCACTGAATTTTTTCATACTGGCCGAGTTATCATCCACATCCTCAATAATAAATGAAAATATCTTGAAGAACTTAACGGGAAATTTTACAGTGAGGTGGAGAGAATTAGATTAAGTCGTATGGAGACTAGGCCGTAGGCCGAATATTTTGTGCCAAAATATAAAAAAGACTTGTAAACCCTTGTGCTTTTTTGCTACTTATAAAAAAAACAATGAAATTAGGAAACTAACAAGTTCGAGATAGTTGAGTCCCTAGACTGTATATTTCGTTTTAACTTCCGAAGAAAGATGCAGGAGCTATTACTGACAGTCGATTTATTTTTAAGGTTTATTGACATGAATCAGCAACATTGATTTTAAAAAAAATTGTTACAGCCAACGTTTCCAGTCTGTTTTGTCTCATTTTCAAGGATTTATCCATATTTTAAGAGGTTTTGTTGCTACTGGATGTAATTTACATATGAAAATGAGTCTTCTTTCTTCTTGGCCAGTACGCACATTAAGTAGTGTAGATAACATCTTGATATTGAGAAAAAAAAACAGTTGTATATTAAGTATACGTAGCCTGGACGTGTGCTAAACTTTCAAGTTGATTTCCTAGACTTTCCTTCTCCCCAAGTAAAAGCAAAATAGTATACGAAATCAACTTGAAACTTTAGCATAGGTCCCGACATAGTGTGCTACCAAAGAGAAAAGGAAATTAAATAGTACGGGAAAGTGTGTACCATTCTGTAGCACCATTAGTTTTCTATATGACTTCGCCTAGGGATGACAAAAAACGTAGATATTGTTAAAACATCGATATTTTCGAGCAGAAACATCGGTATTATAACATCAATATTTTCTTCACATCGATGTATTTGTGAGAAGCAACAAAATTTTTTAAAAAAACTTCTCACGATAGAAATAAAATTTCCAGTATCAACTTTATTTGTGGATTGCTTGCAATCAACATCCATTGACACAGTCACTAATATCGATCCCCAGGTGGCACGAAACCATTTGCTATTCGCAACCTTTCTTCAGTGTTGTTACCTTATTTGATTATTTTGTACGAGGTAATGACGTTAAACTGCGATTTGAACATTGACTACATATAACATTGATTAGAAAATGAAGACTAAGTCAAATTTAAGGCAGAATATACTTTAAATTAATATTGACTAGTTGTGTATCATATTATAAACAGAACATTTTACTACGAAATGTTTCATCATTAAAACATCGATATTTAAACATCGATGTTTTTGTCGAAGTTTCCTTCGACATCGAAAATCCTGCAACCATTCTTCAGTGTTGTTACCTTATTTGATTATTTTGTACAAGATAATGACGTTAAACTGCGATTTGAAAATTGACTACATATAACATTGATTAGAAAATGAAGACAGTCACATTTAAGGCAGAATATACTTTAAATTAATATTGACGAATTGTGTATCACATTATAAACAGGACATTTTACTACGAAATGTTTCATCATTAAAACATCGATATTTTTGTCGAAGTTTCTATCGACATCGAAAATCCTGCATCGAAGAATCGATGTATCGCTGTCTTCGTCATCACTAACCTCGCCCCCATGAGGCACGGTGTTCTAAACTGTTGCGGGGGCATGGTAGTGATACAATTCGAGGAGCCACCTCCTCTCTGGGAGTAACGCGCTGCGCCGTGCGCTTGGCGCAGCGAGGGCGACGGCGCGGGGGCGGACGCGGCGCTGGCGCGGGTGCGCGCGGGCGCCGCGCAGGTGGCGGCGGCCGGCGTGTGCGGCAGCGCCCTCCGCGCCGCGCAGGTGGCGCTCGGCACCTCGCACTCGCGCGACTGCGCCGTCTTCGCCTCCCTCACGCTCACCGCGCTGCCCAGGTGGGTCCCGCAACCCGAGTCATTCCGGGCGCGTCCACTGTTGAGGTCGGAAGTGTAGTGCGTTTTTTAATCGCGGGAGGTGGCAGTGATCTTCCCCCGCTGGATGGCGAGATCCGGCGCCGACCTACTCGTCGGCTTGCGAGGTTTTCTCCAATCAGGTTTCTTCCACCATTGAGGCACCGCCCCAGCCGGGATGAGCTCTAAGCTCCCGACCGGTCTCCAGGCATGTGTGGTAGTATAGTGCATGTCAGTATATAAGTGTGTGTGTGTGTGAGTATAGAACAAGGAACAGAAATGAAAGATCGCGCGTAGTCCCAGGCCCGTTTGTGAGGGTACTGCTGTGGCTTTCGTCTGGTATTGAGAAACCACAGAAAACTGCCGATCAGAGCAGCCGGCCGCTAGAATTATCCTCAGAACAAAGATTGAACTCGACCTAGCTATCTAGCTAGTGTAGAAAATCCTGTCACCGATGGGAAACGAACCTGAGGATCTCCCGATCAGAGGCATTGCAGTGGTCTTAAGTTGATATAATCGACATCCCTACATTCAAAGCGCAAAAGGGCGTGGACCAATATCTGTAGGTCTCCGTTCGATGGCGAATTGCCATATATCATCAGTCGAACAATAAAAACTTTACAAGGTAATATGAAAATGACACGTGCTTTAGTTAAAATCAATTTTCTCCCCCCCCCCCGTGAAAAGTAGGAGTCAATTTTTACTTATCTCGTGAATTTAGGGTGTCGTTATACTACTTTCAATGAAAAGTATTGCAAATAGAAACACAATAAATACGCTAAGCTTATTAACGCGTACGTTCATCGCTGTGACGTGCGAAAGACGCGAAAATGGAGAATACCACATAAGATCACTTAATGAAGTCCGTTGTAATAGTGGTCACGAACGTTGAAATTTTAAAAGATCAAAATGTTGTCCGAATCATAGCCGGAATATGATAGGAGAAAATTTCACAAACGTAACTAAACCATGCTCTTTCAATCAACATTTGGAATGTAATTGAAAATTGTTTTAATTTGCAATTGCAATTGGAATTCTTTTTGGAATGCTTTCTCTAATATTTATTTTGTTGTTACTTACAATTTTAATGAAATAACAGTCGGTTTTAATGAAAAATCAGAAAAGAAATTAATTCCTAGATTGACCAAGCCAGCGATGTTTGGGGGAGGCTTAGTCTATCATAGTTGTGAATCCCACAGTTTCTCATCCGGTTCACTGACTCCAAACTTTAGCCTTGCATCGGTGAATGTGTTTTACGAGGTTCGTAAGTCCTCAGGGTCTGCATGTGAAATTCATTCAATAACGGAAGTGGGCTTTGTCAGAAAATCAAACCAAAGACTTCTGTTTTCACACCTTCCTGCTTTCAACATTCTTCCGTCTTAGTTGAGTTAATTAATCAATTTATCATACAATGAAGCCTCTGGAATGGCTCATGGACAGCGTACTAGCTTCCCGGGTTCAATTCTCGGTCGGGACAAAATTAGAGTTGTAACTTTCCTTTAAAATCGGCTTAATTTCTGTAGCTGAGTGACGAAGAAAAGCACAACTAGGTGGGTTTTGCTAGATACGGTGAAGATACGGCTAGATACGGCCATGTCTGCTTCGTGTATTACCCCTAAGCCATTACCCCTAAGCCAAGGCATGGGGGACACCGGTAGCTGGCCGGCTAAGTCGGATTACCGACCTAATAACGCCAAATACATACATATCATATAATTAAATCAGTAAATTGAATTATTAATTAATCGATTTATTACATAATTTCGTTTTCTTAAAATATTACTTTTGTTTGGTTACTACATTTTTACCTCTTTGGAAGATGATAAAAGAAAATAAACGGAATAGTGTGATTATGTTTTGTCTGTAATAATGGAATTATTCCTGGACATCATTTCTGGCTAAAATGTAAAGTAATTTTCAAAACTTTCGAATAATTTCATTAATATTTTGTAGTCAAATAAATATTTTTTAAAGTATAACATATAAACTAATAATCTTATTGCATTTTGTCTCGTGTACTAGGTACCGTGCCATCATGGGTCCGTTCCACTGGAGTGTGTGGCTGGCATTGACACTGGCCTATTTGTTCGCCATCATTCCACTGGCTTTCTCGCACCGTCACACGCTCGCATACCTCGTGAAAGACCCGCACGAGTTGGAGAACATGTTCTGGTACGTGTTCGGCACCTTCACCAACTGCTTCACGTTCAGCGGCAAGAACACGTGGAGTGGCACGCGCAAGTGCTCCACGCTCATGCTCATCGGTGAGTTGGTCGCTCGCCACGCCCTTCCTCTTCCTCCGGCTCCTTCTTCACACGCGGGGAAGGAGAATCTTATCGATTTGTTTATGATTAAGACTTGGACTTTTATGCAATGTAAAATGTCGATATATGCTGTAAAATATAAATTATGCAGAAAAAGTTCATGTTGATACGGCGAACGAACAAATGGAGATTACGAAACTAATTCCAAACTCAAGGCAAATGGAATAGTGATCTACAGTCGCACATACTTTCTCGCATTATTTATAAATTTTTCGATTTTAGAAAATTCAGAGTGATCAACGAATTTCGGACCGGTACTTTTTTATAAGCGTACTTCGATTCATTTCAGTGATGCCTTATTTTACTCAAGCCATAAGACCTGCTCTTCCGTCTGAGCACGCCAATTTTGCCACGCTGCTTTCACCATCTAGTGGAGAAAGAAGGTATCACTCGGGCGACGAAACAGGCGATTTGAATTTGGTTCAGAGGCTTCTTTTAAGCTTGAGGATATTTTACGTGTAGAAAATCTGTTACATGGGAGAGACATCTTTACTTCCCATCCGAAGGAAGGCGTTCAATGGTTTTTTACTTTCTAGCTACCGCTTACGCAGTAGAGAGAAAGTTATGCAATGCTGTGCGAAAAATGGCAAATTATCGGCAGAAAAACTCTTATTACAGGGTCCTGGTCTCGAAAAAGTGTTTAAATCCAGTAGCTAAGTTTAAAAAAAATTCTCTAACACGTGATGGATGTTGCCCAAGTATGTCCATGTTTTGTGGGTCCTTGATATCGAAACATCGAATGATGGCAAAATGTCTGTCCGTCCGCCCGTGAACAATGCTAGCAGCTAAACCGTTCAGCCGATTTTCTCCAAAATTGTCATTCTCCAATCCATCTGGCTGATGTTGAGGCCCCTTGAATTAGAAACCGAAAATTTAATTTTCGGGGTATTTAGATGAATCTCCTGGGACATTTTCAAAATTTTCAAAAAAATGGCTCCAACGGTTTTGATTAAACTTTGTTATTGCATATACACTTCGTTATTGGTGTGAAGGACGTTTAAGAGAATGGTGCACTTCTCATGTTCGCTGGAAACTCTGATTTTCCGAAAATTTCAAAAGTTCAAAATTGTTTCGGCGTCTTCTTACAACTAAAATATTAAAGGTAGAACATTTCACCTGAATGAAATATGTTCAGTAAAGATAGATTTTTAAATAACATGTTCAATTTTTCAAAAATTTGAGTTTTACAAACAATGATGACAGATATAATTTGGCGAGAAATTGATGTATAAATAGTATTTACATAAGCATTACTAATGGCGAGAATGGTGCCGAAGGTGCCGTTTTCGCACCACTAGTTTCGCCTTTAATAATTCACGTCTTCGATCGGGTTTGAACCAGCAAACTTGGGTCTAACATGCCCATGCGCTAATGTAATAATTACAAAAATGAATTTACAATTTTTTCAGGTATTGTAAGTAGACAAAAAAGAATTAAACTTTTGCAATTATTGAAAATTCAGAGAGTACAATGCAAAACATCCGCAAAATCGATCGGAAAATATCAATTTTTGGAGAAAATCGTGCTTGTAGTTTAACCGCTAGCGTTGTTCATCGCCCAGATGAACAGACGTTTTGACGTAAACAAATTTTTCGTTAACAATGACACAAAAAACGGGGATTCTGATTACAGCATGTTAGAGGAAGTTATTTACTATTTATAGAAACAATAATTATCCACTTTTCTGTTATCAGGGACCGACAAAACGCGTTTTCTGACGAAAAATAACCGTTGTTGGCTGCAGCATTACAATACTTTCTCTATGTAGAATAGAGAGGTGATAGAGAGGAAAGTAAAAGAGAAGTGATAAAAGATATAAGAAGCTAACGACTGATACTACGAAAGCAATGTTTGAATGATACATGATTTTTAAAACAAATTTAAAGAAAAAAATTGAGCTGTTTGTGAGAATCCTGTATATGACATTGAAATGAAAAAACATACATTGAATTGTAAATTTCTGATTAAAATAGATTACAGTAATAATAAGCAAATGGAATTATATTTGAGTGTTTCTTTTTTAGGGTGGTACTGGGCCTTCAGCATTATAATCACCGCTAGCTACACAGGATCCATAATAGCTTTCGTTACGCTGCCAGTTTTCCCTCAAGTAGTGGATACAAGTAAACAAATTCTGGAAAGCGGGTATTTGGTAGGCACCCTAGGTGAGAATTTTGATAGATTTCCTAAAATAATTCATTGTTTCTGAAATAAAAACAATTTTTCATTCAATCAATATTTTTCATTATGAGCTCACAGAATTCCTTTTTTTTTTTTTAGGGAATGGAGAATGGAATACATGGTTTGAAAATTCTTCTGATCCTATCGCTGAAGAGCTGATGAAGAAAATGGATTACTTACCCACAGTTTTTGATGGTCTTCGTAACGTAACATCGTCTTATCATCCATACGCATTTCTCGGTTCTAGATCTCTTCTGGAGTACATTATCAAAGTCAACTACACCGCCAGGTAGAAATCAATTTGTCTTGATAACCATATTTATCGCCTAAAATGTATTTTGTAACAAATATCATTTTTGAAAAAATTCAAGGAATGAGTATGCTTTCCTTGGAAATGAAAGAGTGGCAATCGTCGCAAGATGGCACCTTGCTGGGAGAGGAATAGACTCGCTCTCGCTTTCGCGCTGCTTCCGTGCTTGCGCGTGGCCAGTCGTAGTGGCACAGTTGTAGAGAATAGATGCAGATAATTTTGTGTTGTTACTTATTCTTTCAATTCGTCAATCATCTTCAATTTGGGCATCGGATACACGGAAGTCGTGGTGCTAGAAGTCTTTTATTGAATTTTGCTCCTGAACGTCTATGGAGAAATAAATATACTCTCCCGGGTAGTTTAAGATTAAAAAAAAATTACTGTGATATGGTTTGCATTATCAAACCCTGGTGAAAGAAAATCAGTTTTGTTCACAGTGGGGATCTGCACAATCTACTGTGACCATACTCTGTTCTTCCAGTTTCAAATGAAAATATTGAACGTCGATGTACGTCGATGGGTCATATTCATGTGAAATTCCCGTAAGCGCTTAATCGCATCTCGTCCTGGGACAATGATGTTCGTTCTTTGTTTTTCTTATGGTTTAAAACTGATGATTTTGTATTCTTTCTGGTTGTCCCTGATTTGAGAAACCCATTGGTGTGAATGGTTTGAGATACATAGTAGTTGGTGCGTTGATGATCTCTTATCTTCAAATGGAAAAAACTGTGGCTGAATGAAAGTAGCCATGTATTTTCAGGATGAGAGAGACTGTGTCATCTGAATGATGTTGTAGGTTACTACCGGGCAGTTCGTCGACCTTTGAAACTCATCTTGACCTGAGTATTCGTGTTCGATGTCCAAGGTTGCGGTTATAGGACACCCGAAATTATAGTTGTTTGCTGCCAGGCGATTGAAAATAAAATCACCTGACTTTTCCACACTACGCCATCTGAATTCTCCCTCCCTAACCTCATCTGAATATTCCCACAATGTTACAGCTTGTCAACCAAAACAATAGCGAAGTCAGGGGGGGGGGTAAATAAGTAAAAGGGTAGGAAAATAAATAAATTCACAAAGTAGTGTGAAATGTGGGAATGGATGCTTTACTTCATTTCATTCGTTTTATTTTTAATGTTATGATGAGAAGCTTATCATATAGTAAAAGAAAGCTGATTAGTTGGTTACGTACTTACATGCGTAAAAAGTATTTACCGAGGGTGGTGTTCACGAATGCCCTGTCATGATGTGCGGTGTCAAATCATTGGCTTGATGCTGGCCTGACGGAGTCTTTTTGGGCAAGCATAGAGTACGTACCTTTAAAATGTCAATTCTCTTAGAGAGTATCACCCTAGCCAAAGAGTGTCACCCTAGCCAAACAATCACAGATGACAGTCACAGAACTTTATTGAGAGGTTGATATTTTCGAGTGCCGTTTGCAGAAGTCGTTGTCTAGGACTGCTGAGCCGCACGCTTTTTAAACGCATCCAGAATAACGGTCGAATTAGGCCACTGGCGGTCTCGCCCACGCCCTGCGCGTCGCACCGGTAGCGGTAGCTCAGTGCATCAACTGATGTCACTGCAGCGCTTCTGTCCGGGAAGTCCTAGGTTCGAGTCCTGATGGCGGCAGGATTTTCGACACTAGCTTTTCAGCTAGGTCGAATTCAGTCGCTGTCTGGAGGAGGATTCTAGCGGCCAGCTGCTCTGATCGGTAGTTTTCCGTGGTTTCTCCGATCAACGCCAGGCGAATTCCGGAGCAGTTCCCTACCAAACGGGCCACGGACCGCGCGCGATCTGTCCTTCCTCTTCCTTGTCCTATCCTCTCGTCTTACATACACACACTTACACTAACATGCACCACACTTCGACATATTCCGGGAGACCAGTCGGGAGCTTAGAGCTTGTCCCGTCTGGGGCGGTGCCCCGCTGGCGGGAGAGTCCTGGTTAGGGGGAAACCCCACTAGTCGACGGTAGGTCGGTGTCGGATCTCGCCATCCAGCGGGGGAAGATCACCGCAATCTCCCGATAAAAACATGCACTACACTAACGGGAATAATGACCGAAGCAGCTGACGCGCCCGGAAACACGAAAAAATGAATCAATAAAAAACCCTGCGCGTCGTCCGAGGGCAGGGGAAGGAGAGTCGCTGGCTGGCTCCCGCTGCGTGCGAGAGTCATCCGCGGGGGCGTGTCCGCAGGGTGGAGCGGCGCGCGCTGCTGCACCTGACGGACGAGTGCTTCGTGCCGCTGGGCGTGTCGCTGGCGTTCCCGCTGCACGCCGGGCTGGCGGCCGCCACGGACGCCGCGCTGCTGCGCCTGGAGCAGGCCGGGCTGGTGCTGAAGACGAAGCGGGACGTCGACTGGGCCTTGCAGCTTAACAGCAAGGGCCGCCTCCTCAAGGTGCGTCGCCCCCGCGGGAAAGAAGCGTTAGCGCACCAACTCTACACATGGTCGGATTGACCTTCCAACAAAATAAGCGCTCAAATAAGCGCCCCTAAGTCGCTTAAGGGTCTCCAACTAGGAGGGGGACTCTTACCTTGATACCAATTCACAAAATATTCTAAAAATGTCATAAAATGTTTGTATCTGTAAAATAAGTTAACCAAATAGTCTCCGGTACTAAAAAAAATATTTAAAAATTGAATTCTTTTTCAAATATTTGCTAAATTTTAGTATTTTTGTTGTAATTTGGAAAATAATTTTTGTAGCTTTTTTAAATGGCGGTAAGGACACGATTTGGTACCAGATGTTCCCGCCGTACCTAAATTCGGCCCTCACTCTTTCACGCTTGATCAGCGCGATGAATTCAGAGCATCGTGGCCCGGAAAATGTCCGAGACATCCTCGGGGCCACTTCCTCCCCTCGATTCTCTCCCATTTCCTCTGTAACACTGCAGGCCCAAGAGCGTTGCGTAATGGATGTTACATCGTCCGTATTTTGACGGACGTCGTGGCACACAAGCAGAGTACAACGGACCCCGCGCAGCGCGCTCGTGTGCCACGCTCCATTCGTGCTGTAAATTCTGCAACGGATGCATTTTAACGTCCGTTAAAGTGGTCTCGTGTGTCTCCGGGCCAAGAACTATCGGCTATACTCTTCACGAATCAAATCTTATCAGAATTGAGTTTGACGTATTGCGCGTGATGCTGGTGGGAATCGTGAATTGACGGTCGCTCTGCATCATTGTTTTGGACTCTTAAAGACGACAATACAAATTTACCTGGGCTCTTAAAGATGAGATGAGACACAAATTTACCTATCACGTGTGATATGTAAAAGGTATTTGGGAAATCCGAAAGTAAATTTCATAAGTCAATATTTGTGTTTCTGATTTCATTCGTCGCGCAGTTTCAAGATGTTTTTCGGTTCTCTACAATGAATGTTCTGTGATATTCTTTTTTCTTTTTATTTATTTTTTTATTTTTAATTACATTATCATTAGTATTGCTATTTTTTATTCCTGTTTACTACATTATTTCTATTTTGTTATTTGGCGTATACTACGGAATTATTTGATTCCATAGTAAATGCCAAAGAGTTCCTGCCCAGCTTTTAAACATGTTTGGGCACCAACAAGAGTATTCCCTGTTAGCGGTAATGGTTTAGTGGTTTGTTTTCATGCGTTTCGATCAGTGGTGTAACGAGAGTATTCCGACCATGGCATGTGAACTGGACGACCCTCACAGAGGACGGCATTGCTCGTGTTTGATCCTTCAATTATGGCAGCAGTTTGTTTTGATAATTATACTAGACATTCCCTTAGGAAAAAACATAATGTGTAGTAAATAAGGGGGTATGTTCGGAGAGGCCTAATAAGTAATAATAATTATCCCTTGAATTAATCGTTTATAGAACTGTCTGAAACCCGAGCAAAAGATCCCAGCATGTTATAAAGCGTTATATGGGATGGGGGAGAATGCGAGAGTAGTCAGTACAGACGAGTGTTTCAAGGCATCTCAAATTAAGGTTGCTAGGAAGATAGTGTATTTAATTTATTTATTTATTGGAGGCAATTGCTCTTTGATGATGAAATCGTTGAGATTTATCAATGTTTCTGTAGTTTTCATGAATTAATGTTGTAAAATGATCATTTAAGAACTAATTTTTAACATTTCAATAAAATTAAAATTTTTTAACCAATTTAATTAAACTTTATTAAAATATGTATTAATTGGGAGCTGTTGTGTCAAGTCTGAGATCCGTACGAACTCAAGAGAAAAAACTGTCTTTGGATGATATACAAGGAACATTTTTGCTACTGGGAGCTGGTTTTGCAATCGCCTTTTTCGCCTTATTTTGGGAATGCGTGCATTATATTGTGTTCAAATGTTTTGCGAAGTACGCATCTCGCATAACTACAGCAAGGACGTCTGTTGGCGCTGCGATAGAAGCAAGTACGTCTGGGTTCATTGAAGCAAACACTGTTGACCTAGGAATTGTAGCGAGTACTTCAGGATTCATCGAAGCTAACACTGTAGACGTGGAGATAGATCCGACTTGTTATCATTTTAAGTTACCACGACCACGGAGCATATGTTAGCGTTGAAGTTCTGAACCACATGTACAGAGATAATTGAGAAATTAAATTATAGCTTCAACGAAGTGTCACCAAAATGAATTACAGTTCTTCAAATCTATTTGAAAATGAGATTATATAGTGTTTGGACTTACAAAATATTTTATTTAAGTTTACATATTATTTTGATAGATATTGCATTAGTGTCATGTACATTGGTTTAATTTAAATTTGATTCATTATATGCAAACACCATTCGCAAATTTAATTTCAGTGAGTGAGCCAAATTGAATCTTTCAGTCAAAGATAACCGGTTATTAAGAAATGTAAAAGCGTTCCTTGCGCATACAATATAAAATAGAGGCGATTGGTTTGCACATTCATTACACAGGTTCAATGGTTTGCAGTATTTTTCTTATTGAAAAATGAAATTGCCATTTGTAACAATCATTAATGTAGGTAAAGAACACACAAGTATTATGTAAATTGTTTGATGACACCTCACCTGTCAATCTAAAATGAAGTTCCTACAGATTCATGAAAAACGGTATTGATTTTAGTCGGAGAGTGATCTGGAAAAACATAACTGTTTCTGCCTTCAGGATGGTAAAATAAATTGTATAATTTAATGGTGTGAGTTTTATTTATTTTACTTTTATTCTATTTCTCCTGCTAAATTAATAATTCTGTAATAAAAATCATATTGAGTAATTCAGCATTCTACTATTCATGATCTATTATAAATACTCGAACAAAAGATAAGAGCCATTTGAGGAAACGAATGTGGCCAAAAGAACTTTCACAAGTATCAGAAATTTAGAATTGCATATAATTGCTATTGCTTTGCTATTGCTTATTTAGAATTGCTTATAATTGTTATTGCTTTTAATTTCAGAGGCAAAAAAGAATCCCCTGCTCACTTTGCTTCAATTGATACCCCAATTTATCATGATTTCTATAAACATTTCAAGACTACTTCCAATGATGTAACGACATTGCCTGTCCTAGATTTTGTGGATGTCTCTGATATGGAAAACCTTGCTTAAAAATCATAGAAAACAATGTAAAATATGACATGTAAAATGTATGGAAAAACATCGTAATATGTATTATACAATATTGGCCCAATTAAAGTATTAACATATGATAGACTTTGTTACATAAACAGTATTATATCATTGTACTAATTTTAATTTGGAATGTAAAATCACTCAGCGAAAATTGACTAATTCACAAAAAATTAACATTATTCTAGTACAAAATATATATTTTTTCTATTATATATGCATACATACACTCTTAGAGAAAAAGAATTGCGACCAGGACGTGTGCAAATGGAGTGCAATGTAAGATGGAGGAGGAGAGTATCGATGATGTGAAATTATTACACTTTCAGCTCACAGTGCGTAATATTGATTGCACAATGCATTGTGCAATCAATAGGCCGAGCGACCTCCTCTATTTCGCAAATAGTGAGCCAGGCGTTCCGGCAGTGACTCGGTAGAGATGTCGGATGGCATCCTGCGATATCCCATGCCAGGCCTCTTAAATGGACGCCCGAATATTGCGCGGGCGAGGAGTATTCTGTAGGGAGCGTCCCATTGCATCACACATGTGCTAGATAGGGAAGTGATCTGGGGTTGCTGAGGGACCACGGAATATTGCAAATGGCTTGCAGGCACTCCTTAGCGATGGCTTCTGTGAATGGCCTGGCGTTGTCCTGTTGGAGTATTGTTCCAAGGAGTGAGTCCAAAAACGGTAGAGCAACTAGCTGCAGGATCTCCTCCACATAGAGGCATGCTGTTAAGATGCTTTCGATAAACACCAGAGGTGACTGTGTTATACGCAATGGCACCCTTCACCACGACACCAGATCTTAGAGCCGTTTGGCGGTCGATAATAAACCGTGGGATTTCACGTTCACCAGGGTGCGTTCAAACATGGATTCTCTGGTTATCACCGCCCAGGCAGAAGCGAGATTCATCGTTGAACACCACGCGCAGCCAGTCTGCGTCCGTCCACGCCTCCTAAATGCCACACCTTGCCAAACTTTGCTGCCGTTGGCGAACCTTTAAAGGCTATCGCCTGCACGGCCGGCGTGAGCGCAATCATGGAGACGTCTGGCAATAGGGCAGCGAGACATGGAATGTCTCATTGTCAGTTGTTCTGCGCGCTGAAGGACCGCAAGCGACAATATTGGCTCAGTCACAGCCTGTCGGTCGATTCTCGCTTTGTGTGCTCTCTCTTAGTGTTACTTGTTTATCTAATTTAACATATTTAATTAATTGTTATAACTTTTAATATCATCTCTAATATCTAGTGTCTAGTACAAATACTTGTCAATTGAAATATAAAAAATCGTACTCTAATTAGTTATCTTCATCTACCTACCTACTTATCCTACCTTACGTAAATTGATGAATTAAAGAATCAGTATATTTTAAAAACACGTAAACACTTTAACACGTAAAATTTGCCTGAAATAAGGGTTAAAAACATTTATTCGAAGACAACTAAACAAACATTATTCTTACTTTGCGGATCGACATCAAAACAAAACCACAAAATAATTGTTGACAAGTGACGTGACGACGAGTCAAATGACAAAGTCTGGCCGGTGGCGCGGTGGGGTGGAGCAGGCTATATATAGGTGTGCGTGCAATGTAAGATGCAAAACACGACTGAGGCTTCATTTCCACATTAAGGATACGTTGTGACAAGTAATAATCATATTATTTTGAAACTATTTTAAACTAAAATCTATTTTGATTAAAAACAATCAATTATACTTTATTAGTAGTAAACATAAAAGTTACCTAATATATTTTGAATATTACTTTATTTTAATTAAAAAAAAAAAATTTTTTTTTTTTTTTTTTAAATTTTTTTTTCGGTTCCTCTTTTAATCAAAATGACCATATTTTCAGTTAAAAACATAATGTCAAGATGTAAGTTTGTATTTAGACAGCTTAGACAGCTCGACATCTTCGTCGAGTTTCTTAACTCCAGACACCCATCCATAAAATTCACTAAAGAACTAGAAAATTAAAATCAATCAATTAATTTCTTAGACCAAACCATCTTTAGGTTAAACAACAAACACATCTTCAATGTTTTTAGAAAACCCACACACACAGACACTGTCATCTACAACACATCCCAACATCCATTAGCCCACAAACACGCAGCTTTCCATGCCATGATTCACAGACTTCTCAACCTTCCCTTATCACAAGACAATTTTCAAAAAGAAACACACACCATTAAATACGCCTACTGTCAATGGATACAGTACTACTCTCGGTGACAACATACTACGCCGCAAATTAAATAAGAAAAAACTGAAAACGTATACAAGCCTCACTCCATTTACCCAGAAACCATCAAAATTTATTTCTATTCCGTTCTTTGGAAAAATATCACAGAAGGTAGCCCATATTCTTCACAAATACAATTTTCACGATTCCTTTACTACACACGAATCCCTCAAACACCTACTGTCACCTCGCAATACCACCCCACTCATAGCGAAATCAGAAGTTTATGAACTCCACTGCCACAATTACGATGCTAAATATGTCGGCCAAGCTGGTAGAAACTTCAATGCCAGAGTTAAAGAACATTTACATGCATGAAAGCACAATACAAACAAATCGCACTTTGCTACACATCTTATTAATCTTTTGCAATATCAGAATGTATATTTCATTTATATTTAAAATCTGAAATTTGAACTGCTATTATCTGTATTAATTCCCCCCCTTCGCATTTAATTTTTTGCAATTTTATCTACTATATGTTCGTAATCTTTTGCAATCGTATAATGTGTTCTAAAATTTAAATTAATTTTTTTTTTTTTACTCTGGTTAACCGTCAAGCCGGCTATCTTAATAAAAATAATATGTTGACGAAGATGACCTCTTTTATTTCTTCTTCTAATCAATGATTGTCTGCTAACTTTTGGCATGCATAATAAATTATAATTCATAGTTTGAAAGAAAGCTGATTCTCATTTGCCTTTACGTGCAATCCTAGAGTAGACATCGCGAGATTGAGTAACTGATTGCGGAGTAAGTAGCCACAATTATTTCATAAGAACCCGTCGACAGAGCTAGCGGGATTTACATTTATTTGTAATATATCCGAAGACAGTAATAATCAGGAATTCAAGTGTAACCTTTTCCTGTCGCCCAAATTATTTATAAATTCGGAAATTGGTTACAGTTTACATTTACATTTATTAGTAATTTTAGAAACGTTTCAATATGGAAATTAAAACTTGGTGCGTCGATGATGTGATCAATCCACGCGGAAACAACCACTCAGCAACACTGCGCAATCAATGCCGAAATTAGTCCGACGTTTTAAAGGAACGGGAAATCGCCATTGGTCAACCTCAAGAAAGCGAGAGAACGGGCAATGCGCGATTTTTAAAAAACTGGCTAGAAAGATCAGTCGAGCCGTACAGTCTAGAAAAAGCAGTCGAGACGAGCAGCCTTAAAAATTCCGTCGAGCGAAGCAGTTCTGAAATAGGAGTCGAGGCGTGCAGTTTGAACTAAAGTGTCTGAAGAAGTCAGTCGAGCTGTGAGATAGTTACGAGAAAACAGTGACGATTACATTGGAAAGGAGTCTGAAGGTGCAACAAGTTTACGTCGTGCGCCATTGCCGAATGAACTGAAACCCGTCGTAAGCGGTCATCTATGATATTATCGTGTGACAAACGTACAATTGCTGAATTACCAATCGACATTGCAAACTATCAAACAAATTATCCTCACGTATTCAAACAGCAACGACACGGCTTGTGTACGAACCATTCCTGACCGTCGTCGCATTGGGCGAATGCTGAAGAAAACGGCACTCCGAGTGCGCGCACGCAACTTGCGAGCGGAGAGCAGAGCATCGAGGCGAGCCCGCCAGTAGCGAGCTTGCCAGGAGGGTATATACTCTGCCAGGAGGCACGCTGGTCGCGGAGGACCCACCGAATGCACCGGCTGGCGGCGACCTTGCAGTAGGGAAGTACGCCGCGCCGCCACCGTGCGCCGACCGCAAGGGCGAGGTCAACCGGAGGCAGCTGGCGCCTGCGTTGGAACGTCCTGCGCGAACCTGCAGCCTCAGCGTCTATACTTGGGTTTTCGTAACGTGGCGGATGACATTAGGCCGTTTTTACACCCCCGCCTTATAAAAGGAATATTTTTAATTCATTACCGAATGTCCTTCTCAACGGGGCTCATGGCCTTAAACATGTGCTTATCACTGTTATAAAGATTCATGTTATAAGGCAGGAGGTGTAAAAATGACCTAATGTCATCCGCCACGTTACGAAAACCCAAGTACACGAGGCCTGTTCAACTGCCCTACACGCGGAAGTGTGAGTACTCGTGCGATACAAACGTTAAGGAAACACATTTTGTAATAGGAACTGTGGAGATAAGTTTTGATTGACTCTCAAAATTAAGAATCATCTAAACAATTTAAAAAGCATTTAATTGATAGAAAACAATGAATAACGAACTTTTGAAGCAAGTGACCTGAATGAAATGTTGTGTAAGGTTAAACATTTCTTAACTTTTCCAATTTGTCAATTGCAATTATTTGCTACTTTATAAGAGTGTTCATTTCTGCAATAGTATAAAATAACTTATGGCAATTGAATTCCACAACGGCATTATAAACAACGATGGCACCAGATGGTAGCAAGACTAATCTTTATCAGGAAGTTAAGATGCGCCAGAAAAAGTCACATTTTGAACGAAACATGGAATTCAAATTAGACTAGAATGCAGTAAAAATAAATATAAATCGTTCACAGCTTAACTTGCTTGTTTTTCTTTGTGAATAATTAGCGAGTATGTATCAACTCAATAGCATGCTCGTTCATGTTTATCTCTTTGTGTGTTTCCGTTTTTGAAGAATATATCTTCTGTTTAACTTATCAAACGAAGAATTGTTGTCGTATGCTAGTGCATTTTTCCTATGACTATCATTCGTAGACAGCATCCTGTGATGAATTAGAATAAGCCAACTCGACAGGCCTGAGGTCACTGATCGGTGGTGAGGACACTGAACGGATTAGATAAAACGCAAGCTGCTTCGACACGTAGGGTTGAGGACGCCCGGTCGCTTCAAGAGTTGTTTGGTGTGAACCACGTCGCGGGCAACGGCGTGGTTGGTTACAATACATAAGCAGTGCCGGATTTATAAAATTTTAGAATCCGAAACGCGCCTCCAATTAATAATTAATTTAATAGAAATAGTCATACAGAGCCATTCTATATCAAATTGAAAAAAAGACCAAAATTTGACCTCATGTTTTTAATTATTTTGTAATTTTTGTCTATTTATTATACAGATCAAATAAGTTTACATGTGTATTTTTATTTTTTTGTAACTTTATTATTTTAAGAAATATTGCATGATGAAATTTGCTAAAAATGACGCGCATCACTAACTTAAAAATTTCACATATTTGAATACACTAATTATAGAAACTCCGTCCAAATTCCATTCGAAACTTAAAAACATGTTAAATTTATAAGATTTTATAAAATATAAATTTCCTGAATTTTCAATTTTTTTTAACTTTTAAATTTTTAAAATTAAATATTTTTGGAAACTCGATTAGCTAAATATTTTTTAAAATATTAATAAACGTACTAGAGTATGGTTGACAACTCCAAAAAAATCAAAGTGGGATTTCCGTAACTTTAAAAAATCTTATTTTTACAAACCAGTGTGAAGTAGATTGCTGCAACAGACGCGTTTCTTGCGTTACTGGCCGTCGGTTTCTATGGATGAAGCAGTAATTTAAGTACTTTTGAGGTGGTCAACTTCACGATTATATTTGTTATTAAATGACGGATTCTTGACTCACGTTTTGACTGACATTTCGAAATTTTTTGGTCCCTCACAACTCGCTTCAAATATATGGACTTGCTTACCTTAGAATTCCTGAAATTTCGTCACAATGCACAGTGCTAATGCCTTACCGAATTTACTTTCAGGTCTGGACAAAATTCCATTTCCTTCATCCAACTTTTTAGCCACTATCACGTGTTCCGTTGCTGCGAAGTGTTATTTAATTTTGCTGTATCTCCAACTTTAAAAAATTGTCAAAATTTGAATTTTCAACGTCTTGTGATCTGTTGAGTGAAAGTAATCGATAGTTTCTTAATAATATCTTTATTGTCTGATTTTTCGATTGAGGTCGAAGGATCTTCAGTGTAAAAAAATAATATCTGTGATAGCACTTTGTACTGTCTGAAATTTCTCACGAGGATACCGTTCTTCTTGCAATTTTCTTTTCATGACGGGGGTTTCTCTTATTGAAATTAAATTCTTGTTTATGTTCTCTGCATTAATTTCGCAAACACTTGACGAACTATCTGAAGAGCTTAAATTGTCATTTCCTTGATTTCCTCTGTTTTCACTATATTCCCTTGAATTTCCATTACTTTCGTTAATGCCAGGGGAGCCACTGATCTCGACTCTCTCTTCACTAACAAAAAAAAAATATTTGGAAGCCACCTCCCTTTTATCCGACATGAATCACAAATTCGCCTATCTAATAACTCTTCTAAATCAAGTTTCACTTGTAAATTGTGGTTTACGCGACTTGGAGATTTTCTTTTCTTAAAAACGCGAACAGAAAGATTAAATTGATTAAAACATCTGTCGTATCTCAGGTGGTGATTGCCACTCATGTTTCACAGTATACACGCGACTCACAGAACAAATTCTAGCTCTTTATAAGATGTGTATTGCGACTGATGTTCAGAAAATTTTACCTAAGATCCCTGACAAGTGGTCTGTTGTATTTCACGAGCAAGGTCAGAAGGGCACCCCATCCCTAGGACGCAAAGGGACTAAGCAGTAAAATTCGTTTCGCTGACACGAGGAAAAGCAGTAGTAGAACTCGTTTTACTGACACCTATCCCTTCTGGGGACAGAGTGAACATACGAGTTACTAATATTTCTTGAAATCTTAATCAGGCAGAGATCATTCCTTTTATTGTTCTTCGGCACATGTGTGAATATTCTCGTACAATTCTTGTAAACAAGCAATAATTATTTAATAAAATGAAGTAATTTTACTGAAATTAATTGTTGATAAAAATACAAGTGAGTCGCAAGTTCTACCCTTACTCTCCGCAGACACGTCCGCCAGTCTGCGGACCGACCGCAGGGTCAAATTGCTTTGCCGATCTGTCATCTACTCTCGACGTGCGACAACTTAATCTTACGCGAATCTTCGACTGCCTCTATGCTTGTGTACCGTGGTGTCGATTGTCGTTTAGAGGTCAACATGCACTAAACATCTTAATAACGGCGTTTTGAACCAGCGAATGATAGAGGCCGTGGGAATATTTAACAAATTCGGCCGCCCCGCGAACTTTTGAACCTACTAAAACGCAAGGTTTTAAACCCATTAATGTTCATAGTTAATAATCCAATACAAATATACGTAGTAGGTATTGATGAATTGGTCTTCTCAAGCCGTATCTAGGTATTCCTGTGAAAAAGTATAGTGTTTCATTAAAAAACAAGAAGTTATACTTCGATTAAAACAGTATCCCTTCAAGGTCGCAGGCTGAAAAGACAGGGAACACTGTCAATTAATAGGAAGCTTCAGTATCAAAAAGTTGTAAAAAAGCTCGCGAATGGATGTGTGTGTCCCCCTTTTCCTGCCACGTCACCTTGATGGGGGACACTATTTTATTCGAGTAGAGCCTAGGATCTTCAAAACAAACTAGTGGTACTATAAAATGGCAGAAACTCACTCACACTAGTTAGTCTTTCGAGCTCTTTGATCTAGCCCAGCTTTTCGGTATTGCCCCGCCGTCTTCCCAGCTGCTACTTTAGGCGCCCAAAAAACAATTTTTCTAACCTCTAATAGTAGAACTGAAATATGACTAAGAATGTTACAGAAACGTCAAGCATACGAAGGAAATATCGCGCGCGTTCCGTGGACCGATTGTGAGGGAAATGCTCCGGTATTTGCTTGATATTGATTAGAAAAACCACGTAAAATTATCGTTCAGAACATTCAGGCGCAGGAATTCTTTCAGACAGCGGCTAAACTCGGCCTATGTCAGTTTCGAAACTCCCGCCACTGTCGGGACTCGAACCCTATTGGTAGGCGTAACCCTATTGACAGTATTGGCAGTCAATGTCGGAGTCAATTCAGAGACACTGCTTTGTAACCTGCAGATGCCATTTTAGCGGGTTCCTGTCAAAAACAACCCTACATAACCAAATATGACGAACATAGGTACCATTTTAATTTTTTTGTCTAATAGGTTTGATTCCTTACTTGAGGTATAATAATCCATCTTGAAATCACTGGTCTTGATATCTGCATGTTATGCTATATAAATTTACTAAAAACAATATGGCGTACAGTCTAGTATACCACGCATCGGTTGCACATACTAGACCCACGTGGAGATGATGCCAATGTGGTGAATCAAACCTCGATTGCAAGTGACATCGATTACGTGGGTGATACGAAGCATCTGACTTCTCGTTTTCTGCAGTCGGCCAGATATTCTGAAATAGGGGAGATGTTTGGGCGAAGGCTTCTCATGCAAAACATATAAAACGTTGTGAATGGAATTAATTAAGGATTTAGAGATATAGATGATTTAGATGAGAGATGAGTGTTTAACTGATGTAACGGTAGTTAAATAGTAAATGTCATCTCGTGCGCCACTTACAAACTATCTGACCTCCATTGATACTGCGTTTCGGTGGAGGTCTTTATTTGCGTGGAACGTGTCGAAGCAAAACTGCTTGTTGCAATGTGCTGGAGTCGAACTTAGCGAGTGCCCAGTGGAAATCAAAGCCAGAATCATGTGCGCGCGACCCCACATGGACACTACGCATAAAATTAGGTAAATAAAGTTTCAATATAGACTTTTATTTAACTTAGTTTTACTTGATTTGAATTGCTTACATTTTTATTATATATTTCTTTTTTGAATGTTGGAAATGACATTTCCGTCTTTTGATGGATGTGCAACCTGTTGGGGCACCAGCCGCCACTGCTCGGGATATTGTCCTTGACACAAGCGTTGCTGTCTGGCCCGTTGGGGTTCCTGGAGCGTTGATGGTGGCAGCGAAGCGCGTGGCCGGCTCCCCAGGGCAGTCTGCAGCTCAGGGCGTCCACAATGGGGCGCCCTCGGCCGCCCCAGGTGTCATTGTTCATGGTCATTGCTGCTCCGCTCACAGGCAGAGCAGCTTGAACGGGTATAGTAGCAGTTCGGCATTGACGTTAAGGCGGCTCCACACATTCGGCATTTGCCGATCAGCGAGCACTGTTCGCCCCATCCCGAAGAGCTGATGGGCTTTGGTGAATGTTCGCTTCCTTTGATGTCCGAAAGAGAGACATGCTGTGGGTACGACGAGCAGCGAATGTTCGTCGGTAGGCAAATAGCAACCAACTTAACCCGCAATACCCGGGATTCGGCGAGCGGTCGCGTGTTACTCGAACTTGTGGAGTCACCTTTATGCCAACTCGGCATGCGAATACTCAATTGCTTTAAAACTTTTATGCAGTGCGGACATCTATCCGCACGAACTTCTTGACCTAAGGTTGCCCTACCGGCTCTAAGCTGATGGAGCGGCGGGGGACCTACTGCGGGCTGGCCGGCAGTTGACCGAGTTGAGCGGTGGTGGCAGCAGCGCGTGAGCGCCCTGCACCCAAGTCCGAAGACTCGGCGGCTGGCAAAAGCAACAGTGGAGCAAGTTGGGCAGGCGACCGATCGCTTTCAATGACATATTCATACGACCTTCATGTTCGCGTTGCAAGATGCTCCCAGGGTCGCGAGGTCATGTGATCAGTGAATCTGGCTCCCTCTCATAGGTGACACGCGAGTGGCGGTGGCTGGGTAGTAATCAGGAGTCATCCTTCGGAAATTTGAGTTTCGACGGGTGTGGCAGTGTGGCTGGTGCGGCAGTGTGGCGGTTGGTGTGGCTGGGGGTGTGGCTGGTTGCGGCAGTGTGGCTGGTGCGGCAGTGTGGCTGGTGCGGTAGTGTGGCTGGTGCGGCAGTGTGGCTGGTGCGGCAGTGTGGCTGGTGCGGCAGTGTGGCTGGTGCGGCAGTGTGGCCGGTGTGGCAGTGGTGTGAGTGAGCGTAGTGGAGAAGCGGCACAGCGGACACATCTGACGTACATCTGTTCGAGCACGGTTTCGTCTGGCAGTTGCGTCGACGTCCCCTCGCATTCTTTGTATTCTTAAATAGACCCTTGCTCGCCAAATTGCATTATTCCTACGTTTCTTCGGACACATGTCATACTGCAATGTTAAAATAAACTGCTTCGCGCGCAGAGAAATCCACCTCGCGTGAGAGATACATTCCAGGAAGATCCATTTTGTTAATTTATTATTAATCGATAAATACTATGTTTTAACGCTACAATGGTAGTGCGCAGTCGGGTAATTAAAAAAACTATTCTTCTTAATTTTGTAATGTTTTACAAACGAAGATTCTTCAAGTTAAAATTGTTGTTCGAAACACCGGGTAAAATGTGCATTACTATAGGAAATGTTTCGTTAAAATATATAATATTTCCTTCCCGGCAGATGGCTTTTGTTGTTGCTACACGCTTTGCACTTCAAATTCTTAGAAAACAGCTTGTAAGTTGTGAGTGGTTCAGTTCAAATCAAGGTTCATCGCCACCGATTTCTTTAAGAATGTCACCTTTCGTTCTCCCTTTTGTTTCAGGCACAAAAAATATTGTAAAAATAGCCGAAAGGAAGCAAAATACAGCAAATACAATGTATATGGGCACATGTCCTACGTTGTTTAGTATAGTTGGCATCATTTTTGCCATAAAAAACATACATATTCTATTCATGCACACTACTGCAGGACACCCCCAACTTTTTGCGTACATAGGTAATAATTCAGCCATAAGAAACCATGGCACAGGACCCATTCCCATGCTGAACACCATCACATACGTTGATAAAACTGTGACTGGGATCCAATTCCACCCTTCCATATTCACTTGCTTATCAAGCAAATGCATGAACACGGTCAAAATCACAAGACAAGAAGCAGTCACCAGCGAAGATACAATTAACAGCCTCCGACGTCCCACACGGTCCACAGTTACTGACGCTAAAAACCCAGGCACCAAACACGCAAGTCCTACAAAAACGGCAGATATATGACTCGAAACACTTCCGTTCAATTCTTGAAACACCTGAACGGTGTAAAATATGAAAAAGGAAATGCCGCTCATTTGCTGCAGGAACATCAGCGCGAGCAGAACGGCGAGCGCCCGCAGCGCGTTGGACCTCCACGGCCGCCGCCAGCAGAGGTCGCGGCACGAGGGCGCGTCGGAGCGCGCGGATTGCGCATGCGCGCGGGACGCCAGCAGGGCCTCGCGCTCGCGGTCGCAGTCGACGCCGGGCCGGGGGGGGGCGCTCCGCAGAAAAGGGCCGGGGCGGGCCCCCGTACACGTAGACCAGCCGCACGCCGCCAGCACGAACATGTAGGTGCCGAGCGCCCCGCGCACCCGCACCTCGGCGATCTCCTCGCAGTACAGGGCCGCGGGCACCAGGGCGGCGCCGCCGGCCGCGCATGTCAGAATGCGACCCGCCACCAGCAGCCACAGCTGCAACAACAGCCGCGCCTACTGCTTCGCCTACCCGTGCGCGGGCGCTATTTTCAGGAGCAACAACAATAATAATAATAACACATATAAAATATACATATAAGTATTTAGGCGTGCATCAATGCATATAAGTATTTAGGCGTGCATCAATACGTGTAAGTATTTTGGCGTGCATCAATACATATAAATATTTAAGCGTGTATCAACTTTTGAGCACAAGTGAAGCAAAGATGAAGCATATTATTCGAAAAAAAAGTCTTGCAAAGAGTCTCAAAAATTTGTAAAACTCTTTTAAATGGGAAGAACCTCATGTCAGCTATGAACACTTGAGCAGTACCTGTGGCTGTCTATACATTTGATGTTCTTCACTGGACAACAACTGCACTGCAGCACCTTAATAGAAAAGGTAGGACCACTCATACCAAATACCGCATGCACCATCCCAACAGTTCAGTGGCAAGACTGTACATACCTCGGAAAGAGGGAGGTAGAGGTCTTTTGAATTTTGAGTCCCTTTGCGCGAAGCAAATCAACAATCTTCGCAAATACTTCCTTCAGAAAACGACGGTTGTCATGAAGCAATTTGTGCCACGGACAAAATTTTACTCCATTGAACCTCAGTGAAGCGGACTCTGAGAGTCTGTGTATCACCAAAGAAGATAGGCTGAGTGAATGGGCCCAGAAGCGTTTACATGGCAGGTTTCCTGCTGAGCTCAAAGGGAACACTGTGAACATTGCATCGTCAGTCTAACTAAACAGTCAAACTAAAAACAGTCAGGCTAACAAAATGTGGCCTCTTTGCTGAGACAGAAGGCTTCGTTATTTCTATTCAGGACGACGTAACCTCCACTAGCAATTACCAAAGGTATGTGATTGGGTATATGAGTGTAGACGATTACTGCCGACGTTGCAACCCGGCGAAACCCTCCAACATATAATGAGTGGGTATTCTGCATTGGCACAAACAGAATATCTGAGTCGGCAAATGACGTTGCTGCGGTTGTCCATCAGGCCCTGGCTGCAAAGTCAGAGATGGTAGAGAAAGAGGTCCCATACTACAAGTTCAAGCCGAATTCAATTCTGGAGACGAAACGGTGGAAGCTCTTGTGGAATATTGCAATCACCACTGATTGCAGGGTCGAAGCCAACAGACCTGACATAATATGGATCGACAAGTTTTCACGGAAAGTGATAATAGTTGACATAGCTATCCCTCTAGACCGAAATATAGCCGCTTCTATTGCCGAGAAGAAGCGAAAATATAAGGCCTTGGCTATTGAACTGAGCGACATGTGGCGGTTAGTATCTGTTGAAGTAGTTCCTGTGGTATTCTCTGCAAATGGGCTGGCCTCTGAAGAACTAACTTCATCGTCTGCGAGGCTTGGCCTTAATAACTGACACATTCATACAATGCAAAAGGCTGTTATCCTGAGTACTGCACGCATCGTGAGGACGTTTGTATTGATATAACATCACCTAACTTCACCGTCGAATCCTGACCGCCCGAGTTTGCAAGCGAAGCAGGCACCTTGGTTCTCTAAAGGTCCCGGTGTCGGCTGAATGGCTTCTCGCTAAGAGAGACTTAAATAATAATAATAACAACAACAACAACAACTAGCGTACCCGTACGAGAACTCTCGTATGTAAAACCTCACTTTCTTCTGTTTCTCCTTTTCCATATAAAGCATGTAATAAACCTTTTCGTGTTTTCCTTCGTCACTTGTTCTGTGTGTCTCCTCGTTATTGATAACAATACAATACACCATTTTCAATACAAACTATTCTTATGTAACGTTATTACCGAGCACATAGGTACACCCGTGTAATTCAATCGCGTAGAATATCGAGTAATTGGTTTAATTTTAGAGTTCGAATGACGTGTTTCGTTCGATGAGGCCATTAAACGCATAACAGCCAAGATACTTCAACCTTAGAGATGTTTAGAAGCGCTTACAGCCGTGCAAAAGGAAACGCATCGCTGTGGTCAGTTGAGTTACCGAGAGCAAGTGGCACGCATTTAATTAGATGTACCGCGGATGCGCCTAGGAATAAATGGAGCACTCTTGAGAAGGACGGTTGGACACCTATCCGTCACCTATTTACCAAACGGACAGCCCATAAGACGTGAACCTACTGATGGGTCCCATGATCGCCATGATCAGCCAGCCGAGGGGCACGGCAGTGCCGCCTTGTGGCCGACCGACCCACGCTTCACATCCTTAACAGAGACAGCCCCTGCGGTGCGAACCTACCGAGGGTCCCGCCCCTGTCCTCTAACAAAATAACCCTTGGGATGCTACCCTACCGAGGGCACCGCGATCGCCATGAGCAGCCTGCCGACGAGCATGGGCACTGCATCCATGTGGCTCACCCATCCGGTATTTCCTTACCAAAGGAGCAGACCCTTGAGTGCGAACCTACTGAGGGTACCGCGAACGCAATGAGCAGCCACCCGACAAGCATACTGGACACGACATACTGGACATAAACCTTCATCCTCCAACATCTATGTCTCCACCCCTATCGTAATACGATCTTTTCAACTACTCAGACCACCTCCCCATTGTCTTCTACTCCACTTCCACCACACCTTCCCTAACACCCAAACCCGCTCCCATTCCAGTCATAGACTGGAAATCCTATTCCCACACAAAAAACCTCCTCCGAAATCCAATCCTCAGAAGACATTGACACCATCCAACACCTCACCCACCAAATAATTAAAAACTACAAAAAACACACCACCTACCCAAAAACCTCATCCAACCCTTCCTGACGACATCATACTGACGATAAGACGGAAAAGACATTACAAAGACACTACTACAAATACAGACGAGACGAAGGCAAAAATGAACTGAAACGGACGCAACGGACTTTACAAAACCTACTAAGACAATACGAAACCCATAAATATGACCAATACTAAGCACAAAGGCAGCCCAACTCCTGCATAGTCATAAGGCTGTGCGCGAAACCCCACCCCACATCCCCTCCCCACAAAACACACTCACCTTCGATCCCCAAAAATAACCAACACCCCCCCCCCCCCCACTTCCCACTTCCTACACAAAAAGTCCTGAACTACCAAAATATCCCCTCTCTACCCCCAACACAACAACGGACCAGGACAACGACGGACGACGAGACGCGACACATAATAATCACAATAGACAACAGCAAATCCCCCGGACCCGATGGAGTTCTCCTCCAATTAAAACACTTGCCACTCAACACCATCCATCTCCTCACCCTTATCCTTAACTCCTGCCTTAAAATCTCCTATTTCCCAACCGCCTGGAAGACCGCCCGCGTCTCCATGATTCCCAAACTCGGCAAGGATCATCGTCACCCAACTAACTTCCGCCCCATCAGCCTCCTGCCCGTCCTTGCCAAAATCCTAGAAAAAAACATCCTTCTACGACTCACTCCCATCTTTGATCCCATAATCCTTCCAACGCAATTTGATTTCCGTGAAGGCTGCTCCGCGGCCCTCCAATCTCTCCACCTGGCTATCTCTGTCGCCACTCCCCTCTAAATCCCCAAAGAGATACCAGCAATCCTCACCGACCTCACCCAGGCTTTTGACACCGTATCCCATGAAATACTTCTGATCAAACTTCGCCCCCACGCCCCCAACCACCTATTTGCCCTCATCAGAAGTTACCTATCCAACCGATCCTTCCATGTCTGCCAGCTTTCCAAACCCTCAAAAACCTTTCCCATCCAATCCAGCGTCCCTCAGAGCGCCGTGCTCTCTCCGATCCTTTTCTCCCTTTATATAAATAATATCCCATCGACTCCCGGTGTCAAAACCCTCCTTTACGCCGATGACCTAGCATTCCTCGCTCCCGACCTGCCCCTCCAAAACTCCCTACAACAAACCCAAACTACCCTGAACTCCTTCCTCCTCTAGGCAAATGGAAATAATATATCCATAAACCCCACCAAAAACCAAGCAATTCTTTTCTCATATAAAAAAATCCCCATCCATTTTCCCACCCCTCACTATAAACAAAATCCCCTATTCCCTGGCAATCCCATGTTAAATACCCCGGTGTCACCTTCTCTCAAAAGGTCCTATGGCCCCTCCACATCCAACACACCATAACGAAAACCAACAGAATCATAAACGCCCTCCACCCTCTCCTCTTAAACCAAGCCCTAACTCCCAAAAAACGAATTCTAATATATTTCTCCTACATCCAATCCATCCTCACCTATGCCCATCCCTTACGGATTACCACATCCCCACCAACCTATCCTATAACACCCGAACCGAGAACAGGGTTCTCCGCCTCATATTCAGATCTCCCATGCCACGCTTTAATGTATCCGCTCCAACCACGACATCCCTCACTCCTTCCCATACCCAAAACTTCACCTCTAACCCAACCTTTCAATCCTTAATAACCCCACACCTCCACACCCTATTAAATCCTCCCAGGCACCCCCAAACAAGCACCCCCTTGACATCCTCCAACTTCCACTCCCTATCACCTGAGGTGCAGTAGGCCAAAAGACGAAACACGCAGGCGAATGACGAGCCACTGACTTGACAGATAACAAAAACTGACAAACAAACGACCACGCTTACAACCCTCCTATCCCTAACCCCCGCCCAACTCCTCTCCCTGTTTTCTGAAAAAATTAAAAAACAAAAAAACAAAAAAAACAAAAAAAACAAAAAACAAGAAAACAAAAAACAAAAAAACAAAAAACAATAAAAAGATATAAAAATAAAAACTAGTAAAAAAGAAATAAAAAATTCTATTTTCCCAATCCCTACCAACCAATCCTTTCCCTATGCCCTTTTCCACCCATATCCCAATACCCAAAACCCTCAACAAAACAACATACCCTCCCCTCATCATCACTACTCCGCCTCCCAATCCCCGTCTCTGTACGGGGGAGTGGAGGCCTCAACATCTGCAGCAGCAACAACACCTAAGAAAACTCCAGCTGCAGAATCCCCATGGGGGATACGCAGCTTAACGGAAAAGCAACATCCAGAAGCGACAAGCATGGTCAATGCCCCATTGTGGCCGACCCATCCGTCATCTTACAAAAGAGAGATCCCCTGAAGTGCGAACCTACCAAGGGCCCCTAGAACGAAATGAGCGGCCAGTCTACGGAATAAGAAATGCCGCCTTGTTGCCCATTAATTCGTCACCTTCTAAACAAAGAGACAGCCCCCGAGGGGCTTTGGCCATACATCCAACTCCTACCAAAGGGACAGTCCCTGGAGTGTGAACCTACCGAGGGTCCCGCGAACGCCATGAGCAGCCAGCCGACGAGCACGGGCAGTGCCGTCTTATGGCCTATACATCCGTTATCTCCTTACCAAAGGGACAGTCCCTGGAGTGTGAACCTACCGAGGGTCCCGCGAACGCCATGAGCAGCCAGCCGACGAGCACGGGCAGTGCCTTCTTATGGCCTATACATCCGTTATCTCCTTACCAAAGGGACAGTCCCTGGAGTGTGAACCTACCGAGGGTCCCGCGAACGCCATGAACAGCCAGCCGACGAGCACGGGCAGTGCCTTCTTATGGCCTATACATCCGTTATCTCCTTACCAAAGGGACAGTCCCTGGAGTGTGAACCTACCGAGGGTCCCGCGAACGCCATGAACAGCCAGCCGACGAGCACGGGCAGTGCCTTCTTATGGCCTATACATCCGTTATCTCCTTACCAAAGGGACAGTCCCTGGAGTGTGAACCTACCGAGGGTCCCGCGAACGCCATGAGCAGCCAGCCGTCAAGCATGGGCAGTGCCGTCTTATGGCCTATACATCCGTTATCTCCTTACCAAAGGGACAGTCCCTGGAGTGTGAACCTACCGAGGGTCCCGCGAACGCCATGAGCAGCCAGCCGACGAGCACGGGCAGTGCCTCTTATGGCCTATACATCCGTTATCTCCTTAATGAGCAGCCAGCCGCGAGCACGGGCAGTGCCTCTTATGGCCTATACATCCGTTATCTCCTTACCAAAGGGACATTCCTGGAGTGCGAACCTACCGAGGGTCCGCGAACGCCATGAGCAGCCAGCCGACGAGCACGGGCAGTGCCGTCTTATGGCCTATACATCCGTTATCTCCTTACCAAAGGGACAGTCCCTGGAGTGTGAACCTACCGAGGGTCCCGCGAACGCCATGAACAGCCAGCCGACGAGCACGGGCAGTGCCTTCTTATGGCCTATACATCCGTTATCTCCTTACCAAAGGGACAGTCCCTGGAGTGTGAACCTACCGAGGGTCCCGCGAACGCCATGAGCAGCCAGCCGTCAAGCATGGGCAGTGCCGTCTTATGGCCTATACATCCGTTATCTCCTTACCAAAGGGACAGTCCCTGGAGTGTGAACCTACCGAGGGTCCCGCGAACGCCATGAGCAGCCAGCCGTCAAGCATGGGCAGTGCCGTCTTATGGCCTATACATCGTTATCTCCTTACCAAAGGGACAGTCCCTGGAGTGTGAACCTACCGAGGGTCCCGCGAACGCCATGAGCAGCCAGCCGTCAAGCATGGGCAGTGCCGTCTTATGGCCTATACATCCGTTATCTCCTTACCAAAGGGACACTCCCTGGAGTGCGAACCTATCGAGGGTCCCGCGAACGCCAAGAGCAGCCAGCCGACGAGCACGGGCAGTGCCTCCTCGGGGCAATCATCCGGCATTTTCTTACTAAAGTGACAGCCCCTGAACCTACCGATTGTCCTGCAAACACCATGAGCAACCAGCCGAGGAGCGTAGGCAGCGTGCCGAGCAGCAGTGTGCCCTTGCGGCCCACCGTCTCGGCGAGAGGACCTGCGACGAGCGCGCCGCCCAGGGACGCCAGCGGCATCAGCCCGCCAATCCACGTCGCCTCCTCAAGCGACAGGCGCAGCGGCTGCGGGTCCTCCACCTCACCCAGCAGGATGGGCACCGCGGGCGCTGACCACACTTGTGTGATGCCCATGCTCATTGCAGGAATGTTGGCTGAAAATAGTAGTTATTTACGTAACTAGTAGAGAATGTTTCATCGGTAACTAATACAGAATGTGTCTTTCGCGTTTAATGAAATGCTGACGGTCAAGGCAATGGGAGCTCAGTGTTTTGAAATTAAGTATGTCAAAGATACTTTTGTACGAGTATATTATTTTTTTGCGAAGTCATATAAACTTAGTGGTATATTCTCTGGAGATTGTTGTCAATATGCGAATGGCAACCATGTATATAGCCCTACTGTTTTGTTTACTTTGCGGTCCCTCTGTTATTGACGTGTGGCCACGAAGTCTTCACTGTTCGCATACGGCAAAGTTTGGTTTTCCGTACGCGCGTACCACCATGTAAAAACTGTCCAATCATAAACGATGAAGGTATTATTAGTTGTTTTTTTGCTTGAGTCCAAAAAATAACTTTTTGAATTTTGACACTGATAACGTTTTAGTCTAAACGTCATTTTGGAGACAAAATTTATATCCGCCGAATTTTAGCTTCAGATGTGAATAAAATGGCAAAATACATCATCATTGGGCTTAAGTCGTTTTACTCACGATGGATCATTCCAACACTCCTTTCCCTCAGTATTAGAAATGAGCCATTTTTTGATGACAGAAAGAGATGGTGACTCGTTGCACTGCATAGACACATTAAACGCACATATTAAGCAGGCGAAGGAAACGGAAAGAATGGTTATTTTGTTGGGAGACGCATTTTGGTTCGTAAAAGTCTCAACCTTGCCTCGTCACACTAAGCTACTACCATGCCCATCGAGAGACTCGTACCCACGGTTTGCGTAATTCGTGGCTATCTACGTCACTGAGGTAATAGAAGACCAAATAAAGACCAAAACGAATTAATTTTGTGTGTATTTTTTAAAAATGCGACTTGCGATTTTTCGTGCCCTCGTCTGTGTTCTGATTCTGTCAGAAATTGTTCTGACTTGTATATTTTAATGTATTGTGGTTTGCGATATTTTCTAATTCTCAGTATCTTTGTAGACTGAAATTTTTCCATTGCCCTCCAACGACATGGTCTGTATTGTTGCGAAAGTTCAAATTTACTTCACAAGGGCGCCCAACGCTACATAATAGGGTAAAGCCAGGTGTAATTCTTAGACCATAATACTAAATTCTTTATGTAAATTAGTCTACATATTCAGGAATAGCTTACTCGATATTCTACCGCCTGAATGTGCATGAGGCATTTTAAGTCAAAGTACAAGTTCATGTTGCATCGTTGCAAAGTCAACGAGTCAATTATATATATATATATATATATATATATATATATATATATATATATATATATATATTTCGGGTTATTCGTTTTTACAAAAAGCAAGAAAAAAATGACCTTTGTTTTACACCTCGCTATTAAAAGGCATATGCTCCATTTTCTACAAGTTTCAAGAGGTGAAAAGTCGCTCCTACTTCGTAAGACGAAAAAGTATTGTAACCGTACAACGTAAACGGCGAATTTTCGACAGATAAGTCTTACTGCCGGTCCCTGGTAACGAAAAAGTAGATACTTTTTGTTCTTATATTTAGGAAATTACTTTCTAACGCGTTGCGTAGAAAGATTCTCAATGATTAATGAAGTGTCAAAACTTTGTGAACTTCTCTGTGATTGGTCAAGAATCTGTATCATAATGAAATCTATAGAGTAGTGAGTATCATTATGCAACGTATCGTAATGAGTATCATCATTGCAATTAGGCAAATTATGAAAATCCAATGTGAGAAGAAAAATAAATATACTTTACTTCAAGCAAAAATTCACAAAACCTACTCATAACTTCAAAAACTGTACTTGTCTTTGTTTCAAGATTATTTTTTATAATAAATTTCATGAACGGAAAATCAGTATTGAAGTTTTGCAATGTTATTTTATATTATTTAAAAAAGTGTTAGTGAAAATGGGAAGTGCCCAATAAGTTACGTTAATAGTACACAAGAAAGTAAAAATGACCTATATTATTTATTTAGAATATTCATGATAAATAAAAAGTGTATTGATGATAAATTGTCGATGAATGCTATGTGATCTAATTTTTTTTCTGAATGAATAATGCGTGATGTTGGCAAAGCCTGTATTTACCAAGAAAGGCGGCGAGATGCTGTCTGCAGATGTACAAGTTTAATTTCGGGATATCTTTCGAAGACTTTTCAAAAGTTTCCTGGGTGGTTTCCGCAGCATGTGATGATATCAAATGCGATTCCATTGCACCTCTGAGTCTTGAAAATTGCTGCGTGTTTGAATACCACTTGAGTACGATTTTACTTCATCGTGTCCTCATGACCAACTGAGTACATTTTTTCAGCTCTCTGTAACGTGACCTCACCGCTCTGCTCCGATTGTCTTATCTCGGATTTGTTTACCGACAGACATTCTTTCAGCTCTTGGAGTTATAAAGACGTTTGCATATCTTCACTGGAGACAAAGAAACTAAGGTCGAGTTTTGTTATTTCTCCTTGTAATCATGTATTTTTAGTTCAAACGATGGCATTAAAAAATTACATACAATTGATTTTTAAATCTTATCTCCCTAATATACAGCACATGGATTTAATACCATAAACACTCTATCGCAATATTTTTCAATATAGACAAAGCCATTGGCAAAATGTGGCATCATATACTAACAAGACAAATAGCCCACACTACTTTATACCCAATAACAAAAGGTTTTTTAATAAAATAAAAAAGACAAAATCAACAAGGATATGTCCCCCTATGCCCGATATCAGCTGGAGTGCATCAGGGTTCCTCTTTATCTTCAGTATTATTCAAGTTTAATATTTCTGATTATACTGGTCAACATGATTTTTGTCTCACGAATACCAGTAGGTGTATTTAATGCAGTTTTTATCCGGTTTTCAAATCTATATTCGGAATTTCTCAATCACCTACAGTTTTTGTCATATTAATTCTTTTAAATATTTGTAAACGATTTTTAGTCCATTTGCCTATTGTCACGTAAAATCTCTTTGAGCGTTGTAAATATGACGGAATGAAATGAGCTAACTCAAATGAGAGCGTTGCAACTGTTCTGTAGGGTCAGGTATGTGTAGACATGTAGAAACGTGATCTAGAATAGCAAACATTTATAAGAACTACACCACTTGTGAGATAGTTGTGAAACAGTGAACATGTCATTGTAGGTACTTTGTGTGACTGAATTATTGTGTATTTTATATTTAAATATTTATTTATTTTAATTTAATTAGTCCTTAGTTTCAAATACCTAGATTTTGTTTAAATAATTCTAACAATTTTTGTTATGTAGTATGTGGTGAAATGATGCTCAAGTCCCAAAGGCGAAACTTTACTCCATTAGTAAAGAGAGTTATGAACTTTATTTTGAGTGTAAAGTTGGGGACCAAAAGAGGAGCTGAGCACCACATACCCAGGTGTGGAGCTCAGCTCCTCTCAGCAATGTACCTGTACATTAAATGTAATGCTTAAATTAAAATCTATGATGATTTCATGTACGACAGTTAACTTATCTACATTAAATTTAATGTACACTGTGACATACCGATATGTCACGTTAAAATAAACTAACATTTATTTGTAGACAATATGGTGGAACATGCATTACGAAATATCACGAGAGCTAGAGCTTAGCAATGACCGTGAATAAACAATGTAGTTTTTGTTTTTCTAAATGCATTAAGAGTTTTCTGGATGCCGAAAGTAGAAAATTTGGGATTGGGCGAAGAAGTTCAAAAGACGATCAAAAGGTCAGCTACACCAAAATATAACGAACGTATGGATTGGCTGGGTGAGAGAAGGACGGTCAAATGTTATGAAAAAAATGAAGGTAGTTTTAATACGAAGTCTTCGAGGGATGAATCATGCAGAAAGATAGCATTCTGCTCGGAAACGCGCTTCTGAGCTGATCGTAGATATTTTCATGTGGAAGCAATATTGAAGTATAAATTGGACCTTTGTCGGGAGTGGTAATCGAGTTCGGGACTATGTCATAGGCCGTAATCGGGACTGATAATTTTGATAGTTTGAGACCAGCTTGGATAGGGCAGAAGAGGATTTCGTGGAACTTTGGACTACGGCAAGCTCGCAAGATATTTCGACTGAGAAGTCTACGAGGGACATCAACGAAGAAAAGATAAGTTAACCGCGGTATAAATTGTAAATTGAAAGAGATCTTGATCAAAGGCCTAAAATTTGTAAATTCACTCAATTGTTTGCTAAAAGCGTAGAAATAAACTTTGTTGAATTTTGTTCTTTAGAAAAGAAAGTGATTTTTCATTTAGTCAATCCAAACAGAAATGAACTAGGAATAGAATCATTCTATTTCAGATTCCCAGCTGCGCTGTATAGTCGGCGGATCCTATAATCCATTATAGAGGTAATAAGGATTATAATATATCGTGACCCATTGACCCAGCAAGCCGGACGCTAAGATCTTTAGCAGATATAAATGTAGAGAGAGGAAAATTTTGGTATATCTCAACACGTACATTAAAGTCACTCTACGTGTACATTAAATTTAATTTACGTTCATGAAAATTTCTTTCATGTTCTTTATATTAAAAGTAAAGCAGAAATTCCTGAGTGTGTATGCTCCTTTCCCATCTAGCGGAGGAAGAAGGTACTCACTCTGGCGACGAAACAAGTGATTTGAATTTTGCTCAGAGGCTCGCTTTTAGGCTTGAGAATCTTTTTTATGCAGTAATTCTACTACATGTGACAGTCTGCGTTACTTCCCCTACGAAGGCAGGTGTACCACGGATTCTTCGCCCTTAAAAATCCACGACTCGATCGAGTTTGAACCCGCAATCGTGGGTACAACAGTCCGTTACACTAACCGTTATACCAACACACCAGTGTAATATTACGTAATATTATTACGTAATATTATACGTAACATTATACGTACGTACGTAATATTATTAAAGGAAACAGATGAAGACGTTTTTGGCATATAATTGTTAAAAAAATCAATATTGCTTAAGTTCATTAAAAATATGGAAGTAGTCGATTTTCTTTCGTATTACATTTAAATCGCATTCTTTAAAGAGAGGAACTAATTGAGCTAATTTTAAATTAAGCTTTGCGGATTGCGTGAAAGAAAATATATCAATAAATTGAGAATACAAATACATTACTCCCAACAAGGACAAACTAGAGGTGCTACAGAACAGCACAGTCATTCTCGTAGTAAAGTTTTATAATTTCCTTGGTGTGGATTGGCTTTACGGTCTTGCCCCATCCTTTTGCCAGATGCCATCTATCGCCCCCAAAGTACATTTTGGACATTTCCTCAATTTTTCGATTTCCTAATTAGAGAACCGAAATATTACTTTAAGAAAATTAAAGAAGAGTAAAGTCTCGTCCAAAATGGCAATTCTCATTGGAAAAGTTAGAGCCTTTTTAAGAAAATGTCGTTTAAGCGTTACTGTAAACGCAAAATTTGTAGCTCTTTTCACAGGAATTTACTGAGTTTTTGAAAATATTCATTTAGTCATTTGAAGCATATTCACTAACAAATGTAATAATGTGCTGTAAATTTGTTTATTAACAGCTTGAGAGATATTTTTAAAAAATTTAAAAAACAAAAAATACACCAAAATGAACTTTACGTCATATTAAACAGTGCAATTAGCCCTATCCTTTGGGAAAAATGAAGAAAAAATTTGAAGTCGTTTTTGAGAAAATGACATTTGAGCATTTCTGAAAATGCGGGATTTTGAGTTTTTCACAAAAAACTGCCGTTTTCGAGAAATTTTATATGACATTATTGAAACCATATGTATGTACAAATTCAATAATGTGCCAAATTGCCGCTAATAATTTCTGAAGCGGTGGCAATTATCTGCGCCTTCTAGTGGTCAATGCTAGTACTCTTAAGCACACCATAGTAAGAAGAGGTTAACTTGCAAACATTCCAGCTTGTAAGAGCGAGATGGACAGTACATGACCTTAATGAAAGAACTACTTATAGACAACAAATTTTATTTGAAGGAAAAATCATTATCTTCAATTTTGTGGTTGTGGGAAGACGCCGAATAAAAATCAAACTTTTGCAATTTTCAAAAATTCAGAGTTAACTGCAAAAATCGGTTACCCACAAGTTTTAAAGAATGTTTTTCAAAATTTCAAAGCTTCAACTAGAGCCAGATGAACAGGGATTTCTTCAATTTTGAAATATCCTACGTGTGGTTTAGCCGCTAATAGTGTTCACAGACGGACGGACGTTTTTCTTTCAATTGTTTTTTTGCCATCAAGAACCCACAAAACAGGGATTCTGGCTACACCGTGTGTTCCAGGATTTTTTCTCTTTATTTAGTAACTGGTTTCATGCACTTTTTCGTTACCAGAGCCCGGCGATGAATTCTTTCTCCCGAAAATCCACCTTTTTTTCGTGCAGCATTACATAACTTTCTATAAACTATATTACACGTATACGAGAAAGAAACTAGAGATGCTACAGAATGGCACAGACACTCTCGTAGTACAGTTTTCTAATTTCTTTGATGAGGACTGGTACTGTACAGTTTTGCCCATCCTTCTTGCGTAATGCCATCATCACTCAAAGTAAATTTTTCTGAAATTTTCTCAACTTTTCGGTTTCCTAATATAGAACCGGAATATTATTTTAAGAATATTAAAAAAGGCAAATACCTCGTGATAAATACAAATTTTCATTGAAAAATGTGAAGCTATTTTAAAAAAAATGGCAGTTAAGTTTGAAATGCGATGTGCGAAATTTGAAGCTCTTTTTCAAAGGAATATATTGACTTTTCGAAAAATTTCATTTTAAGTCGTTTGAAGCACTTCCTCTCGCAAATGCAATAATGTATACAAACTGATATAATTGTGCATATTAACGGCGAGAGACATTAAAAAAATTACATTTGTGTAATTTTTGAAAATATATAAGAATACACCAAACTGAACTTTACATCATATTAAACAGTTCCATTACCAATATCCGTTGGCAAAGTTTGAAAAAAACCTGGAGCAATTTTCGAGACAGTAATGCTTGAGCGTTTTTGAAAATGCGAAATTTTGAGCTCATTTTAACAGAAAACTGTTGAATTTTGAGAAACTTTATATCACTTTATTTGAAGCACATGTACTCATATGTACAATAAAAAACGCCTCTAATGTAAATACTACTGACGTTAGAGACAAGTCAATAAATTATATTTTTGTAATTATTGAAAAAAAAAGGACTAGAGCAATATGGCGTTTGTGTCATCGTATAGGGTACATATGGCATAAACCCTACTAAAAATTTGAAGAAAAAATTGGAGCCGTTTTTGAGAAAATTGCAAATATTTCACGATCTATTGCACAAAAACTACTATCATTTTCCAAAAAGTCTACATGACCTTAATAAAAGAACTATTTATGCACAGTAAATTTCATTAGAAGAAAAAATCTGTGTCTTCAATTTTGAAGTTGTAGGAAGACGCTGAAAAATATTCACCTTTGCAATTTCCAAAAATTCAGAATTAACCACAAAAATCAGATGTGTGCCTCCATAAGTGTATTTTACTCTATTCTTACAAGAAATTTAAAGAAAAAAATTGGAGCAGTTTTTGAGAAAATTTTGAAAATGTTCGAGAGTTTTCTCATAAAGTCCCTCAAAAAATAATGAATGTTTTTCAAAATCTCAGAGCTTCAGCTCACACAGAAATGACAGGGCATTCATCAATTTGTAAAAAATCCTACGCATGGTTTAGGCGCTAGGTTTGTTCACGTACACCAGACGGACGGGCGCACGGTCAGACGGACGGACGGACGTTTTGCTTTCAATTGTTTTTCGGCATCAAGGACCCACGAAATAGGGATTATGGCTACACCACTGGGTGTTGGAGGATTTTTTTCTTAATTTAGTAACTGGATTTATCTACTTTTTCGTTATCAGAGTCCGGCAATGATTTTTTTCTGCCGAAAATCCTCCGTTTTTTCGTGCAACATTACATAACTTTCTCTATACTAAATATATTACTCCGTATACGAGAAAGTAACTAGAGGTGCTACAGAATGACACAGACTTTCTCGTAGTCAACTTTTCTAATTTTCTTGATGTGGACTGGTACTGTAGTCGTGTCCCACCTTGCCTGCTTCTATCTATTGCGGGCCAAAGAAATTTTCTTTTGAAATTGTCGCCACTTTTCGGTTTCCAAATAGTAGAACCTAAGATAAATTTTAAGAATATTAAAGAAGGCAATAACGTCGTCCTAAATAGCAATTTTTATTGAAAACTTTCAAGCTGTTTGTTTTTAAGAAAATAGCGATTAAGCATTACTGTAAATGCGAAATTTTAAGCTCTTTATCACCGCAATCTATTGCGTTTTCGAAAAACTTCATTTGAAGTACTTCCACTAACAAATGCAATAATGTATACTAATCGATGAAAATGTGCATATCAATGGCGTGTGAGATATTTCAAAATAATTGTATTTGTGTAATTTTTGAAGATTCAAAAGGATATACCTTTACGACATATTAAACAGTGCAATTAGCACTATCCGTTGAAAAAAAAATTGAAGAAAAAATTTGGATCTTTTTTTTTTTTAATTGCATTTGAGCGTTTCTGAGAATGCGATATTTAGATTTAATTTGGCAGAAACCTATTGAGTATTCGAGAATCTTTATTTGAAATTATTTAATACACATGTACTCCGTTGCAAAGACTTGTAGAGTGAACCCGCGCAATCAGGAAAAGTGGGAAAAACGTCATTATCGGAGGAGACTTAAATTTACCGCCTGCTACCTGGGAGGGGGCATGTGGGGGCTGAACGCGCCACCCAACGCCTCGTTAACGAGTTGGTTTGGGACAACGGCTTAACGCAGGTAGTGACTAAACCGATACGCGATAATGCTTTACTGGACGTTTTCCTTATTCGACCGGTGGACAAACTTCTTTCCAGCGATATAATTCCTGGAATTATCAACCACAAAGGAGTCCTTCTAAAAATGTGCAGAAAGGGTAAGCGAAACGATCCCGTTAAAGAAAGAAAAATGTTTCAGTTTTATAGAACAGACGTTACAAACATGCAATTATATTTGAAAAGCAAATTTTCAACTTGGGCTTCTAGCGGATGTACAGTAGAACAGATATGGACAAACTTTAGGAACATAATTTTAGAATGCTTAGAAAAATTCGTGCCAACCAAGAAACTACGGTGCCGTTCGGATCCGGTGTATTTCAACAAAGAAGTGAGGCGACTGAAAAGGAAGGTTAGTAAAGGAAGGAAAGCGTATAGTAAACGTAATGTAAGCAAGGAACAGAAAAATAATTTTCTACAATTATCTAAAGACTTACTAGAATTAAAGTTACATACCCAAGAAAATTACCTAAAATCAATTCTAAACGATCGATTGAACTGTTGGCAAAATTTCTTTCAGTATGTAAGACATAAGAAAGGGAACAAAGAAAATATTCCAGCGATCTGCGGAGCTGACGGTTCGTTAATTACTAGGGAACGGATTTTATTGCAATAAAAAATCAAAATATGTACATATATATGTATTTATTTTTTCAAAAATATGTAGTAAAAAATTAAAAATACGTAAAATAAAAATTGAAGTTTAAAAGTGCACTTACATGCATACAACGTGCATTTTCAAGTTTTCAAAGAGAAAACGACGTCGATCAGCTCTCAAAATAGATTTGTAGCGGCTGAAGGAACGTTCCACATCTTCAGAAGAAATTGGAGCATATTTCAACGCCGATATATCCTTTGGGTTCAGTTCTAGTTCCAGTGTTGAGGTGTCTTTTCCTCCACTGAGAACGTTGGCAATGATTTTCATTTCTTTCCAGCCTGGGTTTTTCTCCAACGAATCTTGTAATTTCTTTTTCATTTTTTATGTTTTCGCCTGTTACGTCTTTTAATAAATTTAACTGTTAATAACTTTAATACTAGCAGCGAATGGCATGTTCTGAGCCTCAAGCTTTGCGATAGCATTTACTAAAAAAATTGCATTTGCAGAAATGAAAGCCCAATTGTATCTCAAACTAGAATCATAAATCAAAGATTTCCCTTTTTGTAGTACCGCAGATGACTCGGAGTCCTTCTTCAAAAGAATAACTTTTATTTGCTCAAAGTATTCACAATAATATTTAACTGCTTCTAACCACGTCCCCCATCTTGTAATTACCGGCTGTGGAGGCAAATTCAGTTCAAGATAAGTCTTGAAACATTTTAACTCTGCTTGGTGCTTTCAAAAATACTTTTTTAACAGTCGGTATCAAAGTATAGACATCAGGAAATTGATGTCGAACAGTTTCTGCCACTCGATGAAGAGCATGTACTACGCACGTAAGCTGAATCACCTTTGGGTAGAACAGTTTTAATACACACCCCGCTTTCACCATGTAAGGAGCAGCATCGGTTAAAAACAACACGTTTGGACTTTTATCATTATTAATTATTATTATTATTATTATTATTATTATTATTATTATTATTAGTTACATTATTATAATCGTTAGTATTATTAATAATATGGTCATGTCCCTTATACAGTGAAGTGAAGTGTAGTGTGGTGGGGGCGCGGGAGGGGAGGGGAGTGCAGTGTAGTGCAGCGCAGTGAAGTGAAGTGAAGTGGAGTGAAGTGTTAGAAAAGCTATAAGTTAACTTACAGATAACTCAAAATTAATTATAGGATAGGATATAAATCTCTAATTCTAATTGTAATTATATTTGTAAATATTCGTAATAATTTTGTAATTGTCGTATATCTAGTTGTAATAATGTTTGCCACCGAGCATTAGCTCAAAGCGAACTTTAATAAATCTATCTATCTACTCATAAATCTAATAAAGTGAAGAAATCGCCTCTAGTGTAAATATAACAGACGTGAGAAATGAGTCACAAAAATTTCTATTTTGTAATTTTTGAAAAAACAAAAGAATAGAGCAATATGGCATTATCATCATATAGGATTCGTTTGTCACTAACCCTACCAAAACTTTAAAGAAAAAATTTCGAGCCTTTTTTGAGAAAATCTTGTTTTTATTTTTTAAAATTGCAAATCTTGCACCCACTATTGCTCGAAGACTATTAAAATTTTCCAACTATCTACGTGATCTTTATGAAAGAACTATTTATGGACAACATATTTCATTAGAAGGGAAAATCCCTGTCTTTAGTTTTGTAGTTGTAGGAAGACACCGAAAAAAATCATACTTTTGAAATTTTCGAAAATTCAGAGTTAACCGTGAAAATGGGGCCCATGCCAATTTCTAATGTATATTTTTAAAAATTTAAAATTTTTAAAATTTGTTATAATGAGATCATGTAAAGTACCCCAAAACATTAAAAGAATGTTTTTCAAAATCTCAAAGATTCAACTAGAGCCAGAGGGACAGAGGTTTCTTCAATTTGGAAAAGATTGTACGAGTGGTTTAGGCGCAAGTAGTGTTCACAGACGGACGGACAGACAGACGAACAGACGGACAGACAGACGGACGGATGGACGGAAGGACGTTTTGAAAAAAAAACACTTTTTTTGGTATCATGAGATACCAAAACGTGTATTTACGTTGATCTGCAAATGAATGAAAATCTCGAATGTAAGAAACCATTTCAGAAATATGGAATAATATACAAACAATACACGGACAGACGGATGGGCGGAGAGACAGACGGATCGGTGGATGGACAATGAGACTTGTCATCAATAGATTTTTCGGTATGAAGGACGTACAAAACATGGATTCTCGCTACACCAACTGTTAAAGGAATTTCATTCTATATTTAGCAACTGGATGTAGCCACTTTTGTGTTACTAGGGCCCAGCATTAAGAGTTTTTGTGCCGAAAATTCGCCGTTTTTCGGCGCACGATTACAATATAATGTGATTACTCCTCTTACTTTAGGAAATGCGAGAAAGTAAAAAGCAACCGAACATTTATGTAAGAGGTTAAAAAAACAGAATTAATTTGTAATGTTCTAAAGAGTAAAAAATTAAATGTTTTGTTATTCAATATAACACTTTTTTATTCATTACCAAATAAAAATGTGCAAGGGGTCGTGGAAAGTTTTCCTCTTGGCAGATGGGGTTTGATAAAAAAAATTTCAAAAACCCCTATTTTAGAGGAAATTATTTACTATCAATTTTTGCTTCCAGATCCCGACAATAAGAGTTTTTCTGTCCAAAATTTGCCGTTTTCCCGCGAATGATTACAATTCTTTACCTTCTTGCATTCAAAAGGTGAGAAAGTAAATATACATTATTTGAGCTTATGGGCACAATATAAAATTCGTTTCCTGGAGACTTAACAATTAATTATTTTGCTATTTATAACCTGACTTTGTATCCCAAATACTTTGCCATTGCAAACATAAATAAATAAATTTTTACGTGATAGAAAAATATTATTTCAATATTTGGTTTCAGCTCACTTCAAAGCACAGATCAGTTGAAAAATTGCATGCTGTTTTCTGAAAAAAAAATGTTTTTGTACACTTGTGTAATGGTTATTTAATGTTCTACATTTCATATTTGTACATCTTATAAGAAATTATTACGTAGGATTTATTCTATATGATTTAACAAAAATAATGCCAGCCACAAAATACCATTGATTGATGACAATTAATACTGAATGTTTATTCATTACATTTATAAATAATTTACATACAAATTCACATTAGAAATGACTATTTGAAAAGTACATATTAAAATTATATCACATTTCACAGTTTTCTTTTGAATTAATTCTGTGCTTCAGAAGCCAAGATTCGTAACTCACAATATTCACACTTGACAGGAGTGAAAAAAAAACTATTTGCCCTCTAAGTCACAGTATTGAAGTAACTGCTTCTTTATGATTAGCTTAAATGGATACTAAATAAAGATAGAAGTTATTATGTTACAACTCCAAACTTCTTATAACTTTCAATTATTTTGATATCAGAATCAAAACCCCTTAAATTAGAGTTACGACTATTGAGCTCTGAGGTACCAAAAAACACAACTGATGCAAGAATTCCAGTAAACTGAGATTCCCCTCCACTTCCTAGAAATATGTAGAGGCGACTAAAAACAGAAAACTGAAGAGATAAGCAAGCAAGTTTGCCGGTTGTATTAGTGCTTCAATGACCTATGTATTAATCTTAAATGCAAAGTTAATTTCAAAAAAGGGGGTTGAAATATAAAAGTTTAAAGCAGAAGTTTAGTAGAATTTTAAAGATTACCTCTAATAAAATTGAGTTGTTGAAGACATTGTTTTGCTTTCTAATCCAACATTATTTTAAAATATTAATATTCTTGAAAACAAACTTCACTTCCGGCATGGCACCAAATCTCTATTTTATTCAATGATTACCAAACTCTTGTTCATTTAAAAAATGTAGTATTTATAGGAATATAGGGTAGTCTTTACTCAACGCATTCAGAAATTAACTATCAATGACTAGCGATATTATAGCTGTATGAAGGTGTTATTTCAATAAGTATTTCATTTAGCACTTATAACATTATTTAAAAACTAATACTAAATATTGCGTCCATATGAAGACTCTTTTCTTCCTTTGAAAGAAGGCATGCATGCAATAGCGCACGCCTTCCCATAAGAGACGGGACTCTTACAGCTCATGGTCGTGTGTTTTATGGAAAGGACACCCTTGCGTGCAGCATGAAAGCAAAGCACATGCATTCCTAGCGCTACTAAAGTCATATTGAAATTATTTTTAACAAGATCTGTAGTGAAGCATCTGTTTACGTTTTTCTCAAAAATTAGGTTTTACTTTAAGGCTTACAAAGTCTGCAAGAAATACGTACAAGGGTTTTCTAGAAATTGCTTACATAGCCATATCCCTTTGAAAATTTTTATTTTGTAAGGCCCAGAATCTTTAAAATATGACATTTCAGACAAGCCTTGATTTATATCTTACAGAAAGGGAGTTCTTTTATTTTGGTGTACTCTTGAATAACATTGTTGCACTATCAGACTGGATTCTTTACAATGAACAATTATCTAGCTCCAAAATAAAAGACTCTCAACTACAGACTCTCACAAACAAATGCGTCTCTTTAAAAATGTACATTATAAAACCTGTGGCCACAAAGTCTGCAAAGAGAGTCAACTTCGGAGGTCGAGGTATGTATGAAACGTGTCGCAGCTAACAGGACTCACTCAGCTTCAGCGACAGACATAACGCGGTATATGGGAGTATCTTTAAACGCATTTTCGGTCAATCGACACCAAGCTCATATTAGAGTATCTGTTTCTAGGTACTCTAGCTCATATGCCAAATCAACGCCATCTACACATACACGAAAGTGTAAAAGACGTTGGTCAAATAAGGGTACTCACTTCGTTATTGGCCGAAAAATCCGAGATAAGTGCCTTCATTCACCGCGTAATGTCGCTGATGTTGATTCCGATTAGCTGTCGGCGGTTTTCGTACATATCCCCACCACACCTCCAACACAGAAGTTAAGTCTCTTTAAAAAATTCGTGACTGATTATTCTAGAGTTACATTTCTTGTTTCCTTATAAATTTATATTACAGGGACTAGGTTTTCTTTTCGTACCAGTCTTTCTTGAAATTCTAAAATGGAATTATTTAGTTCCATTTCCATATCTTCAGCAAATGAAAGCATTTAAAAAAACAATGATATATTTCATTCATAATATAGATAAATTCAGCAATAATTATTATGTATTGTACATGAATAGTTACTTAATGCATAAGGTTGCAGTTGGTAGTACTTTCATGACGTACAGGTTTCACATCTACTTCTCTGTTGCATCACCAGTCATATTTTTCAATTGCTCTTTGGCAAGATTGCGGTAACGAGTTTTTAAGACGTAGGCGGCATGCTTAGGTTGGCGTTCTCTGGTGAATATCCCCTTCTTGTTTCCTTGAGCCCTTGTGACAGCTAATAAAATAAATTAATTATAATTGTATTAAATCTAGGATCAGAATACGTAGGCCGTTTTCTTCAACCTCCAATCGTGCTGTTCAACTGCTTGGCAAGTAGGCATAGACTAGTACACTAAGTAGGAAGAGGTATAGTCCTCTTTGCGGGGGATATGTAGTGGCGATTGCGAATGTCTTTCATCGTAACCTCTGTTGGTACCGATGCAACATCCACCTGAGCTTCAAGATCGTAAAGAAGGCTGGTGCGACCTGCACAATGTTATTCGCTTTTTTTCAGTAAGAATTGAATAGAACATTTGAAATTCACTGACTTTCAGATGCACTATGAATGAGACGAGTAAGCCCTACATGAAGTAAACTTTTAAACAAAAGGAAAGCAAATATGTTTTATGAAAATGCCCTGATTTATGGCAACACCCGTCATCACAGTGCTTCAGTAACCAAACATCTGGGGCAGAAGGGGCGTGCTTTATCACACTAATCACACTAAGTACAGACCCGACTTAGTGGCGAGAGATTTTCATCTCTTTCTCAAATTGAATTTACTAGGAGGCCAAAGCTTCGAGAACAATGGAGGTGGCATATCATTGGAGGCAACGTTCTTCGAAGAGGTGATTGTCCACCGATGTGACAAATTCCTGAATCTTTACGGTATTATGTAAACAAGTTATCGTGTTTCTTGAATTTTTGTGGACAATTGGAGGTTGAAAAAAACGGCTCTCGAATATTGCATTATGGTAACGTCTCATAAAAAATTACCTTGTTTGGTAGCAAAATCAGCAAAATTCCATACCATTTCTCCAATAAAAAACCCTTTTTTTCTCAGGTTATCAAAAGCTTTAAAGTTTTCATGTAAGAGAGCAACTTGATAGTCTTCAGTCCAAACAAACGATGGTAACTGAATTGAAATAAAAAAAAATAAGATTGGCTCTGAAATACTTCTCAAATGTTTAACAGGTATGATAACATTTTGAAATTACCTGATGAAATCCAGATATAGTATCTGCGCCATATTCGCTGATAAATATTGGCTTTTTGTACATGTTGTGCCACTTGGTGTATTCAGTTTCTACCTGATGAGACACAAGGTCTAAATCTCCAGTATCAGTATACCATGAGAAGTAGCGATTTATACCAATAACATCCATGAACGGTGCCTGGAAAATTTTAGGAATCAAAACTTTGTGTGTCCAAAGTTCTAGTATCTAAAAAGTACTCTAGTACTATATTAAATAAAAAAACTTCCTTAATAACTTTAATATAAATATAATTCCTTCATGTAATTATAAAATGGCTCGTTTATTGAAGATAGTCTGGAGATTTACTGAAATATGAATTGCATTAAAAAATGTTTAGGGTCGCTTTACAACTGCTCTGGTCAAGAGCAACCACTGTAATTTACATTGGTCTACATTAACTAATATTTATTAATTATGCAATGAAGATAATAGAAACATCTGTAAGAAAATTTTAGTTACTGTCTAAATTTGAACTCTGCTCTTTTAACAGATTACTGTACCCCTGCACCGTTCTCTCTGTTACCTTAAGTAACGTACGTATCTGTCTGTTACCTTAAGTTACATTGGCATTTATATTTGGTGCCTCCGAGGTTTAATTTGCAGTACAGAGCCTTCCGGGCTTTTTCAGTAAAGTATCTCCTCGTTGTAAGATTTCAGATTATCTTTTAAATCTTCATTACTATAATTTTTCATAACACTATTACATTAATTCAATTATACCTAGAATACATAATAAATTGACAACAAATCGTGGTGAATATTAGAATTTATTAATTTTGGTAGGAACGGATACGTTCGGCTGTTGGGCCATCCACACACATCCATTACTGATATAACCCAACATTCGGTGAAGTAAACCTTTTTCAACGCTTTTGGAAAACCCATTTGCTTAAATATTTAAGTTTGCTACTTATATTACACCGTTAACGTATTATAAATGCTATATATATATATATATATATATATATATATATATATATATATATATATTGTAACCTTTCACATTTTTCTTCAAGGATACTATACCAGATGTATGACCGCTCTCTACTATGGAATAAAAAAAATGAGCGGGTCACTCCAATAACTTAATGTTATATCCAAAATTTAGGAAGTCCTACAGGAGTGGGTCCGTCTTTTATCTTGTTACTGGTCCGTTGCGTGCGAAGGTTCATAGCAAAGAAAAGAAACTGATCCGTTCGAAGGTTCGCGGTAAAGAGAGAAACTGGTCTGTACCGTTCGAAGGTTCATAGCAGAGAGAGAATTTTTCCTTGCGGAGCTGATCGCGCCATCTGAAATTCTTCAAAGCGGTTCCTGATTGGATGTTGAATTTCCGCTACTTGAGTGTGTTCAGAACTTTTACTCAGAATACAGAATGTATTTTCTTTCTGGCGCACCTCCTTGGAGTTCAGCGGTACTATTACTGCTTTGGGTCTTCGTTTACCATTATCGCGCGCTGTTTGAACGATGTAACAGACTTATGAGCGGTTACAATATATATATATATATATATATATATATATATATATATATATATATACACACACACACACACACACACACACACACACACACACACACACACACACACACACACACACATATACAGGGTGAGTCACGTAAGTTTAGCACCTCCTATAACTTTTGAACGGTTGAAGATATTGAAATGTAGTTTTCACGGAAGTGCATGAGAAAATAGGGCTAACTGATACGTGTATTTATTTCTATTTTATCGTTTGTATTTTACGAGATATTTGAGGTAACTTTGTTTTTTCAAATGGAACTATACATATTTTTCAGTCTATCATAAAGAGTGTAAAAAGACGAATCCAATGATATACATAATGTCATATGTTAAATTAGGATTTTTTTGAGAAATTTTTATTATTTTGCGACCAGTTCTTAACGGATATTTTGAATGTAACCGACCGCCACAGAAGGTCACGCAGCGCTCCACCAGCCAGCGCGCGCTCGGAGAAGGGAAGGGATCTTAGTATTTCAAGACACAAAACATATTCCAAATATTCACAAAACTGTTGTAGTTTTTTCCCTGAACTCTGCGTTCCATCCTTCCCCATTTTCGGCTTATTTTTAAGAAATGGAAGGGTTAAAAATAAGGGTTTTATGTTCACAGGCACGACGTATAAGATTATGTAGGGTACTATTATTCTATTATGAATCATTTCATGATTATCATTTCATTACTAAAATTATAGAAAGTAGATAAAAATAAAAGTGAAACCTTTTGTATTAAGTACAAAGAAAGCTAGCTTACCGCCTTATCTTCGTCCATAACTTGATTTGTGACAAATCCGACAGGCCGCGTCTTGTCCAAGCTCTTAACATATCCCACAATAGACCTACAACGTGAAAAATATATGTTTCTGTTAGAGTATCAGGGAAATAATGACATTTAATAATGCGAACAATTTTCATAATTTTGTAAGTCATTCGTGCCTTATACTTACTGATAATAGGGACCCGCTTTCTCGCGTCGAGTTCGCGCTTCGTTGGAGATTGACCACATTATTACGCAGGGATGATTTTTGTCTCTGTTAACCATTTCTGCCATGACAGTCTTGTGCTTCTCCAGGAGTACAGAATCAAAATTGCTGGAAGATCGATTAAAATTAACATTGAATTGGAGAATTTCGTATTCAACAGATAAGTTGTATTGGCAAATTTTGCAAATATTATTATCTCAATACATTGTACATGAGGCATTCCAAGCGTAAAAATTCACTACCACGGTTCTCTTTATATTATCTATAAATAATTCCTTCACAATTTTTGTCTCGTACCGGATGCAATAGCTCAACGGCAACATCGTTTGTCACTGCTGGCTCGCTAGCCGGGAAGTCGTAAGCACATTTCCAAGATTCCTAATGACTAGGGAACGGACTTTATTGTAATAAAAAATGCAAAATATGTAGTACATACATATGTACTTATTTTTTCGAAAACATGTAAGAAAAAATAGAAAATATGTAAAATACAAAATTCATTATTGTGTTTAAAATTGTGCTCTACAAGCATTTTCCGAGCGTAGAACGTATCCAATCAGTTCTTAACAAGCAATCAGAGTGGCTGAAAGTAGGTTCTACCTCTACAGAAGTAATTCTACACTAGATTTCATCACACATAATAATTTCATTCGAAATACAAAATACGTTCATAGTATATATTACAACGTTTACGAGAATCCAGTGTTCCAATGAATGTAATAGTACCGTGTAGCCAGAGATGGATCGCGGCGGAGGGGGTTAAAGGGAATCCCCCCCAATCGAATAACGCATAAGACTGTAAAAAATACATTCAAAATTTACATTCTGTAAAAAATATTTGTTAGTTTGTGTGTAACGAATGTGCTGTTTGAAATATGAGCAAAATCGTAGTTGAAATTACTTTTGTTCACAGAAATCCGCTAATTCTTGACTCCGAGTACGCAGTAAGCGGGAGGGGGTTGACAAATATGGCGAAGATATGGTGGTCATAGAAGCCCAGCAGCATTACATTTGATCTTTATGAAAGATGATTTCGTAGCATATAATGCAAACGTGCATCTGAAATGTTCCGTTTTGATATATAAACATATTAAATTATAACGAAATATGTAGTAGTAGGTAAAATATGTAAAAACATGTAATTATACCAAAATATGTAAAAATATGTAAAATAAAAATAGTTTCAATTCATTAAGAATGTCTTGTGAACTCTAAAAATTATTATTGAATGCAGATATCTAGTTCCTGTGAAAACATGTAAATACATGGAAATCCGTTCCCTACTAATGACATAGGAATCCGACATAGCTAATCGGATTTTAAAAGAAAAAGTGGAGAACTTTATCGGTGGTCGGCTGCTCTCATCGGTAGTTTTCCGTCATTTCTCTGACAAATATCAAAGCAGCACTGTAATAAACAGGCCAATGGCTGCGCGTTAACTTGTCTTCCTCATCCTTCTCTTCTATATTTTTTTAAGAAAATTCTTTATATATTCGCAAAAATTAAGAATGAAAATAATTAAATTTTGCTTTAGACGATGGGAAATAGTAATAGAAACATTTTTTACAAATTCTCATTTAAACAGTAACTTTTGTCTGATTTTGAAGGCCACGTCTACAAAATGTCATCGAGATCGGAATAAAATTCTAGATTGTATGAAAAACTAATTGTTTTTTTACATACGAAAAAATAATAATTAGAAGAAAAATACTTCAATTTATGTTTGACAAATCTAACATTCAGTAAAAACCGCATCAAAATCGGACCAGACCACGAAATTATCCCGGACCAAAAGATTGTAACAAATTAAAATGGTTTTTATATCTTCTAAAATAAACACGTGTTTATTAAAAGATAATTATTTTGATGTGACAGACACACATTCCAATTTTTTATAGATTGTTGCTGTTATTGTCTTTATTATTATTATTATTATTATTAATATAATAATAATAATATTTATTATTATTAATTATTGTTTGGAAACCCTAAATAGAAGCCTCGTGAGGTCAACAGCGTGCTCTAAAGTAACTGGACTTGAAATTTGAAAATCATTGTATAGCAGAACGCTTCTTTGAACATGTTGCGGAGGTGGTCGCGCGGAGGACATACTCGAGGTTGACGGCAGGGCTCTCTGCGACGATGAGGATGCCCTGCCGGTCGGCCAGGTCCAGCGCCTCCTCCGCGTAGGGGTAGTGCGAGGTGCGGTAGCTGTTGGCGCCGATCCACTCGATGAGGCTGTAGTCGCGCACCAGCAGCGTGTGGTCCAGTCCTTTGCCTCGTAACTACAAAAGACCCCCGGAATAATTGTGTTGAGATGACTTTCCTTGTGTTTGAATAAAAAGTTATAATTTTTAAAGCCCAAATAATCTTAAATATTAATTATCATAAAATATGTTACAGTGACAGTATGGCGCAATTACAAAGCAAATGATGTCTAAGCGCAATTGTCATTTTCAAAATAGGACACGTGTTTTGATACTCAGACATCCAACGCCGAGAGCTTGCTTTTACAATAAGTTTTACTGCAAAACTCTGAAGTTTAAAAAAAATGTTTGTACTCACGATTGAATCTTCGTGTTTTCCAAATCCGTACATATACATTGGCTTGCCATTGAGGAGAATTGTTGTTTCATTCCAAGTAATGGTACGTATTCCAACAGGTAATCTGTACACGTCTTTACGTTTTTGTCCGTGGTTTAATTGCACCTTAAATGATATCAACACAAATGTGTATTTTCGTACAGTATATATTTACATACAATATCTAGGCATTATGTATAAAAAATGAACTTCAATGATTTTACAGTAATAGTAATTAGTATTGCAAAGGAGGATTAAAAAACGCTCAGGGGGTACATGTACGGGCTATATTTGTAACCAGATCTAGAATATATCTTACATTTATAGTTGTCATTGTTGTCATTATAGTTACATTTATAGTATACATTGTTACGTCATTTGAAGAGATATGAATATAAAATGTGAAAATTAAAATAAAAAGTCTACTATATTATATGGGAGATTCTGGATAAAAGTTCCTTCCTGGCGACTAGATATTCTTTCATAAGTAACTAGCAAAGCATGTTCTTCGGGACGAAAGAAGAAAGAAGAAATTAACACAAAAGTTGTAACGAACCTCAAACAAATAGAGATGACCAGGAGTTTTGCTCATGTGGACAGGCCACCATAACTTCGCTTTATCGATAATTATGTCCCCTTCACAAAGAGACACTTCGCCAACAGCTGTGTTGCTCTCTTCGAGAAGCGTTATCTTGCATGACACTTCGTCATCAACCTCATTTTCGGATATAGTATATGAAACATGGAATTGTACCACACCTGAGGAAAGACTTTTTACATTAACATTTCATTTACCATATGAGCAAACTTTCCCTACATGAACATTTAAGGCCGGGTTCCTAGCATTGGGCGCAGGCCCAAAGGAGGGCATCACATCGGTTCAATTTATTACATCACAGATTCGAATAAGCAACTGTGATTCGGAGTTTTCTTCACCAACAAATTAATGTCATGTAATTAACTGTTTTATATTTACCCCATACGTGTATTATAATATAATACAATACATGTAATATTTAGATGTAATTAAATGTTTTATATTTACCAAGGTCTGAACATGTATATTGTAATGAACTATAGAAGAAAATCTTGTACTATAGTAAAGGGAGGAAAAATAAATTTTAAAAAATATTTCGAACTGTTTCCAAACCGCACTCGAAACATGTTATTATTAAAAGTCAAAATCAAAATATTTTATTAAGCGAAAACAAAATATTTTAATTTATTATTGGAAACCATAATATACCATAATCGTAAGGATTGCTACAGACAAAAAGCCGAAGGGAAGAGAAGCTGGCAGACCAAGAAGAAGATGGAAAGACTCGTTACAATTCTTGGAAAGGAACAAGTATAAGACTATTTAAGAAGATGAAGATAATATACCAGAAAACTGTTGTATGTAATACATGAGTTTAAATAGAAAGTTAAGAAATAGGTTTCTTCTTCCATCCAGTAAGATATCATTGGACATTTTTGAAATTGGGGATAAAGGAGAGCCTTTCAGCAGATAAAAAGGTAATTAAGACTTACAGTTACAATTACTTATTCTATTCTAACATAAAGATAAAACTATGTGTTTTATAACTACGTTTTCAGTTAATTAATCTGGACATTGAATAAAAGTTTTGATCTTCTATAAATTGGGAAGATTACTATATAAATCTTCTATAAATCATTGGGAAAATTACAATACTATTAAACAAGATGCATCGCAAAAGTATATTACTATATTACTATCTGAATGTGCCGTCACCGACGCTTTAAACTTTCTTCGGCTAATTGACATTTCTTCTTGTTTTTTTTTCTTCGGTTCGAGTTATCTTTGTTCAGTTTAGATGTCTTCTCAGCCTTACGAAATAAATACGTAAATTTTTCAATTATTTTTGTATTGAGCACGTTTTCCACCTTTAGCTTTCCTGAATTTAGACAATAAGTTCAATAAAATTGACTTTGTCAAGATTTTTTTCCAAATTATTTGTTTTTCAATTTGTCCTAGTTTATATTTTTAAAATCAACTTGAAAACCATCCGACGTTGTCGGCAAATACGCATTTATCTGTTGCGCCTCCGGATCTCTAGGTTTATCCAGATTTCTCATTAAAAATTATCGTCCTCTCGATATTCTTTGAAGACAAAACGCTGACGCTCCGCAGCCCAGACGCAGCAACTGGTTGGATGATACTCGTACCACTATGGTCTTCTCGGAGACGCGCAACCACGGCCGTCTCAATCGGGCAACTCAATAGGCCCTCCACTCATTTAGTTTATTTTCCGTGAAAGGAAATCCATTGTTTTTGTTTTCTCAAATTATTTGTCTTATAAGGTGTCTACATCTTCGTCTAGGCCTTCGTCCGTCTTCTTTTTCCGCTTTGTCCACGCTTTGTCCACGCTTTGTCCACGTCTTTGTCCACGTCTTTGTCCACGTCTTTGTCCACGTCTTTGTCCACGTCTTTGTCCACGTCTTTGTCCACGTCTTTGTCCACGTCTGCGTCTTCGTCTTTGTCCACGTCTTTGTCCACGTCTTTGTCCACGTCTTCGTCTTCGTCTGCGTCTTCGTCTGCGTCTTCGTCTGCGTCTTCGTCTGCGTCTTCGTCTGCGTCTTCGTCTTCGTCTTCTTCGTCTGCGTCTTCGTCTTCTTCGTCTGCGTCTTCGTCTTCGTCTGCGTCTTCGTCTGCGTCTTCGTCTGCGTCTTCGTCTGCGTCTTCGTCTGCGTCTTCGTCTGCGTCTTCGTCTGCGTCTTCGTCTGCGTCTTCGTCTGCGTCTTCGTCTTCGTCTTCGTCTGCGTCTTCGTCTGCGTCTTCGTCTGCGTCTTCGTCTGCGTCTTCGTCTGCGTCTTCGTCTGCGTCTTCGTCTGCGTCTTCGTCTGCGTCTTCGTCTGCGTCTTCGTCTGCGTCTTCGTCTGCGTTTTTTTTTTCAGGAACAGAAGGTTAATCAACGCCACTTACATAGATCCATTTAGGATGTCATTGGTTTAATTCCTGGCATACGCGCCAAGATCGCAGTGCCGAAACACGAAAAAACACGTTTTTGGAAATTTGCTAAAAACATTTAGTCTCTATTGGTGCACGGACAGTGGTCTAGCCGTGAATGACGGAAATAGAACGTGCGCACGCACATCTGGGTAGTTAATCAAATACTGTATAGGGATTGAAATATGTAAGTGAGAAGTAAAAGCTAGGGAAAATGTTTAAGAGCTTATTTTCATTATGTGTATAGAAAAATTATTGAAGAGGTAAAATATTGAACATTAATGGAGAATGTCTGGAAAACGAGTCTGGCAACGAGTAATTCATCATATTAAGAGATAAGATACTGCAGTTATCTGTTGTTTAATACCTTACTATATCTTTTATGTTGATACTTTACACGTAAGGTCAATTTATATAAGAAATCTATTACATGTGACAACGTACCAATGGACTGTGTAAATGTGATAAGATCCATATGCATGACAAGGGGTGATTAAAGTGATGTTTTGAATTTGTAGAATGTAATATGTTAAAGGAATGAAATCCTTGAGTTGATATATTTATTATTCATAACACATATAGCAGATTAAATGTATTATTCCTCAAACTAGGAAGACATATTTTGGTATCATAATATCAAATGTCACACGAATCAACGTATGTAGTATTACCAGTGTTCAAGAAAGGTCTAATTCAATCAACAAAGGTCTGTTTTGTTTTTGAATTTTGTGCCTGAAGACCCTTAGTGAGATCGGCAGCAATTCTCGAAAAGTATTGGTTAAAGAGATTAGCCACTGTTGCCGGATCGTTCACATTTATATCGTTATATTTTAAAACAACATTCTCTACGGGTTTTCTAGTTGATTTGGTAGTATTTTTTATTATATTCCACATTGCTTTAGTTTTATTATTTGAGTTCAAAATATCCTGATCGTTTTTCATGATTTTAACCTGCCTTATGACTTTTCGTAACAATGTTTTGTATTTTTTAAAGTAGATAAGAAAATCTTGAGATACGTCATGACGTTTAGAAATAAAGTAGAGAGTACGTTTATTTTTACACGATGTTCTAATTCCTTTTGTGATCCAAGTATTACTTTTTCATGAAATGTTTAATTTTCTCTTTTTAATAGGAAAGCATGCGTTAAAGAGAAATGAAAGCTTTGAGAAAAATAAATTATATTTTTCATTTGTGTCAACAGCGTTATAAACTGCCTCCCAGGATTCTTTCAGCAAGTAGTCCGTAAATAACTTTATGTTAACTGTAGTAAATGCTCTGCACATGCGTGTTTTATTTATTGTGTCAGTATTCATGTTGTTAGTAATTGTAAGAATTTGTGCATCATGTCACTGTAACCTAATATTCGTTATTATTTCATATCTAGTTGTGGTTTTGTTAATTATAATTTGATCTATTGCTGTTTGTGATTTAAGAGTATTCCGTGTAGGTACGTTCACTGTAATATCTAAATTAAAAGAATGAATTAAATTGAGAAACTGCTCTTTTTCGTGGGATTCGGTCAGAAAATCAATATTGAAATCTCCACATACAACAATGGATTTAAAAGAGAGATTACTAATTTTGTTCAGTTATCTCTAGATTTTCTACGAAATTGAAATAATCTAAAGCTTGCTTTGTTGGAGGTCTGTAGATGCAAAGTAAGATAATTTTGAGCGTAGTAAGATGTACAACTGTTATTTCAAAAACTTTTTCAACTGCATATAAATTGAATTCTGACAAGAAGGTAGAATCAATATTATTTCTTACATAAATACACGAACCACCGTAAGCAGGGCCTTTATTTGATTCCCTTGCTCTACAATAAGATCCTGCAAGGTAAAAACTAGGAATTTGGACCACGGAATGCCCTGTGGGACGCCTACTTCAGCAGCCCTGTTGTAAAAGTCTCTCTCCGGAGTAGGGTTATGGTCACGGACTGTCAAGGTAGGGGCAACCACGAAAACGCATACCTTTAATGAAACGAGGAACCGACAAAGAGTTCCACATAGTTCGGGATACGTAACTGATTTACCCCTGTGAATTTGAGCTTCTTCTGTCTAAAATCAGCATGTCAATAGCTTTAAACTGAGAGAAACTATTTGAGGAAGGGGAACTATCTGTACTGTGAAAGTTCATATAATTTACTTCATAAAGTAGAAACAAACATATGGAAAAAATCTTATCGAATAAATATCGAAAACTTTTCCTGTGTCATAACAATCTATGATAATTTTCTTCTATTTTTTTATTTCTTCCACTTTGTTTTTGCTACATAATTTTACTAGTTCCCAATTATACGACCTGCAAGTTAATGGAGTCTGCAAGTTAATGGAGATGTCTAAAAAGAGATATTCCTCTGCGTATTTAAAATTACATATAATACATTGGGAAGTGGAATAATTACATTACATATTAAGTATTTGGTTGCAGCTTATAGTATAGTGACCTTTGAATAGTTTGTTAATTCCATCCTAAACCAGATTCAACGCCCATACAGTGACTCACCTGTCTCTCCAATGATTTTCGTGTTTATTGTTAAGTCGTTGACAAATACATCTGGAACAGTGTGCAAAAACACAGACCTATGGATACCGGCGTAATTGAAGAAATCAAATGTGTACTCATTGACAGAATATCCTGGCGGGTACCTGAAAATAAATATTTTTGTTACAACTACATCTACTCTCATTTTAAAATTATTTTCAGAGTGATTTGAAACTATCAGAATACATTATTAATTTATTTCACTATACTGAAATATTCTTTACTTCCTTAATTTTGCCGAAAAATCATCTTGAAAAAACAACTCTTTTACACAATTTCGTTAATTTAGATACAAATGGAATTAAAGTAAAAATTAAAAAAGAATTGCAAGAGTCAAATATAATATAAAATAAATAAAAATATTAACAATTACACAGTAGATCCACAGTATCGCGAAAATATCCAAAGAACGATTATTTTTTGACACTCTTAAGATGTCCGTGAATGCTGCCTTTCAACTAAATCTGAAGATGCCATTACAGTTTAATAATCGAGGATCTCAACACAAATGGGAAAGTGGATCATTGGCCCATCAGCATTGGCGCCGACAAACTTCAATTTGTAGAAGACTACTACTAGATATTGGCACATATACATATTCTTATCCATTTGATAATGTATAATCGTTCAGAAACGCCCAAAGAACTTTCTCCGCCGTCACCTTTGGCGCAGACGATAGTGGGCGTTACTCACCTGTCCGTGTCGTTGAAGAAGACGGTGACGCCCTGAGGGATGGTGTGTGGGGAGAGGGTGTTGTTGACCGCCACTGTGAGGAGCGATGGGGCGTCGTACGCGAGCAGCGCCGTCACATCCAGGTCGAAGGGCAGGTGCCCGCCCGAGTGGTTGCCTGCCAGGTGCCCGTTCACCCACTGCGGACGAACACGCAATGAGCACTAGATGGAGCAAAAAGGAGCATCGCGGAGGCCTATAAGCTACAGGCCGCGAACAGAGATCGACGCTTAGAAATCAGAAGGAAAATAGGACTAGAATTTGTCATTAAAATACCCCGGGTCCTAATACTGAATTCGGATGTCGTGTTTGGTTGCGAGCCGAACTGGATGGTCGAGGTGGCTAGAGCGTGTGCAGACACAGCGCCTCGGTCTGAAGGGTCGCAGGTTCGGGTTCCGCCGTGGGCATGGTTGTTTGTCCCTTGTCTTTCATGTATGTGTTTTGCGGAAGGCCTTGTGACTCTGCTGACCGTAGACCACAAGTGTGTCTAGGGTAAGAGGTGTCCACCCATGAGGGACACATATTACCCTTACAAAATAAATACGGAATACAGATAAAAAAGGCAGTATAGCTCTGAAGAAGGCCGCAGCAAGATGGCCGAAACGTCAGCTCCATCGACCATGACGCGGCTAATCCCGGAAGCCAAGAATACAGATAATAAAATATAAATTACGAAAATAAATTAATGTTGTGAATAGCACAGCAGGGGTTGTCTGTGAACTATTGGATATATAGAGTTTAAATAATGTCTTTGTGACTCCTTAAATACTTAACTTTTTAAATTTTGTTTGTAGATGTTGTTTTGAATTTCTGAATTTGCGAGGAATGAGTGTACCTTAAATGTGCTTTAAGGAAATTTATGTAGTGTTTGTTTTCACCTACGAAGATGAATAAGAGAGAACGAGAATCTGTTGCGGAAGTATCCTCGTGGAATCCCGCCCCACGAGCGAGCATCCTCACACAATTGGTCGCGCTGTGCGTTGCGCGCTGTGAGGACGGCCAGTGGCTGCCGATGGAGAAGACGGAAACTCTGGCCGCTTCTCCTTCTTAAGAAGATGTTTTTAATTATGTTGTATCAATGCTGCTTTCAGTTATGTTGCTTAATCAAGTAATGTAGTGGTTTTACGAATAAAAACTTTAAAATCTCATTATTTTCTATTTTTACTTCATAGAAACCTTTAGTTAGTAAATGTTTTGCAGAAATTTTTTTTTTTTCTGTTTCGTATTATACCTCAGAATCCATGTAGTTTTTTCAAGTTATAAATTTTTTAAAATTAAAGATGTATGTTTCATAAGCGCTGTTTAGAAATTGCGATTCTTCGGGTTTTAGTAGTTTTGTATTCCTAGATAGTATGTTTCACCGGTTTTTTTGTCTAGCTTTCCTCTTTTAATGATAGAAAATGGGAAGATAAGCAAATAATTATTTTTAACGCTATATTAATATAGATTATTTGTGGAAAATGACCTACTTCTTAAAGCAATGTACTTCTTTATTAATTTTTATATTTTGAAACATCAAAAATATTTTAGGGAAATTTTTTAAATAAATTACATATATACATAACCAACTATGTAGTATTCGCCAGGGGTATTATAAAGCATTTTAAGGAATTTAAACCGGGACATTTTTAATTAATTAGTTATATTGAGCAAAAACACAAGAAACATCTCAACAAAATGATCTAGAATATTCACACGTGAAATCGGTTTGCGAATGTCTGTTGAGCTGCATCTTTGTGGTACAAACATAAAAGTGAAATGTACTGTTAAGTTTACTATGTGTATTTTATAATTTACCTTAGAAAATACAGAAAATTACTTTTAAAGCTTTAAAACGCAAATGAGGTTTATAGAGTCAAAAATATTAAACCATATGATTTGATAATGGTCAGGTACTACATTACTCTAAAGGTCATACATTACTCTAAAGTGACATGAACCCATTTCTTACATGTCAAATACTGTACCCAGTTCTCTCCATCCTTTGATGTTTGAAATGGTTCTAAACAAACAAGGCATAGGCACTCTTCATCTTCGGAGCTGTCGGACATTTTTTTTCTTAGCATATATTTCGAAAATCGAGTCTTTCTTATAGATACCTACGAGGATCTGCTTTAAGACGAGATCTGATTTCCAAAGGACTAATGGCAACCCACCATCTACAATAGAAACAGCACTATTACCTTCTCGGTCACTAGCAGCTTGAACGTTGAAGACAGTCTTGCAATCTCACCACAAGCGAGTATATTTTACGTTGAAGGAGCTTGGTTCATTAATAACATGGGGCGAAATAATTTCTCTTTGGTTTATTTCATGTTCGTAGGTATCCAAAAGTGGGTGATCTGCGATTGAGGAGCATAGAAAGTTTCTCTCTGTAAAATAATTCTATTAGTGTCTCTTATTCCAGTGGATGGAAATCTTGATTTGATGTTCTTTGGAGGGCCAGGTAGAGCTTCTATGACAATATCTCGAAGATCGTAAATTGAAACACTGGTTCCAAGATGCGATTTCATCCACCCACACACACAGCCTCATGATAAAGTATTTTTCAATACACAGTCACATCTAAGGGCTATAAATCTGCGACTGGTATATAGTGAAAAATAAAATTAGAACTACCCCACTTCCTTTTTGCAGAAATCCTAAACGTCCATATGAAGATGAGAGGCGTGACCATACAGCAGCTCGAGACATTCATCCAAATGGAGATTATTTTGAAGTCTCTTTTTCATGGTCTTCCTCAGGGCTGATCGGACTACAAGCACTCGAAAATGGCGAAACATCGGCATCACAGCCTTCCCCCGAACGGTCAAGGGAAGTCTCTGGTCGCACGAGCCTACAGCCGTTGGGTTTGGAGCCGTTGACTATACTACGTACGTACTTTATATTTCATACAAAACTCATTTTGTTTGGTGAAGGCCATTGTTCAATTCCTTATGTAGAGGTAGAACGTTCGTTCAGCCATTCCGAATCCATTTTCAGACCTCATAGACGATATGTCGTATTCGAAAATGTATAAATGCTTGTATAAAGCAATTTTAAACACCATCATAAATATTTTATTTTAAATATTTTCAATTTTTATAACACGTTTATGAAACAAGATACATATTACTTCCTCTAATACGTTGGATAGACAGAATCCATGTTTTGTGGGTCCTTGATACCAAAAAAACGTTTGATTGCAAATCACCTGTCAGTCCGTCGGTGGTCAAACTTAAGTCCAAATCATTAAACCGATTTTCTCTAAAATTGATATTCCTCAATCGATTTACAGGATCCCAAGGCCCTCTAAGTTTGAAATGGATATTTTGATTTTGTACTTTACATGAAGCCTCAACATTTTCAAACTTTTCGTAAAAATGGCTCCAAAATTTTTGATTAAACTTGTTCGTGACATTCCGCTCCGAGCAGTCGATCTGTGCGGACCTCTGAGCGCAGCCCTACTCTCAATAGCAGTTTACGTTTCGTAGTGTTAAGATGCATAAGCGAAAAGTTCAAATCTAAACAGAGAGCTTTAATCTAAAGTGCAGTGATTAAACAAGGGATTAACTCTACATCTTTATTCAACAACGCTGGCCTGAGGCAGTGCATCGCCGATGCTTTAACCCTGGTTTATCCAACCGACGCGTCGGTTACGTCGGTTACACGTCGGTTACGACGCGTCGGGCCGTCGCGACGGCCAAAGGGAGGTCGTGAAAGGCGACGATCGTGGCATTTCAGCTCCATACGCACCAGTGTATCTACTAACTCCATCACAACAAGCGCAGATGTTTCATCATACAGCACTGGCAGTGTATTCAATGCAGGCAACAAGTATGCAACCACATATGCAAAACAATATTCAGCCAAGGTCACTCATTATGTGCCTGCCGAAGGCGCAAACTCTTCTTCAAGGTGCATTGATAACAGTAATGTATGTAATAATAATAATTCATTGCTGTAAATGCTATTTTGAGCAGGTTAGTAAAAGATTTAGATGATATGTGCAAGCAAGTTAAATGTATTATTAAACAGATCGATTTATTAATCTCCGGAAAACAGTACACAGATTCTGGCTGATTTATCTGCTTTCTGAAGTATTTTGTTTTCTATTACACCGCAATCACACAATTTTTTGAGGAAATCGAGATATATTGTCTCTCCACTACTAGGAACAGTAAGAGGAAGAATATGACAATATTTTGAAGTTTCATAAGGAGAAATTCAAAACAAACGCTGTTAGCAGTGCCCCTGCAAAACACACCGACCACTGCGAGAAGAGTGTGCGTGAAGAAGTGTCATTAGTAGAACACGAAATTTACTGTAACAAGTAGTGGTGCTAAAACAGTACAGGTCGGGGTGGCGAAGGGAAAATCTTCATCCGTAGAGATGATGGAGGATACAGCGCAATGGATATGTCGCAAGATCTTGTAGATCACACGAACATTTTGACCCAGGACCTAGGTGTTTGGTTCGGTGCGTTTCTGAGCTTCAAACAGAGGTTCAAACACGCATCAAACGAAGCGCACCAATCAAGTTTTCTCGCCGGGAACGGCAGCTCAGTGCATGAACTGATGTCACTGCAGCGCATCTAACCGGGAGGTCCAAGGTTCGAGTCCTGACGGCGGCAGGGTTTTCGACAGTAGCTTTTCAGCTAGGTCGAATTCAGTCGCTGACTGCGGGAGAATTCTAGCGGCTGGCTACTCTAATCGGTAGTTTTCCGTGGTTTCTCCGATCAACACCAGGCGAATGCCGGAGCAGTACCCTAACAAACGGGCCACGGACCGCACGCGATCTTTCCGACTCTGTCCCCTTACACACACACACACACACACACACACACACACACACGTACACTAACATGCACTACACTACCACAAATTCCGGGGGACCGGTCGGGAGCTTAGAGCTTGTCCCGGCTGAGGCGGTGCCCCGCTGGTAGGAGAGTCCTGGTTAGGGGGAAACCCCACTAGCCGGCGGTAGGTCTGCGCCGGATCTCGCCATCCAGCGGGGGAAGATCAACGCCATCTTCCGAGGAAAACATGCACAACACTTACGGGACTAATGACCAAAGCAGTTGACGCGCCCGGAAGAACGAAAAAAACCAACAAACAAAAAAACAATAAATCAATCGGTGTTTGGTTTGGTACGTTTCTGAGCATCAAACAGAGGTTCAAAAAAGCATCAAACGAAGCGCACCAATCGATTTTTCCCAAACAACAATGTTAAACGCTTAATTTGGTTTTCCTCTTTTTTGTCGGTGAAGTTTCTGTGCCGTCCGTAAAAACAGAACATGCCTCCACCTTCGAACAAAAGGCACTCACCACGCAGGCGAAGTAGTGGACGCTGCCGAAGCGCAGGAAGACGCGTGCTCCGCCGTCGCGCCAGCGGCCGCGCGCGAACACCTCGCGCTGGTACCACGCCCAGCCCACGTGGTCGCGCAACTCCGCCGACGTCGTCACGTCGTTGTAGCTGGCGGGCACCGGCATCGTCCGCCACTAGGCATGGACGCGTGCTTCAACTACAAAACTCGAAAAATATATGAAATTATAAAAAAAAAGAATGATCTCAGTCGTCTGGATCGAGTGACCCATGAAACGGACTGATTGATTAGCCAATGTTTCCGACCTCCCGACTCAATCATCCTTTCTCAACCTTCTTCTAAAATGCCGGTTGATTTAGCTGTATCCACAGCGACTCTGACCAGCAGGTTCTAGGGTTCGAGTCCCGATTGAGAGAATTTTAGACGCTAGCTATACAGATAAGTCGATTTCAGCTGCTGTCTGAACGAGAATTCTTGCGACCGACTGCTCTGATTGATAGTTTTCCTTGGTTCCTCCCATCAATACCAGGCAAATGCCGAAGCAATGTCCAAACGGCCTATGGACCGCGTGCGATCTTTTCTTTCTCCTTCTTGTCCTATCTTTTCCCCATACACATACTTTTAGCACTTCACTTCCGCACATTGTCCAGTCGGGAGCTTAGAGCTTGTTCTGGCAGGGTCGGCGGCCCGCAGGGATAGATATCTAGAGAGGGAGATATGTAGTCGGTGCCGAATTTCGCCGTCCAATGGCAAAGGAACCACCACCACCACCACCACCACCACCACCTCCCGGGATAAAACATTATCTACACTAACGCAACTAATGACCTTGGCAGTTGATGTACCCGGAAATATCAATAAATTTTTCAAAACTGAATATAATTTTGTGAACTTCAACTCTCAAGAAGTATAACAGAAACATTGGCAAACCAGACCACAAAGCGGTGACGCCGAGACAGCCAAGATCACACAAATGATTCCGGTCACAAAAACCTGAAACTTCAAATCAAAAACAAGTTTTTGCAAGTCAGTGGCGTAGGATTGGGGTTAAATTTTTTAAATAAATATTTTTTTTAAAATTTGAACAGTCATTTAATTTAATGCGCTTACATATAAGGGAAATAATTGATGGAATAAAATATTATATACATCAGTACTATTTTTAATATAATTTGTTTCGAATTCACTTTTGTCTGTTTGCTCATAAATTATAATGTACACCGACAACGACATTCTGAAATTGCACTTCCTGGACATCGAGATTCTGGATCAATGACGGAAAATGCACCATTATAAAACGATAAAAAATTCAATCGATATTACGGTTTTTAGTTTCTGCTGGAGATATTTTGAAAGAACGCCTACTTCAACCTAAAACTGCACAGAAAGGGCGTACACGAGTGTACAAATACGAAAAAATTAAGGATCCAGGATGTACAGGACTACTAAGTTCACGTCCTCATATATCCTGGATAATTAATTATTGTGGGTTACCACTATATCTCTGTTGTCACTAAGAAATTAATAAGAAAAGAGTTAATCGAGAATTTAGAAGCTGGATTCCAAAAGGTATTATCTCCCCTTTACACTAAACATTAATGTGCGTAGTTCAAAACATTTTACATTAATTAAAATCTGTATTCAAAGTGGTTTAGTACATTTTGGCTTTTATCAGGGATAAAGTACTTTTTACCATAAAATGTATTGGAGTCGATAATCTATAGAAGAAAACGCTTATAAAAATTCATCAGATTTTCAAATTTATTGACAGTGTCAGTTGCTTCACCCATATTGAACTTTAAATTATTTAACTTATGTAGACTATAATTGAACTTTAAATTATTTAAAGTTCAATTATAGTCTACATTGTACTATCATTTGCAGATTACTTAGCATTTGAATGGATTGATCTAGGAACAAATTATAACTATTAAAAATAGTCCGAATGAAATTTATTAATATATCAATTTAATAAAAGTACTCGCACATAAGTAGATGTTTCGGTTTAGTGCATTGAAGGACGTCTACAAAACAACAAGTTTAAAAGAAGAACTTGGTCATAATTGAACCGATAAAGGATGTTACGAGTAATTCTTATATCAAACCTGGTAAAAATTGAATAAAAAGTAAGTTGAAATCATTTTTTAAAAAAAATTTAAAGAAAAAACGGTGTTCGTTTTTGAGAAAATAGTTTAAAAATTGTCTTTATTTCACACAAAATTACACGGAATCTCCTCAATTTTCAAAAGTGTGTACATGAACTTACTTGTAGATCTGCCTTTGAACAACACATTTTATTTAAGAAAAATTTTTATCTTCAATATTGTAATTTTAGGAAGACACCAAAAAAGTTTTCGAATTTTTGCAATTTTCACAAATCAGAGATTTTAAGGAAAATGAGATCTGTTCCATTCTTCGGTTTTTTTCTAGCCCAGGACAAAAAGTAATAAAAAATGTCAATATATTTTTTTAAATTTTAAATGTTGAGGTAACCCCCCCCCCAAAAAAAAATTAAATTCAAACCCTCAAGACCTCGAATTCGTTCAGATCGATTGTGGAATATTAGTTTTGGATAAAATCAACTGAACGGTTTAGGCACTATGTTTTTCCCTCGGGAGGTGGTAGTGTTCTTCCTCCGCTGTAGGCGAGATCCGGCGCCGATCTACCGCTAACGGAGTTTTCCCCAATCAAGAATCTCCCACCAGCGGAACACCGCCCCAGCCGGAACAAGCTCTAAGCTCCCGAATAGTCTCCCGGCATGTGTGGTAGTGTAGTGCATGTTAGTGTGTGTGTGTGTGTGTGTGTGTGTGTGTGTGTGTGTGTGTAAGGGGTGAGGAAGAAAGTGTAAGTAAGGGGTGAGGAAGTAAGGGGAGAGGAAGAAAAGATCGCGCGCTGTCCGTGGCCCGTTTGGTTGGGTACTGCTCCGGCATTCGCCTGGTACTGATCGAAAAACCCACCCAAGAGAAACATTACTGACCAGAGCAGCCTGCCTATAGAATTCTCCTCCAGATAGCGACTGAATTCAACCTAGCTAACAAGCTAGTGTCGAAAATTCCGGGACTCGACCCTAAGACCTCCCGGTCAGAGACACTGCAGTGATCAGTTGATGCCCTGAGCCACCTCTCCTGGATCAAACGAACGAAAAAACGAACGAACACTTTGCCATCAATTGATTTTTCGTTATCAAGAACCTACAAAACCCATAAACTTACAAAACAATGAATGGGGATTGAGGAACCCGGCATTTGAGTTAGCTATCACATATAACGAATTTGAATAAGACGGGCAGGTGATAGAATATACTAATACAATTGAAGTAGAAAGTTGTAAGTATCATACCTTGGATATAAGTGCTAAATGGAAAACGGCCACACCATAATATAATAATGTAATAATGTGTGTCCTTAAACCAAAAAATTGATTGACAGCAAAACGTGTTGTGTGTCCATGATCAGCACAAGCACCTAAACCGTTCAGCCGATTTCCTTCAAAATTTATATTCCTCATTCAATCTCATTAATGTCGCGGCCCCTTGAATTTCAAACTGTTATTTTAGTTTAGGAGTATTTTAAATAAAGCACCTCGGATATTTTTAAAATGTTCAAAAATATAAGTGTAAATTTTTGGATTACATTTTGTGGGATAACGTAAAGGACACTTAAGGGAATGGCGCAGGTCTCACGTTCGTTGATTTTTTTAGGAGAGCATCTTCCTACAATTGTAATATTGAAGATAGACAATTTTCCTTAATCCTTAACTGCAGATGAGGAGTACTGTTCTCTTTGTTTTGTTTTTAATGACTGGTATTTTGAGCACAGAGGACATAAATAAACGGCGACAATATAGACTGCATTTTGGTCTAAAATGGCGTATTTTTCGAACATTTTCGCAATTTGCCGAAAACGAAGACTTGGATAGAAAAATGATCATTACCATTGAATTCCTTATAAATTTCGAGTTAGGCGCTACTTTTCAGAAGAATTTTCCGGCCGAAATTTAAAAATTCAACAGGAGGGGGGTCGATTAAATTTTGCGGATTCGACCAGAAATCAGGATTATTTTTAAATGCTTATATCATCTTAACTAATTCGAATTTTGCAATTCTGAAAGCACCGCTGGTTTCCGCAGATTGTCGGCTCTCAGAACAACTCTCGTTTGCTTCATTTGGACGACAAATGCGGCTTCCAGATGCCTTTTTGTCTCGGTATATTTTTTCAACATTTTTACAACATTGTCATCTTTGACTGGCTGTATCTCCTAAACTATTCACTCTACGATGCTGACATTTTAAAGATATATCCTTAAAGACAGATCTTGAAATACCATCATGCTCAGTTTTTTGGAAAATGTGTGTAGTTTTCATGTAATTTTACGCGAAATATGGGCAAGTATTTTTTCTCAAAAAACTTGCCGCACTTCTTTTATTCTCAAAAAACGCTCGGAATATTTTCATAATATTTTCTCTTCATACGTAATAAGGAACGGTAAAAAAATAATGTGCTAGTTCCATTTTCAGCGCAACGATTTTGTGAAAAATTGTAAAATGTTAACATTTCAAAACCTTCAAAATTGAACATAGAGAGTTTTGTCTCAGACAAAGTTTTTGTGCAAAAAACCAGCTCTTTAAAGTAGGCCATGGACAGTTTTTTCAAAATACAAGTAGCTTTCACGCATTTCGGGCATGAAATTTATGCAATTTTTAAAAAAACATACAAACATTTCTAACAAACATTTCAAGAAACATTCCAAGCTTTTTTTCGCGGATAGAAGAGGCACTTAAAAGAATGGCGCAAGTCTCATTTTCGATTACTCCCCTCTTATTTTCAAAAATAATAATTATAATAATTATAAATCAATATTTTCGAAAAATCAACATTTGGAAACTACGAATGAAAGAAAGAGATATTTGTCTTAAATATAATCTGTTAAAAAACCAGCTCATTTAAAAAGATCATGTGCGTTTGTTAAAAAAACTAATAATGTTCGCGAAATTTCTGCTTGAATTTAATGAAGTATATACAGGTGTCTCACCAACCACGGGCCATGAGAAACATCGGAGAACAAAACCAGACAAAAGGATATGAAAAATAATTAATATTGTTTTAATATTTAATTATAATTTACTACGAAAAATTCCAATGTTAATTCGATTTTTACTCTATTCTATTATTTTTATTCTCAATATAGTAATTATTTTCTTTCAAGCAATCCGCAAACTTTACACTGAAATTTGTCTAATTAGATTTTCACTCTCAAAAATACGATTTAAATGTAATATGAAAGAAAAATTCAAAAAATTGAGTGTCATAATTTTGTACGAACTTTTTATAGCGATACCACCCTACAATGCTTTGGGCAATAATTGTATTTGGAGAAGTTTTTGCGTAGTTGTAGGGTGAATTAAAAGCAATTTATAAAAAAATCAAAATCAGCAACAATATTTCTTTTTTCTCGCATTGAGCAATGGACATTGATAAAAACGGCTTTGGTTTAATTTTTGTTGAACTCTGAATCATTTTTTGGGGTGGGGGACATTTCCCGACACACAACTGAATAAATCATCAGAAAAAAACGGGAGGAGTGGAGAGGGGAGGGGGGATTTGAGAGAGACCGACCTTCGGGAGCCCGCGCTGGTACCAGCGCTGACGGAAGCCCACATCCACCTCCTCGCGGCCGCCGAGCGCGAACCTCCAGATGCCGTCCAGCGACACCACTTCGCGCGACTCCGACTCGCGGGGGAAGAGCGCCCCGGCCGCGCCACCCGCCGCGCACGCCAGCCACGCCAGCCACGCCAGCCACGCGCCAGCCACCCACGACCACGCCCGCGCCATCGCCGTGCACCGCTGCAACACAACGCGCCAACGCACGCTGCGAGATCCACAAAAGCAGTCTCTTATACACAAAAACAGCTTCAATTTATTATAGACAACGTATTAGGCTTCAATGCGACGTTTCATCCCTTGATTTCTTCTTCAGGCTAATACAAAAAAGTATAACTGTAGTAGTAGAAGTAGTATAATTGTAGTATAAATATAGTAGACTGTATAATGTGAGGTTAATGGTTTCCAAGTTATTATTTTTCCACCACCCTTCTGGTGTGATGGGAAAAACTAGTTTTTAATGTATGTTTATTTGGATGTTTTATTATGTTGACAAAGGCATATTTTAGCCCAAAGATTTGTTGTTTTACTTATATTTATGTATCTTTTAATTACTGACATGTAATTACCAAGGTTGGTAAGTTTCAATTTTATTATAATGATCAATTATGTAGTTTGTTTTTTCTGTGAATTATTGTATTATACATTTTTTAGTAATTTTGTATTATTGTTAGAGGTTAATTATAAATTTAAGCAATGATTGTAGCTTATTGCATATTGTTTGTATGTTGTATTAGCCTGAAGAAGAAATCAAGGGATGATTTCGAAACGTCGCATTGAAGTCTATTAATAAAACAAAATGTGATACGTTGTCTATAACAAATTGAAGCTGTTTTTGTCTATAAATCCTATAAAAAAAGACAACCAATACAACATATTAACAAAAACAGTCTCTCTTTCGTGGCACGCGAACTGCTCAAGAATAAGCAATAAAATACCCGCATACACCACTGCGATAAATGAAATATTTTAAGAAATACTCTTGAGAAGTGGTTCCGGCCAGAGACTTGCCAGTACTCTTCGCTGACCAAGGGACGCCGCCCGCGTCGAAGTCTGCGATGCTGACTCAACCATTTTGTCGTCTTCCTTAGGGCAGGTCTATGGCAACAGATGGTCGAAACGTCGGCAACACAGACTTCGACGCGGCGTCACCTGGACTGCCAAGAGCACTCGAAAAAGACTCTTCACAAACACTGCCATTCCACAGTAAAGCTCGTACATAGTTTAACAATTTTTTACACACCAAAAATATTAAAAAGTTAAATCAAATATTCACATTTTGGGGTCCCTTAATACGGAAAAAGAGTTTTTTTAAACATTCCTCCGTCTCTCTGCCTCTTCGTCCGTCCTTCCATCAGAGAATACCACAAGAGTTTTAACTATACGTAGGATTTTTTCCAAAGTGGATAATTTCTGGTCGACCTTGCTCCACTGGAAGTTTGCAATCTTGAAAAACATACTTTAAAATTTGGGTGTACTTTACAAAAAAACTCAGGAACATTTTCGTAAGTTTTCTCAAAAAAAGGGTTCAAATTTTTTTCTTTCAATGTTTTTTAAATAATAGAGTACAAAAGTTATTGTCGTGACCGGCCGCACTGATTTAAATGTGCCGCCACAGTAGGGCGTTACCGCCCCTGGTGGCAGCGGCCAGCGACAAGCGCGGGCCAGCGAGGCTTGGCGGTGTGCGGCCGCCACGCCTGAGCGAGCGGGGCGAGGCCCAACCTTCCCCCCTACTACGCCTGCCAGTCAGCGGACCTACGACCCGGGGCGAATATAAGCCGGCCGTGGCCCGGAGAGAAGACAGAGAGTGAGCGGCGGAGTAAGAGTGACGAGTCGGTGAAACGTGATAGTACGGTGAAGATTGTGATTACGACGACAGTGCTGCGACAACGGACTTCCCTCTACGGAGATTTGGCGACTCGGCGATATTGTGGTGCATCTTCTGGTTACGACAACTCGGCTACGTTTCACTGTACATTCTCCTGGATATTCGACACAATAGCTCTGTACCTGTTTTCGACCAATAAATTTCTTATAGAATTTTGTGTGTATTGAATTTGGACACATCAAATTGGCGACGAGGAGAAAACAACGATATGGAGCCCCAGCAAATAGCAACTTTAATTACACTGATGCAACAACAGATGCAGCAACAGCAACAACAGATCCAGCAGCAGCAGCAGCAGCTGGCGGAAACGCAGATACGACAACTACAACAACAGATGCAGCAGCAGCGGCAACAGGCGGATGCACAGATGGCTGCATTGTTGGAGGCGGTCAGTGCCCGCTCCCCTCCACAGTTCCCTGGTTTGCGGCCGGACGCAGAAGAATGGGACGAGTACATACACAGGTTGGAGCAGCACCTACTGTGTTACAAGGTAGGAGACGCAAAAATGAAAAAGGCGTTCTTTTTGAGCTGCGTAGGCAACAGAGTGACCAACCTAATAAAAAAGCTGTTCCCAGAGAGAGAAATATCGAGTGTCAAATGGGCGGAAATGCTAGACAAACTCAACAATTACTTTAACAAAGTACCTCATGTGGTTGCAGCTAGATTCAAATTTTTTCAATGCAGAAAAAGCGAGGGGCAAACACACGGTGAGTGGATTACGGAATTGTCCGGGCTGGCGCGGCATTGTCAGTTCAGGTGCACGCCATCAGATAAGGAAGTATCATACGTGGAGACTTTAATAAGGGACATGGAAGTGCTACACACACCGGAAGAGAAAATTAGGTTTCAAGCCTTACAAAGTGATAACCCGTCATTAGAGGAGGTACACAACCTATGTAAGACATACGAAATGACGTGTGAGACAGCTCGCCAGATCGCAGCAGAGTCGCATTTGCACCATATCAAGAACAGTGGATCGGTACACCGTGGAAAGACGGCAAAAGAACACGAGACCGACAGTGACACCAGTGAGTGTAGTGACAGTGCCGAGAGTGGTTACCGCAACAGAGGCGGCAACCGCAGTGAGTGGAGGCGTGACCGCCGACCCAGCGGCAAACCAGTGTCCAAGAGAGCCAGTAACAGTGACAGTGGCAGAGTGCAAATCATGAAATCGTGTAAAACTGTGTGAGGTTACATACAAGAGAACAGTGTAGGTTCCGTAATGCGCAGTGTTTTTGGTGCAAGAAAGTGGGTCACATTAGGGAAGTGTGCGGAAGAAAGAGGCACACGGAACGGTACAAAAAACAGGAGCAAGACATGGAAATCGATATGATCAGTCAAGTGCTCGACACCCACAAGCAGGAGAAACTGATGGTTAAAATTGAGCTGGGAAAAGTGCCGGTGAGTTTTCTGTTAGATACAGGGGCCGCGGTGACACTCATCAATTTAGAAGCTTACCGGCGATTAGGGGCACCCAGGTTGCAGAGGGTGCAAAAAGGCTTGTACGCTTTCGGCAGGACCCCGATTAAGGCGCTGGGGAAAGTGTCGCTAAGGGCAGCTTACAAGAAGAGACATGCAGATATTGAAGTGATCGTGGTGGACCGTTATGACGTCACGAACATCTTAGGCCTCGACTCCTTTGATAAGCTAGGGTTTGGAGTGGTAGACTCAGTGAACCAGATCAACGAGAAAGAAGAGACACAGGTCATCGGGAAACTGGAACAGGAGTTTCCAGAAGTGTTCTCACCCAGACTCGGGGAGTGTAGGCACTTCCGAGCAAGCATCCAGTTGAAGGAGGGGCACAAACCACGCTTTTTCAAAGCAAGACCAGTCCCGTGGGCCCTTAGGGAAAAAGTGGCCGAGGAGCTGAAACTATTGCAGGCTGATGGTGTTATCACTCCAGTGTCAAGAAGCCAGTGGGCCACACCTTTGGTCGTAGTAAAGAAAGCCAATGGTTCGATTAGATTGTGCGGGGATTTCAAAAGTACAGTGAACCAACAGCTGGAAGTAGAACAATATCCAATCCCCAAGCCGGAAGATTTGTTCTACAAATTGTCCGGCGGACGAAAATTTTCGAAAATTGACCTGCGGGACGCATACCTACAGCTACCACTCGACCAGGACGCCAAGGAAGTTTTGGTGATTAACACCCCGTTAGAACTCTTCAGGTACAACAGGCTGCCATTCGGCGTGAATTCCGCAGCCGCACTGTTCCAGCGCTGCCTAGAACAGTAGACAGCAGAGCTGAGGGGTTGCTGCAACTACCTGGACGATATTATAGTCACGGGGAGCACAGAGAAGGAACACAAGGAAAACTTGGAGAGTTTATTTAAGGTGCTCCACCACAATGGGTTAAAGGTGAATAAAAACAAGTGCGAATTTTTTAAGGACCAGGTAGTGTTCTTGGGGCACGTGCTGGACAGCACCGGCATTTCACCCACTAGCCAGCACGTGGAAGCCATCCTGCGACTGCCACCACCGGCAGACGTGAAGCAGCTACAGGCATTATTGGGAAAAGTAAATTATTATAATAAGTTCATTAGGAACTTTTCTACCATCGAAGCTCCACTCAACAAGCTAAGGAAGAAAGGAGTGAGATTTGTTTGGTCACAAGACTGCGAAAGAGCACTGAGCCAGTTAAAGGAGGCACTGGTGAAAACAGCTAAGTTAAACCATTTTGTGCCGGGTAGGCTCACCACGGTAGCAGCTGACGCCTCGGAGTATGGTCTCGGGGCGGTATTATCGCAGAAGGACGACAATGGTGTGGAGAGGCCAATTGCGTTTGCGTCAAAATCCCTCAACAAGCATCAGAGGAATTACTCACAAATTGAAAAGGAGGCATTGGGAATAATCTTCGCGGTGAGAAAATTCAACGATTATTTATATGGTAGTAAGTTCCATATAATTACGGATCACAAGCCGCTAGTACAGTTATTCCACCCGGGAAAACGGATCCCGGAAAGCACAGCGAAGAAGCTGCAAAGGTGGGCGCTATTCTCGTCGGACTACAATTACCAGATTCACTTCAGAAGCACGACTCAGCATGCCAATGCAGACGCTTTATCCAGGTTGCCAGGAGGCCCGGATCTGGAGTTCGACAAGTTGGAGGAAGAATGCCTACAGATCGACTCGGAAGAGTGCTTAGTACTGTCAGAATTTCCATTGGGAGCCAAGAAGATCGCACAGGAGACGGACAAGGATCCAGAGCTACGGGCAGTGAGGAATTATGTAAGGGAAGGCTGGCCACTTAGGTGCTTGAGGAGCAATGCTTCTTGGTATAACAAGAAGGACAGATTAACTTGCAAGGCGGGGGTGTTGCTCTTAGCCGGAGAGGAATTCACGAGAGTCGTCATCCCGAGGGTTCTGAGGAAGACAGTATTGGACCTCCTCCATGAGGGACACTGGGGGGTGGTCCGCACGAAGCAACTGGCGCGTCGTTACTGCTTCTGGGAGGGGATGAACACAGACATCAACCAGTTACTTAAGAGGTGCGAGGCCTGCCAATTAAATCAGAGTGCACCTAGGAAGGATTTGGTTCCCTGGCCGGAACCTAGTGAGCCGTGGGAACGGGTGCACATAGACTTCGCGGGTCCCTTTTGGGACAAGATGTGGTTGGTAGTAGTAGACGCCAAATCCAATTACCCATACGTGGTGGAAATGGCCAACACCACGTCGGCGCAGACCATCAATGCCCTAGAGAGGATTTTTGTGACCGAAGGGCTCCCGGTCACGTTGGTGTCGGATAACGGAACCCAGTTCACATCCCAAGAGTTTGCCAACTTCTGCGCGAGCAACGGGATCCAGCATGTCTGCGCACCGCCGTTTCACCCGCAATCGAACGGGGAAGCGGAAAGGTTTGTGAGAACCTTCAAGACGGCTATGGCGAAAGCGCGCGCAGCAGGTACGCACAGGTCCAGAGCGTTGCTGCGGGTCTTGGCCACCTTCCGCACCTTGCCAGGCGCGGACGGCAGGAGCCCTGCCGAGGTGCTACACGGGAGGCAACCGAGAACGTTGTTGTCTTTGCTGAGCCCAGGGGATCCTTACAGGTCGGTAGGAACACAACCAAGATTCCAGGTGGGTGATATGGTCTATTGTAACTCTTTTAAAAATGCCCAGCGTGGCTTCCGGGCATTGTAACGGCGGCAAAAGGGAACAGGACATACTTAGTCCGCACGGAGGGTAGGGTGGTGACACGCCACCAGGGATAGTTGAGACCCCGGGTGAACCCCAGCAGGGTGGACTCACTCCCCAATGTGTCTCAACAAGAATTTTACAAAAAGGTAATGAGGGAAACCATTTACATCCCGCAGGAAACAGCCACCGCGGGGACGAGCGAGCAGAGCGCAGCAGAACCCCCAGCAACGGACGTCGGCGAGCCAGTAGATGAAGACGCCGCGGAGACACCCAGGACGCGGTTGCGCCCCCGGAGGAGCACCAGGAGGGTGCGTTTTGCGCCGTATACAACGCAATTGGGCGCGGAGGGTGTCGTGACCAGCCGCACAGATTTGAATGTGCCGCCACAGTAGGGCGTTACCGCCCCTGGCGTCAGCGGCCAGCGACAAGCGCGGGCCAGCGAGGCTTGGCGGTGTGCGGCCGCCACGCCTGAGCGAGCGGGGCGAGGCCCAACCTTCCCCCCTACTACGCCTGCCAGTCAGCGGACCTACGGCCCGGGGCGAATATAAGCCGGCCGTGGCCCGGAGAGAAGACAGAGAGTGAGCGGCGGAGTAAGAGTGACGAGTCTGTTATGTTCAGAATAATTGCACGCTTTACATTCACAAACATTTATTGTAATTAACTGCCGAAAGTACAAAGGTTACAATTCCAAAGCCCAAAGAGCGTACCGAGTCACAAACCAAAATCTAGAAACCAAAAGTCCGGGAGATGTACCAAGAAACAAGCAATGTCGTAATCAGAAATCACACTGTACAATCTCCTCGTCGAATTCACTTGGGCGCACTGTCACTAACGCTCTCCACTCAACTCTATAGCCAATTACTCTGTACTTCTCGGCTGGCGGCGCTCGCTCTTAAAGCGGGCGGCGCTGGAGACTCGCTGCTGCGAAGCTGGCTCTCCGACCAGCTCGCTTTTCGGGATTGGGCGGCGTCTCGTCGCTCCGCCGCCTCCGCTGCCTTCCTGACCGCCGCTGAGCGCTGCTTTTTAGGCGCGCTCTTTAAACGTGCTTCACAGCCGCGACACCTCCCCTCTTGAAAGCGCCGTGTACGGTGCAAAACGTACACGGCGTCTTGTGGACCTCCTTGGTGCTACCGCCGGAAGTTCCGGCGTGGGCGGCGGCGGCTCTGTGGGCTGCTCCTGTAATGGGGCGTCATGAATCAGTTCTCTCATAGCTCTCTCTCCTATATTTCTTTCGGAGCCTCTTCCTAATGTGTCTACCGGCTCCAGCGTGTACCTGGGGCGCAATTGTCCCTGGTGTCTCACCACGTTTTGCTATATGTCAAAATTTCATATACTTTACTCCCTCGGGTTCCTATTACTACTCCAGGCCACCAGGCAGGTTCCTTTTTAAACGAGGTACAATAAACTTTGCTGCCTACCTGGAATTTCGGCTGCAACTCCTCTTCCTTGTGACTGTTACCTGGTACTAGCAATGACAGCAGTGACCTATGCTGCCGGCCATGCAGAATCTCTGCCGGGCTCTTCCCTTCAGGTCCAGGTAGCGTCCTATATGTGCCAGCACCCGCATCAGCGCCCTGCTCCTCTCAGCTCCGGCGTCCTCGCCTTTCGCATTGCCGTTTTAAGGTGCGAACGCACCGCTCCACCTCCCATTAGACTGAGGGTGGAAAGGCGGTGCACATATGTGCTTGATGCCGTTGGACCTACAGAATCGAAAAAAATCTTCTGATGTGAACTGGGGTCCGTTGTCGGACACCAATGATTGCGGCAGTCCCTCTGTCACGAAGATCTTCTCCAAGGCATCTATCGTCGCCGCGGCCGTGGTGACTCCCATCTCCACTATGAATGGGAAATTGGACAAAGCATCAACTACCACTAGCCACATTTTCCCCCAAAAAGGACCGGCAAAGTCGACGTGCACTCTCTCCCAAGGCGCCTCAGGTGTCGGCCACGAGTGCCAATCCTGCCGCGGGGCGGACTGATTCATTTGGCACGCGTTGCAACTCCTAACCAATTCTTCTATGTCAGAGTTCATCCCCCGCCAATAGCAGTGGCGCCTAGCTAACTGTTTTGTACTCACAATCCCCCAATGTCCTTGGTGTAACAATTCTAGTACCTGCTTCCTCAGGACTCTCGGTATCACCACCTTTGCTCCTTGCTCATTAGCTAGTAATAAAACTCCTGACTTAACTGATAAATCGTCCCTTTTATTATACCACGCAGTGCTACTCTTTCGCAACTCCTCGGCCAACCTTTCCTCACATATTCTCTAACCACCCGCAACTCCTTATCCTGGTCAGTAGCTGATGCAATCGTTGCGGCTGTGATGGGGAAATCCTGTAGCACCCCCAAGTCTTCTAGATCGACTTGCTGGCATGCTTCTTCCGATTCATCAAACTCCACGTCTGGACCCACTGGTAATCTAGACAGCGCGTCCGCGTTGGCGTGCTGGGTTGTGGGCCTATAATGAATTTGATAATGGTAGTCAGTCAAAAACAAAGCCCACCTTTGCAGCTTTTTTGCCATACTTTCCGGCAACTTCTTACCCATATGAAACAACTGTACCAACGGCTTATGGTCCGTGATAATGTGAAACTTGGACCCATAAATGTACTCATTGAACTTTCTAACCCCAAAAATTACTGCTAAAGCCTCTTTTTCTATCTGTGAGTAATTTTTTTGATGCTTGTTTAATGATTTGGACGCGAAAGCGATGGGGCGCTCTACACCCGCTTCATCCTTTTGTGATAATACTGCCCCTACTCCATAATCTGATGCGTCAGTCGCAATCGTGGTCACCCTACCCGGGATATAATGGTTAAGCTGTGTCGCTTCAACAATAACTTTCTTCAATTTACCCAGTGCCACCTCACATTCTGGTGACCACACAAATTTAACGCCCTTCTTTTTTAATGCAATCAAGGGGGCTGTAATCGAAGAAAAGTTCTTAATAAACTTGTTGTAATAGTTTATCTTTCCTACCAAAGCTTGAAGCTCCTTCACATTCTTGGGAGCAGGGAGGTTTTTTATGGCTTCCACGTGGTGCTGCGTTGGCTTAATACCGGATTCCGTTACTTCATGACCTAGGAATATTACCTGTTGCTTGAAAAATTCACATTTCTTGAAATTCACTTTGAAACCCCACTCCGCCAAAAGTGCTAACAATTATTTTAAGTTCCTAATATGTTCTTCCCTGTTTTTGCCTGTTACGATGATATCGTCCAGGTAGTTAATGCATCCACTCACTTGTGACGTTATCTGTTCTAGAACTCTCTGGAAAATGGCCGCTGCTGAAGCAATTCCGAAAGGCAATCTATTATATCTAAATAGCCCCAAAGGAGTGTTAACTACTAATACTTTCTTTGCTTCCTCATTGAGGGGAATTTGCAAGTATGCATCTTTTAAGTCTATTTTAGTGAATTGCTGACCACCTGCCAATTTGAAAAATAAATCTTCCGGCTTGGGGATCGGATATTGTTCAATTTCTAGTTGGTCGTTCACCGTGCTTTTAAAGTCACCACATAAACGCACATCCCATTGCTTTTGACCCCACCACTAACGGCGTAGCTCAACTGCTTGTTGTCACTTTTGTAACTATTTCCTGTTCCTCTAACCTTTTCAACTCAGCTTCCACTTTTTCCTTAATGGCCCACGGCACCGGCCGTGCCTTAAAAAATCTAGGCTTAACATTTTCTTTTAACTTAAGTTCTGCCTCAAATTTTTTGCATTTTCCTAATCCGGGCTGAAACACCTCAGAAAATTCATTTTTCAGTTCATCTACCAATGTTGACAGTTTTTCCTGTTGCAGGGTGAACACATTATCCACGACTCCTAAACCAATTTTCTCGAAACTGTCTAGGCCCAGAATGTTCATTACGTCATATCTGTCCACTACAATTACTTCCAAAACTGCTTTTCTGCTCTTATACACTACTGGAATTTTCACTTTTCCATTACTTTAATCGGATCTCTACCAAATCCGAAAACTGGCTTCCCTACTTTTTTCACCTGGGGAACCTAATTTTTTATAAGTGTCAAGATTTACTAAGTAACCGTTGCGCCTGAGTCCACCAAAAATTTCACTTTATTTTTTCCCAATTCTAAGTCTAGGATCAGCCTATTTTGTCCCTTGCTATTTAGCACTTGGTTCACTGCGTTGATATCCATTTCCTCTTGCTCTACTAATTTTCTTCTTTCCCGCCTTTCTAACTTAACCTGCCAACACACTTCCCTTATGTGGCCCACTTTATCGCACTTGAAACACTGTGCTTGCCTAAACCTGCACTGCCACCTCTGGTGTGACGTCCCCTTTTTTTATTCCGTTCCCTGCCACCTCTGGTGTGACGTCCCACAGTCTTAAGTCTATCAGCCCTGTAGTTGCTGCCATTATTCATGCTACTACGCGCACTGCTCTGGTTATCTAACCGCTGCTGATAACGCGGTGCCGTACTGACGTCTCTCCGCTCGCTCGAGCTGGAGGTGTCCACCGATCGATGGCGCCGCGGCCGGCTTCTTATCTTGCGCTCCAAGGTTTTACTCTCACTCCTGCTGTTATCGCGGCGGCGCTGTTCCCCTGAGCCTGCTTGCATAACCTGATTATCGGCCGCGATCTGCCTTGCTGCCTGAGTTGTAACCTCAAACGTCGTCGCCAATCTGCGGATTTCCTGCAGCGACGGGTCACTACTGTTAAGTGCTTGCATTCTGATGCCGTCCTCGGGTGTATGCAGAATTACTACATCCCTGATTAAAGTTTCTGCGTAAGATTGTTTACAACTCTCAGATTGACACCTAAATTCACAGTTCTTAGCTAGCCCGTTCAGTTCTGTTATCCATTCGGCATGCGTATCTTTTTCCCTCTTTCTGCACTGAAAGAACGCATACCTGGCCGCGACCACATGTGGTTTCCTCTCATAATGCTTGTCTAACATAATTTTAATTTCTGACCACTTAAGTTTATTAATCTCGTGCCCGGTACATAACTTTTTCAACAGTGCGCAAATTTCACTACCGCCATAACTAAGAAACGCTGCCCTTTTATTCTCTTCACTCTCGACCCCACAAAAAATCCAATGTTGTTCTAGTCTTTCCGCGTAATCACTCCAATTCTCTAACTGTGGCTTGAAAGGGTCAAAAGGCGCAGGCAGTTGCTTGCCTTGGTTCTGACTCACCGCCTTCAGCGTTTCTAGTTGCGCTAAATGTTGCTTGGCCTGCATTTCTAACATCTGCTGCATAAACTGTTGCTGCTGCTGTTGAATAAACTGCAGCACTTGCGCCAACTCCGGTTGAGCTGGTGCGCTCGCCATCTTCTACTCGTAGTAAATACCAGATTGTTGCACTTCACTTTCTTCGTCGCCTTCCGTTACCGGCGACAACACGTAACCAACTTTGCAAAAAGTTTTATCCTCGTCGCCAATTGTTATGTTCAGAATAATTGCACGCTTTACATTCACAAACATTTATTGTAATTAACTGCCGAAAGTACAAAGGTTACAATTCCAAAGTCCAAAGAGCGTACCGAGTCACAAACCAAAATCAAGAAACCAAAAGTCCGGGAGATGTACCAAGAACAAGCAATGTCGTAATCAGAAATCACACTGTACAATCTCCTCGTCGAATTCAACTGGGCGCACGGTCACTAACGCTCTCCACTCAACTCAATAGCCAATTACTCCGTGCTTCTCGGCTGGCGGCGCTCGCTCTTAAAGCGGGCGGCGCTGGAGACTCGCTGCTGCGTAGCTGGCTCTCCGACCAGCTCGCTTTCCGGGATTGGGCGGCGTCTTCTCGCTCCGCCGCCTCCGCTGCCTTCTATGACCACCGCTGGGCGCTGCTTTTTAGGCGCGCTCTTTAAACGTGTTTCACAGCCGCGACAGAGTCAGTGAAACGTGATAGTACGGTGAAGATTGTGATTACGACGACAGTGCTGCGACAACGGACTTCCCTCTACGGAGATTTGGCGACTCGGCGATATTGTGGTGTATCTTCTGGTTACGACAACTCGGCTACGTTTCACTGTACATTCTCCTGGATATTCGACACAATAGCTCTGTACCTGTTTTCGACCAATAAATTTCTTATAGAATTTTGTGTGTGTTGAATTTGGACACATCAGTTATGAAGACGGCATATGAACCGTTTTTCATTGTTAACTCCGAATTTTCCAAAATTTCACAATTTTGAAATGTTTCTCCTTATTTCACTATTACATAATTGAAAATTGAGAATTTCCTTTCAAGTAAAATATTTTTTCTACAGTTCTTTTATTAAGGTCATGTACATTTTTCAAAATTTTAGTAGATTTGTCGCAAAAGTGCATGCAATTTTAAAAAATTTCAAAAACAAAATTTTCGCGCTTTCAATTTTTCCTTTAAATTGTTGCTATGGATAGTGCTAAATGCACTGTATAAGATGACATAAAGCCGCAGTGCTCTGTTCTTTTGTTGTTGTTTTTTCAAAAATTACAAAATGTAACTTGTTTGACTAGTTTCTCACGTTAATATTTACATTACCAAAAATTTGTGCACTTTATGGCATTCGTGAGTACATGCGGTTTAAATAATGACCTATAAAATTTCTAGAAAACTCGACAGTTTTCTATCTAAATGAACTGAATTTTCCGAATTTTGAGAAACGCTAAAATGCCATTTTCTCAAAAATGGCCACAAATGTTTTCTTCAAACTTATCCAACGGATAGTACTATTTACACTGTCCAATATGAAGTAAAGTTAATTTTGGTGTATTCTTTTGTTTTTGCAAAAATTAAACAAATGTAATTTTTTAAACGTCTCTCACGCAGTTAATATACACATTTCCATAGATTTGTATACATTTTTTTATTTGTAAGTGAAAGTGCTTTAAATAATTTCAATTGAAGTTTTTCGAAAACTCAATAGATTTTTGTCAGAAATATCTTCAAATTTCGCGTTTACAGTAATGCTTAACGCCATTTTCTTAAAAATGCCTAAAATTTTTCAATGAAAATTGCCATTTAGGACGAGGTCTCTTCCTTCTTTAATATTCTTAAAATATTATTTCGGTTCTACTATTAGGAAACCGAAATGGAGAGAAAATGTGAAAAAGTGTACTTTGTGCTCAGTATAACCTATTTTAATGTACGCGTCATTTCAAAACATACATTTTTAATTTCTCGTATACGTACGTATATACGGAGTAATGCACATAGTATAGAGAAAGTTATGTAATGCGCGAAAAAACGGCGGATTTTCAGTGAAAAAAATTCATTGCTGGGCTCTGGTGGCGAAAATGTGCATAAAACCACTTGCTAAATTAAGAGAAACAATCCTTTAAGACGTGGTGTAGCCAGAATCACTGTTTTGTGGGTGCTTGATGCCAAAAAAACAAACAAAAAAAAATTGGAAGCAAAACGTCCGTCCGTCTGTGAACACTACTAGCGCCTAAACCACAAGTACGATCTATTCCAAATTGAGGAATCATATGTCAATCTGGTTCTAGTTGAAGCTTTGAAATTTTGAGAAATATTCTTTAAAATTTGGGGGTACTTCACATGTAGATCCCCGGACATTTTCAAAATTTTCTCAAAAACGTTTAAAAATTGTTTCTTTCCATTTCTTGTGATAATAGAATAAATTCATTTATAAAGATGGCGTAGGTCCGATTTTCACCGTTAACCCTGAATTTTCGGAAATAGCAAGAGTTCGAATTTTTTCGGCGTCTTCCTACAGCTACAAAATTGAGATTTTTCCTTCAAATGAAATTTGTTGTCCATGAATAGTTCTTTTAATAAGGCCGGATGTTTCGGAAATTGTAGTAGTTTTCGAGCAATAGTGCATGCAAAATTTGCAATTTTAAAAAATTACAGAAACAAGATTTTCTAATAAACGGCTCCAAATTTTTTCTTTCAATTTTTCGTAGGGTTAGTGCCAAACAAACCATATATCAATACATAAACGCCGTATGACTATTCTTCTGTTTTTTCAAAAAAATTAAATACGAAATATTTTTGACTTGTCTCTCACGTCAATAATATTTACATTAAAGGCAATTTTTCCCATTTTTATATTTATAAGTACATGTGCTTGAAATAATGACAAATAAAGATTCTTGACAACTCAACCGTTTTCTGTACAAATGAGCTCAAACTTCCGCATTTTCAGAAACGCTCATACGCCATTTTCGCAAAAATGGCTCCAGCTTTTTCTTCAAATTTTCTAATAGATCGTGCTATATGCGCTGTTTAATATGACGTCAATTTCACTTTAGTGTATTCTTTTTTTTCTTTTCTTTCAAAAATTACACAAATATAATTTTTTCTCTTACGCCATTAATATGCACATTTACATTCTATTTGTATACATTATTGCATTTATTAATAAAAGTACTTCAATTTTTTTTAAATTAAGTTTTTCGAAAACTTAGTAAATTCCTATGAAAAAGAGCTTCAAATTTCGCATTTACGCTTAATCGCTATTTCCTTAAAAACGGCTTCAAATTTTTCAACGAAATAGTAAAGAAGAGAGGGACAAGACTACAGTACCAGTCCACTCCAAGGAAATTAGAAAACTTGACTACGAGAAAGTCTGTGCCATTCTTTAGAATCACTAGTTACTTTCTCGTATACATACGTATATACGGAGTAATATATTTAGTATAGAGAAAGTTATGTAATACTGCGGAAAATAGATTTGGAGATTTCAACGGAAATACATGTTTTCGGGACCCATGATGTCGAAAAGTTTTTTTTTTTTTTTTTTTTTTCAAAACGTCCTTCCGTCCGTCCATCCGTCTCTCTGTCGGTGGGTCCGTCTGCCTGTCTGTCCGTCTGTCTTTCTGGTGCATGTGAACAACACTAGCGCCTAAACTATGCTTGCGATTTTTTCGAAACTGAATAAAATCCTGTCGATTTGGCCTGACCATCTCTTGTGACGGTCCGATCAGACGCGTCACATTGTTTATAATTTATTAGAAAATAACATGGGATTTTCATCAAAACAGTGAAAATAAATAGATGAATTAAGTTCCACCATAGCATATTTCGGCAAATTGTTAATAATATTCGGAAGCGGAAGATCCAAAACTGACTTTGAAATGTTTGTGGACAATTAAAGGCGTGTTTTCGTGACGGCTGGCGTGTCACAAAATAGAAATTCGAAATCTTAATCAATTTAAAAACTTGTAGAAATACTGACGAAGAAGGACAGACGGTCATCTGTTTAAAATGGCATATAGAGAATCAGTGAAAAAGTGTTGAATTAAAAAAATGTTAAAGGGACAAAGTAAGAACAGTGAAATTAATTGTGAAACGGGTAGATGACAACAAAAACCACTATGCATTGTAGAAAGACAATTACAAGGAATCAGTGAATTTTAATAAGCAAAAATAATAAAAGAAAAGCCGTCTTTTGTTTTAGTGAAATGGGAGATGGAAAAATTGGTCAGAATGCTACTGAATGTCGTGGGTAGCGAGTCGCGACGTAGATTCTCATGAGAGTCGAATTGTTTGTTTGTTTTTTTGTAATGTTAATGTAAAATGCAATGTAGTATAACTTTGTTTTTTGGAATATGTTGACTACGCGAATTTAATTAATTAATGGTAGATAAACAAAAACTTTGGTGAAAGGAGAAATGGAATTGTGCAGAGCAAGATCGCTGAGTGCATCGAAAGGGAAGTACTTACAAACATTATAATTGATTCTACATTGGAGCTAATATGAGAAAGCCAAGATATGTGTTTTAGCTTAATTCTTTTAAGACGTGCCACGCAAAATATTTTGTTGAGTAAGGAAATTAAATTTAATAAAAGAAATTAACAGATAAAGTATTATAATTTCAAAAACGGTTTTTAGCAAATGAAATATTAATGCAATAAAATATTATAAATTTGATTCACGCGAGGAAGTAATAAATACTAAGTTAGTGGAGATAGAATGTTACGATATTTATATTATAATGTTATCTGTTATTATTTTGTTTTATTAGCAAGGAGATCACTGAGGAAAGCGGCAATAAATGACAGAACGCTGATATTTACGTGAAAACTGGGTTGTTGATGATTTCCTTTCCTTTTTCATATAATAATAATTATTGTTTTGATTTCCTGTAGAGGATCAGTCCGCGCCCTCACGACCTAATTATAAAATTTTCTATGATGGTACTCCGTAACGCACATATCAGGGCTAGCAATTAAAATAACACTTGGATAAATAATGGATAGAGTAAAGAAAGAATAGGTTAGAGAGAGCAGGAGGAAATACGGAACCACTACACTCTGCCATTTTGAGAACGATTCATTATTTTTTTAGGTTACTTCACATGAAGCCGCCCCCCCGGTCATTTAAAAAAAAACTCAAAAACGGCTCCAAATTTTTTCTTTTAATTACTTGAAAGAATAGTGGAAAATACACTTATAAATGTAGCATAGGTCTGATTTTCATGGTTAACTCTGAATTTTCTAAAATTGCAAAAATTTGATTTTCTCGGCGTCTTTCTACAACTATAAAATTGAAGACAGAGATTTTTCCTTCAAATGAAATTTATTGTCCATAAATAGTTATTTCATTAAGGTAGTGTAAATTTTTTTGAACATTTTACTAGTTTTCGTGCAATAGTGCGTGCAATATTTGCAATTTTAAAAATAACAAAAACAACATTTTCTGAAAAACGGCTCCAAATTTTTTCTTTAAATTTTTGGTAGAGTTATTGCCAAACTATAAGATGACATAAACGCCATATTGCTCTATTCTTTTGTTTTTCAAAAATGACGAAAATGTAATTTTTTGACTTGTTTCTCACGTCGGTAATATTTACATTAGAGGCAATTTCTTCTTATTCTTATATTTATGAGTACATGTGCTTTAAATAATGTCAAATAAAGTTTCTCGAAAACTCGACAGTTTTCCATGAATATAAACTCAAAATTCCGCATTTTCACAAAAGCCCAAACCCCATTTTCTCAAACACGGCTCCAATTTTTTCCTTTACAATTTTCCAAAGGATAGTGCTAATTACACTGTTTAATATGACGTAAAGTTCGTTTTATTGTATTGTTTTGTTTTGTCAAAAATTACACAAATGTAATTTGTTTTTAAATATCTCTCACGCCATTAATATACACATTTCCATCGATTTGTATAAATTACAGCATTTGTGAGGGGACGTGCTTCAAATTACTTTAAATGAAATTTTTCGAAATCTCAATAGAATCATGTGAAAAAGATCTTCAAATTTCCCATTTACAGTAATGCCAACCGCCATTTTCTTCAAAACAGCTTCAAAGTCAACGAAAATTTCTAATTCGGAAAAGGTTTTCTCTTTTTTAATATTCTTAAGTAATATTTTGGTTGTACTATTATAAAAGCAAAACGTTAAGAAAATGTCCTAATAATGTACTTCGGGTGACGATACATGGCAGCTGGCCAGGGAATGGAACAAGACCTTAAAGCAGTCGCGGCTCGTGGTTTTGTAAATGGGGAAGGCTGCAAATGCATTGCATCACTTTGCATGCATTGTATTTCTAAACAAAATCATTTCCGATACACGGATAACAGAGTAGCGTTCCTCCCGCATATTGGGAAAACTAGTAGAAGTTCAATGCTACTCTCTGAGCTGCACAGTAATGCAATCTGGTGAGCACGCCCTTCTTCAGACCCTACGCCCCACCCTTGAAGGCTGCTTGTCCACAGCCTTCGCCCACCCGTAAGCCTGTATAGTGAATGCATGACGTCACGCCTCGTTGTTTTACACAGGCCTTAATGGCGGAATGAAGTGGGGGCCTAACGTTTTTGTCAGAGATTCGTGTTCGAGATTTTAATGGAGTTTTTTTGTTTCTTTTCAATTTGGAACAATGCCGTTTAGTAAAGATGCTAATTTTATACGACAAAAGCAAATGACACATTTTTATATGGCAGTTTTTGGCAATTTTTGTTGATTTCGACTAAAAGTTTATTTTAAAATGACGACTTTTGTCGTCATTTTAAAAACATTTTTCGCTGATTTCATCAATTGTAATATCATTTTAGTGATACTTGCTATAAATAATATTTACGAGATGCAACAAATGGTCTTCACATAATTACTTACTAGCCTTTCGATTTTTTCGCTCATGAACTGCAGTGTCTACCGTCGTATGTAATCTACGGTTCCTGTGATGCCTAGCAGCTCAGCGCCATTGTCAGGTCAGCCGATTTCGGAATAACTAAAGAAAGATATATCCTGGTAAAAAACAGTTCAAACCAAAAGTCTGCAAACTGACTTCACTAGAACGAAAGAAACTATTAGTAAGTAGCATATCAAACAGCTTAAGTTGTTCATCTGAACTGGTTTTGATCAAATTTTTAGGTCATTTTTTTTGCTTTTAAGACATTTTAAAAGCATTTTATTAATCAGCTTGGCAATATAACCAAAATCCACCCCTACTTATAAGCAATGACTACAATTAACTATTTAAAGTAAAAAATGAAACTTTTATGAAGTATCAAACTACTGTACCACGATTTATAAAATTACGATAACGATATCCTCGAGTTCTAATTTATTTTTCAATTTTACAAAGTTTTCCCCATCAGCCCCATCATCGGGCCCCTTGACTTGCGGGGCTCTGGGCGATCACCCGGTTGCCCATGCCTACACCTTGGGTTTTTTAACTCGGCATCTGTGAATAGTTTCTCCAAGATGGAATATGGCACGACTTTTTGCACCTTTCTCGGTCCTGCCGCCAGGTGTCACGTGATCGCGACAAATTCAAGCAGTGCTGCAGTTCAAGCAACTCTAGCGGTACGACTGAGAAAGTTGCGAAAAGCCGTGTCATAGTCCATCTTGGAGATACTACCCTCAGATGCCTGGTAAGAAAAACCCAAGTATAGCGCCGGTACTGGACGAGAGCATGTCGTTTACGCATAGAAGGGAGACAATAAAATAGTAGGGAGCCTAAAATAGAACCCTACGGACTCCCATGTGTAATTAGCAATAAATCGAGAAGTGAGTGGATAATGTCCCATTGTTCTCATTTTCTATTCTCTGATTTCGTTGTGCGATCATTATCAATCTAGATCAATACCGTGAATTCCATTCGACAGTAATTTTGAAAATTTTATTTTAAAGCTCTTGCATAGATTATACCTCTGCCCCATAAGTCACATATTATTATTACTGTTATGAAGAAATCAAATAAAACATGTCGGGTATTATATCAGATCACTTAATATTGTGACATTAAACGATGCAAGTCTCATTTTAAAATTTTTCAATTTTAATATCAAACAATAAAGTTCAATATTTAATTCTCAAACGAAAAAATTACTTTCGCATTAATTACAGTTTTTGAAAATTCCCGCTTTGCAAATCCAGCATGCACAGCAAATGACGAGTTACACAACCGCATGCCATCCGGTCCCAACTAGTGCCAACACAACATTGTTTCATCGTGGTTGCGAACGAAACATATGCCAGTTCTTGGGTACATTGAAATCTCTGACGTAAACGACATAGTCTTAGTCAATGATTTAAAAACAATTATTACAAAATCGCGGTCAGTAGTATTATAGGAGTGTTATGCAGTGGACTCAAAAGAGGTACTTTTTTGCAATGTCGCAAACTGCGGACACAAAATAGCTCCAATAAGTGTGAAGAGCAAACGTCGGTAAAACTGATACAAACAGTGCTGAGTACTTGCATTACGGTTTTGAGTTTTAAGGCGAGCGTAATAAGTAACATTCGTGGAACCGTAAGCCCCAAATTATACTGTGCGTGCGTGTTTATATACTGATGTGGCGCACACAAACCATGTGAGACTGTGCCAGTCGTGCGAACGCCACTAATCAAGATTTTTTTTTGAGTTTCGTCTTCAGTAACTGTTTGTGACCTGTAGTAATGTAAGTACTAACATTTAAAAAAGAATGAAATATCGTACTATGTGACGCCCAAATTGCATTGAATATTTTCTCTTTAAAGAACATGTCAATGACACAGCTGTGACATGAGCACAATTACATATAACCAATAATTTAAATTATTCTGTGAATATATGTGCTACACTCTTGCATGATGTTATTTTAGCCTAACATACTGGTACCAAATTTACTGATTATGCGGTTGCAACATGTGAAGTAAAATGTATTAGGACACAAACAAAAATTGAAATTCTTGCCACTCTGTAGTCCTTATTCCATTCCACCGATTAATAAATAGTGACTGCTCTTTCATGCATTTATACTTTCCTTTGAATATGTTGAATGTTTGTTCGATATCGATGCTTTATAATTCTACATATGTTTGAGAAATATTTTATGTGGCACCGTTAAAACTTGCCTATAAAAGAATATTGTAGAGTAAATCATAATTTCAGAAGTGGTATCATTTAAACAATTAATATTTTTAGCAGATGTTTGTTATATCAAAAACTAACATCTGTTAATTTAAACACTTTGCATTTCATTGTTATGAGAAATGTGATCATAGGGTCCCAGCCTGTTAATGAGACAACAAAAGAGGACAAACAAGCGAATGATAAATCTAACTTCCTTTGTTTGAATTGGGATGTAAATTTTTTGAGTGAATTTGGGCATGATTAATGCAAAAAAAGGTTTAAATATTAAATTTAATACTTAATGGGGACGTTCATAATACCTTACTTTGCAGCTTAAAAAAAAGAAATTGAATCATGATCTGGTTATTAAATACGGTAATGTTATGCTGAATAAAATATACAATGTAGAACCTTCAGTGTTTTATCTTTATTTTTTATTTAAGTTTTCTGCATTTAGAAATTTATGAGAATAATATTGCCTTTACGGGCAAAATGAAACACACCTCTATTGCAAATAACAGTAATTTTTGAGTGGCCACCAGAAGAAATGTGTTTATCCCAAAAAATGAAGGTCTCGAAAATTTCTTGGGAAATGTGTTGATCCCAAATTACGTTTTTGCGTCCATCAATAAACTGTTGCTTTGCAGCTGTATGTACACACATTGTGTTTAATTCGAAAGTAGGTAGTAACTGGCTAATTTGGCAGGATTACCTGCAGTACGTTCGTTCAAAGAGTTTGGTTGTTATTTTTTGGTAATAGTCAAAGGTAACTTTTAAACTTTCAGGATCAGCCTACCTCTACTGGATATTTGCCGCTGTTTTCTTGGACCTTGGACAGTGGTCGGCGACGATTACGTATTGCGGTGCAGACAAGATAAATTTCACGAATGAATTTCCCATTCAACGCGTTATGCTGTTATACGTGGCAGAAGGAACCATAAACGGTAAGGACAGACACGGAAGTGACTAATAGTGGGCATCAATCTCCTGTGTTTTTTTTTATTTTGATTAGTTTATCTGACAAGTGTCAATGTGTTTGTGAGCGCGTGCATGCACGCGTATGTGTTTGTGGGGGGGGGGTGTTATGAATCTATCGGACGTAAGTTGGCAATGCATGTGTCATGGAAGACAGAGCACATTATGACTACGTCGCTGTCAATGAAGGTACCGGGCTTTTTAATTGCGATGGATGATTTCATCCTGGAGATTCTGTAAATGAACGCATAAATCCGATGACATATCCACTTAATTATTTTGTTGTGATAAATTCATCATAATGGAAGTTTTGGACTGTTCCATTGTAGAGTGGTATGTTTAGCATTATCAATGATTCAATAATTAGTATTAATTGCGCAATTTTTTAATGGTATACATTTTTATAAAATAAGTATAACCAAATATGGATTCTACATTCATTTCGCTTAGATACAAGAACATTTAAATTCACTGTGGTGGTATGATATGTATGAAGTCTATTTCCATCCCATTTGTTGTAGAAGACTTAGAATAGTCAGTGTATATTTTTGTTATGAATGTGTGCCTACTTTTTATTGATCTTTCATAATATCTATTTAATATAATTTTATATTCACAGGAATATTGCTAATGAAGGATTTCAGGATGATGCATCATGATGTAATCCATGTTTAATGTGATGTAAGGCGTCACCATTTAAGGTCTTACTGAGTGTTAAATTGCAACACTATGGCTGCAGTTATTGATCAAGTTCAAAGTAATACGGAAACTACTACAGAGTCGTCGGTTGTAAATTCACATTCAGTCAACATGGATTGCTCCATAATCCGTGGAAAAGTAAGTTTTCTTAATCGTTTTCCACAAAGGGTCATTAGGTCATCACCTTATATTATAAGATATGTTTTGGTTAAAGTGGATAACTGTGCACTCATGAGAAACAAAAGAAGGGGGTGAGGCAACATGAGGAAGTTGGTGCATCTCTTTTTGTTTTCCACCTACAATTACAAAATCTGCTATGAAACAAATTAATAAAACTTGCCTCAATGTGATTTCTTCAGGTTTCATCTAAGTTGGAGATGCCAAGGGAAGACAAGAACCTTTCATACTTCTTTTGCTTTTTGCAAACCATGACCCCTTTCTCTCAGAACTCTCTCAGAAACTTAGCTAGCCACTTTGACAGCTATCTCAACGCTCACACAAATAAAAATAAAACCACAAAATTACTGCAATGTAACTTTCAAAATTAAATAATGTACTGAAGAAAGTGACAATCAGAAACATTAAAATTATTTCAGAAGCTTAATTTTCTTAGATTGCCCACCATGTTTATTGCTACTACTACTATTATTATTATTATTATTATTATTATTATTATTATTATTATATACACCATGTTATGTACATTGCTCACTACTCCTTGCCACTGAAAGATTCCCTTCAACCCTCCTCCCCTAATCCCTCATTTCCTTCTTATTGGATTTTTCCATCGCCTGAGTGGAACGAAGTGCTGGTGTAAACAACGTCCTTTAGTTGTTTTGTGTTCTGTACTGCAGTGTAGAGGTAAATTTACAGGGTTATGTTTAGTAAATCATGTCGATTAGATATTACAATTTAATTTGGAAAAAAAAAAAAAAAAAAAAGTAGTTTTGTTTTTTTGTTGTGAAACGCCTCTGGTAATTGAATTCCTAGATAATCCAACCCCAAATAATGGACGTTCCACTGTCTTTGAAACCTGTTAGGGCTTTTTTTTCTCACAATTCACTGACAAGTTTTCTCATTCTCCTAAGGTTTAGAATCCAAGAAAACTGGTTTAAATTGAAATTTTATGGTGCCAATCCACAGAAAGGAGATAAAAGAAAAATGATAAGAGCAAAATATTAGTTATTTTCATTAATAGTACTTTTACCTCAAAATGCAGCCTTTAGATTATCTCCAGAATAACTTATTCATTTCTCCATAGTACTTCATTTTAATGTAATTTTTTACAGCAATTTTTTTATGACAGAATACATTATCAGGAAACTTCTTACTCGAAAACCATTGATTTCCACCAAATCAATGCATTTCTACTTTATTTTTCTAAAAATCCTCACAGTGAATCTACCTACAGTACTTGTAATGCATGCGTATGTTTCTTCGTCTTCTTCACCTGATGACTCTCAGCATTGGGTCATGCATATCTTTACGAATATTATTTTTATTGCCTTGTTACAAAGAACTGCTGTACAAAAAAAATTGTTAGCTCTTCTGTTCTTTAGATAATAAAAAATTTTCTCTAAAAGAAATATTAACTGGTGGTGCTACAGAATGTCACAGACTCTTGTAAAGTTTTCTAATTCCCTTGGTGTGGACTGGTTTTATGATATTGCCCCATTCTCTTGCCAGTTGCCATCTATGATTGCTCAAAGTACATTCTTTGACATTTTCTCAATTTTTCGGTTTCCTTATAGTAGAAGGAAAATATTAATTTATGGATATTAGAGAAGAATAGAACCTCTTCAAAAATGGCAATTTTCATTGAAAAATTTGGAGCCATTTTTAAGAAAATGGCATTTAAACGTTTCTAATAATGTCAAATTTGAAGCTCCTTTTACATAAAAGTTTTGAGTTTTCGAAAAATTCATTCAAAGTCATTTGATATACTTTAACTCGCAAATGCAATAGTGTTTATGATTTGTTTACGGAGAAAAAATTGGGAGCCAATTTTGAGAATTCTTGAATTGGGCATTCAAGCGTTTCTGAAAATGCTGCACTTTGAGCTCGTTTTAACAGAAAATTGTTAAGTTTCTGAGAAACTTTGTGACTATTAAAGGTACATGTACTCATAAATACGATAATTTGAACAAAATGGCCGATAATGTAAATATTAACGACTTGAGAAAAAAGTAAAAAAAAAAATTACCTTTTTGTAATTTTTGAAAACAACAAGAATAGAGAAATATGGCATTTTTCAAATTATAGAGTGCCTTTAGCACTATCTCTACGAAAAGTTTAAAGAAGAACTTTGGAAAAGTTTTTGAGAAAATCTTGTTTTTGTAATTTTTTTAAATTGCAGATATTCCATGCAATATTGCTTCAAAACTACTAAAAGTTTCAAAAAAATGTAAATGACCTTAATGAAAGAACTATTTAAGGAAAAATACTTCAATTTTGTAGTTGCAGAAAGCTCTAAAAAAATTCAAAATTATGCAATTTTCGAAAATTAACCATGAAACTCAGTCCTATGCCATAAGTGTTTTTCACTCTATTTTACAAGAGATTTAAAGAAAAAATTTGGAGCCATTTTTGAGAAAATTTTAAAAATGTCTGGGGGACTTCATGTAAAGTACCCCCAAATTGTGAAGAAAGTTTTTAAAAATCGCAATGCCTCGAGTCAAGCTAGATCAACCAAGGAATATCCATTTTAGAAGAAATCCTAAGTATGGTTTAGGGGCTAGTGGTTTTCACAGACGAACAGACAGACAGAGACGACAGATGGACGTTTGGAAAAAAATACTATTTCGGTATCAGGGATCCCCAATATTTGTATTTCTGTGGAAATCTCGAAATTGATTTTCTGGAGCATTACTTAACTTGCTCTATACTCCATGTATACGTATGTCTACGAGAAAGTAAAAAGTATGTTACTAGAATTATGGTGAGTGAAGTACACAAAGTCACTTATAAGAAATAACCTTCTTTTGTCCTTAATTACTTTCAAATCAGTTGGTCAGAATCAATTAAATTACTTTTAACCATCTCTGAATTTGTTTGTAAATAAGTGAATATGCCAATTTATTCTGAAAGACTTTTTTTTTTTTTTTTTTTTTTTTCTCTCAAAAGACTGTTTTAGTGAGCCCAAACCAACAGCAGTTTGATCTTCTTCTTCAAAAACTGGCTGATAGATTGAATGATGGGCGAGGAGAAACAATATATGATGTGGGATATGGAGATGGTTAGTATATTTAGAATATATTTTAAAAATTTAATCCAATAAATAATATTTAATTCCTTTGATGACTCTATTTCTGATTTATAGATTACAAAAATGTGTATTGAATATGCAGAGAAGCATAAACTTGTATACTTAATTATACTTGTAAGTGTAGACTTGGCTACTTAAACATGCTAACTGTATTTATTTAAATAATAGATGACTGTGAGAGTGGCTTAAAGCAAGAAGAGTACGAATCCTCTGTGGCAACATTGCAAGCCCTTTCATCAGCCTTAAATGCTGATTGTGTGCTTCTTCGCTTGAGAAAAGGGGAAGATGGTGTTACAGGTCAATTCCTTGTTAGAAGAAGAATTGATCAGCAAGATTTCTTGGAAATCAGGTCTTTAGAAAGGGAAAACAGTTTTTACTATATTACATGTGGGCAATCACATTAAATGCTTTTGTTTTGTTTGTTTTTTAGAGTTGCTGTTGTTGGGAATGTTGATGCTGGTAAGTCAACTCTGTTGGGTGTCCTGACTCATGGAGAGTTGGATAATGGCCGAGGACATGCTCGTCAAAGATTGTTCAGGCACAAGCACGAGATGGAATCTGGTAGAACCAGCTCTGTAGGAAATGATATTTTGGGTTTTGACAGTACTGGTAAGACAAAATTATTGCTTATAATCTCAATTTATGGTTAAATTGATGTGTAATTCCTGTATCTGAGAGGTCAAGAGTCGCAACTCTTAATTTCCATACTTTACTTGGAGGAAAGAAAAAAATTCTATTCTCTTAATTGTAATAGTGAAATTGGAGCTTCTTTTAACAGGATTAAATTAGTGCTAATAAAGTTGGAGCTTGCAACTAAACACCTTCAATAGATTTCTTTCACGCTAATATTGTGATATCAAAACCTCAAAATAACTGAAAATGGAGTTATGATTTTTTACTTCTGAGATCGAGATATTCGAAGCTGATTGAGATCCATGAGTTGAACATAATTTATTCATTTATTTACAAAAATATCCCTTACAAAGGCAGTAGTAAGTAAATAAATTAACATAAGTATATAATTCTTAAATCGATTGGAGCATCTCAGAATAATAGTAATCTGAGTCAACGAAAAAATAAACGAAATTGATGAATATTTAATAGATAAAGCACACATAAACGTCAAAAATGTACTATTTACAAATATGTTGGTTAAAACAATAATTCAAAATGATTAAACACAAGTATGTCATGAAATGTCAGAGAAACTTTTTGTAGCAGAAAGCAAAGAATATCAGTTATATGCTTAAGGCAATTTTTAAGGAATTGCAGAATTTTGTAGTGTCACTGTCGGAAACAACTTTATCATAGAATTCATTGGCTTAAAAGTGAGGGTTAGAATTTTTTTTTATAACCCAACCCACTGGGTTTATTTGGGTGACAAAATGATGCTAGTGTAGTCAAAGATAAAGGTTATTACCCATCGTCAATGTTTTCTGATTCTATTAAAAAACAAGTTTTCTCCATTGAAATATTGGCTATTGATGCAACCAAAATGTTCAAAACATTAAATTACGAGTGTGGATTTTTGTTTTTGATATGTATTTCAAATTGCCCAGCAAGTTCTGCATGAAACAAATCTTTTCAACTTACGTTTTGATTAGGTTGTGGATCAATAATTTGGGTGAAGAAAAGGTGGAGAAATTAGCCAAAGTTGATAAACATCTAAGAAGAACTTCGACAGATACTAATAAACTTGTAATTTTCATTTAAAGAATTAAGATTTTTGTAATGTTCATTCAGAGACCATGTTGTAGATCAAAAAGCTAACAATTTGTTTAAATTATGTCTAATATACATTTATAAAATGTTAAATTTTTATGTAACAATATTTTGGAAATTAGATTACGTGTATTTGTATAAAATATTTCATATTTTTCAAGTGAGTTATTTCATGTGTTTTATTATTTTTTTAACCTGGGAGTGCCTGCGATAGGTAAGACTCCCTGCAATAGGTAAACAAATAGATCAGTGCCCACAATGTATCTCTCAGGTATAGCTGCAATTTTTGGGAATGGGAATGATCTGAAGGTCCATTTATTGAAATACATATTTTATTCAGTTTGTACATGTCCCCAAAAGCAATTTTTAATGAATCTTATACTGCAGAATTCTTGTCTGAATACTTTTACAATGAGAAAAGTAAAAATTGACAAAGTACTCACAAAAATCATTAAACATCTTATTATCCTATTAAATAATATTAAATACGATTTCCACAAATTATTTTGGATGTTATAAACAAATATTATTTTACTTTTTCAGAAAAATATTTAGAAAGTCTTTGTCTTTTTTCCATTTTGCTAGATTCGTATTTTTTTTCATTTCCCTTCAAATGTCTTCTGCACATCTTATTTGTCTATAATAAATTGTGACACTCAGTTGTAAATAAGGCAAATTATTACATTTTATGATTAGGCACTAGTCATGGTCACAGCTGAATATGTCATGTACCACTCAGGCCAGGAGCTCACAATGCACTGGCACTAATCCACCCCACGTATCTTGAGTATCTGACAGATATTGCACAGCACACTGATCAAGTTTCAACATACTCACAGGAAATTCAGCAAAATGGTAATAATAGAAGGCCAGGCATTCTCAGAAAAGTACGGTAAAGGAATACATGAAATATCAGCCAAGTAGTGCATCACAATAATTCAGGAACATAAAATTGCCATGGCTTGGATCTCACTGACCTGTTGCAGGCACTCTCTGGTTAAATGGGTTTTATTAAAAAAAAATTGTGTGGGTTTTTTGGTTTTGGGAAAGTTGTGCCAACCCTGCTTCAATTGATAGTCTGTGGAAAATAAAGTACAAATAATTTGTTCTGTTGCTTGTGATGTAGAACGGCATGTGAAGTCTGTTGCCATGTTGAGGAACACTGAACTAGTTGAGACAGGATATCAGGACATTTAATATTACTTGCAATGATGGAATGCAAAAAAATAAGGTCATGAAACAATCATCTCATAGTTTAAGAATATCCAGTTGCATTTGTATGTTCTCATAATTGGTTTAGTTTAGACAGGTGTGCCATCAATATACGCAAGAACTCACAGGAATCTGTTTTCAACTCTTTTCTACTAAGGCTGTATGTGGGGTCCAGATTACTGTTGATTCCAAGATAGATCTGACAAAGGGCAGAAAATAGCAGATTGTGAGTCTCAATATTACGGAAGTTTCGAGAGTTCCTCAGAATGAATCCAAGCATCTTTCTGACCTTACTGCAAGTTAATTCAATCTGCAGGTTGAAGTTTAGGTGTGCATCAAAGGTCATTACAAGATCGACTATATTGTCTGATAGTTTGTCTGTCTTGGAAGCTTATGAATCCGACTATATTGTTGACAAAATGAAGGGGTTGATTGTTTCATAGGGGTAAGGTATGGGATGTATATTTCTGGTGTATCTTATGAGATTTAGTGCTTTTCAATGATTAGCTCACATTATTTTTTGAGCATCAAGCAAGTTGTGATGATTGATCTGGGGCATCAGTAGCATTACATTCTGGAGTAAATTTTTGTGTCATTGGCAAAGAGTAGAATTGAGCCACATTTAAATAACTGTTTTGTAAATAACATAATAATATTTAAATATCAGTTTTTTAAATAACTGATGTCAGATCATTAATCAAGATGTTGAACAATAAAGGACCAAGTTGAGACCCTTTGGTACATCAAAGGAAACAGTATGAGTTGTTACCTTTGAAATGGAATTGCTTTCTTCAGATGAGGTAGGTCCACAACCAGGAAAACATGGGAACCCTGTGAATCCGAGTTTGGATAAGAGGATATTATGAACCACTCAATCAAAGGCTTTGGCGTATCTACGTAATTGTTAGGTGCAGTCAGCATTGCCAAGTAATACATTAATGATCATAAATTTTATGTCCTGTGATAATTATAGTGAGAATGAATAGAATGAGAAATTATAGTTAAAATTTTAAGAAGAGAAAATGAATTATTCATTTTTACTTCTTGCTTTTACAAGGGATAGGGGTGTTGTGGCAAGCATTAGATAATTATTTAGGGGAGTTGAAGTGTGCGTTACAGGGAAGGGGGATATTCAAAATACTCCAAATTTGCATTACGTAATTCTTGGATGACCCCTAAGTATATTATTTTGGTATATTGAGTCTTACAAATAATAAAATTGTTTCATCCAAAAGAAAGGTTGGAGTGGATGTTTTGATCAATTATCGAAAATATTCTGTTATTTAACATGACTATTGTATTTTAGGAAACGTAGTCAACAAACCTGAACACGGTTCTCTTGACTGGGTAAAAATATGTGAGAAATCATCCAAAGTTATAACTTTTATTGATTTGGCTGGTCATGAACGATATCTCAAGACAACAGTGTTTGGTATGACTGGACATGCCCCTGATTTTGGAATGTTGATGGTAAGTTAAACATCTGCTTATGCTTGGTTCTTATTTGTTTTTCTTATCATTATGGAAATAGATACTCTTATAACTCAGATTCATTGATATCATTAATTGCTTTTTTTCTCCTACACTTTAAAGCTCAAGTTTTAAAATACATCTATACACAGTAGCTGAATAGATAATTCAAAATAAGAACTATGATAACATCAATTTTAACTTCATTTGTTCTGTACTTGCCCTGGACTGTGGGCTATTTTTCTTTTCCTGGTAGGTGGAACTAAAAGAAAAGAACCATGGCATTTTTGCTACTGTGAAGTTCAAAATCATTCTAAATTCCTCCATTGTTACAGTCTGCTAATTTTACTACTATAATACCCGATAGGTGTAAATACTTCTACATCTATTGCAGCATTCTCCCTTTGTTAACATTTTTGCAGTGTAGCCGAAGGTGTGTGTTTTCTTTCAGTTCATATGCTTTTGTGATTTACGAGTGATTGGTATATGTTTGTGTTGGAGCTTGGTCTCTAGCCAAAACCAGTGTTTTATTTAGTTGACAAAATTGTTTGTTTGTTTGTGTTTTTTAAATTCCTACTCAAACTGTTCAACTCTGTGCATAAATGTTGGAGTGGACTGTATACAGGTTAGGTATGCACACAATGGGAACCCTATCAAATAGCTCATGTTGTTTGGTGAGGTTCAGGTAGGAAAAAGAGGTACAGACTCCTTGGTACATCACAAATACCTTTAGATTTATTAGACTAACTTTAGACCATTTATTATACTTTATTGCAAATTTAAATAGTGATCAACTTACAATGTGCAAATGAGACCCAATTCTCTTCTTCATTGTTGGTAGTATGCCCGCACATGGGCTGGAAAGTGTCAGCTTGGCGTAATATCGTAGTCGGCAGGTATGGCATGGTGAGAACGCCACCTCAGCTGGCGACATAAGTTAAGTTGGCGTCACGCATCACAAGTTGCTCCTGACAACAAATATGTTGACGTGCATGGTGTCACATATTTTCTGGTGACAGTTCCTGTTGCTGACATTTTAAACACACTGATCACGAACCAAGCACCGATACACCAAGCCTTAATTAAAATTGCATGTTCACACGTTAACTTAGCGACTCGCAACTTGATTTAATTCATGCTGTTAATGAGAACCTCATCAGAGGTGTTAGTTAATACCCCAACTAGTTACGGAAGCTAGAAAGTACCTCACAAGAGGTTTTACTAATTGGATACTTTGCAATTTTACGAGCGGCGACTAACACATCCAACCGACCCAGAATCTATGAGAGAACTAGATACTTCTGCATTTTGAACAGAACTCATTTTTGTCCCAGTTTTTCATGAGCTTTGTGGGCCATCTTGGTGTCGATGCATCTCAGAAGTTTGTCATTTTGTCTGTGACCCCTTGAATAGATGACATAATGACTATTTTACATTTGGCATCGACGCAAGTAGTGATGCATCATCCGCAGTACCAGAGGTGATCACTGTTTGCAGTGTGCCTTGGTTGGCAGCATAAGCATTCTACTCGTTTGCTAGAAATGTGCTCTTTAGGAGCTCACAGTCTAAAGAATTGTCATCGCTCACACAAGTTGCTCTGATGGCCCAAGTTCTTCCCCATTTAGTTTCTGTTAATGGCACGAGCCGGCATGCAGGTTAAGACTGCTGTGAGTCTGTTTCCAGTAAACACTGCACCCTAGACTGCTGTTAGCTTTCCTACTCACCAGCACATCGAGGAAAGACAATTTACCCTTGTTTTCCACCTCCATAGTGAACTTAATTTTGCAGTGTCCTTGAGGGGCTTGAGGAAATCAGCTGTGGCTTGAGGACCGTTGAGTGTCTCTGGGAACATATTCGCCATTACAACTATAATATAAAAAGTCGGCCATAGCCTTCCACACATAGGAACCTGGCCCTGTCATGCTTGTAGACAACACCCGCCTTCTGCCCAGAGAAAACCACTGAGAACGGAGAAGGGTAAAACAGACAATGGAAATCATCAACTATCTCTAAAACTTAAAAGCTGATGAAGCCCTACATCTCCACGGGGCCTGGAATCTTCCATTTTACTGCGATGCCACTTGCGTTAGTACACATCATAAATGACATGAATGAATCTGCAAGCTTGTTTGAAATTCTCTATCTGTGTGACACAAATTCACTCGTGACAGCCAGACATTGAAGGATACAGGCTTCAACTGTCAGTGTAGAATTTGACCTCGGGGTTGCTTGTCTCTCAAGGTGTAGGTCGTAGGGCATGGCTTATATTCGAGCATCTCCCTGCCCTGCATTGAAAATCATAACCCCGCATTGCTCAATGCCATGCAAGGGTATCAAAAAGTCATAGTACTGGGTTGTGACAAATTGTGCGTTGAAAGAGTCAGACAGCAGGAAGCAGTCCGAATACAGACAGGAAGATGTGTATTTTTTAACTAAAATAAGAAGCTGTCAATGAAGTATGTTCATCGAATAGAATGTGAGAATATTCATTTATTCATGATACCTTCCATAAATACGCTATATCTTAATGTATTTTGATAATTATGACAAGTCATGTAATTTACTGCTTGCAGGGCAGAAACGTCAATATCGGGTCATAAAATGGACAACGTTGCATAAAATGGAAACCTTAAACCAGAAATTTTTTGGGTCCTGATCGATTCCGGCTTAGGCAGATTTTACTGTAATAATAAGATAAAAATAGCGTTTGTTTTAGTGAATCAGTTTAGCTATGGACATGTGAGAAATAATTAAATTTCATGAATTATAAAAAGACCAGAAATCAAGGAATTAATAGATAGATAGATAGATAGATAGCTAAAAAGGTAGTTAGCCAATCAGGAAAAGCATCAACATTATACAATAGAGGAAATGCACAAATCATGATTAACATGTTTGAGACGCTGCTGCTCAGGAGGGAAGACAAGTGAACGGTGTGAATTACAAGTTGCCATAAAGTCAGAACACAAACGATGGTGGTGTGTAGATGTGTCACAGCATGATAATGGTCAGAACAGCGCGAGAAATGGTAGTGTGGACGTGATGAAGCATGATAACAGTTAAAACAGCGTGTGGAATGGTCAAATATAAAAGTAATGTAGTGTGGTAGAGTAGCATTAGTTTCATGTGGTAGAGGATGTTTTGATATTCAAATATGTGGAAATTGATGGATGAAAACATTGGAATGAATGGAATCCAGCACACCTGAGGTGGCATTGTTCAAGCTTTAAGAGAGATCGAAAAGGGAAGTGAGTTTTGAAATGTAGGAGGATAAAGCAGTTCTTAGTTATAATTTAAAATTAATTTAAGCATAATAGGGGTAAAAATGGTCGTGAGTGTGGTAAAAAAGAATGTATAAATGGCAATATATAATGTATGAGATAATTTTTTATTTATTTATTTTAAAGTATTTATAGGCAACAGTAAAATTGGTGTCATCGCTAATGTGATTCATAACTGGCATATTGTGTGTGATATATATTAAAGGCATTTTAGTAATAGCAAAGGTTAATGAGTTACAAAAAGCCAAATGGCATTTAAAGTTATAGAAGTTGCAAAGGCTACAACAAGCCAAAATTTACAATAATAGTTTCAATCCATGTTTGTTTAACTAGACAATAGTAGGATGGTGATGGGTTTACGAAGTCCTCTCGAAAGTCTTGATGATTGAAGCCGTTGCTACATTGGCTTAGATTATTCTAGTTTTCAACAATCCTGTTGCCCAAAAAGTGTTTGTATTGCAGGAGTCTATGCCCAGTAGTGGTGAGTTTGGCATCGTGGCCTTGCAGATGTGGATTATGAGTTCTTCGGATTATGTCAAAATTAGAATTATAGTGTCTGTGCAGAATCTTGTAAGTTTCTAGCATATCACCCACTCTGTTCTTGTTACCAGCATTGGAAGTCCAAGTACAGATCATCGATGTTCGTAGTTTAAATTTTTTAGGTCTACTTGGTATATGTGGCCTACATGTCCCCTACCTCTGATCTTGTTCTAACAAAGTAATGCCTTTGATAAGGTCAGGGTTCCTAATCTTTGAATCAAACTCTATTATAGGGAGAATGTAAGTTTTGTATAAAGTTGTTAATACGTTGCTTCTGATGGTGTTGAAGGCCTTGCAGAGGAGATAAATTGCTTTATTAGCATTTTAGCGATGTAGGACATGTGATTTCCCCATTTCAAATTGTTTGAAATCGTTATTCCCAAGTCCTTCACACTCGCTTAGAAGTAGTGGTGGGATACCATCCGGCCCCACGGATGAGTTGTGATCCAGGGAGGTAAGGATTTTGTAGATATCTGAGACTTCAAAGTTAACATCTTCAAGTTGTTCTGCACATGGGTCAGTTGTTAATTGTGGGATGGCGTCATTAGATTCCAGTGTGTAGGATTCCAAAAAACCTGTTGCAAAAACCTCAGTGATATTTCTCGGGTCCATGACTAATTCATCGTCATCTCATCGAAGGGTCAGAGGTACCGAGACCTTGGAACTGATTTGGCTTCTGATGTATGAGTATAGTTGTTTGCTTTTGGTTTTTGAAATGCCATGTTCGTAGTTTCATCCACAATTTCTAATCTCGCTTGTGATTGCGTTATGCAGTACTTTAAAACTTTCATGGTAAGGTTGGTTTTTAGTTATTTTTAACTTCTTCCACAGCCGTTGCTTTTTACGTGTATTGTAGTATTCTTCCAGTAATCAATGGTTTGTTTCTGTTTGTAATTTTTTATTTAGCCAGTGTGTGCATGTCCAGAACATTAATAATGCTGTGTCTCAGTGTTAGCCAATTGTTGTTTAAGTCTTCTGTGGTGGTTACAGTGTACAAAAATTATTGTTGTCTTGATATCGTAGACTTCCGCGGCCAGAGTTATGATCTGGGCTGTCCGGGTGACGCCGCGTCGAAGGCTGGGGTGCCGACGTTTCGACCGACATATCGCGGTCCTCTTCAGGGCTGTACTGCAGTACAGCCCTGACAGCCCAGATCATATTGTTGTCTTTTCTTACATCTTCAAAATTTGCACACCAGTATGTCTTGCAATTCTCAGGAGGGTGGTTAGAGTCGGTAAGCTCAATTAGTATGTCAGTGCACTGGACAGCATGATCATTATTTGTATTGGGACTTTCTATTGTTTGGGATTGGTAGAGCTGATTCATCGTTTGCCACTATCAGCTCAAGAATTGAAGATCTGTCCATCACAAAACCTACTTTCGTAAATTATGAACTGTGTGAAGCAAGAGTCTTCATACACCTTCAGTAACTCCCTTGCCGCAGGTAGGATGTGTAGGACCCAGGCCAGTGTAAAGATTGGTATTTGAAGTCTCCCAGTGTAATGATAAGATCCAACTTATTTGGTCATGGGTCATATTATAGAGGGCTGTATCATAATGAGAAATTACGTTTGTTGGCGAAGGTCGTCGATAGATTAGGAATATATGAAAAGTGAAATGTGATAGCTTAATGTGGAGCCAGAGTGCTTCCAGGGATTCACTACATATTGTGAGAGATAGCTGCAACTGAATTTCTGATGAAGTCTTCTGCGATGTACATTAGCACCCCACTTCTTCGTCTGCCTATCCTGCCTTCTGTCTGGGCGGAATATCTGATGGCACTCCACACTGATCATTTGGTCTGGTTTCAGCCAGGTCTTGGTCAATGGTTGGTTTATGTTCGTGTATGTCAAGAAGCAATTGATCGAATTTCAGGAGAAGACTGGCTATGTTAGTTTAATAAATTGTGCGGTAGCGTACTGTTGCCTGTGTCAATTTCCCTGTTGAGATTCATGATGACCTCTGACAATTGTTATCTTGTGGCCTTCTTGTTATTGTTGCTCTCAGTTCTTTAATTTCTTCTCTCCCTCTAAAGGGATTTGATCATTGTTGAATGTAATTCTTTAAGGGAGGTTCTTGTTTTTTCACAGCAGCTCATGTACAGGCTCAGTTGACTTCAGGGTGATCTATAGTGGTCAAAGTTTAGATCTTACTTACCCAAAAGTATGGCTTATAAGATATTAAAGTCAGTTTGTGTGGATAATTTTCTTTGTGAGCTTAAATATCGAAAAATTTGTTGAAAGGCTGCCATATCCTTTTCTTTTTTTTCAGCTGGTGTGTCTGACTTGCCTTCACATATTTCATAAATGATGTTTCTTGATAGGCAGTTTCTTTCTGGCTTCAAAGCACGTGTTTCTAAGCTTTTTTTCCCCCCAAGTTTTTCGAGTTTAGTGTCTTTCAGTTCAATTTCATCACATCTCGCCGACAAATTTATATTATAGGTTTGAAGGGATTTTAGGTTTTTCTGAAATGCCCTTTATGCCATTCTGATATTTTCGCCAATTAGGTCAGTTGTTCCACCTTCTTGGCATTTCCAGAGATTTCTTTTTGGGTTTCTTCAAAATTACTTCTGGTAGTTTTGAACTCACTTTATTTCTTGACCGAATTTATGGAGTTTGTCTTTGAGAGGAGTTTTCCGAGAGTTACAGTAACCTTATCATCACTAGTTAGTGGTTCCACGTTTTCCTCAATTCGAGTGTCAACTTGTCTCTGTAACACTTCCAAATGCGGAGGAGTTTGCGGAAAGAGAGAAGTTTACACTGCAAATTGATATTTCCTGTATACGATTTGCACAATTCTCATGAAATATTGCTGTACAAGTTTTGCAAGTTACTGTTATGTTCGTCACGGGGATCTTTTTACAATGTGGGCATTTCGAGTACAAGTTTAAATTTGAATTTGGCGCCGTCCCCTTGCGCCACCTGATGTCAATTGGGAGATAACTTCATGTGAAGTGGGGACATTTTTCTCACCGTTACAACCAAAATCACACAAGATGTTATCAGGTGCCTTACACTGCAGAGGCAAAGGCACGGGGAAGCAGCACCACGCATAACCGACCTCATACGCCGCCACACAATTTATTCTATAAACAAAAAATGTTTTGTTTCCGATTTGTTATGTGTAATACAATTTAGAAGTCAGCGAGGCACAATAGTACAGTATTACACAACGCACAGTATTACAAATGTTTCTAGAAAGACGAGTTTTTTTTAATTGTTTGGTGAATAATTTCCATACATAATTTCGATCTTGCAACTCCACATGGATAAGTCTCTCGGCACCCGAACAAATAAATTTTTCTTAAGCACGCAACAAATCAAATAGGCAGACATATTATGGTATTCATAAATAAATAAATAAAGAAAGAAAGAAAGAATATTATTCAAATGTAGAAGGGATTCTTGCAGGGAATGGATATTCCAGTTGGGCCTGTAGTTGTGTATAATAATAGTTATAAATAGTCTAGCCGGGATAATTCCATTTCGTTTCTCAGGGGAGAAAGAAGGTATTACTTAGGCAAAGAAACAGGCAATTTGAATTTAACTCAGATTCATCATTTAGGCTTTAGGATCTTTTACATGCAGTAAATCTACTAACATAGGACAACCAGCTTTACTTCCCCTCCGAAGGAAGGCATACAAAGGATTTTAAAAATCTCGACTTTAAAAATCCACGGCTTCGATCGGGTTTGAACCCACAAACTTGGGTATAACGGCCCGTTACGCTAACCGTTACACCATCGACGCTGTGCATATATAGAAGGGTTCCTCTGTTTTCTCTCTTTTCTTTCATTTTCTTTTTTCTTTCTCGTATACGTACGTAAATATGGGGTAATATATGTAGAACAAAGATATGGAACAAAGTTATGTAATGATGTGGATCACGGGATTGGTCAATTAATAAAACACTTTAGTTCGCAAACGTTTCGGAATATATAATTCTTTCCCCAGAGCTTACTAATATACAAGATGGTCAAGTTTCATGTTTGTCTTGCTGTCTTGTATATTAGTAAGCCATGAGGAAGGAATTATATATGTCAAAACGTTGGTGAACTAATATTAGTAAGCCATGAGGAAGGAATTATATATTTCAAAACGTTGGTGAACTAATGTGTTTTATTAATTAACTAATCCCATGATCCACATCCCACAATTTATTAATGGTCGTGAATTCTACAATGGTTATGTAATGATACAGAAAATCGATTTCAAGAATTCAACGGAAATACACGTTTTAAAGAAATTTTTTCTTTAAACTTTGGTGGAGATAGTGCTAAATGTACTCTATAAGGTAAGGTAAGGACATAAACACCATATTGCTCTATTCTGTTTTTTCAAAAAGTACAAAAATGTAATATTTTTGACTAGCTTCTCACGTTAATATTAACATTAGTGGCCATTTGTTCACATTTCATGTCTGAGTACATGTGCTTCAAATGATGTCTTAAAAAGTTTTTTCGAAAACTCAAAACTTTTCTTTGAAAGTGATCTCGCAATTCCACATTTTCGGAAACGCTCAAACGCCATCTTCTCAACAACGGCTCAAACTTTTTCTTCAAACTTTTCGTATGGATAGGTCTAATTGCACTGTTTAAGATATTAAATTTTATTTTCTGTATTCTTTTGTTTTTTCAAAAATTACACAAATGTAACTTTCTTAAAATCTCTCATGGCATTAATATGCACATTTCCAGTGATTTGTATACATTATTTTTTCGGAGTGAATAAGCTTTATATGACTTCCAATAAGGATTTTGGAAAATTGAAAAGTTTCCTTTGAAAAAGGTCAAGTTTTGCATTTAGAACTGCTTTAATATTCACTCCAAAGTTTTGAAGAAAAATTTACTTCACAGCAAAATTAATTTTAAGTCATCCTAAACAGTGTCATTAGTTAAAGTTTGTAGCTGTTGAAGCATTTCTGAAAATGCGATAATTTGAGCTCATTCTCACAGAATTGTTTGTGTGAAAACTATATACGACATCATTTAAAGCATATGCACTCATAAATACAATAATGTAAAAAAATCACCGCTAATGTAAATATTGACGTGAGAGACAAGTAAAAAAGTTACTTTTTTTTTTTAATAAAAAAGAGTAGAGCAATATGGCAATTGTCATCTTATAGAGTACATTTAGCACTATTCGTACCAAAAGTTTAAAGAAAATATTAGGAGCCGTTTTCAAGAAAATTTTGTTTTAGATATTTCTTATATTGCAAATATTGCACGTAATATTATTTGCTTAAAACCTACTATTTTTTTAAAAAAAAAATGTACATGATGTTAATGAAAGAACTGTGTGGTGAACCTCATGGTGGCTGCCATGTATCATCCCCCTTTTTTTAATTTTATTTTTATTTTCTCAATTTTTTGGTTTCCTAATGCTGGAATTGAAATATTACTTTTAACAGTAAAACCTTGTCCTACATGGAAATTTTTGTTAAATGGTTTAAGCTGTACTGTAAATGTGAAATTTGAAGCACTTGTCACAGTAATCTTTTTATATTTTCAAAAATCTTCATTTGAAGTCATTTGAAGAACTTTCACCCACAACTGCAATAATGAATACAAATTACTAGAAATGTCCATATTAACAGCGTGAGAGATATTTAAAAAAAATACAATTGTGTACTTTTTGAAAAAATAAGAGAATACAGCAAGATTAATTCTATGTTGTCTTAAACAGTACATTAAGCACTAAGCGTAGGAAAAGTTTGAAGAAAAAATATTTAGAGCGGTCTTTTAGATAATGGCATTTGAGCGTTTCTGAAATTGCGGTATATTGAGCTAGTTTTTGCAGAACACTATTGACTTTTCAAGAAACTTTTATAACATCATTTAAAACACATGTGCTCGTAAATGCAATAATGTGAAGAAATCACTGCAAATGTAAATATTAGCGACGCAAAAGACTAGTTAAAAAAATTACACTTTTGTAATTTTTGGAAAAAGAAAAGTATATAGCAAAATGTCTTGTATTTCATCTCAGAGTACTCTTAGCACAAAGTTATAAAATTTGAACCCGTTTTCGAAAAAATCTTGTGTCTGTAATTTTTTAAAAGTGCACATATTGCGCAAAAACTACAAATGGTTTAAATAAATTATACATGAACCTAATGAAAGACCTGAATATGGACAACAAATTTCATTTGAAGGGAAAATATCTATCTTTAATTTTGTAGTTGAGGATGAAAAAAGTCAAATTTGGCAATTTTAGAAAACCCCCCCAACTTTATATGCGTATTTTACTCTATTGTTACGAGAAGTTTGAAGAAAAAATTGTGCGTCATTTTTGAGAAAATTTTGAAAATGTTCCAAGGACTACCAGTACCCCCAAAAATTAATGAATGTTATTCAAAATCACAGAAAACTGATTCAGGCCAGTTCAACAGGTTTTTTTTCTGTTTGAAAAAATCTTACACATAATTTAGGCGCTAATGTTGTTCACATATACCAGACGAACGGACATTTTGAAAACAACATTTTACTTTCTCCTATACATACGTACATACAGGGTATAGAAAAAGTAATGCTCCGCGAAAAAACGGCGAATTTTCGACAGAAGAAAATTAATTTCCAGGCCCTGATAACGAAAATGTGGGTTAATCCAGTTGCTAAATTAAGGAAAAAATCCTCTAACATGTGGTGTAGCCAGAATCCCTGTTTTGTGGGTCCTTGATACCGGAAAGTCAATTGACGTCCAAATGTCCGTCCAGTGTACGTGAACAAACCTAGCACCTACACCATTCGTACAATTGTTTTCTATTTGAAGAAACCTTGTCCGTCTGTCTGTTTGCCCACCCGTCTGTCTGCCTGCCCGTCCGCTCGCCTGACTGTCTGTCTGCCCGCCTGACTGCTGCCTGCCTGTCCGCCCGCCCGCCCGTCTGTCTGTCTGCCCGCCCACCTACCTACCTACCCACCCACCCACCCACCCACCCACCCACCCACCCACCCACCCACCCACCCACCCACCCACCCACCCACCACCCCTGATACATTCTTTGTTGAAATAATTATTTTCATTTCAGCTTTGTTTTTATTTGAAAACTGAGAAAGAATGATATTTATTTTTATAAATTGTGCACTTATTTGGAAATTGGGAAATTTGTAGAATTTAATGATGTTCCGTTATTTGTAGGTGGGAGCAAATGCTGGCATGTTGGAATGACTAAAGAGCATTTGGGATTGGCGCTGGCTCTAAATGTTCCAGTATTTGTTGTGGTCACCAAAATTGACATGTGTCCACCAAATGTACTTCAGGACACTTTGCGGCTCCTTGTACGAATTTTAAAGTCTCCAGGTTGTCGTAAGGTGCCAGTCATGGTAAAAAGTCCTGATGATGTTGTAATAAGTGCAACTAATTTTGTGTCTGAGAGGTGAGTGAATCACTTATCTCAAATTGTAGGTTGTCTCCTCTACTTCTAATTCTTTGTTTATTGTGCCAGGAATTGTAAATTAGTTTGCTTAAAGATAGTATATAGAATATGGATGAATTAAAGGAAAAAAAATTGTATTAGGGGGATTGATTTTTGTGTAGCGGTACACTACTAACAGTTTGACCATCTCTTTTGAAATATAATTAATGAAGCATTAAGGGAACAATACCAAAAGCTGTCCTTTCACATGTTGATGAATTTAATATATTCCTTTACTGATTTTGGAAATATATGGTGGTATTTTTTATTGTGTTGTAATAAATTTTTAAATAAAATAGTTCTTGATCATTTTTGTAGATTGTGTCCAATATTTCAAGTTTCCAATGTTAATGGAGAAAATTTGGACCTGCTAAAAATGTTTCTGAATCTCTTAACTACAAGAATTGCAACTCACGATGATGAACCAGCTGAATTTCAAATTGATGATACATACTCAGTGCCTGTAAGTATATTGTACTTTTGTATTTTAGATTCTTGTTTTGCATCTCCTTTGCTTTGACAGCCTAGAATAATGAAAGTTTCCACTTAGATCTTTGACACACTGAAATCATCATCATTTATTTATTCTGTTACAGGGAGTTGGTACTGTTGTATCAGGAACAACATTGAAGGGTGTAATACGACTAAATGATACACTTCTATTGGGTCCTGACCCTCTAGGTCATTTTATCCCCATTGCAGTTAAGAGTATTCACAGAAAGAGAATGGTTGTTCGAGAAGTTCGAGGAGGTCAGACTGCATCCTTCGCTCTTAAGAAGGTACAGGCAGAACATGAGTCTATTTGCCCAGTAATATTTACTTTATAACACTAACTTTTCTAATTGTATTGAAGTCGATTGTATTGAAGACGTTTCTGAGAATTAGAATTTTGAAAAATTTGTAGTGTTCTATCAAGTATGTTGTATTAATGATAAAGTTTCATGCTCTCTTATAACACTGGGGGGGGGGGTGTTTTTTTACTTTAGTCAAACAGTCTTCTTCCGGTCATTTTATTTGTACTTTTAAAATGAATTTCTTCAGTTAATGGATACAATATTATAAATGCAAGCATTTGTGAAGCAATGTATTCCTAACAAAAATTTTAAAATACCAAAGACATGAGGGTTTTTGAAAAATCTTTTTTACCATGCGTTATTGTCGGTAGTTGAGAGAGGTTTGTCAGAAGATAGCGAAGAGATTAACCCTCTAGATCTTTTTGCTACTTAATTTGATTGACAGATTAATTCATTTGACTGTACAGTTACCTGAAATTGGTAAATATTGAAGATGGTGGGTAATGATCTATGGTGTCTCATTTTGTTCCCACTCATCCATTGATAATTATTGTGGTAGAATTCTGATTTTCCATTATAATGGAGTGAGAGAGAGCTATTAAAAATTTATGAATTATACATTTTATTTAAGTAAGCAGGATTAATAAGGTCCGTACTATACATAAGAGCAGACTTGGTCTAGAAGCAAATCCATGCTAACTGTAAATAAGGTAAATATAAATATTCTTTTTAAGAAAATCTCTCACTTTCTCAGACCTTTGGCTACATTTACTATTTTATTTATGTTCATTTTAATCTTTTGCTAATAAATGTCTATGTAACTGGTGTTGTTCTTCAGAACCACGAAATGTAACAACAAATCAGCTGATTCCAACACTGCTAGTAAATGAACACATTCTAACAAGTCTCATCTTCTTTCCCCTCCTTTTGACTGTTCTGGCCCTAACCAGTTGTAGCCTCACTAGAGGACCCCACAACAATTCACCTTCTCTCTGTATTTCAGGCCTAAGGAATTTGAGATCGTTTTCCATCTGTCTCTATCTATTGAAACTGTTTTAAGCATAAAAACAAAATCTCTTGAAAAAAGGTACATGGAAATCTTGTAACAATATGAATTGCTGAGAAAAGTATTAAGATTCTAAATACTATTATTGAACAACTTTTTAAAATTGTTATTATCCAAAATCGATTATGTAATCTTCAAAATTTCAAAAATTAAGGTAACTGGGATGTTTAAAACAGATATGAAAATTTATTCATGGCAAAAATTCAAAAGTAATATAAGCTTTCTAAAAAAAAAATCTGAGTTTTCTTTAAAGCTCGTTTTTGTTCAAATATTTACACTTGGTACTACAATTCTACATATGGTTAAGTAATAAACAACACTAGTGGTGTTACAGAATGGCACAGTCTTTCTGGTAGTAAAGTTTTCTAATTTCCTTGGTGTGGACTGGTACTGTACAGTCTTGCCCTTCCTTCTTGCCTGCTGCCTTCTGTTGCTGCCCAAAAGTACATTTTTTTTGAAATTTTCTCAACATTTCGGTTTTCTAATAGTTGAACCAAAATATTATTTCAAGAATATTAAAGAAAGCTAAAAACATTGTCCTAAATAGCAACTTTCATTGAAACATTTGGAACTGTCTTTAAAAAATGGCATTAAACATTACTATAAATGCAAAAAAAAAATTTTTTTTAACAGAAATCTATTGAGTTTTCAAAAAATTTCATTTGAAGTAATTTGAAGAGCTTCCACTCACAAATGCAATAATGTATCCAAATCCATTGAAATGTGCATTTTAACAGCGTGAGAGATATTTAAAAAAATTACATTGTGTAATTTTTTCAAAAAACAAAAGAATACCCCAAAATGAACATTTTTCAAAATCTCAAAGCTTTGGACAGAATTTTCTTCAATTTGGAAAACATCATACTCGTGGTGTAAGCGCTAGCAGTATTCACAGACAGACAATTTGAAGAGAAAAACATTTTTTTCGGTATCGGGATACCCCAAAACATGTATTTCTGTTGAAATCTCAAAATTGATTTTCTGCTATACTACGTAAATTACTCTCTATATACATATGTATACGAGAAAGTAACTGCTACAGATTGGCACAGACTTTCTCAAAGTAATCTTGGTGTGATTATCTTGGCGTGTCCTGGCTTTAAGGCGTTGTCCCATCCTCTTGCCAGCTGCCATCTATTGCTGCCAAAAGTACATTTTTCTGAAATTTTCTAAACCCTTTGGTTAGTAGACAGTAATATTATATAAAGAATGTATTAGAAAAGTAAAATCATGTTCCAAAAATTGAGAGGTTTTTAAGAAAATGGTGTTTAAGCGTTACTGTAAATGCGAAATTTGAAGCTCTTTTTCGCAAAACTCAATCTATTGAGTTTTCGGAAAACTTCATTTAAAGACATTTGAAGCACTTCCACACAAAGAGACAATAATGTATACAAATCAATGGAAACGTGCATATTAATAGCATGAGACATCTTTAAAAAAATTACATTTGTGTAATTTTTTGAAAAAACAAAGGAATACACCAAAATAAACTTTACGTCACATTAAAAAGATCCCTTACCACTATCCTTTGTGAGAGTTTGAAGAAAACCTGTGGAGGCATTTTTGAAGAAATGGCATTTGAGCATTTCTGAAAATGCAGCATTTTTGAGCTCATTTTAACAAAAACTGCAGATTTTTCTAGAAACTTTATTTGACATTATTTAAAGCACATGTGTGAAAAAAAAAAAAAAATACTTGACTGTAATGAAACAACTATTTATGGACAACAAATATCATTTGAAAGAAAAATCTCTAGCTTCAATTTTATAGTGATCAATTTTATAGATGCCGAAAAAATTCAAACTTTTTCAATTTTCGAAAATTCAGGGTTAACCATGAGGATCGGACCTATGCCACCTTTATAAGTGTATTTTACCCTATTCTTTCAAGAAATTTAAAGAAAAAAATTTGGAGCTGTTTGAGTTTTTTTTTTTTTTTTTTTTTTTTTTTGGTTGTAATATTTTAAAATTGCAAATATTGAAGACAATATTGCATGGAAACTACTAAAATTTTCAGAAACGTGTACATCACCTTAATGAAAGAAGTAATTAGGAACAATGAATTTCTTTTTAAGAAAAAATCTGTCTTAATTATTGTAGTTGTAAGAAGTCGGCGAAAAAAATGCGTACTTTTACAATTTTCGAGTTAACAGTGGACCTATGCCACCTTTATGAATGTATTTAACTCTATTATTACAAGAAATTTAAAGAAAAGATGTGTAGCCATTTTGAGGAAATTTTGAAAATGTCCCAAGGGCTTCATATAAAGTCCCCGCAAAAATTAATGAATGTTGTTCAAAATCACAGCACTTCGACTCGGCCGAAAACGACAGGGGTTTCTTCAATGTAGAAAAAAATCCTCTGCATGGTTTAGGCTGCTAGTGCTGTTTACATATACCAGATGGATGTTTTGGCGTCAATTGACTTTTTTCTGTATCACAACCCCAAAACGGATTCTGGCTGTAGGATGATGGGTGTGACAAAGGTGATGGGCTGTAGGATTTGTTTGACAGACATCCATGAGTCACACATGGGCTGTAGGAAAGGGCCAGCACGTGCTTGGTCAATGCATTGGTTTCGCAAACATCAGCTCAGTTTTGATTCAAAGTGCGTGAATGTTAGATGCGAAATGGCGAAGCGGAAATCGAATTCGACAATTCATAGTGAAGGTCGGTTCTGCATCAGGCGACTACCATGGTCAGATGAATCAAGAAAATTTTGAAAAACGGGTGAGAGAAACATTATTACAAAAACTGCCTTCTAAGGCAGTAATTGTTCTTGATAATGCTCCATATCATAGTTTGTTAGCCAATAAAACCCCAAATGCATATGCATTAAAGCGCAACATGATTCAGTGGTTGAATGCAAAAGGAATGCTTGTTCATGAAAACCTGAGGAAGCCTGAATTATACCAACTAGTTCTGCAACTAAAACCTCAGAACAAGACATACAAAATTGATGAGCTGTTTACCACTAGGGGTCATTCTGTCATCTGCCTTGCTCCTTACATGTGTGAACTGAATCCCATTGAAATGGCATGGGCAAAAATTAAGACTTATAAAGGAAAGCAAAGAAGTCAGAGCTTACACGCCACTCAACTCTATGTTGAAGACTGGAAGGGTTACTGCGCTCATGTCATGAAACTAGAAAATGAATACTGGGGGAGGGACGGTCTAGTGCCAGATATTATAGACAGTATTGTTATGAATATGGACTCAGATATCGAGGGTGAAGACACTGAAAATAGTGATAGTTCATCACTGGACAATGATTAGGTAAGGTCAATGTCTTTAACTCAATAGTAGTGTTTTTATGTAAATTGTAAATGTAAAATTTTCTGTATACCCACTCTACCCCCTCTCCTTTGCTCTGCGACTGACACAGCAAAATGGCATGATGTTACAGAGCCAGAGACATCAGAACTGAACTGTATAAGATAAAAAAAACATCTACACCAGTGAGTGGCGGAATATAAACTGTACCAATCATAATATCAAAGTTGTCAGAACGCAGGTGAATAAACAAATGTTCTACATCGTCAGAACATTCAATTTTCACCCCACGATATACATTTTTAATACCGATAAGAACATCACCACCTCTACAATAAATGCTATTATTCTCATTTCGGTCATTTCTATATACAATAAAGTTTTTCAAACAAAATTCTAAGCTTAAAATCTCCGGAACTAGCCATGTTCCAGTGAAGACAATCACATCGTAGCTATCTAAAATATAGCCATATTTCTCAATGTCGGGGGCATTAAACATAGTCGTCCGCTTTAAATTTCATGTCCCTAAACATAATTTGATATGCATTTGGAGCCTTGCTATTCTTATAAAAGAAAATAGATTGTAGGAGAATAAATTTAGCTTAGAACTTACAAACACACTTCTTTGTTTCAAGAAATTTTGATTGCTGATTGTGGTATGTTTCATTTGTAAAAGTTGAAATGACTATGTTCATGGCTATCGAAATAAATGCAGGTATGCACCTCTAGTGCTTCGTTTGAATTGGTTGGATTATATTAGCATTATTTCTAATTCTTTACATGAAAGAAAAATTGAAAAAATTCACTACCATAAATTTGTACCAACATTTTAACTAATTTCATATTACCACCTATGGTGCCTTGGGAAACAATGCAGCGCTGGAAATTTCAGAAGTTGATTGTTGAATGGCGATAAGATAATGAATTGTCTTGAATTCTTCTCTTTGTTGATCATTGATGTAGAACCATTATGAGGCTGTTCAGTGAAATCTTGAAAAGAAAGTTTACATTTAATATTATTTAATCATTAAATCTATTTTAAATTGCATCCTATATTAAATTGAATTAAACGTGAAAATGAATAGATGATTTCGCTTTCCATAATAAGATGGAATGACGATTAATGTGTGTCAAAATGAAGTAGTTTTGATGAATATAACAATATTATATTTATTTATTATATTTTTCTATCCATTTTCATTTTCTTGCTAGATGTATGAAGAATGCTAATTTGCAAATGTGTATCCCTTATGAATTAGCGTTCATTGGTTCTTGTTGTAATGCTGCACTGATAACAGAAGGCAATAATGATGGCCACCGATGGTTCACTTTAATATAAACTAATGATTTCATTTATGGCTAAAATACATATTGTGCTTTGTTGGTACATTTATGAAGAATGTGAATACACTGAATGCAATGGTAGAAAGCTGTTTTCATTTAAATGTTTGAATAAAACAACATATGTATTTTTCACACTTCACTTGTTTAAGAATTTCTCAAATGATAGTTCAAGTGTATGGCAAGAATTGTCATATTAAAATATTATATAGCTGTTAATAATGTCACAAGAAAGTGCGCACTGTTGTAGCACCACTGGTTAATACCTTCTGTAATATCATGAGCTCAGTATTAAATGTTCTGTATTTTTCAGATTAAAAGATCCCAGATTAGAAAAGGAATGGTGATGGTATCCCCTTCTTTAAACCCTACAGCTTGCTGGGAATTTGAAGGTGAAATTTTAGTTCTTCATCATCCAACAACTATTAGCTCTCGCTACCAAGCAATGGGTATGTTTGATATAATGTTAAACAGTGCATTAATTTCTAAATTATTTTTGCAATTTCTTTTCAAAATTTATTTTGTTTTAATTTCAGTGCATTGTGGAAGTATTCGACAGACTGCATCAATTCTGTCTATGTCCCAAGAGTGTCTGCGTACTGGAGACAAAGCACTTGTACATTTTCGTTTCATAAAACATCCAGAATACATTAAACCTGGACAGCGAATGGTTAGTATTTTTATTTTCATTCATTATTAAAGAACATAATTTTGAATGATTAATTAGTGTCAGTTACTATGGAAGTCAAAATTACTAACAAAAAACATACCACCACAAATGTTTTGTCTTTATTGTTATTTTTTGTACAAAATGTTTTTTTCTATTTGTCTTGAAATTAACGTTAGTAAACTTGTTTACTTTTAATGAGATTTTGGTAAATGTGCAGGTATTTCGTGAAGGACGTACTAAAGCTGTTGGTAACGTTGTGCGGTTAATTCCGCAAGCACATCCAGGGGCTCAGGTCTCTCGTAGCAAGCCAAATAAGATGCAAGCAAAGCAGCAGACCTCTTCTGCATCACACACATCTACTCCTGCACATACATGTGCTCCTTCAGCAGCAACTCAGCAGGTGAGATGTTGCAGGTGTAAAGATACAATTTGGTATTGTATTAAGATTTTTGGGTATTTTAGTGGAGACTGGGTTTTGCGTTGTGCAAAGTTCATTTGTCTGTCACCACAGTGATGTAGTGCAGGGTACCAATTTGCTAATAAAATTATCCAATAACAGACTAAAGTGAGTTTACAATTTTATCAATTTCAGAGAGTTAATTTAAGCATTAAAGTGCTTTCTTATAAAAATTAGTTGATAATTAAGCGGTGGATAAACTCAAGGTTGTTTATTGTGAATGCAAGGGCTGAAGGCTCGAGCCTCGCCGTGTCTTGGATCCGGGCAAGCGAAGCAAGTAAACTTTTCTTTGAAAGTAATGACACAAGAATATAGCAATGAATTATGCCGAACATCTTGGGAGACAAGACTGTTAAAAACTAAATAGAGATAGTTTTGGGGATAATGATAGAAGATATAAGGGAGTTGTACCCTGGACATGAATAAATAATCGAATGAAGATTTAATATCATTATGTTGAATATTTATTAACTCCCTATCCATTCCTACTTTTTACGCTTAGGTTGGCAGTATGATTACAACTAGTGGTGGGGATCACAATGGTGAACAAATGCACATCGCACTTCGCTCATAACCAAGCCTATGCTAGAATCTCCAGATTTTTTTGTTCACTGTAAGCATTTCTGGTGACTACTAATTTTACAATATGAAGGGCCAGTTTTACTAAGCTAGAATAACTCTAATAATAGTTGTATATGGAATTGCTTGTCCTGAAGATAAGACTCTTCGAGGTGTAAGATGAATTAAACTTTTTATTGTTGGCGAAGCTTTTGTAGCAATCAATCAGTCAAAAATAAATATGATCCCCCTTTTTTCATTGGCTTAATTTATAGATAAAAAAAAGTTTCTACATTATTTATTGCAGAATCTGAATGAAAATAAATGTGAAAACTTTTTCATTATATTTATAAATTAAGCCAATGAAAAAAAGGGTATCATGTTTTTATTTATACGGTAAATGTTTATTCCAGGGATAACAATGGTCATTCATGTGAGGAAGTCTTCAAAATAAAAAATGTTAGTGTCCCCTCGGGAAGTGTTTTGTCAAAATATTTGTTCTTTGCTTTACTCTTCAAACATATTTTCGGCAGATTTCAAATTGCTGTGCATTCCTATGATGATGTATTCGTACTTCCTCATAAATTGTAGATAGAAACCTCGATACTGTGATCATTTTTGTTCATATGAAATAAATGTTCCTCAATAACAAAATACTCCACCCAAATATGTGTGTATATTGGTTTCACTTGATCCAGTGCAATAAAAAATGACCTTTATGTTTAGGTAATCAATACCTTGATGAGTATAAAAAGTAATTATTAATCGGAAGTATAGGCTGTAAAATAGGCTGTAAAAAATTACAAATGTTTGCCGTCAAGAATGAAAAAGCAGAGAAAGATAGGGATCATGAACTACGTTATTTATTTAGATATATTGGAAAATATTTTTATTGCGGTGATAAAAGGATAGTTCATTATTGAAAAATAATTAACATGTCATTATGAACAGTAATCAATCAAAATAAAATTTAATATTTTAACCCTTTATAGGGCAAAAGTCTGTAACGATATTTTCCAAACACGCTAGTTATGTGGGTATTTCTATTGATTCTTTAAGATAAATATTTGGCACAAAGGATGTGCTGAAATGGAAAATGTACTTGTAGGAGGGTGGTCGAAGTATCGACCAGATGCATATCCAGTAAAATTTTAGTTTCTTGAATTTTTCCAAAAGCGCACTCCAGTTCATATATCAACCACATTTTAGAGAGGATATTTATCAAAACAAATTGCTTTATTGGTTTGCATTATTTTATTGACATTGCAAAACAAATATTAACTAATAATCTTAAAAAAATTAAAATGAAAAATAGCGTATTGAAAAAGATCATAATTGTGAAAAAATGGTTACATTTGTTACATTCATTATGAAAAAAAACAACAAAATTTTATAAATGAACATTAAAGTTAAAATCACACTGATGTGACTAATGAATACGGAGGTAGATCCAAAAGTTCCTGGCCTGAGTAGGTTCAGATCTTTGCCCTTTTATCCTTGAATACACATGTAACCGAAGTGCATAGCTAATGTTAGCAGAACAGAGAGCCCAAATCTTGAAGCCCCTTGTGATTGGCTTCATTAGCATGAACTGTTTGAGGGACTAAGCCCATTGAATTTGGCCATTGACTCATCAATGAATAAGAATCTTCTAGGCTGTAATTTTTTTCTGAATTTTGTCATTTCAGTTTTTAGCAGTCTAACTTAATACCATGGATCAAAATATGGAGTTCCTCTCTTGAGCGATTTACTAATGTCATTTTTTATATATATATTTATATATATATATATATATATATATATATATATATATATATATATATATATATATATATATATATATATCTTAATGACATCACATTGGCCACACGTCTGGCATGAAAATTTTCATCTCATGACCAGTACAGTTCCAGACCTGCAAGGCTCAATCCCATTATAATCAGCAGTCCTACAAATGCTTTTATTTCCTCATTCAAAATGTCCAGTGTGGCATGTTTCTAGACGACATAAATATTCGACTATTTGTTAATCAATTAAATATAGAATTACAAAAAAAAATATTGAAAGGGGATTTAAAATCAACTTCATCCTACTTATAGTCCGTCCATCCTACATACTGTCCGTCCTACTTAATGTCCGTCCGTCTTCCCCTCTGTCCGTCCCCTGTCGGCCTCCCCGCCCGTCCGCCCGTCCGCCCGTCCGCCCGTCCGCCCGTCCGCCCGTCCGCCCGCCCGCCCGCCCGCCCGGCCGCCCGTCCGCCCGTCCGCCCGCCCGCCCGCCCGCCCGCCCGCCCGCCCGCCCGCCCGCCCGCCCGCCCCCCCGCCCGCCCGCCCCCCGCCCGCCCGCCCGCCCGCCCGCGGGCGAATTTTTGAAAGGAAATTGCCATTTAGAGCCAGGTTTTACTATTCCACTATTTTTTAAGTAATATTTCAGTTTACTATTAAGAAACTGACAGGTTTAGAAAATATCAAAAAAATATGTATAATTTTGGCGGTGTTAGATGGCAGCTGGCGAGAGAATGGAGCAAGACCGCACCAAGGAAATTAAAAAACATTACTTCGAGAATGTCAGTGACAAAACAAATTAATAAACCAGTATGGTGTTATGTCATCATCGTACAGGGTACATTTGGCACTATCCCTACCAAAAATTTAAAAACTATGGAGACGTTTCTGAAAAAATCTTTTTCTAAATTGCAAATATTCCTCGCAATATTGTACGAAATCTACTGAAAGTTTCAAAAAAATCTACATGACCTTTTATGAAAGATCTAGTTATGAACAACAAATTTCAATTAAAGGAAAAATCTGTATCTTCAATTTTATAGTTGAGATGCGAAAAAAAATTTGCTATTTTCAAAATTCAGAGTTAACCATGAAAATCGGACTTTTTTTTTTTTTAAGGTTAAAAAAATTTGGAACCAAAATTGTATTGTAAATGAATTTTAAATTTCATACCTTCAGCTAGAGACAGATGGAAAGGTGTTGTTTCAATTTGGAAAAAATTCTACGTATGGTTTAGGCGCTAGTAATGTTCAGACAGTTGGACATTTTGCTTTCAATTGGTTTTTCAGTATCAAGGACCCACAAAACTGGGATTCTGGCTAAACCACATGTTCGATGGTTTTTTTCTCTTAATATAGAAGCTGGATTTATCCACATTCTTGTTACCCTGTCCCGGCAATAATTTTATTTCTGACGAAAATTCGCTGTTTTTTCACGCAGCAATACATAACTGTCTCTATACTACGTATATTTCACCGTACATATACAAGAAAGTAAAAATTCCTCTAACATGTGGGATGTACCAAGGGGAGAACACAGACAGAGGCAATGTGCAAGCGGAACCGTGGTTGGAGGCGCAGGCGGAGGCAGGGATGGCGGCGAGTATCCAGGAAGGAAAGGAGCCGAAGCCGGAGGCAAGGATGAAGGCCAGGTGGAGGCAAGGGCAGGTCAGAAGCGAGGTAGAAGGTGAAGGCATAGTTATAGGTGGAGTCAGAGCACGAGTGTGGGCCGGGACGATGATTATATCAAGGGTGGTGGAGTCGTCAGGGGCAAGGGGTGGGTGTGTGGATGGATGCAAGAATGCAGATGAGGTAGCGGAAACGGTGAGAGAGAAGATTATACCCTATTTATTCCGTGTTGTATTAGAACATTATTGTGTGTTATATGAAATAATTAAACACAAAATAAAACAATTTTGCAATAATGATTAATTCCAGCTTAAAAGAGTAAGCAGGTTTCACTGTACAGCAAGGTTTTCCTGTATCCACAGAAAAGAAAATCTGGTCTTTATTGTGTATTACTATAACTGGCCCTGGAAGAGAATTCAGACTATTACCAACAAGTTTAAGAATGAAGGGAACACAGGACAAACAGTCGTTTTGTGTTATTAATTTTATTCACTTTATTTGCTATTCTTTGCTTTGTTGTTATAGTATTCTGCTGGAAATAATGCAGAGCCAGGTTTTCCATTTGAATCTGTGCGTGAGATTTCTGCACCACGTTCCGGCCGCAAGAGCAGAGGAAGGAGAGGAGGACGGGGTCGAACTACAACAGCGACTGGTACTCCTCAGAAGATCATAATTGATTCAAGCAATGTGGTTGCTTCGCACATTAAAAAACTGTAGTGTACATAAATAATTTTTTAACATTGAAATTGGTATGCTATCTGGCAGAACAATAAAAACATAGAAGTAGATGTTGTGATATTTTTCTGAGAAAAAGTTTGTGAAAATGAATGTGTGTAATGATCTCTGGAAGGTATAATACCTTAATTATCTTAATAAAACTTGTTGCAGATCTGGTTATCACTATTGAGAATCTAAAGTTTTTCATTACAGAACTACTTTAGGTAGCAGAGGTGGTCTCCATGTGTGGAAACTCTGAGCGTGTTGAACTTTTCTAAGTCCATATGAAATTTTTGAATGGAACATCCGAACTGCATGCATTAATTGCTGAAATTTTAATTGATTTGAGTTGGTGATATTTGAAAGTCCTTTTTTAAATTATTGATTTCTTATGAGTAAAAAGGACTGAAAATTCAAGTTAAAGGTATGCATTTATATTGCTTTGTACCCTTTTAGTGTTTGTGACAATTTTTCAGCCTGTGCCCTAACTTCGTTGGAACAAAAACATGTCAGTAATGATATAAAATTCATTCAAAATTCATTTTCATCTTGAATTTCTGCAAAAATATCCTGATGAGGTCCGACGTTTCAGTAGTTTGAATTTACTTGGTTTTCAAAAGCATTGTAACCAAAGTATTCGGCATTACTCTAGTAATTTGTATTACTAAGTTTCATAAACATTAAACATACATGTTCGTTCAGCTCCTTTTCCAGCTACTTGTATTGGAATAATGTTTTAGATTCTGCTGACATTAATCCATAGTCTACTAAGCAACACTTACTGAGGGCCAAAGACAAAAGATAAGCAGTTTGTATTGTTGAAAATATTTTATTTATTTATGTATATATCATATTTTCCATTTTTCAATGCAGAAGGTATTAGTCGCGCAACTTTTCTTGACCGATGACCTTGCTTACCCCTCTGGCATAATAAATAGTTGAAGTCAAAAAATTGCAGTGTGCGCTGATGACAACATTCCAAACACATCTTCACTTGCACAAAATAGAAACTATTTTCTGTGGAAGTCAATAACTTCTGTCCGTGATTTTCATCCAAAAATCTAAAGAAATAACCAAAGCAGGTGAAGATCCATCACAGATACCTCGAACTCCTGAGAAAGTTAGAATGCAATTTATTGAGAAAGTTGCATGGACATGACTGATTCTCCAGAGATTGGCATTGCTTCATAAAATCTAGTGGTCAATTTTGTAGCTAATACGACCACCTGACTCACATTTCTTCAATCCATCCGACAAGGAAAGTTGTGCGAATAATAATTATTTCCTAACCTGTAAAATTAGTAGCGGCTCTTGTTTAGGTTGCTCCACCCCCAAATATCTTTCATTGTTAGAAATACTATGTTTCGTTTTAACGTCATTCAATAATCTAGATATTATAGTGTCATATCAATCATCAAAGAGCGTCCATCGAGCATTGTCTCTTGCGTCTGGTTGCAAGTTCGGCAATGCACCAATTTGGGACGTCACGTTTTTATGGCTGTAATATTTCAAAGCATGAGCTTCCTGACTAAATCCAATGGTAGCTCGTGAACAAATGTTCAATTGCGAGTTTTTTGCTCTGACAATAATTGAGGAGATCGTCGTAAAAAGATCACTTAATCCTATGGGCCCTTTTTATGCTGAATGGTTTTTCGTGTTCACCATGTTCTTTAGTATAAGTGGTTGAAGTTTCATTTGTATGTTTTGAAAACTGAGGTTGATACCCAAGTTTGAAAGGAGCTGTGCAGAGTACGTGAGAAGCAGGTAGCTGCAACTGTGAAGGCATTATCATTTTTTGTTTGAAACGTGTTTACTATTATTATTATTATTATTGTTGTTGTTATTATTATTATTATTATTATTATTATTATTATTATTATTATTATTATTAGAAAATGAGTGTTAATAATGACAAATGATGTACGAGTTGGTGATGGTCCTACATCAAAAAGCTCCATTTCATATTGTAATGGATAAGGATTTCACTTCAAGACTTGGATATATTTTGATATCATTTCTCTAGGAAGCCCATTTGTAGCTTATTGTACTTTGTAGCATATACCAGGTACCAAGGATTTGAAATTGTTACTACTGAAAAACGTCCTCGTCCAGATGTAAATCATCATAAGAAAGTTGCTGATGTAAAATGTTTATTCCAATTTCTAGTTAAAGGGGTTGTTAACTTGTAAATGTTAAGTTCTTACAATAAGATTTAAAAAATGAGACGTCTTTCATATTCCTGTACTTATTGATTGTCAAGCAAATTTCTTTGTTGCAAACAAAAAGTTTCAGTTTTTTGAACAGAATGGCATAATATCTATCTAAAAGCTACTACTCACTTTGTATTAAGATATTTATTCCATATATTTGATGTTCTTATTCCATTTTATTACCTTCAATTTGTTCTGCGCAAAACGGGCACAAAACCATGTGCAAATAATTATTGTTTTCAAACAAGGAAGAAGTTGGATCTTTCATTTTAATGTGTGTAATGTGTCTTGAATGTCTTACTTTTTATATTTCAGTTATGATCTCGTTATCGAATAGCATACAGTTTTATACACAAACAAAATTTCAACAGTTTTCTCAAAACAGCGTACCCTTTTTATGTCGACAGCCTCAATTGAGAAATCAGATTTGGATTTTTTTCCAGGGTTTTAAGATTAACAGAATTACACATGTGATCTTTTGATATTCCATTTTCTTGTATAGGTTTAGATAAATTTTTCATGTCAAAATATTACCCACTATTGGAGAGTGTCAGTGTTACCATTTGCTGACAATCTGGTGCTGTTTGCAAAAGATGCTTCAGGGTCTCTAGTACTGGTTGAAATTATAGTCGAATATCTCGGAGCCATGTCATTGTCCCTAGCTAGGTATTCAGTGTTTGAAATTACATTTTAATGATCCTTGGTCATTGAGGAACCCCATCTGGAATGTTTTGAGAATGAATTCCTCTCACCATGAACAACTATTCCTTAACATATCTGCAAGTGAACTACTCTATTTGGAACAGCTTCGTTGAGGGCAAAAACCATGTTCATAAAAAAAATTAAAATTATTTCCAATAAAATATTAAAAATAACTTGCTTTTATAAGTGTGTTGCACACATTTCCAATATTTTTAATTTTATAGGAACTATTATTAATATAACGCAATTAACAAACATAATAGATTCGTAGAAATATTTCTCAAGAATTTTGAAAAATTACAATAAGTTTTGGTTGCACCCAATATTGATCACCTCGAGGTGGGTTTTTCCACGTCCTGTCGGGACAATGCAGGAAGGACTCTCAAGTACTCCTTCCTTTTATCAGTCATCTTTTCTTCTTCCCCTTCTAGTTCACTGTCCCTACTCCCCATGTGCTGAACGCCCACCTATGTGTTTGCCATGCATGGTGACCCATGTCTGAGGGAATGTGTACCCTGACGGTTGAGAGGTGTATTTGTTTCCCAACTACTCACCTTTTGCTGTATTTTCTGCTTTGCACCTAGGGATATGTTATTTACGTATTTGGGGGAACATTCCTTATTATGCTTCAAAACACTTGCATTGACCTCGGACTCTTCTAGACCGACATTCGGGAGCTAACCCACCCCTGATCAATCGACTAGGACTAGGTCTTGTACTGAACTCCATGGTGAGCGGGGGGGGGGGATCCATTGCGGAGCCGCGCAGTATCAACCCCCACTATCTTCGTGGCACTCCAATGGGATGTCCCCTTGTTGGGCTCCGTGGTGGGTGGGGGTCGCGGGGACGAATCTGATAACCATCTCCGTGAATACTAAACCTCCCCCGCCCTCTTCCGCGAGGAAGTGATATGTGGAACGAACTATTTACTTCAATAGTTTCTTTTGTAAAATCGAAGAAGCCTCGATTCCTCAAGGCATGCGCCGAGGAAGGAAAAGCATTTAAAATGGTTAGTGCTGTCCGTTTAGCACGCGCTATTGATGAAGCTTATGGGAAACTGCAAGCTATGGTGCGACTAAAGACTGGTACCTTTCTTTCTAAAGCACAGACGGATGATCAAATCGAAAAACGAAGCAGATTGCCGGCCTCCAAGTGGAAGTGACCACTCACACAACACTTAACCTTGGCATGGGAGTGGTCATTAGCGATGATTTTGCTGCGGAGAGAGAGGAATAATGTTTCTTTTTTTAAGAGTCAGGGTGTGACTTATAGCAGCATGTGCATCAAGAGGAGGGACAATGGGTCAGAAATCCCCACTTCTCTTATCTTACAGTCGATCTTCCATCGCTCCCTGAAAGGATCTCTTGCTGTTTTATAACCTCCACGTACATCAATACGTGCCTAACTCTTTGCGGCGTTTTAAGTGCCAAAGGTTCGGTCATACACAACAACGGTGCATGGCAGATAGTCCAGTGTGCGGAAAATCGATGCACGAAGTTGAATCCTGCGCTACACCACAGCATTCAGTAAATTGCGAAGGTGACCATCCGGCCAACTCCAAGAAATGCCCTACCTTTATGAGGGAAAGAGAATAAGATCAGAGTCGCTGAAGTGTATTCCCTGAAGCCAAACGTAGGTATCGGGCAAGGAATCATTTTTATTTTTCATGGTCCTTTTCAAGCGCCATGAAAGCGAAGGCGGTAGCTAGCTGACAAATTGAGCAAGATCCCCCCCCCCCAAGTCGTGAACGTCGCGCGTGTCAGGTATACTCAGTAGACCTTCCTGTGGACACCGCACCCCTGCAAGGCGGGAGTGTGATCATACCTTCCAAATATAAGAAACCTGTTAAAAAGCTCAGTCTACGAAATCTACATCAAAAAATATCTCGATGGAAATCGATCTCAGTCAGGTAACTACCTTAGATCGGACTATTAAGTGCTTGTCAAAGCCCCGATAGTCTATATCATCGAATACTCGCTTCGAGCAAGCATCTAGCCAACCTGGCAGATCCCAGGAGGATTCTACCTCTTAGGATACTCGCTCATTCGGAACACGACGCCGAAAGAAGAAAACATATTAGCATTATGGCTCTCATATCATGGAATATGAATGGTTTCTCCTTGCGCCGGGACGATTTGAAACTGTCATCCCGTCATACGTCTTTAATATTCTGTTTACAGGAGACACATCTTGTTTCCCCCCCCCCTATCCTTCTGCGATTGTACATCGTATAGTGCTGACGTTGATGACTGCCTCCGCGAAAATGACAGAGTTGCTTCTTTGATCCACGACTCGCTGCTCTCTATAGACGTTCCAGTTCAGACCGAGCTCCAGTATGGGTGCAGGTGCAGCTCCCATTCTTCACGCTCACAGTCTAATATCTACATTCCTCCAGGACAGAGTGTATCCGCTGATGAACTTTTGGGCTTCGTATACCAATTACCCCCTCCGTTCTCTATAGTCGGTGATGTAAATGCCCACAGACCTCTTTGGGGTTCATCCCGCACTTGTCTGAGAGGCGACATATTGGAATCGGTAATAGGAACCTTGAACTTGGTAATTCTGAACTCAGGTGAACCAAGTAATTTCGCCATCACCACAAACTCAAGGACGTGTATCGATCTGGCTCTCTGCAGCCCATCACCTCCAACCGTCCTGCAATGTTTTCTTCTAAATGACCTATATGGAAGTAACCATTACCCCACTATCATGTGCATTGATGGGCATGTTCGTTGGTTGGCTCGACCCAGAATGGTGTGTACAACGTGCTGACTGGTCAAAATTCAAGCGAATATCAGTCTGCGAGAGGAGGTCTTTAACGGCGTGGACGAAATAGCTATACTACAAGCTGCGGGTATTGCAATCCCCAAGTCGACCGGTAAACCGCGACACCCTTTTGTCCCGTGTTGGAATCTAGACTGCTCAAGGTCGGTCAGTGCCCGAAAATTGGCGCGCCTGAAGCACTATCCAACCGTGTGTAATCTAATTGATTACAAGAGGTGTGGAGCGAAAGCGAGGAAAAACATTCTCGATAGGAAAAATTCATCGTGGAGAGCATACGTCTCTTCCTTAATTGCCTTGCGCACCACGTCTGGTGTGGTGGAAGGTGCGTCAAATCAAGGTATCATTCCCAAACTTAGGGCCAGGTATCTTAAGAATGGTGAGGTGATTATATTCCAAGAAGTAATTGTAGAACTTGCTGCCCGTTATGAAAGCATTTCGAGTTCGGCGAACTATGCTCCAGACTCTTGCTCAGAAAAAGAATGGAAACCCCGCTTTGGATTTTCCGAGTAGAGCACCTGAGGAGGATTACAATCCTCCATTCTTCATGTGTGAAATGCGCTCTGCTTTGGTGCATGCGAAAAGAACTGCCCCTGGTCGAGTTGAAATCCATAACATAATGCTACATCTTCTTGAAAAGGCCATACAATTTCTCCTCCGGCTCTACAATCGTATCTGGATAGAGCACGCCATCCCTGCTATGTGACGAGAAGGCATCATCCCAATTCCCAAAGGAGGGATAGATCTATCATTGCCATCAAGTTATCAACCCATTTCTCTCACAAGTTGTGTATGCAAAGTCCTGGAACGTACGTGCGGTTGGTCTTGACCTAAGAGTGTAGAAACCTGTTGATGCTATTCCAAAGCGGGTTTAGAAGAACCCGGTGTAAGTTGGACCACCCGGTGCGTTGGCAACAGCAATCTCTACATCGTTCGACTTGAGACATGTCATATTTTTCTACATAGAAAAGGCCTACCACACCACTTGGAGGTACGGCATTCTGCGAACCCGGCAGGAGTGCGGGGGAAGCTTCCCTATTCCTCCAGAACTTCCTCTCGAACAGATCCTTCCGTGTTCGCGTTGGTAACCGACTTTCTAGCAGTCACCCTCTAGAAAATGGTATTCTTCAAGTATCGGTTCTGAATGTCAGTCTGTTTGCCATCGCCATAAATGGTATAGTGACGACTGTGCGAGAACCTGTAAACGCGTCGCTATTTGTGGATGATTTTGCCATCTAGCAGCATGAGTTTGATCCTTAGGCAACTTCAACTGGTGCTCAACAAGCTCCATTAGTGGAGCATGTCAACAGGTTTTAACATGTTATAACATATATACGACCGCATTACCTTATTGCAATTATATAAAGCACTCACACGCTCAGCTTTGGATTACGGTAGTAAAGTTTATGGATCTGCAGCTTCCTCTATTCTCCGCAACAGCATACATTACACTGGTATATGCCTCTTAACAGGTGTGTATCGCACCAGCTGAATCGAGTACCTTATAGTTGAGGCTGAGGGGTCATCCTTAAAAATAAAGTGGGATATGCTATTGGCGACTTATGGTGGTAAAGTGTCAGGACTTTTTAATCATCCCTATCGCCAAATAATTATCCATCTTAAATATGGGTCGTCATATCTTCTTGGAACATCGCTACCTGGTATTCGATTGCGAAATATTTTGCGAGACCTTAATTTCGGTCTTCCCTCCCGTGTGAAACCCCCTAGAAACCCCTCCAGCCCCTTGACCTCAGACTCCCCTGTCTTCCCTAACGAACTACTAGTCCTCTTGTTTACCAGATGCAGTTGCAGGAAATAAGGGAAGCCTATCCGGATCATATATTCTTGTACACAGATGGTTCATCGTACAAACGCGCAGTGGCATACAGCTTTTATTGTATCATGGTCACCAAATCTTATCATCTTCATTTCCAGTGCAGTGTATTCACTGCAGAAATGTATGCAATTCTTGAAACCCTAAAGTACATGGAGTCAGTGACAGTGCGGCGAGTAGTTCTGTGTTCTGATTCTATCAGCTCTCTTCAAGCTGCCTTCCGTTCTTCCTCAGTCTGACCTCAACCTGACGATATCAGTTCAAAACGTGATTCATCGTCTTCTGTCTGGCCACGGTGTTCTGGAACTCAGTTGGGCCATGTGGGAATAACAGGGAATGAGCTAGCTGACCAGGCGGCGAAATCGGCGACGCGGAAGACTCTTATTGACATTCTTTCTGTACCGTCTTCAGATGTTAAAGTTTTTTTTTTTTTAACGATCCACTTTTGGAGTGGCTAAATGAGTACCACAATACCACTTTTAAACTAAGTGAGATAAAGGATTCTGTTAATCCCTGATGTTCCTCATCCCGACCGTCGGCGCGAGGAAATCATTTTAACCTGTCTTCGAATCGGACACTGCCACCTTTCTCATGGTTTCTTCCTTCGAAGTGAATCTGCCATCTGCGATTCGTGGGAGGACGGCTCTTTCTGTGGAACACGTCCTGCTGCATTGTACGAAATTCGATGGCAGTCGACGTTCGACTTCATTAGGGAGATCATTTTTCCTGTGAGCCAATATTAGGAACAACTGGAGCTGAGAGTCTTTTTGAAATAATCAATTATTTCTTTTATGGCGGAGCTCGTTCAATGTCTGGAATTCGTGGAATTCGATTGCAAGCGAAAGTTTAAGAAGTAGCTGCAATATGGACGCACTACATTGAAAAGCTCTGACTGCCAAATAACTTAGTCCATCCCTGCATGACATGCTGCAGACGGTTATACTAAGTACATATTATTAAGACAAATCCATTACATTGAAAGAATATATTAAGACAAAATCCTTTCAGTGTTATGTGAGGACATGGGTACTAACCACACTCAACTATAATGCTGTGCGAAAAAATGGCGAATTTTCGACAATTTCGACAAAAAATTCATTGCCGGTCCCTGAGAACAAGAAATGAATAAATCATGTTGCTAAATTAAGAGAAAAAAATCCTCTAACACGTGATGTAGCCAGAATCCCAGTTTTGTGAATCCTTGATGCAGAGAAACCAAGTCAAGGCAAAACGTCCGTCTTTCTGTCCGTCCGTTTGTGAACACTAATGACGTCTGAATTATTCGTACGATCTTTTCCAAATTGAAGAATCCCTTGTCGATCTGGCACTCAACCGTGCAACCGAGTCACCAAGCATTGAGATTTTGAAAAACATTCTTGAAAAGTTGGCGGTACTTTACATAAAGCCCCCCACCCCACCCCACCCCGGACGTTTTTAAAATTTTCTAAAATACGGCTCCAAATTGTTTCTTAAAATTTTTAGTAAGAATAGAGTAAAATACACTTATAAAGGTGACATAGGTCCCATTTCCACGGTTACCCTGAATTTTAAAAAATTGCAAAAGTTGGCTTTCATAAAAAAAATAGAGCTGTAGCGTGAGCAGATGGAAAATGACATGCTAGACATGTTTCATACTCTATTGCCAGTTTCAAGACACCGATAATCCAGTACTTCCAATGAAGATAAAATGCTGACTTCTTCATTTTACAATGCTAAAAGGTCCCTTCAAAAAATATTTCTACCATGATTTGGTGAAATTTAACAGGATTTCCATTCAAAAATCCCCCTGGACCATCATCATCTTTAGATATAAAAGAGCAAGAACATCTCATTGATCTCTGTTGTGATACACTATTGAAGAGTCAATTTAATGAAATATCTTTGTGTGAATTCTGGATACATGTTGGCAAGGAATACCCAAGCTGAGCCAAATTGCAATAAAGATCTTAATTCCTTTTGCAACAACGTACTTGCACGAGACTGGCTTTGGTAGCTATGAAGTCTAAGTACCTTTCAAAGATAATAAATAAAGAACTTTGAATGACCATTTCTACTCTAACTGTAACGTCTTGATAAACTTTCCTGTCGAAAGCAAGCCACTGAATTTTGTAATTTAAATTCTTAATTTTGTTGAAATTCTTGTTAGCTGCTTAGTGAACATTGTCTTTTTCTTTTATTTTCGAATAAACGAAAATTTGAAGAATAATTTTCACGTATTTTTAATATATAATAAAATGAATCCTTTTTGGCTATGCGAATTCTGTTGATCTGAATTTGGTAACAGAGAGAATAATGTAATGATTTTTTTTTAAAGAAAAATTTCATTCTATATTTAATAGAAGAAATAGACTGGGAGGAGGGGGAATGATATACTTCCTCGTCATGGTGGAGGGGCTCAGGGAGGAAAAGTTTGAGAACCACTGTTATAGGGGAACAGGGGGTACAGTGAACCACAGGGTACTGTGAACCATTGCGTATATTTTTGTTGTTATGGAGGGAAAATTTATTTGAAAAAATGAAGAATGTTTGGCATCACTGCCTGCATGTCTCTCGTGAAGACTGCAAATAGCTGCCTAGGATGCACATTGTTCTAATTAATATTTTGTATTATGAGTACAAATTCCATGTTTTTAGAAAGTAGGAAAAAGACCTATAAATTTCTTGCATCGTGAAAAATTGTCAATTTTTTAAAATCATGATAATGAATGGTCCTCTACTTTTCAATTGCAATAACTGCAGTTATATTTCTCTTTTGGGGTTAACTTTTAAATTCAAAATCGTATTGAAAGATGTCCATGAGGATCTGTGAACCAGTGTCACTGCGGCAGACAGAGCCATCTATAAGAGCTTTAGACATGGCGAAAGAAACTGGAGTGACAATCTTGACTCTTTCTTTATGTACTTCATATAATTTGCAGCCATTTGATGTATCATACTTTGGTCCTTATAAATATTTTATAATGACGCACTTGGGTCATGTATGCCGTCTTCAAGCAAGGTCAATCACAATTTACCATGTTGCTGAGTGTGTGAAGTACGCTAGTATTCTTATATTCTCTTTTATTTGTTTTTGGTTTTTAGTATTACCAATTTTAATGCTCAACATGTTCCTAAATTTCCTTGGTTGTGTTTGGAACAATTTTTTTGTTATTTCTACAATATAATTTCATTTATTTATAGTTCAAAATTGTAATACATTTTCTTTAAAGTGAGCCTGACTTATTCCTAAAGGAAATTTCACACTATTAATATTTACACTCCTCCTTGAACTTTGTGACAAAGACATCCTCAGACTCCCCCCCCCCTCTTATATTGTTTTTATTGCGCCTCCACGAGCTAGAACAGAAAACAAAAGTGGTTGCAAATTAAGTAAAATGAAAACAATGTGTTATGCACATATAACGATTTAGTTAAAATTATTGATAATCTGCGAGTTGAAGCATTAAAATAATCATGGCTCTCCAGACCAAGGATTTGGGATGCTAGTCATGAGCAGATCTAGCAAATTGAAAGTAAACCAACCATTTACTTTTTGCATGTCAGAAAATGACAAGGTCATGTGAACTTATGTGTATAAATTTAAAAAGTTGTGATAATATTAGTAATCCAGGTGGGAGTTGGCATTGTCACAAGCATTAGTGAACGTGGTACCTTTCCTTATTTTTTAATATTTTAAACTGAAATATACGTTTTTCTTCAGAATAGTTTGTGAATTTATTGAAGCTAGAAATTCTCCATTATCATTATGAGACTTGGGTATTAATCTAGAGGGAAAGAATAGACTGCTATATACTCATTAAAAAATCTGTCTTTTTTATTATATTGTAATTCAGCTTTTAAATGAATATTTTTAATAAAATTTTACATCAGAAAATTATGGTTCTAACCTCAAAAGCTGCTAATCAAATAAAAATACTGGTGAAGACCAACATTTAATATTTAAATCTTAATGGATTTTGAATGTTGAAAGTTAAAGTCAGGTCTCTTATTTTCAGCTTTCTTCCCTTTTGTTGACTTATCTTCAGAATGTTGTTATAAGCAAAATTTCTTTTCCTTTGTAATTTGTATTTGAAAGTAAATACTTTTCTTTCTTAACAATAAGCATTTTGTGTGTTTTGGAAATGAATGGGGAGTAAAATTTCGAAGTATCTGGCAATAAACATGTAGGCAGCTTAAAAATGTTTTCCTCCCAAAATAGTATAATTTAGAGAAAATTAATCTATAGTATGTAACACTTTCCAAAAATCTTGAATAGTGCAATCAGAAATTGTTTAATAGCCACTCATCATCATAGTTATTACCAAGAACAATTATCTTATTTATCTTCATAAACAAGATTTTTCTACAAATGATGCCTTAAGTTGTTTCTATAGAAATATTGTATACAGGTCTCAAGCAAATGACACGCTCTCAAGGCAATAGTTTAAGCCTTAAGTAGGTTAAGCTGGAAATTTTTAAATTAATACAAAGCAAGCAAATGCAAATAATGTATCTGCAATTGAATTTAGATAAAATTTAAAACGTTAATTGTGAAATATTGAATTATTGTTTTTAATTATAAAAATAAATCAATGGTCATCTGATTACACAACACAAAGAAATTTTCATCTACACATGGTGCAAAAAACAGTATGCAATATTTCTATAATTGGCAAACCTGAAACGATAAAGGAGGATATAAATCAATATGATAATAATTATGAATGTCAGTACTACCACTTTGGAGATTTATTGGAAATTTTTGATAACCTATGCATGAACATTAAATTCAGACCAAAAAAGTAAGTCATACACAAATCATAAATGATTCTTTTACACAGCTCAACACTGGAAAAAACGTGAAGCAATGACAAATATCACACAATCATTCAAAATGGTCAAGTGACAAGTTTACTCTTCTCTTCCTTCACAGCAATGAAAATCCCAAAGGAATGTTTCTTCAGGTTCCTCAATCATCCTTCACATTTGAAGCTCCTTTTTATCACAGGTCTTGCAATAAGCAGTTTGCACTCACATTTTGCATGTTCAGGGGACAAGCATTTGGGTAAAGTTTTGCCAGAGTAAAGCAAGTATGATTTAAAAATGAGAACCATCATTTAACAGACACAAACCTGATTTATGAATTATGCAAAAAGTGCACCTAAGCTTACTGTACAATTACCTTATACTAAGAACAGTATTATACTTCTATGTGACAATGGATTGGTGTTGCATTCTTCAAAATGCTCACATGAATAAAGTCTCAAGTGAATGTGACTACCATTCTAAAACCCGTATTTTAAACCAGTTGGCAATTGGAGCTCCAGAAGGCTGTAGTCTATATCTTATTTTGTATATAGTAAAACAACTTCGTCTATTTTCTGGTTGCCCAAAGTCAATGGTTATATTCACAGGTTAATAAGATAAACTGATGTAAGTCTTCAGAATTTGGAGGAAATTTTAATTCATATAACTCTTACACAGACAGTTCAAGAAATTGCTTGTGTGCAACAGGCTGGAAACTATCTTATTACAAGATGCAATAGGTCTGATTTTCAGTTCAGTGAATAGTAGTGACCAAGCATAAAAAGTTTATACCATGTTAAAAAGTAATATACACATAAAGCTGTCACAATTTGGAATGTAATTTTAAAAATTAATAATTTGAACTTGTTCTGCAATATGGAATTGAAACAATATTTTTTTTTTTATTATTATTATTTTTTTTTTTACAATGAAACGTACCTGGTAACTTCACAAAAATCACTACAATAATCACAAGAAAAGGTATGTCACTACTAATTTACAGTTACGTATTTTTTATCTCTCTTATTTTTCAAAGCCAACTGTGGAAAAAAAGACTACATAGGCAATACATGTATTTATTTACAACACCAACATTGGTGGATGTCTGTCATTTGACAACTACATTAGTGCCCCCAAACAATGCAAGATGCTTTGAACTTCAACATTAGCTTACCAAAACAAGAAGTCAATAAATTATTCATAACTTGGTATATTATTTACAATAATTTCATCACATTATATAATACATAAATTCCAATGTGCAAAAAATTAATATGCAGAACAAAGTATATTTACTTTGCAATAAACCAATGTAATTTGGTGGCAAATAAGAAGTACTTGTATTATCCACTTTCAAAAAATAATTCTAGAGGTTACCAAGATATGGATTTTAAACAGAATTAAGAATTTTGTTACAAAAAAAAAATAAAAAATTAAAGACATCAACTAATTATATTACTTAATGTGCCCTACCCCAAATTAATAGAACCAGAATTCATACTGTTCTAAAGCAAAATAAATAAAACAATCACTTCTCTATATTAGACTTAGCCTTTCTTCGAATAAATAATTCAATTGTGGAACTTCCAGTACCTAAAACTTTACATAAATGATAAAACACTGTACAACTTCATTGTACACACTACACAGTTCTCAAATGTACCTGATATTGGAAAATACTAAGGATTTATTTATACAATTCCTCCAACTGAATAAAATGGAAAAGCTCCAAACTGGGAATTAATGGGTGTTTTTGGAGAAGCACACATATACAGAAAGTCATCTGATTGTAGCTGAGTGCGGTTCAATGTAGGTTCTGAAGCTGATCGATGGATTTTAGGTAATAGGCGTACTGCACTCTCAAGGGATGCAAGAATCTGTCTAAAAAGGGGCCGTTCTTCTCTATTCAGTTTTATACAGTCCTCGGAGAGTCGCCTCAGAGCTTTTGGAGTATCTGAACGAAGGTTATTGAGGTCTGGTCGTAAATATCCTCTTCCCACCATAAAGAGTATCTGATCCTTGTTATTGATACTGGCATATGGGAGTTGTCCTGCTAAAAGTTCATACAACACTACACCAAATGCATACACATCTGACTGAAAACTATATGGGCTCTCCTCCTGCATGCGTATCACTTCAGGAGCCATCCATAAGATAGAACCAGTGGGCTGTTGAAATTGCTGGGATCCCGACCAGCGTGTCTTTACAGTAGCTAGGCCAAAGTCCCCTATTTTCACAGTGAGATCATCATGAAGAAAAATATTATTACTCTTCAAATCTCTATGTATTATGTTTTTTGCATGTAAATAATCCATACCTTGTGCTGTTTGTCTCCCTATTTCAATAAGTGTGAGTAACTCAAATTTAGTCTCTAAAACATGCAAATGCTTGTATAAACTAGATCCTTCACACCACTGAGTAACTATTGCTAACTGTGGTTTGCTAACACAACCCATAAATAGAAGGATATTAACATGACGTGTTTTCCTCAATACAGCTACTTCATTTTTAAAGGCCTGCAACTGAGCAGGAGTAGGATCCTTCACATTCAGTGTCTTCACAGCAACAGGTCCATGCCAGTGACCTTTGTATACCGTTCCAAATGAACCTGAGCCAATACGTGGGCCAATCAGTATTTCATCAGCTGGTATTTCCCAGTCCTCAATGGATTCTCGAGGAGTTCGCACCTTATTGCTGCTTTCATCAGCGCTACGAGCTCTTGGGCGCCATGGTCTTAAAGTGTTGGTGGGTGATGCCTGGGCACTCTGACTATGGGATGGTTTAGTTGGACTGCTGCTGGGGCTGCAAGTTGTCAAGTTACCACCACTTACTCCTGGAGGCACAGGACTCGAGCGATTTAAACGACTGGAAAATTCTTCAACTGTTGAGTCACCGCCATCTCTGACTAGATTATAACAGACATTAGGTGCAGAGCTAGATCTTTCTCTAGTTCCAAGTGTTGGGTGATGTCTACGAGGTATAGGCTGTGGCTGTGATGGTGAACAAGAAGTGCCTGGTCCAAAAGATGGAGTTTGCAAGATGCCTGCAGAAGAAACTGGATTCTGTGCAAGTAAAAATTGGTAATAATTATCTTGCATACGAACTTGCTGACATAAAGCAGGGACACCTGTTGCACATCGTTGATGAAAACGATAACCACAGGTTCTACAATAAAATCCTTGAAATAATAATCTACTGCAACACTCGCAAAATGCCAATGAAAAGAAAGTCTTGCGAACAAAATTATGAGAAATACTTGTAGTTATTGAAAACTTGTCTAATATTTCTACAGTAATTTCTTCCCCTTCAAGAGATGATATATCTGCTTCCCAAGGAATCAGAACTTTACTATGCCCTTTATACACAATGCACATTTCCGGGGTCAATTTTCTCAATTTCAATGCCTTGGCTAGAGCTTCTTTCAGCGTCTGCCCTGGTCGCACTTGAACACTAGTCCTTTGTTGGTTTGGGAGATGAGCTCTAACTACGGACTTCAAAGGAGATCTTGGCACAATTCGTGGAGAACTGTCCCCGCCGCTACCTTGATCGAGCAGGTGACGGTCACACGTCTCTTCTGGACTATCACGTCCACTGTTTATCAGTTCAATTAACTCTTGTTCTTTGACTTTAAATTCGTGCAGCTTACTGGTAAGTTCTTGATATTCTGTTAAATACATAGATGGTGGGTGTTGAAAACCTGCAAACTTGGCATTCAAAGCATCGATGTTTGTTCTCGTCAAACGAATCATACTTTGAATATTATGTAGTTCATCGTGAAGAGGATCGATGTCTTCCGTTTCGGCTGTCTTTCCGGGACTATCAAGAGAGAGAATAGGAACTGTTCCATTAAATCTAGCCTCCTTTAAAACTGCCATCTTCTCTCCGTCTTCTGACACTGTGACGACTATAACACTGCCCCTTTGATCCTTCGTGTTCGAAACATTCCTTCCCTGACGTCATTGGAAGAGAGAATGCCATTGCCCCAAAGATTCTCTTCTGAGAATGATTTTGATTGTTGAAAAAATGTAAATTATGTAAAAATTACCAAACGATTAAAAGTCCAATTGTAAGTAGCACCTTCTGGAGAGAGTCTAGAATTAAGACTCTACCTTGAAATGACTATTAAGAAGTTTGGTTTCATTTCATGAATTTAATTATTAATGTTGCAAGGTCCTTATTTCTTAACTTCAAGTTCGATTTTTTTAATTGTTTAATGTTGCTGATTATATGACTCGGCTATTAGTATCCGCTTCACTCATTGAGTCACGTTGCGTTTCAATAGGCAAATCTTCGGCGATTTTCCAAAACAGACAAAAAATAATTAAAGAGAATTGGCATGAAATTGTATGAGAAAGAGCCAAAAAGTTGTAATGATATTTATTTCTTAGGCAGTACTTAGTACTTAGGCAGTAAACATGGATCCCCCCTGCCCCCAAAGTAGCTGACACATTTTTTTAAATATTTTTATTTTTTCGAATTTTGTTGTACTAACGAACGTCATTCAGTATTTGATTACTTTAAAAATGCTTAGCAATATAAATACATTTTTAATTCATTATTCTTTTTGAAAAGAATATAAAATGTCGTTTGGATACTATATCTGTACCCCACCTCGCCCCCCCCTCTCTCCAAAAATGTTTTTTGGGTTGCGCCACTGGTTCTGTTTTTGAAATTACTTAACAGTCCCAAGCAGGAAGATGGAAGGTGCAAACTTTCTAAGAAATTGTCATTAAATTATTAGAAGAAATGGCAGCAGGTTATGTATGTTTATAAAATGAAATGACACCTCCCCTCGTTTATTTGCTACTTCTTCAACCCTGCCTTTTAGGGTTTTTGAAGGATTCATGCTACTGTGATTTTATTTGAACTCATCGTTTAGCAAATATGGGTTTCAGTATAACCTTCCACTATTTTCAATTTTTACGAGTATTTTTATACATTCGTTGACCTTTCAAATTACCAGTTAGGCAGAAGAAATTTGATGAAGCATTGTCATACCTACAATTTGTTTTCTGTAGGTTTTAGAGTGACTCTTCTTCAACAGAAAAAGTATAATAATCCGTACTAATCATTTGTTATTGAAAAAATATTTAAATTATTACAAAATTATATGCCTCATGAAAGAAATGGTTACAAAAAATTCCTGCTACAATTTTCAATAACATCCTTGTATCTCTTAATGTATTCTAGATAATGGGAAACTTAACATAATTGCCTTTATTTAAATGCAGATGAGAGACTACCAAACAATACACCCTTTTTGAAGCAGAAGTCTTTTTAACTGACTACTTCATGAGCTGAGAAAAAATATATCTCTAATTGACAAATGAGGTAACGTGTGCCAGGCAAACTAAAAACCTTCACATAGAAACCTAAGCAATGTCATTACAAGATAAGAGGCTATTTAACAAACTCTTGAAAACAATCATATTATTGTACTAGAGTGGTCACCAAACCAGATAATCATACACTCAGTTTCAGCATTTTCACGTATGACAGTCTTTTATAGTTTTAATTATTAATATTTGCATGATAAATGAATTTATCAATTAACAGTGTTTCTGCTAACAGTTCTGTTATCTGCAATTATTTCATAATCAGCTCATAATTAAAACTGATTTAAAATAATATTAATTATTTGAATTGTTCTCATAGATTAGGTTAGGAATTGTTTTTTAGTTCATTCCTTTTGGACTGCAGAAAACCTTTATTACTAACCCACATAAGCCTACAACACCGGAGGCAAGATAATTTATTCAATGTATGTACCAGCAGCAGCTGTTAAATGGAAGGCATGGCATTTCCAAAGTTAATAAAGTTAATGAGTATATTTCTAGCATTTACACTCGCAATTCTCTAAGAAAATCATATCCTTGGCCATTGATCTTCGAACGAATAGAAGATCCCGTAAAGAAGAAAAGTACCTGCAGTCACAAATGATACTAGACCATGTGGAATTCAAAAGACTATGAACTAAGGTTAGAAAAATATCAAGAAAGACAGAAAGGGAGGATTGTGAAAAATATGTGAAAACTGTGGATATAGAGAAAGCAATCTGCAGCCTACAATGTCTGCAAACATTCTCAAAAATTGACTGGCTAAACATCTTTTACACTAAATACGTTCTGAATTAAATATTTTGTATTTATTTGGGTTAAGAAAAAGATGAAAATAAAAAAGAAACTAACTTAGTCCATAACTTATCCATTATTACTTTCTCGTACACGTACGTATATACGGAGTATTACACGTAGAATAGAGAAAGTTATGTAATGCTGCAAAAAAAAGTGGCGGGTTGTTGGCGGAAAAAAAATCATAGCCGGGCTCTGGTGGCGTAAAAGTGCATAAAACCAGTTGCTAACTTAAGAGAAAAATATTCTCTAACACGTGGTGTAGCCAGAATCCCTGTTTCTTGATGCCGAAAAAACAATTGGAAGCAAAACGTCCGTCCGTCTGTGAACACTACTAGCGCCTAAACGACAAGTACGATCTTGTGCAAATTGAAGAATCCTGTCGATCTGGCTCTAGTTGAAGATTTGAAATTTTGAAAAACATTCTATAAAATTTGGGGATATTTTACATGACGTCCCCCGGAGATTTTCAAAACTTTCTCCAAAACGGCTCCAATTTTTTTCTTTACGTTTGTTGTAAGATAAGAGCAAACTACACTTATAAAGGTGGCATAGGTCAGAATTTCACGGATAACTCTGAATTTTCGAAAATATCAGAAGTTTGAATTTTTTCCGGGATCTTCCTACAACTACAAAATTGAAGACACGGATTTTTCCTTCAAATGAAATTTGTTGTGCATAAATAGTTCTTTCAATTAGGTCTTATAGATTATTTTGGAAATGTTGGTAGTTTTCCTGCAATAGTGCGTGCATATTTGCAATTTTAAAAAATAAGAAAAACAAGATTTTCTCAAAAACGGCTCCAAATTTTTTCTTTAAATTTTCCGTAAGGTTAGTGTCAAATGAACCCCATGCCATCACATAAACGCTGTATTCTTTTGCTTTTTCAAAAATGAAATTTTTTTGACTTGTCTCTCATGTCTGTAAAATTTACATTAAAGGCAGTTTCTTCACATTATTATATTTATGAGCACATGTGCTTTAAATAATGTCAAATAAAGTTTCTACAACACTCAACAGTTTTCTGTAAAAATGAGCACAAAATTTCGAATTTGCAGAAACACTCAAACGCCATTTCCTCAAAACCAACTCCAATTTTTTTTTTCCCCATATTTTTCCAATAGATAGTGCTAATTGCACTGTTTAATAAGATGTAAAGTTCATTTTGGAGTATTTTTTGTTTCTTCAAAAATTACACAAATGTAATTTTCTTGAAATACCTGTCATGCAGTTAACATGAACATTTCCATTGACTTGCATGCATTATTACATTTGTGAGAGGATGTGCTTGAAATGACTTTAAATGAAGTTTATCGAAAACTCCATATTCTTGTGAAAAAGAGCTTAAAATTCGCATTTACAGTAATGATTAATCGCCATATTCTTAAAAACAACTACAAATTTTTCAATGAAAACTTCTATTTATGGTGAATTTTTACTCTTCTTTAATATTCTTGAAGTAATGACTCATTTGTGCTACTAGGAAAGCAACAAGTTGAGAAGTTGTGAAAAATGTACTCTGTGTGACGACATATGGCAGCTGGCCATAGAATAGAGCACGACTTTAAAGCCAGATCACACCAAGGAAATTAGAAAAATTTGGTACGAGAAAGTCTGTGCCATTCTGTAGCACCTCTAGTTCATCATTATTTTCTACAGGTAAGGAAATAGGTTTAAAAGAATAAACACATTTTTGTATAAAAAATTAATAAGTGAACTATTCTTTAAATAAAACTTTGGTATTACAATTCTTTGATCCTTATAAAACATTTTGAAAGACATTTTTACAACAGCTGTTCAGCATACAGTCAACATGACACATAACTTGAGGTTAATATATACTTTTTAAATTTTGATTACAGTGAAATTTCAAAGATTTTATCTGAAAGCATATATTACAATTTATGGCGATCTGTAACTACCTATTTTGTACTCTTATGTACAATGAATTACAAATACGTCAAGATTCTTCATTGCACTTACTTAAGTACCACAAAACCAGATCACAAGTAAAAATGATACATCACCTGTTGGTCCAATGATAAAAGAACACAGTATTTATGGTCATAATTTTCATAAAATTAGTAGCACTTCTATAGTGGAAGACCAAATATTTTCATGATTGCTTAATTGTTCAGTAAGTCACACCATAAGTAACTAATTCATCAAAATTAAAATTACCCTATGCTGTGTAACAAATATGTGATTCCCTGAAATCCTATATTACATGTATGACTTTATGTACTTTCATATAATAAATAAATTCATCATGTACAACAGTTCAGGCAGTGAACACAAAAGGTTTTGTAATTCAATTTCTTGATTTCAAAATGCACTTCTCAAACTAAAGAATTCTCATCACAAGACACAGCAATCTATAGACCTGAGAATAATTAATCTAATTTGTCAGCTCACAATATTTTTTTTATCTACCAGTTAATTATTTGAAACAATAAGTAATGTAATTTAAAAATTTATTTTATTTTACTGGGTAATGCCCTTGCATACTTAATATAAAAATATTTTAAAGAGGAAACAAAAATAAAAAACTAAGACTTCCAGAAAATATTAAAAAAAAATTAAAAAAAAAAAAAAGAGCAGTATACATAAATAACAAAAATATAATAAAAAATATATAGTTTCGCTGTAGATATGCACTATCAGTGATATATCATTCAATAATTGTTATGTCAGTTTATAAACTAAAGATAATTTTTTAATATACTTACACTCTATGATTATTGCCAAACAGACATAAGCACTGAGCAGAAAAGAGATGAATTCTATATTAACTACTTGCTAAGAAGCTATGGAATCAATATAGTTGTTACTAATATATTTGCACAAAATTTTGCTACCTTTGCAATACACAACTTTCAAAGAAAATGTCTGACCATTAAAACTGTATTATTTAGGAAATATTTAATTTAAAATACATAGTTGTATCTAAGTGTTGCTTGTTAACTTAAAACAGAAATTAATGTACTAAGTATCACAATATTGGTGTTTATTAACTATTATATAAAGAGAACTTACAGCTATTACATATTACAAGTTGCAGGGTTCTGTGTAAATCAGCAAAAGGACTTATTCAAAATTCCTCAAAAAGCAAAAGAAATTTTTATAAAGAAAATATCAGTTTATCACAATTTCCAGTGCCACGTTTGACAAATAATTAGTAATAATTGCAACAGTTCAAACAACTACATACTCTGAGAACTAATGTTGATACACACATATTCACTATCCCATGAAAGTGTTACTTCAGTCTAGTTACTAGAACCAAGTAACTCATAGCCATGAAACTAAAAATATCTCACAACATAAAACTCACTCAATAAATTGCTCAATTCATACTAAACACAATCTATAGACTTTGAAAATAATATAATTTATGAATCCTTGCATATGTTACTTGAATATGGCAGTGACACTTTACTTCTAGGTTAACCACTTACAGGAAACTCCATCGAAGTCAAATACTCTTATGAAATAATGCTTTCCATAAAAATTAGTCATACTTTACATCCAATTTCATGCCCATGAAAAACTAATTCTCGCAACACTTGATAAAGTTTGCAATTTTCTCAGTCATAAATATCAATTAATAACAGATTCATTAAATATATTCATTGAGTTGTGAAGCATGTTGATCTAAATTAGCAAAAATTATGAAATTCTATACCTCATTGTTGAAGAATTAAATAGTCAATAAATTCAAGTCGGTTCATAGAGCCCAACCCGCAGAAAAATAATGTATATATAAGTTAAATTTGAGTTTCATTATAAATTTCAAGTACCCACCACTGAAACAATTTGTTCAACAAGATTACTGTTTATAATGTGATGACTTCTGTTCATTTTAAAAAGTAATTTAATGAAGTAAAATTGTTTTAAAACTTCACATATGAGACTTCCTTCAGTTTTGGTCTGCCATTCCTAGGCTTAATATTTTTCACCAAAATCTTATTTTCTAAAGTTCAATAAAAGCAATATTAACTATTTGATAATCTCATCAAAAGAATTCAATAGGTTCACATCCTACCATGATCTTGTTATGCATTCATTTTCTCTGTGTCCAATTCTTGGAAAGAACATTTATGGAATGTTTCCACTTTTTGAACATATCTTTTTGCACACAAGTTTTCTCTGCTACTTCTTTCTCACGTGATTTGGTTTGATCACACAAGGTTGTCAATTAAGCCTGCATATGCAATATCACAATGCCTCACAACTGTCAAGAACCAGCTTTTAGTATATTTACAAAGAAATGTTTTGAGGCAATAATTAAGATAAAAAATAATTTGCAGCCAAAAAGCTTATGAAATGACTTATAAACTTTCACCAAATTCAGTGAACTTCATATTACAGTTTCTGAGGTAACACCACCTTCCACAGCATATGCTGGAGGCCCATTATTCAAGAATGATGGATTTTGTCTGTTAGGTTTCAATAAATTTTGATTAGTGTTTTGCAATGAATTAATAACAGGCACTTGCCCAGTTGCTTGTGAACCAATGTAATAGGGCAGTGCACCTCCAGGCATATAACAACTTATTGGCCTAGTTCCATGGTAATTAGAATAACTTGATCTAGCAGATGAGGGACGATTATTATATGAGTCTTCATCTTCTTGTAATGACTGGGAGGAATTTTGTTGATATAATGGATTTGTATGACCTGTGGGAACTTTCCAAGGAGATGAAGTAGCATTTGGAACAAGTAAATCCATTTGAGATGTTGAATGTTCTATCATTGTAAGTCTGTGACATTCATTGGATTCTGATGGCTCTAACATTTGTCGTTGTTGAAGAGTATGTTGCTGCTCAATGAGTCGAGACACAGGACTCGTGTGTGGCACTTTGTTCCTTCTTCCTGAAGCTCTTAGAGAAGATCTAGTAGTATTGTACCTAACACTATTGCGTTTCTCAGGATAGGAAAGAGGTAAAGAACTGCGAGCAGTTGAACCTCGAGAAATAACACTCCGGCGTTTCACTCTCCTTGGTGTCATTGGACGAGGTGAAAGATGGGGAGCTGATAATTGAGATGTACCATTTCCTCCATTTTCTACACTGTACTCTACTGAATCATTCCCCATACAATTATTACTATGGGAACTGAATTCAACAGAGTATAAGGATTTCCTCTTGCAACTTATTTTTCTTTTACCAATTTGTTTAACTTGTGCTGCAAGAGAAGATACATTGAAAATTAGAGATATTACATGTTAATTACTCTAACAAATATGTTGTTATCACATCGTTCCAAAAAGCAAACAAGAAAAAAAAAAAAATATTTTCATTAAACTAAAATTTTCGTTTTGAAACTCAACATGAAAAAATTAAAAGGGAACTGAATTCAACAGAGTATAATAAATATATATATATATATATATATATATATATATATATATATATATATATATATATAAATATATATACATATATATATATATATATATAAAATATATATAAACATATATATATATATATATATATATATATATATATATATATATATATATATATATATATATATATATAGTTCCTGAGATAGTTTATTTCACTGAAGATCTTTATACGTGAATTATTTGAAATACATTTGTAAACAGAAACAAATTATTGTATACTGCATTCTGCATAATATTATATCTAATAATGGAAACAAAAATCATGAATGCATTAATTCTCACGACATGCATACATTACAATGGTTTCTGATAATCAGAAATATTAACAAACTTTATCAGCACCACGTTTGTGAGAAATAGGAAGAATGCACACAAATGAGAACAATAAACTATAATGATCACAACTATACTAGAGAAAGCTAAGACAACATTAATTAAAAAGTAAAACGAAAATTCAATTGTATTCATGCATATACAGCTTCTGTCTGTATTATCCTTTGAGATTAAAGTTTATGTGTATTAGTTTGAATCAGTCGATTTGTTGTATCATGGGTTACACATAATATTTATCTCTAGGAATTTGAATTACACATAAAGAGTTTCACTAACCACTTGCACATATACACACAAAGACTGTTTACTCTCTGTCTGCTGATTGTGGGGAATTCCATTAAAAAGATAAAAAACAAATATAACTGGTGCACATTTGGAAAGGGAGTCTACATTGACATGCAAAATTTTATTTGTAAGAAAACAAATGCAAGATTAATTGATCACCAATGCATAAGACTGGATATGCGTAAGATTGAAATCAAAACATTGCCACCACATTATTAATTTTTTATGGTATTATAACTTACCATACCATCTGAGGGTCAAATCCACCAATAAAATCAACTAAATAAATCAAACAAATTTTCCCCTTATATTCAAAATTTAAATTTATTTTAAAATTCTAGTGGAAGAATAAAATATATTATTCTTAGCATTTTTACAAATAATTTTTCCCGTTATTCTTCCTTTTAATATCAAAGCAAAGAAAAAAGACCAAACTGTTCAAAGATACAATCAGACAAATCTCATGAAACAACCATTTATATGAATATTATATTTAATATATATTTTATAATAATATATTTGTTATTTTAACCAATTAAAATTATTCATAAATGGTAAAGTGCATTTAAAATGTTTTTTCTTTAAAAAATAAAATGTTGTTCAGTACTTAAATTATTTGCATGTCATTAGTATCAGATCAAATTGCAATAAGAAACAAAATTGAACTCCCACAAATACATCTTTTCTAATAGACATTTCACTATATTAAAAACTCTGCTTTTTAATTAAGTTCTTGTCATTACATTTTTTTTTTTTTAAATAATTTACTTCAACCTTTCAGTAATTATCTTTTAATTTTCAAAATTCACTTTGCTTTCGTTAGATTTTGTTCACATTAATTACTTCTCACTTATTGTCAGGTACCATTGCACCATAAAGAAACAGAACTTAGATTCACTTTGAATCAAGATATATCCCTTCTTGCAAGCTCTCTATTATTCATAATTTATAATAGCAAATATTAGAATATAAAGAAATAATTTTACATGGAAACAACATAAACCAAAATACACAAGATATTACAAATTATGTTAAAATTTCCTTAACAATGAGACATGAACGAAATATTTACTTACAACTATCATCTTCTTCCAAGAACACATGACTCAATGATATGCCACCAGCACTTCCAAATATCTAAAAATAGTAAATTTGAAAGTCAGATCATATAATTACAACAAGAATGCACACAAATGAATTACTAAATAGCACATACATTCATACAAGATGTTAATCATAATGTATTACTTATGCACATTTGTCAACATTAGTTGTGATAATTTAGATTTAATGATAATATTAAAAAGATGTGATACCTCTCTGCTTATGATATTTCAGTCCTAACATTTTGTTAAATATTTTTACAACAGAAGGTTGTAACTCCAACGAAGATGGAGATTTTTGTGAATCTGTTCACCATGAAGACATAGTCCATTTCAATGGACATGGACTTCACTAAATAATATTACTTTAAGCATCAAAAATTAAGTAAACATAAATTTCATGGTGGTAGCAGATACGTGAGATAGGAAATAATCATTCACAACAATCAGTTATAATATTTATTATAACATACCCAAATTTAACTTTTGGAAAATTTTTAAATAAATATTAAAACTGTGATTGTTATGGATGATTATTTCTTGTCTCACATTAAGTAAATACAATGTAAATATTAAATCCCTCCAATCTTTACCACAATTTTTAAATTTATTTGTGGTCTCTTTTTAACTGCTTGGTCATATAACAATCACTGTGATTCTTAATGTTGGGGTACCTGTAAGGGGATCTTATAAGGACAACATGAACGCACAGAAATATCCATGCCTGGGGCGGAATTTGAATCCGTGGCCCTTTGAGCTGAGGGAGCCATGGTCCTTCGGCCTTTGCAACATCAGTTATCCAGGGTGGCTTTTACCATGATTTATTACACCTCAAACACTAACATTAACTTTTCTTCACATTTCGTTTTGCCAATTATGGGTACAAAAGCAAATGTGTTGTTTTTAATGGTCCTAAATAGAAAATTTTAATGTTGTATAATACTTACAGCGAGAACACATTGAAATCCTGCATGCAATACTTCCACATACTGATATTCCAACATACAACCAACCACATACTCCGGCCTTAGAGGTCTAAAAGGATCAGGATCATCTGCTGTTAAATTAGTTGGATAAATGGCTTTGCAACCAATGCCATTTATTTCCCACCAACTTACACTTCCAGTCCCCATATTCAAAATGTCACTGTTCTACAATAAAAATAGGCATTAATGAAATTTCATATTATAATTGCATAACAAAAATATTCCAAACTAAAAGCATGTCTTACTTTATCTAAAACTCCAACATCTAAATAAAAACACATTATAAATGTATTCCATCCCAGCCATAATGCGCACCAAACTGAGTACTGTAAAAAAAAAACAAAAAAAACTAATATGATTAATCAACACTTTTTTCTCATTAAGTATTATGTAGTATTCTCATTAAGTATACCCATTTTATTACTCCAAATTAATATTTCTTTTAATTGTTTTATGACCAGTCTGAAATTGGCCCTCCCCTAAAAAACTTCCTGGATTTGCCCCTACACTTTGCCAAGAAATGAATACAAAGGTACTCTTAGATAGTAAATAAATGAAACAATAATTTCACATCTTGATAGTTGCTGTCAATATCTAAATGCTGCAAAATGTCGCTGGTGAGATTTCTGTTCTAGAATAATATACAGAGGTATATTCCAAGGCGGTAATGGAAAATCTACAAACAACAAAAGCCTAAGTAGATCCTCAGATTCTAAATAATAAGCTTTACTGACTTGTGCTGACAAATGAGCTCCAACATACACAACTGAAATATGAATAAAATTCAAAATGGAGAATCAGACAAAAAATTGTAAATAAATGAAGCCATGTCTTTCAAAGATTTTTATTTTTTTATTTATTTATTTATTTATTTATTTTACGTCAAAAAACAGTTAAAAACTGCGTATGACATGCTATGGGGAAAAGTGAATTGTGTGCACATTTTCAAAATTCTGTGATCCCTACACTAAGTCATATACTACTTAAATTTTGAATTTTGAAAGGGAGAAAAAAAACTCCCATGTAGTAAAATCTATTTAAAAAAATAAATAAGCACTACTTAAATTTTGAATTTTGAAAGGGAGAAAAAAAACTCCCATGTAGTAAAATCTATTAATATACTAAATTTTGAATTTTGAAAGGGAGAAAAAAAACTCCCATGTAATAAAATCTATTTTCAAGGATAAATAAGCAATAAATTTTGGCTCTTATTAATTCCTGCCGCGACAACATGGAAACGATAATTTGAATAATTGTATTTCCCACTGAATTCTAGAAGACGTGCACAGAAAATGAAGTTACATTTATGTCCAGAAGCAAAACAAGGGGCCATCTCAGCATTTGCTCAATGGATCAGGGAAACTGGACGAAAAACCTGATCGAGATGGGGATATTTATTTATTTTTTTAGATCTGAAAGAATGTAACAATATATACAATACAAGTAAATCTTCATTAGCACAAACTCACTCAACACAAACCTTCGTTCCCGGCAAGGGAAAACAGTAATACTGACATTTATAATACTCAGATAACACAAATTCCCATTATTTCAGTCCCTTGGAATTCATGTTAATGAGGGTTTACTGTATTTAATTTAACATATTCTCATGTATTGATAACAACATTTATGAAGTTTACGAGGTGACACTATGAACTATGAATGTGAACTATTGAACTATTGATTTATGAACTATTTCATTGTGATGAAAATGTTAATAATGACGTAAACATATATTAAAATTAACAGAAAAGATATAGAGTAATAACAACAACCAGAGAAAGAAGAGAAACATTTCACTTACGGTTATAATATACTTTGGTCTGTACTGGAATGTTCCAAAGAATCCAAAAATGACAAATATGATATGGAAGAAATTGGCTAATATTGGAGCCCACATGAATCCCAGAAAATCAAATATCTGGCGCTCTATTGTTGAAACCTATAAAGAAAATAAAATGGAATTAATTGTTATTTCTTTCTGATATTTTTCTACACTAATGTTGCACATGAAGATACACAAATAAGAAACCTTCATGAATTCAAATTGAAGTGATATGCATTATTTTTTTTTCAAATACAAATAAAAAAATAACTCAAGTTAAGAAAAGCCTTGCTATTTCCTCCTACCTTCATTGGAATGAACAAAATGAATGCATTAGAATAAAAAGCATCAGTAAAACAATCTAATACAGGACATAGAAACCAAGTAAATTCTGATTTTCACCATGCCCAACCACTTGCCAAAAAAGTCACAGACTTATGATAAAACTGACGATGGCTAAGCCATCAAAAGCTGCTATTTTAATAAATAATATTGTTGGCAATGGCAACGCTTATAATTATTTCATCAGTCAAATTACTTCCCACCAGTTCTCAGACAATTTTTTGATAGAAACAAATGACTAAATAAATATTTTTCACTACTTAGAAATTGACCAGTTGTGGTGACATGGGGGGTTAGGAGCAGCAAAGCTGAAGGTTGTGAAGCTCAAATCTTGCTTTAGGCATTGGAGTTTCTGTATGGTTGTTTGCTCACTCCATCAAATATCTCTTCTGAACCATTAGCCCATCCACATCATTCAGCCCTTCTGATTACCCCAAAATCCTTCACCCAATGGAAGGAAAAGAAAAATCATCACTGTGATCAATTACTCTGGAAAGGGAAGGGCACTATGGTGGAGGCCCATTGATGAATGTAGGGTAGGGCAGATGAACCATGGATTACTGAGAATGGTGCTTATCAGATTCTAAATTTACGAAAAAACTAATCACAATCGGAAGGAACTGGGGGAAAAGCTTTCAGTTCATTCTACAAAATTTTTCAGGAGGATAAAAATAAAGTTTTGCTTGTGATGTGATGTGGCATGGCATTGGCTCTGTCCCAAACAACATTCATTGAATCTGAGATGTTTTTTCATCTGCTTGCTGTGACATGGAGCATTGTTCTGTGCTTGTGAGCATTGCCTCCTTATACTTTTTTTTATTGCAGCTGGCTGAAAGAATAATTCCTTCTGGTGTTTAAGTGGTTGAAAGATGCAACACCAAGCTATATAAAAGCACACAATCATTAATTTGAAATTTTCTTGGATTGAAAGAGTTCATCTTGCTGACCTTTCAATTATTTTTAATAACAAAAATTAACCTTTTACACAAAAGAATAAATACACTTTCTACATAAAAGAAATTTTTATAATGTGCCAAACTTAAAGAACATTGTAATATTGTATGCAATTTTGAATCGTATCTTAAAAAACAGATATTGAAAAATATCTTAATAGATATGGAACCAGGAAAAGTTTATTTTGTATGTATTTTATAAATACAAGTATTTACAGTAACTGTAATTTATTTAAGTAACTTTCTTTCTATTCTCAGAAATGAGTGTGTGTTTATATGTATGTAAGCATGCAAAATGAGTGTCACGGGCTACTAACAGTTCCTTATCATATTTCTGTGTAAGCTGCCTTTTCCATCTATGCTCATAAATGAGTAAGACACTGCATTGCATCACAGTTGCACTCATTTTATCACAGTAGATTAGTAAATAAAATTCTAAAACCATAACATTCTTAATTTCTATCATTGGGCATCACTCCTATTCAACTTCAATAACACTGTACTCTTATTAAAGCAAATTTATTGTTAATTAACTACAATGTAGTTAATTAACATTAATTCTTAAACTCAGTAATGGTAATCTGACCCAAGCATCAAAGGAAGCAAATTTAATACAATTGAAAACAGTGACACACAAACACACATGAAATAAATAAAACAATTACAAGAACACACCTAAAAAAAACAAACAAAACCACTTAATTACAATTAAATATGTTGTAAAATAATCCTAAAATTAAGTGTTATGAAATAAACAGAATAATATTATAAAAAATTAAGCAAACACTGTATCTCAAAATTGTATAGTAACAGTACCCTACAATTATGTATTATTTAATAATTAAAAAAAAATACCATTAACAATTTTTTTGAGATAAAATGATATTCTATCATTTTATCCCAAAATTGAATTGTAACATTACTAGAGCTCACATAAATTTCTGATTTGAAAGGGAAGAATTTTATTTCAAAATGTTTATCATATCAAATACTGTTATGGGGAAGACTCGCAAAAAATCAATTGTATACTTTCATATTCATTTTTTAATATTTTTCACGTTTAATGACATAAAAATGTACATTAAAATTTATTAATATTGAAGTCAGAACATAAATTATTCTTTTGGCATAAGTGAGATTCCAAAAACTTGATGTTGGGTTAAATAAATATTACTACTGCTTTCGTTATTTAACTTTGACATATCTGCTATATTTTCCATTCATTCCCTTTTTAAAATTAAAGGGGCCACAGTTTAAAAGGAACTCAATATAAATAATACTCTAACAATTCCAGTACCGCAGACCACACAAAAACAAACACTCACTAATTGCAATGTACATATCGTGAGTAAAAACGTTCGTCGCGTACAAATTCCCATGACATTTGCACTGTAATATTTTTCACGTTACTCATTCATTAACTTAGCATTATCACAAACGTTTTCCACTCAAGCATTCTTAATAATACCGCGCAATCAGTGACTCGAAAATTTGCCACTATGAATCAACAACACGCAAACCAGCCACTGGTGAGGCGCCTGCTGCGCTCGTCCCGAGTCGACAGGTCGTCGAAGTTGCACGCACGCATCCACCCACGCATGCACTGCCCGCTCCCCCGTTGGCTCACTGGGGCCACCGTTTCTCACTGGAGAGCGCTGGCTGGTTGTTACTGAGAAACCGGACGTGCAAGCCAGGTGCAGGCAAAGCCGGTGGTTTCTCAAGCTGTTTCCGGCCGTTTCCATTGTTTCTTCCTTTTCTTCCTTTCCGCTGAGGACTCGACGCAAGTCTCATTAGCCTCCAACTAAATGTTTGAGTTGTTTTCAATTGCACAATTCTATTCATAATTATTTTAGAATGTCTTCGTAGGCTAAAAGGCCTAAGATTTTTTTGCGATTTTTGATAACTATTCAAGTTCTTCGAGCAAAAGATAGTGATATTTTTGTAGATACTTCAGTTAAAAAATTAATTAACTATTAATTCAACAGGTGATTGTGGCCCATTCTGAATTATCAATTGCGGATTCAACGAAAAAGGCTTGATCAACGAGAACTCTTCCGTGAGTTCGGACCGTTTTTGCTGTCAAAATTTTTATCCGACATTTTTTGACATTTTTATATGGTTCCAAGGGCCCCTCTCACCAACGGCCCTTTGCAAGCTATTTGTACGAACATTTGAAGAATGTTTGTACTTCGAGGGATTTTCCTTTTTTTAATTCTTTTGAATTAATAGAAAAATACATTTAAAACTATTTTAACAATTTCGCATTAAAAATACTTTTTTGTTATTTACGTCGGTAAACACGCACCTACCATCTAAACAACGCATTAAGAGCACCCATGGTGGTTATTTCCACCATGAGAGCACCTCCATAGCAACGACCGTTTAAATGTACGAGAATTCATTAAACATATTTTAGCAGATTCTCGGGTTTAGTTTTTACCAATGCTCATAAATCTTTTAAAAAAGTGCCACAAAAAACGTTTTGTGAATAAATGTAAACAAAATTTGTTTTTACAACTGTTTTGGTACAGATATATCAGTTACTTTTTTTAAAAAAAATTCCACTGAATGTAATCTCTGGCGAAAATCCCGGATGTTGTGGTCAATAAAGCAGCTGTGCACTACGTATTTTTCACTTGGTGCACTACTCCTGTCCATACTGTGTAGCAGGGCCGCCGAAGTAAAATTTTCTGGCATATGGAGTAAATTAGAATTAGGGGGGGTAGGGTGAAGAGAGATAATTCAAAATACAAATTTTTAACATAACAATAACACATATACCCTATATTTTTTAAGTTTACAATAACATTTATGCACCGTTTACAAAACTTATTTCAATATCTAATAAACTATTTTAATGCAAATGTTGCTTTTCGTACTTTTGTTTTTATTTATAAAATCATCAATCAATTTTGTCATATCTAATGCTTACGCTGCTTCTTGATGAATGTTCAAAAGAGCTAATGAGTTTAAACGTTTTTGTACCATTGTTGTCCGAAGATAGTCGCAGATTCGGCACAAGTAAAAACTTTACCAACTTCTCGAGTTCATAGCACAAATGTAGAACCGAAGATTCTTTCGAAAATTTTATAATATCGTGGAGTGAAGTAATTGCATAACTTTGTTTCAATGCTATGTTAAAAACATGTCACGATGAAGTATAAGCTTACTTCGATCCAAGTTAAATTCTTCGTCATCGTCATTTTGATTATAAAACTCTACAGTAGCATCTACCACAGAAGTCTTTCCAATTACGACATAGTACCAAAAATGACATAGTATTAGAATCAAAGCGGGTTTTAAACAACATAAGAACTTGGTCTAATATTTCAAAAATTATTTTTCTATAATAATTGGACTCATTAGAAAAATTATGTTGAGTTTCTGTAGACGAATATTTATACCGTTTAGGAACTTTCTTTGCTCGTTTTATTTCCGGTTCATCAATGTCCAAATGTGCCGCTTCTTTGACATTCTTTCCTATTAACATGCTTTCCTATTAAATCAATTCAACACGCTTTCCTATTAAAAATAGAAAATTAAACATTTCACGGAAAAGTAATACCTGAATCACACAAGGAATTAGAACATTGTGTAAAAATAAAGGTACGCTCTACTTTATTTCTAAACATCATAACGTATCACCCGGTTTCCACGTTTACTTCAGAGAATATAAAAGGATTTTAAGGAAAATAATAGTTCAGGCAAAAATAATGAGGATATTTTGAACGCTAAAAACAAAACTAAAGCAATGTGGAACATCGCAAAAATACGACAACACGACATTTCCTAGAGAATGTTGTTTTAAATGATAATGAAAGAGAAACAAGTAATCCAGAAAAAGTTGTGAATATCTTCAACCAACACTTTTCTAGAATTGCGGTTGATCTCACGAAGGGACTAAAACCACAAAATTCAACATCATATGCTTCTCAAAAAAATTTCGGCACGATATTTATGAAACTTCTTCCAACGAAATCCTCAGAATAGTCAGTAAACTAAACAAAAATAAATATTCATCTGGTTTAGATGAATTTCCGGATTGTTTATTAAAAACGTGTGCACCTGCCATTATACACCCATTAACTCACATTTTCAATGCTTCCTTGTACACAGGAATATTTCTAGATATTTTCAAAACAGCAAAAATTAAGCCACTCTTTAAAAAAGGGAACAAAAATGAAATTCAAAATTACCGGCCAATATCTCTTTTGTCAGTTTTCTCCAAAATATTAGAGAGGCTGTTCTATATGCGAACGGAAACTTTTCTCAGGAAAAACGAAGCGTTTTCAGACTCACAACACGGTTTCAGGAAATCAAAATATACGGAAACTGCCATTTTTTCTTTCCTTAAAGATGTTGCTTCATCAATGGACCAAAATGAAGAACCCATTGGGATATTTTTAGATCTTTCGAAAGCTTTTGACGTTATTAACCATAACATCTTGCTCTCAAAATTACCTTCTTATGGAATTCGTGGCATTGCCCTAGAATGGATAACCTCATACCTTAAACATCGATATCAAAGAGTAGAAATACCGTACTGGCACGAAAGGACATTATTTACTTATCTTTTCAATTCTTTGCCAATTGAACATGGGGTCCCACAAGGTTCGACCTTAGGTCCTATCCTCTTTCTGTTGTACGTAAACGATATGCCCTCATCTATTAAAAATGGAAGATTATTCCTTCCTAATTCTGGCCGTTGGGTAATGACGCAGGAGCGCGCGGTAGGAGGCGCATACGCGGAGATGCTACCTGGCGGTCCTCTTGACAACCGACTGTGACGAGACGCGACAGACAACATTAACGGAGGATTACTCCAAAAAACACGCGCCGTAATGGGAGGATTACTCCAAGAAGCGCCAAGCGCTCAACGCCCCCCAAGGGGCTTGGAGACGCGTTGCGTCAAAATAGACGCAACAAATTAAAAAAAAAAAAAAAAGAAGAAGAAGAAGAGTTCTGTTTGCCGATGACACGAATGTTCTTTGCAAAAAAGAAACAATAAATAGTACAATTTCAGAAGTTTCAAATTGGTTTTGTAATAACAAATTAATAGTTAACGAAGGAAAAACTCTCTCAATGCAATTTTGTGTTTCAAATCCGCAATCGTATGCTAATTGAAAATGAACAATATGCAATTAGCTGATGTTAAGGTAACAAAATTTCTAGGTCTCTCAATTCAATCAAACCTCAAATAGAATGTACATATAACAGAATTAAACACTAAATTAATCTCATTATGTTATGCATTCAGAATTCTTTCTAATTCTGTCAGCCTTCATGCAGCTCGTTGCGTGTATTTTGCAAATGTACATTCCCGCCTGAGATATGGTATAATATTCTGGGGAAGCTCATCCTTTAGTGCCCAGACATTTAGATTGCAAAAGAAAATTATCCGAATAATGAAAAAGTCCCATCCACGTGATCCGTGCAAGCATCTTTTCATTGAGCTTGGAATCTTACCATTGCCTTGCCTATTTATTTATGAGTCTGTAGTATTTGTCAAAACTGACTTACTTAACAGTGGGAACTTATTTTCATGTAATACTGATATTTATAGTTACAACACTCGACGTAGAAATCATGTTCATCAAATGTCAGTATCAACAGCTCACTACAAGAACTCCACATACAATACATGTACGTTACTTTACAACGCATTGCCAGATGAAATTAAACAATTAATATTGGTACACAAATTTAAGTTAAAAGTAAAATCTTTTCTGCTGCATAACTGTTTCTATACAGTTATTATTATGAATTAGTTTACATTTACATTGTATAATTTTAAAAAGACTCAATATGCCTGTAACAAGTAATGTACTTCAGCTTCCAGGTCAACGATCCCCATCTCGATCGGGTTTTTGTCCAGTTTCCCTGATCCGTTGAGCAAATGCTGAGATGGCCCCTTGATTTGCTTTTGGATGTAAATGTAGCTTCACTATGCGCACATTTTGTTCAACTTTCCTTTTGCTTGTAGTGGTAGTAGAGCTTAGGGTGAGTTTCCACTTTGTTAACAATACTGAAAAATCAAATCTGTTCGTTCCTTTACCGTTAAAAATGAGTTTTCTATTATTCGGCAACGAAAATATCTAGTTTTTGAAATGTTAATCTCTCGCTTTTTTAAATATATTATTATTATTATTATTATTATTATTATTATTATTATTATTCATCTTTCAACTATTAATAGTTAATTGTTGGGAAGGGATTCTGAAACTCAAGAAAGCGTGCGCCGATGATTTTCTCCCCCATACGTCACATACATTCTTACATTACACATACATTACATACATTACATCACACATTACATTACATTACACATACATTACATACATCACATACATTACATACATTCTATCAGTTTTTTCTATCAGTTCTATCAGTTTTTTCAAAAATATTAGAGAGACTTTTTTACGTACGAATGGAAACCTTTCTCACTAAACACGACGCGCTTTCAGATTGCCAACATGGATTTAGAAAATCAAAATCAACGGAAACAGCTATATTTTCTTTTCTTAAAGATGTCGCCTCATCATTGGATCAAAATGAGGAACCTATTGGATTATTTTTAGATCTCTCAAAAGCTTTTGACGTCATTGATCATGACATTTTACTTTCCAAATTACCTTCATATGGAATTCGTGGTATTGCTCTAGATTGGTTATGTTCGTACCTTAAACAACGATCTCAGAGAGTTGAAATACCTTACTGGAATGATGGAACATTACGTACGCACCTTTCCGACTCTTTGCCCGTTGCATGTGGAGTTCCTCAAGGATCGATTTTAGGCCCTGTTCTGTTCCTACTTTACGTAAACGATATGCCCTCGACGATTCGAAACGGAAGAACGGTTCTCTTTGCGGATGATACGAACATCCTTTGCAATAAAGAAACCGTAAATAGTACAATATCAGATGTTTCAAATTGGTTCCGAAATAACAAATTAATAGTAAACGAAAAGAAAACGGTTTTAATGGTTTTCCATTTCAAATAAACAATTCTGTGCTCCATTGAAAATGAACGGTGTACCATTGACTGATGTTAAGGCAACAACATTTTTAGGTCTCTCAATTCAGTCAAACCTTAAATGGAACGTCCATTTAAATGAATTGAACACAAAATTAAGTTCATTATGCTACGCGTTCAGAATTCTTGCAAATTCAGTCAGCCTTCATACTGCTCGTTGTGTATACTTCGCGAATGTTCATTCCGCCTGAGATATGGCATAATATTCTGGGGAATACATCTTATAGCTCCAGACTTTTAGATTACAAAAACGATTGTACGAATAATAACAAATCCACCACGTGATTCATATAAGCCTCTCTTCATTAATCTGGGAATTCTACCATTACCGTGTCTTTTTATTTACGAATCAGTGGTTTTGTAAAAATGACTTGCTCAAGGGCGGGAATATATTTTCAGAAAATGCCAAAGTCTATTACTATAACACTCGACGTAGAAATCATATTCATCAGGTAACAGTATCAACAGCTCATTACAAAAAATTCACATACAATACATGTACATTATTTTACAACACTTTGCCAGATGACACTAAACGATTAAATTCAATAGAAAAGTTTAAATCCCAGGTGAAATCGTTTCTGCTGCAAAACTGTTTCTATACAATTAGAGACTATACTGAGCATCACAAGAAAAGGAACATTAATTTTAATAATGATACATAATGCATTATTTACCATTTGGACTGTATAAATAAGTATAATCAACGTGTAACAACTATTGTACTACAGCTTCCGGGTCAATGACCTCCATCTCGATCAGGTTTTTCGTCCAGTTTCCCTGATCCATTGAGCAAATGCTGAGATGGCCGCTTGTTTTGCTTCTGGACATAAATGTAACTTCATTTTCTGTGCACGTCTTCTAGAATTCAGTGGGAAATACAATTATTTAAATTATCGTTTCCATGTTGTCGCGGCAGGAAGTAATAAGAGCCAAAATTATCTTTGGAAGAGCTTATTTATCTTTGAAAATAGATTTTATTAAATGGGAGTTTTTTTTGTTTTTTTTCTCCCTTTCAAAATTCAAAATTTATTGCTTGTTTATCCTTGAAAATAGATTTTATTACATGGGAGTTTTTTTGTTTTTTTTCTCCCTTTCAAAAATTCAAAAATTAAAAAAAATTCAAATACAGTTTTTGACTGTTTTTGACTAAATAAATAAAAAAAACATTATTCCATAGACTTTCAAATTGTGAATTTCGCATTTCGTTCATTTGATCTTCAACAATTTTAATCATTTTATACCCTTCATTAACGCACAACTCAAGTTTTTGAAGTTTGGTGTTTAACATTTCGATATATCGAAACCTATAGGTTCAAAAATTAATTTACACCATTTCATAGGCAGTGATTTGGTCAATTAACTAAATTGCATGTGGATTTCGGTGAAAATCAAACAAACAACAAAACATATATATATATATATATATATATATATATATATATATATATATATGTGGGAGACCGATTCAAATCAGGCGGATTTTTTGGGGTTCCGGTAGAGGCGCAAGATAGCGTGGCGGCAGGACCAAGTCGGTTGACAACGAGCGTAAACAAGTCACTCGAACGCAAGTAACACCGAGAAGAACACGTTGTGAATTGTCGGGATATAGTTTATTTGTATTGTTCTTCAAGTATTTCAAGAATATAATTATCTTTTTATATTTCAACGACGAGTTTATTTCTATTCCGACTACCATTTCTCCCACAATTTGGGGGCTCGTCCGGATTGAACTGGATTTCGAGAAACGACTAGAACTTTTCACGGTCGCCATTTCGCAACATTGAGAACATTATGACGTGCCAGCCGACGACGATCAATTTGGAATAAATGACGAGGGATTCCAATTGAAGGCCAGTTTTCAAAGTTGCGACGACGATAGGCTGGAATAAGACGACGACTGAAGGTCATTATAACCTAAAAAAACGACGTAATTCACCGACGAAAGCTTGACGAGAATTGATGTTGTTTCGAAGATACGTGAGTAGATGCAAATAAGACAAATTGTATGAATATTTTGCTGTTTCCATACATTTGTTCGCACAATTGAAGGTTTGAACCACGAGGCTGTTTTATAAAATACCGATTGTAATCGACGTTACCGACTGTTCGACAGGAAGTTCGCAAAATTTTGGAAGATGGCGACATTGGGAGAAATCGAACAAATAGAAAAGAACATAACCTCTGCGCCGGTAAAAGCAATTAAAACGTTGCATAACTTGATTTTGAAACGATCCCAGAGGATCGAAAAACAGAAAGAGGCTTAGAGAGTTTTCCGGTTTTACGTTCGAGTCCGGATCTAAAGATGAAGAGATGAAAAAGTCGTTCATTCACGATACATTTTCGGAAGCGGATCTGGGAGCTATATGCAGTATTCTTTGTATCAACAGTGGACGAAAGACGAAATGATCGACGATATATGTGAAATGCTGGGAGATCTGCAACAGTTGGCGTCGAAAATCGAGACCGAGAACAAGCAAGAAGAATGAAGAAGACGAATATAAGAAAGGAGTATTAAGCAACCCGAAAAAACAAGATGACAAAAGGGCAGCCCAACTGAAGAAGTTGACGTTCGAGTTTGAGCAGAAGCTGCGTGCTATTAACAACGAGGAAGAAAACGATTCGGATAATAGTGATGATGCGCGCTCTGTCGCTTCTGTACGTACGCAGCCAAAGTTTTCATTGACTTTTCGTGATATTGAAGGTTCACTCAAGACCTTCAACGGTAGTGATGGATACCCAGTAAAAATGGATCACTGATTTCGAAGAGACAGCTGTTTTGATGGGCTGGGACAGTCTACAAAAGTTTGTTTTTGCTAAGAAATCACTCGAAGGCCTAGCCAAACTTTTTATCCAGGGCGAGAAAGGAATCACATCGTGGACCGTCCTGAAAAACGCTTTGAAGGAAGAGTTTGATGTTAAGACAAGCACGGCAGAAATTCATCGGTTGTTGAATCGACGAAGGAAGAAAAGAAGAATCTTTACAGGAATACTTTCTCGTCATGAGAGATCGCTAGCCGAGGTGATATAGATGACGAATCATTGATACAATACATAATCGACGGAATTGAAGACGATTCAGGAACGAAACTTCTGCTATATGGAGTAGACAACATAAAAGAATTCAAGGTCAAGCTGAAACATTACGAGATGGCAGTGATGAAGGTCCAAACTAAGAAGACAAACAAGAATGATCACAAGTGGAACTCGAAGAATACAGACGAGAAAGACAAGAAGAACGACGATGGTAATAAATCGAAGGGCACTTCTCAGGACGCGGACAAGCGATGCTACAATTGCGGTGGTACCGGACATACTTCGAGCAACTGTAAACACAAAGAAAGGGTAAGAGGTGTTTCAATTGCGACGCTTTTGGTCACATTTCAGCTGATTGCCTAAAGGAAAGGAAACCGCGACAGTCGAAAGCATGAGTGCCATTGTAAGGAACGCGAATAATTGCAAATTTAAAGAAGTACAATTGGCTAATCGGAAGGTAAAGGCGCTCATCGATTGTGAAGTCAAGTTAGCTTGCTGCGACAAGACATTTACGATTCACTGAGTGCTCGAAACTAGTCAAAACGGATATGGTCCTGAGCGGATTTGGGAAGAACTCGTGTGTCCTCAAGGATACTTTTCAACAACTGTCGTCGTTGATGGTGAGCAGTTTACAACAGACGTATACGTGGTTACAGCAGATACCATGAAACTTGAAATGGTCATTGAAACGAGCTTCTTGACCAAGCGGAAGTGCTCATAAACAGAAATGGTGTCACCTACGGAAACCAAAATTAGAAGCTCACATCATGTGCATCCCGGCCGTAAATAAAGAAGAATTGGATATAGGAGATTCGGTCAAAGCGAAATAAAAAGGAAGTTCAAGGTTTAATAGCAAACTATGTTCCGAGAAGACCAAATCTGTTGATGTCAAGATGAAGATCTTAGTGAAGAATGAAGAGCCAGTTCACTGCGGACCGCGACGACTTTCGCCTCGAGAAAAGAAGTGGTGGACAATCAAGTGCTAATTTGGATTCATGACAAAATAATAGAACCGAGTTCATCAGAGTATGCCAGTGCAGTAATCGTGGTGAAAAGAAGAACGGATCATCAAGAGTTTGCATTGATTACCGCAGGCTGAATAAGATCGTGGTGAAGGACCGCTATCCTTTACCCTTATCGACAATTTGTGATAAATTGCAGGACGCCCGAGTTTTCAGTACGTTGGACCTCAGAAACGGATTTTTCACGTGGACGTCGAAGACAGCAGCAGAAAATACACGTCATTCGTGACTCATTCAGGACAGTTCCAGTTCTTAAAGGTACCGTTTGGATTTACAAATTCTCCTGCAGTATTCCAACGGTATATAAATAGTGTATTTTGGCAACTAGTGAGGACGGTGTTTGCTTTGTATATATGGACGACATCATTGTTCCGCTAAAGATGATGAAGAGGCTCTACGCAAACTTACGTTGGTATTAGACGTCGCCAGGAATACGGTTTACAATTGAACTTTGAGAAATGTCAATTTCTAAGAGAAAAGTTGAATACCTGGGATATGTAGTCCAGGAGGGACAAATTCAACCTTCTCCAAGCAAGACATTGGCTGTTCAAAATTTCGAGAACCAAAGAATATAACCGGAGTGCAGAGTTTTTAGGTCTAACGGGTATTTTAGAAAGTTTATCCCAGATTACAGTACAATCCGAAACCAATAAGCGATCTACTCAGAGATGATACAGAATTCGATTTGGTGCTGAGCAAAGAGAGGCTTTTCAAAAACTGAAGGATAGTCTATCATCTGACCCTGTGTTGAAGATTTACAATCAGAAGTACGAAACCGAATTGCATACAGATGCAAGTAAGTATGGCTATGGAGCTGTATTATTACAGAAATTTCCGGACGACGAAAGCTACATCAATCTCTTATATGAGTAAGAAAACAACGACGCAAGAAGAAAGTACAGTAGCTATGAGCTCGAAGTTTTGGCCGTTATAAAAGCATTGATGAAATTTTAGATTCTATTTACTGGGAATAGATTTTAAAATCGTTACTGATTGTGCAGCCTTCCAGAAGACTATGAGCAAAAAGGACTTATCACCGAGAGTCGCTAGATGGGCCTTAGCTCTGGAGGAATACTCATACACGATAGAACATCGACCAGGACACAGGATGAAGCATGTAGATGCTTTGAGTCGCTACATGACTATAAATTTCAACTTTGCTGATAGCTTGACTGCGCGGATCAAAGGGCACAAGCCGAAGACGAAGGGTTGCTCGCTATAATGAGCATCCTGAGGAGGGCAAGTACGACAACTTTGTGATGAGAAGTGGACTCTTATTCAAATTTGAAGACGGAAAAGAGTTACTGGTTGTTCCACGTGCCATGCAACAGGAAATAATAAAACTGCACACGAAAAGGGTCATTACGGAAGCAAGAGGACTGAAGAGGAAGTGAAACAGGAATTCCACATTCCAGGACTAGTTGAGAAAACGCGTCGAGTCATATCCAACTGTGTAACATGTTTGATAGTGAATCGCAAATCTGGAAAGAAAGAAGGACTTTTACACCCGCTGTTCAAGGAGAGTCAACCGTTGTATACCTATCATATGGATCACATCGGCCCACTGAAGTCTACCAACAAGGGCTACAACCATATTCTAGTGATCGTCGATTCATTCACGAAATTTGTTTGGCTCCACCCGGTAAAGACAACGAAGACGAGGGACACAATTTCAAAGATGGAACTTCAAAAGACTACGTTCGGTAATCCTCTTCAAGTGATCACTGATAGAGGCACGTCTTTTAGTTCACAAGAGTTCCAGGACTACTGCACGACGGAAAGAATTAAACACATAATGGTAACGACAGGCTTGCCCAGAGCCAATGGGCAAGTTGAGCGTCTCAATTCAATGATTGCTTCTATCATCGCGAAACTTTCCATTGACGACCCGGAGAAATGGTACAAAGTGGAACCAGCTGTTCAACGGGCCATGAATTCTACCTATAACCGGAGCATTGGAAGGACGCCATTCAGACTTATGACTGGCGCAAGGATGCGCAATCCGACTGATATTCGTATCAAGGAGTTATTGGAAGAAGAGCTAATTAACAATGTCGAAGAAGAACGCAACCTTATACGAGAAGAAGCTAAAGCACAGATTTTCAAGGTCCAGGACGAAAATCGCGCTGATTTTAATAAGCGTCGTAAAGGAAGCTACAGTATACAAAGTCGGCGATTTAGTGGCTATCAAGCGGATGCAATTCGGGCCGGGTTTAAAACTCAAAGCCAAGAATCTGGGGCCCTACCGAATTACAATGGTCAAACCAAATGATACATACGATGTCAGCAAGGTCGGAGATAACGAGGGGCCACGAACCACCACTACGTGTACCGAGTATATGCAAGCTTGGCCAGACGGATACTCATCATCGAGCCGGATGATAGTCAGGACGGCCGAATGTGGGAGACCGATTCAAATCAGGCGGATTTTTTGGGGTTCCCGGTAGAGGCGCAAGATAGCGTGGCGGCAGGACCAAGTCGGTTGACAACGAACGTAAACAAGTCACTCGAACGCAAGTAACACCGAGAAGAACACGTTGTGAATTGTCGGGATATAGTTTATTTGTATTGTTCTTCAAGTATTTCAAGAATATAATTATCTTTTTATATTTCAACGACGAGTTTATTTCTATTCCGACTACCATTTCTCCCATATATATATATATATATATATATTATATATATATATATATATATATATATATATATATTGACTCAGAGAGAAAATATGGAAGCATTCATGTAATAAGTTAATATTTTTACTTGTAGCAGATCATATAATTTTGTTAATAAGTGTAATAACTTATTTGGTTTTCAAGTGGCTCAAGTGTGGAAAAGTCTTTTTTTGAAAGTGTGCAAATAAAATTTATAGAATTTGTGTCACGAATTTTCAATTCATATATCGGGTTGCTTCATTGCATTTATTTTTTAAACTTATGATTTTCTCAACTTGGAATAATTTCCCTTGATTCTATCAAGAAACCAAGATACATTTTATTATGAGTTATTATGACCAGCATAAATGTTAATTAGATTGCACTACATACATGCAATACGTTACAACAGGTTACAACAGGTTTCCAAATGGATGTTTTTGATATTTTTTTAAACTGAAGTATTTTACTTTACCTTAGCTAGCTTTTCAAGTTTTCAGGATGAATGTCGCAAATACACCTTCCTAGTTAACATTCTTGCAATGTACAAATAAACTATGCAATCACGTGCTAATTTTCATACCAATACGGTTAATGTTTTCTATTGGGTATAAAGACAATTTCTTTATTAAGAATTATATTAATAGACTTCATTATTTAAATTTAGAATTTCATGTAAATTGATGCTGTTAGCAGATTACATTCACAACCAAATTCCTAAAAGACATTCAGCTCTCGCTGATTGTCCTTCAGTTTATTTGTGTGAAACTTCTTTCAACTGAAGTTAAAAGTTATTTAGGTAAGTTTGCACACGTTTGAGTTATGTGAAAAAATTGCCCGTGCGCAGCGTATCTGAACATTGCTTGTGCACAGCGAACTGTACAGCATGACTTTAATATTGTCAACAATACTTCGCGTGTAATAGTCAAACTTAATACATGCACCAACATTAGTCATTATTGTGCCCATTACCATTATGTAAATGAGAGCAAGAAAGTTTAAATGAAAGACGTGAAACCATAGTCCTAAGCCAGATTTTGTCCAAAAGTGATCTTGGCCTGTAGGCTTAAAATTTGTGTTGCAGTAAATAGTTTTAAATTTTGGCAGACAAAAGAGTATATTACAGTAATTTAATTTATTTGGCCAAAAAGCAGTAAAAATTGTGTATCAGACAATTTCAGATACAGAGTCCTAATAGTTTTATGTTTGAGTTCCATTTTGCCTTACAACTGATTTTGAGCATGAGATGGAGTAGGACTGTGTTCTTCCGAGCCCTTAGATGCTCAAATTCGACGAAATACATGCATGCACATTCACAAGTACAACACATTCACAAAAGAATGAAGAAGAATACTCAACCACTGGCAGTAGGCGTGGGTGAGATGTGGTTACCAAACCGAAAATGAAATATACATGTTTAAGTTGCAATGAATGTTCGGGGGAAAAAAGGTTTTTGCTGTTTGAGAACACTCACATAGGTTAGATTAGGTTGGGTCCATGAAGTTATCACCTAGTGAAGTAATCAATCACAGGCCAATAATATAATTAATTGAATTCAAATGTTACAACGGTTACATCGTTGTGCTCATCGTGTACGCGCCCTTTCGACTCCATCGTGAACACATCAAGTACGTTTCAGTTCCCACTGAAGCGTACATTCATTTGGGCCAAAGTACACAATTTGTACAATAAAATGGATATCGTGGCAAGCTCTTGTGCACATCCCGTACACTACAGATACGACTCCATGTGCACTGCGTGTACGTTTGCGCATACATCTCGCGTACAATGGCGCACATGCTCATTTTCGGGAGGGATGCTATTTGAAGCTGTTATGTTTGAAGCGTTAGTATCACAAGAAATCATTCTGGATTTTTTTCTCCCTTTTGTTCTTTTATCCTATTTCGTCTCTTTTGTCCCCGTGTTATATGTGTCCTCTTCATTCCACTTGCGTCACTGGTCCCATTTGTGACTTTATCCCCCTTTTCCGTTTGCCCCCTTTGCTCATTTTCTCCCCTTGTCCCATTCTGCCCCGACGTCCACCTCGTCCCATTTTGCCTCCTTGTCCCACTTTTCCCATTTTGTGCCGTTTGTCCCCAATGTTCAATTTGTCCCTTTGTCCTCTATTGTCCCCATTTCTCCATTTTGTTCCTTCTCCTTTTCCTATTTTGTCCATTTTGAATCCATTGTCCCATTTTGCATCCTTGCCGTCTTGGTCCTTCTTTCCTCGCTTTGTCCCACTTACCCCATTTGTCCTTGCGCGCACTACCATTATTATTTTAAAAGGGTACCAACACCCTGCACCAACAATACTTGGGATAGTTCATCGAGAGTAATGACAAATCTTATCTCATGAAAGTGTTAAATGTTTATTTGGAATAACTACAAATAAAAAACATCGTATGTTACTCGTCCTCTATTAGTCTTTAAGGACTTGTAACAAATAATTATGAGGAGTATCTGTTCCTGAGATAGTTTTGTAACGATTTTTAAAAATTATAGTTACTTTGTCGAAATTTATTGTTGAAATTAATTTATTGTCGAAAATCGCGCAGGGTTCTCTTTACTACGTAAGTACGCAGTAAGGTGAGAAAGTAAAATGTATTTTTTGATAAAACAATTGATTTGTCAATAGAAATATGAAAGTAAACTAATCTATTGTTTTAACTGATACACGCAGTAAATGCAAAGTTATACATTTTTGTATTTTTGTTAATTTAGAGATCATTGTTCATTATTGAGAACGATGATGAAAGATTTTTATGCTAAAGAAACTGTATTGTTACGAATAGTGTCAAAATCATATTCAATGCATCAAAGCACATTAAACGAATAGAGTCAAAGTCATTATATTCAATGCATCAAAACATTAAAATCCGCGTACGTATGTATAAAAATATCTGTTTTAGTTATATTACTTTTATCAAATTTTTATGTTGCATGATCGTAACACTTTTACAAACGGTCATATCATGTGAGATGATCTCATGAGAAAAGAAGATGTAAGGCAGAGAGCCCAAGTATGTAGACACTAAGGCTGTAGTTTCGAAATCCGCTTCAGACATGAAAGATTGAAAGCTTTAATTTGTGTTCGGGAGGAGCATGGAGGCCATTCTGAGTCTCTCCTATACTCTAATCGTTCGATAATCCATTGCACTCACAGGCAACTCTGTTCAATGCTTGTGTATTATTGAGGAACTGGTTCCCTACAACCAAAACAATGCTACAAGCATCGAGATGTGGCCAAAAGATACCATGGCCAAATATGTAACAGAACAAGATCCGCATTTATCTTCACTCAAAAACTATTTAAAAAATGTAAATATACTTTATGTATTTTTATATTTAAGGAATTTTATATTTAGGATTGAATAATAAAAGTATATATAATCCTAATTAAAACTAATAACTTACAAAATCCTAATTTAACGCTATAAGTTATTACTGATGCATGGAGAAATTAATTGTTTATGAACTGGGGGAGGAGGAAATGTTTTGTTGAAAGGAGGGGTCCCTGTGGATCAACTGCCCCAGGCCTCTGGTTTTCTCCGGGCAGGGCCGTCGCGCACTGGTTTGCCGCCCTGGCGCAAGTACTAGGTTTTAATTTTAATAATATGTTGGGCATACAACCACGCACAGTTATATCTTACTACTAGCTAATTTACAGAATTTCATACTTACATTTCGATCACATACATACATCTAAACAATTTACATACAATACACATATTTTTACTATTACGATTACGATTCATTCTTAGATCTCCAGTGGCAAAGCTAGTCTTGCTGTTGGGGGTTCTGAAAATATTATCTTACATTGTTTTGTAAATTAGCTCCATTCATCGGTTTTCTCATTCAGCAAAAATGTCGATAATTTGTTCTTTAAAGCTGTCGTTTCTGCACAGTTAATTTAGCTCGTCTGATAGTGTACTGAAATTACAGATTGTGATAATTCACATGTGAGATATACAAAATTTTCTCTACATTAATATCTGCCAAAGATCTTAGCGTCCGGCTTGCTGGGTCAATGGGTCACGATATATTATAATCCTTATTACCTTTATAATGGATTATAGGATCCGCAGACTATACAGCGCAGCTGGGAATCTGAAATAGAATGATTCTATTCCTAGTTCATTTCTGTTTGGATTGACTAAATGAAAGATCACTTTCTTTTCTAAAGAACAAAATTTAACAAAGTTTATTTTTACCTTTTTAGCAAACAATTTAGTGAATTTATGTTATGCCTTTGATCAAGATATCTTTGAATTTACAATTTTATACCGCGGTTAACTTATCTATTCTTCGTTGATGTCCCTCTTAGACTTCTCAGTCGAAATATCTTGCGAGCTTGCCGTAGTCCCAAGTCCCAAGAAATCCTCTTCTGCCCCTATCCAAGCTGGTCTCAAACTATCAAAATTATCAGTCCCGATTACGTCCTATGACATAGTCCCGAACTCGATTACCACTCCCGACAAAGTTCCAGTTTATACATCAATATTACTTCCACATGAAAATATCTGCAATATCATTCACTGTCCTTAAATTTTCACTGATAACCCGATTCTGACTATCTGTATTATACTCGTTCCCTCTCACGAACCTACGATCAGTTCAGAAGCGCGATGCCGGTCAGAATTAAATCTTCCTGCATGATTCACCCCTCGAAGACTTCGTATTAAACTACCTTCCTTTTTTTCATAACATTTGACCGTCCTTCTCTCACCCAGCCAATCCATACGTTCGTTATATTTTGGTGTAGCTGACCTTTCGATCGTCTAAACTTCTTCGCCCAATCCCAAATTTTCTACTTTCGGCATCCAGACAACTCTTAATGCCTTTACAAAAAACAAAAACTACATTGTTTATTCACGGTCGTTGCTAAGCCCGTGCTCACGTGATATTTGCTAATGCATGTTCCACCATATAGTCTACAAATAAATGTTAGTTTATTTTCATGTGACATATCGGTATGTCACACATGGAATTTCTCAGGAATGTCTTTACTCTCTTTAATATAATCATATTCCTTAATATCATAATGTTGTAAATAAATGTAAAGTTAGATTGAGTTGCATTAGCCGAACCGTCTCTTGATAATTTTCTCTAGGCCAATTTGTCTTACAAATACTTCAGCAACAAATCTGCAGCCCATGTATGCATTATCAATGTATACATTTGTCAGTTCATTTCGAAGTTGCTCACTGTCAAAGAATGGATTTTGTTTTATTAGGAAAGAAAACATTTCTGAACGAAAGGACGTTTTGTAGGTGGGAAACTGCTTTTCGTCAAAAAATTCAATGAAAGGAAAGTTTTCAAAATCTTGAAACCTATAGTCCATCTGAGTCACTATTGTATCACTAATTTTAAAAGATACAATCTTGTATCTTTGAAATAATTCTAACCCTGAAAGTTCATTCATAGACATGCCAGCTTTTATGCAGATTTCAATAGTCTCTTCATATCTAAGACGGTCTATTATTACGTATCTATACTATTTCTATCTCTACAGCATATTACTTGCCTCGTGATTTGTCATTGTTGAGCAAAAACTGCATTTTGATAGCGTGAACCGTTCAAAAGTTATGGGACTGGCATATAATCAGTGGGACATTCTCTATAACAGTCAACCTTTAGCTTCATTAATTGTTTCACAAAGAAAACACGAACAAAAATCACACAAACATCTATACTTTCCCACGTCACGTAATAATAATAATAATAATAATAATAATAATAATAATAATAATAATAATAATAATAACAATAATTTACTTTTATTGCAAATTTTCTCAATGTTTGCAGTTAATAATGTCAAAATATATTAAACCATTAAATATAAATTAAGAAAATAACATTTTATTTTAGCCCTATTTATTAAGGTAGAATTAAGATTTAATTGTGAAATGAAGTAAAAGGAAATCATTTTGTAACAATAACATAACTGGGCCTGAAAGCCTGAGCGGTCGGGATTATCTCAAGGTGTCAACGCTCCCTCAGTTCGCCGTAGGAGGGGTCGGGGAAGGAAGAAACGGTACGGCGCATATGTTGACAGCCTCTCCACGTGCGAAATACGAAGATAGGCTTTGGTCATCTCTCAGGTCAGATGGGAGATAGCTCGATGAAGGACACTAAGAAAAGGTTCTCTTCAATGGAATCAATAATTATTATTTCATATTTCAACTTTTCCGAAGTTTAAATTATGGGAGGTTTTCAATACATACAACGTATGCAAAACGTAAACGCCCGAACACAAAACATTTACAATAATAAGAATATAATTTAATACATTTGTTGCTGTGAACCATCTCCTTTTATTTTTTTATTAATTAATTTATTTATTTTTTACTTTTCTTGTGTACGACGATATAATATTTCAGTATAATGAAAGTATATGGAAACGTTTCATTATTACGCTAGAGAATAATTCTTGTATTTAACTTAATCAATTAATTAGGAAGAAATCCTTGCTCTACACTGGGCAGTTTTATTCACGAGTCTCTTCCGATCCTCGACCGGCTTGGACTGCTTAAGAGAATACTCTGTCCCTACGAAATACGAGAATCTCGTAGCCGGCGGCTCTCGTTGCCTCCCGCAGAGAAAGAAATTCTCTTTCGCCAGTGTACTCCCTTGGCGCATCCCCCTCCACGACCCATCTCCCTTTTTCGGCCAGCGAGAATGATTCGCAGTTCGGGTGAAATACGAAAAAGACTGAATGCAGTTTTGTCCGTCTCTAGTGCCAATAGATTTGTATAAAATTGTTTAAGATGGAATTTTCTTATATCTATAAACTGTATGGATGTGCATACCGGTATAGACGTCCTATAGATTTATTTTACCGGTATAAAAGAGTAAAGGTATTTGAAAAAGGTTTTGAAAAATACCGGTATTTTACCTGTATTTTTACCGGTATTCAATACCTTTTCGGTCCCTGTGCAAAACTTATTATATCCATTTAATTCAGCTTTGCTGAATATCTTGTTAATATCAAAGGCAATGTTTTCCAGGAGTGAGGATCTTTTAATTGCCCCCAGAATTCCCAGAGGAATGTGAGATCTCTTGCCGGACTTGTCACTCAATTTGAATGAAGCGCGCTATGCGCACAGTGTTGCCAAGCTGCGCGTTACCGTCCCGACCTTCTAGAAAACGCGCGAAAGTCTCCCTTTGGACTGATTATGACTTATAATTTTGCGAAATTCTCCCATTTGGAACGGTTAATGTCCTTCAAATTGCGCACATTGATTCTTCGAAATGCTAGCTACCTAAGGAACAATTTTTAAAAACAATTTCAACAGTTAGTTTTCGCACAATTTAAAATTTCAGATCGGATCTGTTACGTCGTCATAAGAGCCCATCTTAAAACGACAAACTTTACGGTCTCATGACGCAAAAACTATACGGTAAAAACCATTCAAACTCTAACAGAACATAGAACAACCTCTAATCTTTCGATTAAAACAATAAAAGGGCATGTTAAACGTAAAAATTAAAACAATAAAAAATGCATGTCACGCGCATAAAAATTACTAGTTATCCTCAATGATTTCACTGTTAACATTCTTTGTGAAACGTATTTTAATCTCTTTTGCTTGGCAAGTTTTAATGAACATTTGATGCCATTTCTTGCAATTGGGACACGACTTAATAGCCGTGGTGGCAGAAGAAAACAGGTGATTTGGTGATTTACGTAACACTTGTGCTTTGCTTTTACACGAACGGTCTTGAAGAAAATGGCTTAATTTTAGGCAGATAAGAGTTTTGAAGATCCACAAAATTTTAGTGGCTCATACATATAATGCTCTGTTTGTACAAAACGTTCAGGCAATGCAAGTAAATGAGAACTTATTTATTGAGCGCTATGTTATTTAGTTAGTTGTTTATATTATTGGAAAAATGTGGAAAATGTACACACATTTTCACGTATAACATCTGAGCAAGACAAGAAAATGTTTTGATGTGTGAATTGCGAAGTACGAAGAAGAGCGGAATCTGTAACATACTATTGACTTGAAATAATCATTCAACTTTTTTCGCTTCAAAGCAGAAATCTACTTTTGTCCTCTTTGCTCCGAGGGTACTAAAATTTTATTCTGATTTGGGGGAGCAGTAGGGCATCTAAAAATAGCTTACTCTTTCTCTCCTGGCTGTCTTTGCCCATGTCCAATATCGGAAACAACTTGGTTATCGTGAAAATACAAATTTATTTTGTATAAAACAGAACATATCACAGCAAGAAAGTGTACTTAAACAAAAAATAAGTTTTTAAATCGTTATATGCAGAGGAAAATTTTGTCCACAAGCTCACGGGTTCCCTCTAAACTATACTTGGTATTTTCTAACGTGGCGGTTGAGGATAGTATCTCCAAGATGAAATTCAGCAGGACTTTTTTAATCATTCTCAGTCCTGCCGCGAGAGTCGCTTGATCTGCAGCACTGCTTGATGCAGTCGCGATCATGCGACATCTTGTGGCTGCACTAAGGAAAAATGTTTGCCGAATTCCATCTTGGAGGCACTACCCTCAGCTGCCTCGTTAGAAAACCCCAAGTATAATTGCTTTGCCTTCCTCTGCGAGAAAGGTTAATCATCAGACCAGTATACTCTCTGAATCAGACAGAGGCGACAGAGGTTATGGCTGGGTTATGGGGTGGGATGTTTAGGTGATGGGCTGTTGTTACAGGAGATTGTGAGGTTATTGTCAAGAATTCCTCAGAGTCAATTGATATAATACACTTGTGCGCTAGAGACAGTTACTACAGTGTTAATATTTTTTAAGCCTGACAAAATATCGATGAAATGACCGGGTATTGCGCACGCCGACTTGTGACTGGAGTTTTGGGATGGAATGGACATTGTTTACGTGCTCCAAGCACTGTACCTCTACTCCTTCAAACGAGGGTAAAAAATGAAAAAAAAAAAAACTTAATTTTTCCAGTTTTCTTTCAGACGCGTTAAATGTTAATTTTTGTTTTCGTAGAACACTTTTATTCTTCAACGACGTTTTCCTCCTGGATTGACGAAAAAGAACAAGCGACCGAAATTGAGATCGCGTCATTATGTTTACGATTTAGTTGAAGATACAAATGTGAAGAAGCAAGAGAATTTAAATGTTATACTAACATCTTACGTCCAAGGTAAAGTAGTCTAATAATCAATGAGGTCGGGTGTGCGTATCAGGGTTACCACGGTTGCTGTGGTCCATAACCTAACGCAATGAAACATTTTATTTCAATAAATATGTTCAATCGCTGATTTTCGTCGTATTTAGCCTTTATGTAAAACATTCAATCTATAATCATTATTAATTGTATTGAGAAAGTTATGATTTCATTCCCTTTGTATATTTTTTTGATTAGCAACATGTGACATATGGAGAGGAAAAGAAGAGGTCAATAGAAAAGGTGTCAAAAATGCAGTCTTACCCCCACACACACATACACACAATTGTTTCAAGCTTTGCACATCTTGAGATTCACTTATAACCCACATTTGAGTAATTTTTAAGCCAGAAGAAGTACAAAGTTTGTCCCAAACCAGGCATTTCTTAGTTTAATGTAATGTTGCTTTCAATAAATATATTTTAGTTCTATTAACTCTTTGGTGGGCTACAGAGTATTTATTGGCCCTTGCTTGGGTAGAGCCCAGCTGGTGGGATGTACCTAGTTGGGGAAAACCCCACTGGCCGACGATAGGTCAGCACCTGATCTTGCCATCCAGTGGGACAAGATCACCAACATCTCCCGAGCAAAAACCCGCGCTACACATACGGGACTAATGACCTTAGCCATTGACATGCCCTGAAATCACTACTAATCAACCATAGATCAGGCATATTCAACTTTGGTGTGCCCTACAATTGGGAGGTCATCTTGCAGATGAAAGTGGAGAATTGCAGGAAGAGGGAGAAAACCACAGGGTACTCCTTTTTGTATATTGAATTTTTTCTGGTCAGAATTTTACATTGAATAAGTTTTTAATTATACTAGTAAGCCATGTACAATGTACTAGATGAGCCATGTACATGCTTCACCTGGCAGTGCTATTCTTTACTGCCTGTCACCCTATTGGTAACAGTGTGGGGCTAGTGATACCAGGTTGCATGCTTAATGGTCTTAAGGGCCAAAGTGAAGGGCTACGTAGATACAGCCTTGGATCCCCCTCTCCACTATTAACAAATTAAGCATGTTATAGCCCAGGATATGTACATTAGGAGATAGAGTGAAATGGCTTGATGCACAGTGATTTCTGCATATGTCATTAATGTTGAATTTTTATTTATATGTTCAGTTCAAATTCCCTTCATTCTGACAAGTTTTTGTCCCTCATTTGACACAAGACATAAAAAGAATAATCACATACATAAAAACCATCATTTATCCCTACAGTTTGATTGTAAAGCATAAATAAATTATATGAAATAAACAAATCATCAGTGTTTTGAAATGTACATTAGCTGGTTTATTTTAATATAAAACTGGTACATGTTTACAAGGTAGGCACTGCTCATGACTGTTTGTACATTATTAGTGTAATGAGTACTACTTTGTACAAGTATTTTAAATAAAAATACTCTTTTCAGGTTTGGGTGACAAAGGGGATAGAGTTTCTGTAAAACCAAAGCTAGGTTATGAGAAATTGTTGCTGCCAGGATTGGCTGTTTATGCCACTCCTGAAAATGTAAAAATGTATGAAGAATCTGTAAGGAAAGAAGAAAAGACCCCTACATTCAGCTCTCTTTCAGCAGAGAGGGTTTGTTTGTTACTATAATTTATTATAAATGGAATAAGTATGTTCAGCTGTTTTAATATTCGCTTTTACTTTGAAGACTCTAGGTATTTTGTCAAGACAAATTTTGGCTGTAGTTATGAATATGGAAACAGAATGGACCTTGCAACCATGGCATCTGCGAATGTCATTTAGGAAAGCTGGATTTATAGTTCCTGAACATGCAATAGAAATGCCGGAAGAGCCAATTAAAGGACCAAACTTGGATTTGGAAGGAAAAGAATTTAAGATTACAGTCACTGTAAGTGTGGTAGTCTGTTGCATCTTCCATTTTGTGTTTGAAAGAGCTTAATAAATGTTTTTCCTTTCAGATAAACAAATCTGAAACAGTTCCTGTGAGATGTCGCATCCATCATTGGAGCACCAATCCAGGGGATAGATTACCATTCATTCAAGACCATTGGCAACAACCTGCAGAACCTTTGTTTCCTGACAAACAAAAAACTTTAGGATCAGATCAGTATTAAAACATATTTTATATAGATTTATTTCAAATCTTTGGGGAAGTTTTCTTTTGTGACAAGTTTCAAGTAGTCATTGGCAATGAGAACATAGCATTACATATATAGTGAATATTGATTGATGCCATGTGGATGTTAATGTGTGTTGCTTAATGTAAATGGCAAAAATACCAGGAATATAAAGTGTTCAAAATGTATATTGTAAAATGTTTATTGTTATTCACCGCCTTTTTATGAACATGGATATGCCGGTGTGATATGATAAAATTCAAACACCTGTAATTAATAAATTTGCAGAAAAAAGCGCATCGGTTTCATTGTTTTAAGGAAATAAAATATCATTAGTGGAGCTACTAATCCAAAAATACCTTGGCTTTTCTTGACTTAATATTTGTACACTGACATTGTCAATTTATTTATCCACTAATAATAAGTCAAACACAAAATATATATATATATATATATATATATATATATATATATATATATATATATATATATATATATATATATATATATATATATATATATATATATATATATATATATATATAACTATTACATAGTTATTTATGAAGTAAGTCTTGAAAGACACCTTGTTAGAATATATATATATACTATGTAATAGTTCTAGTAGTCTCAAGAAGCTTACGATGGGTCCACCCAGAGACACCTGATTAACTTTGCTCTGATGACGTTGACAGATTATGATGAACATAGTGTTTTTGGCTACTGATATTTACTATTACACAGCTAACTTTTACTATTGTATTACTGACTGCTATTTTTATACCATCATTTTCTCTTATACTTGCATATCTTACATATTATTTACGCTGATTCAGGCTAAACCAGTACGCCTGTAAATTAATTAAAAAAGTTAATATATACTCTTGATAACTTTCAGACCAAGTGTTAAGAAATGGAAATGAAACAATTATCCCTTTCGAGGGTTGTAAGTATGAAGGTGTTACAAAAAACAATGATCAAAACCCAATGATTATGGTTTATTTAATGTGAATTTGGGATATTAATACAATACATGCATCTCGTGTAATGCTTAGACTTTAACTAAAGCAGATTCCTGCAGGTGTGTCCTGCTCGCGCTCTCTCCCTCCCTCTTCCTGTGCCACATGCCAACGCTCAGCAACCATGAAGTCCAGGCGGAGCTCAGTTGGAATGGAAATTGAATTAAAATGAAGCACCATCTAGTGGAGTTATAACAAAATGAACAGCAAGAAACCCTCTCCACGATAAAACACATAGATGTGCCAACTTTCGAGGAGATCTATTCCTGTCTCTGTCTTGCGCCACCTGTCCTGTCCTCAGCCTCGTCCTGCATCACACGGCAATGCCTAGCAACAAAGAAGTCCAAGGGAGCTCAGTTGGATTGAAAATTGAATTAAAATGATGCGCAGTCTTGCACTGCATAACCCTTTATTGGAGTTAAAATCATCAGCATGTGAACCTTCTGGGTAAAGAAACAAGTATAATAGATATGCCAACTTTCATGGATATATACAAAGTGAGTCATTTAGCATCTCCTGAAGTTTCTGAAACGTTGAAGTTACAATGCAGTTTTCCCGGAAATGCAAGAGGAAATGATGCTAATTAATGCATGTATTCATTTCTGTTTTATCATATGTATTTTTCGAGATATTGAGGTAACGTTTTTTCTAGGTTGTATACATATTTTTAGTCTGTCACGACGAGCGTAAAAAGACGAATCCAATAATGTACATATTGTCATATGTTAGATAAGCATTTTCTTCAGTTATTTTTACACTCTTGTATACATACGTATATGTAGAGTAATATACGTAGTATAGAGAAAGTTATGTTATGCTGCGGAAAATCGATTTCGAGATTTCAATGGGAATACACATTTTGGAGACCCATAATACCAAAAAAGTGTTATTTTCCAAAACGTCCGTCCGTCTGTGAACACTTCTTCTAGCGCCTAAACCAAATGGAGGATTTTTTCGAAATTGAAGAAACCGCTGCCCATCCGGCTCTAGTTGAAGCTTTGAAATTTTGAAAAACATTCTTTACAATTTGGGGGTACTTTATATGAAGCCCCCGGACATTTTAAATTTTTTCTCAAAAACGGCTCCTAATTTTTTCTTTAAATTTCTTGTAAGAATAGAGTATATTACACTTATCAAGGTGGCATAGGTCCGATTTTCACGGTTAACTATGAATTTTCGAAAACTGCAAAAGTCAATTTTTTTCGGCGTCTCCCTACAACTATAAAATTGAAGATGTAGACTTTTCCTTCAAATGAAATTTGTTGTCCGTTTTCGAAAATTCAGAGTTAACCACGAAAATCGGACCTATGTCACCTTTATAAGTGTATTTCTCTCTATTCTTACAAGAAATTTAAAAAAAAAATGGGAGACGATTTTGAGAAAATTTTTGAAGTGTCGGGGGGGCTTCGTGTAAAGTACCCTAAAAAATTAATCAATGTTTCTCAAAATGGCAGAGCATTGACTCAGGCCAAATCGACAGGGGTTTATTCAGTTTCGAAAACAGCGCACGCATGGAACTAGTGCTGTTCACATACAACTGACGGACGGACTTTTTGGAAAAAACAACAAACAAACAAACAAACAAACACTTTTTCGGTATCAGGGGACCATAAAACATATTTCTGTTCAAATCTCGAAATCGATTTTCCGCAGCATTACATAACTTTCTCTATATTACGTATATTACTCCGCATATACGTATGTATACGAGAAAGTAAAAATGTATAGTTCCATTCGAAAAGCAAGAAGTTACCTTAATATCTCTTAAAATACAAGTGATAAAATCGAAACGAATACATGCGTGCGTCAATCAGCCCCATTCTCTCAAGCACATGCGTCAAAACGGCATTGCAATAACTTCAACCGTTCCAAAATTACTGGAGGTGCTAAAATTACGTGACTTATTCTGTTTATAAAATTACGAACTCTTCTGTTCTCAGAAATCGAGATGCGTTCTCAGCACTCCTTTTCAAGATGACGTGCATAAACCTCCCTGTTGTGTTGCGAACTCGTGTTGATGGTCTAAGGGTGCGTTTATGTTGGAGCAGCGAGAAGCAACGAGAACGTCCACATCAGAGAGTATACTACTGGTCCACATGTAAACAGATGGAAGTGTTCATGTTGACAGCGCGCTGATCACGGGATCAGCGCTGCGATATCAGTGCCGCGATAAGAGCGAAGAAAACCCCCAATGTAATTCGTGGCTCTTCTTCAGGAATCTGTTTGTTAAGATTTCAAACTGGATTTCGTTGCTCTCCGACTTCCACCTGAATGATCTTATCCTAGTTCAGTTCTGAAACAATTAAAATCCAGGTCCTTCTTCTATATTATGTAGATTTTGTTCTCTAATATTGGTTGCTCGTGTTGGATATCAAATCGGAATTAGTTTGATTAATTCAGTCAAACTGGATCAATGTGAGTTCACTGCCTTCTGGAGTACCAATCACTAATTCGTCGTCCCAGCCTCTTCTAGCACACCTGCTTTCCACTTCTCTTTTTCCCGATAATTTCGATGTCCGAAGGAACCCGTTCTTATCTCGAACTTCAAGCTGAAGTACACCTTACTGCATTCCTTCCCACCGCCGGCGATGACTGGGTGAAGTTTGTCCAGAATCGTGCAATGCCATTTACCTATTTCCGAGTTACAGTAAACAAAATATGAGTTGGTGGGCTTAGTCTATACGCCCAATGAACACTAACTTCAAGGCGCTCTATAGCTTAAACCATTTTATAAGTCTGTTAGACATTTTCTTTTTACTTTCTCGTATACGTAATTTATGTAGTATACAGAAAGTTACGTAATGCTTTGCGAAAAAAAAGCGAATTTTCGGCAGAAAAATTCATTGCCGGGCCCTAATAAAAAAGTGTATAAACTCAGTTGCTACTTTTAGAAAAAAAATCCTCCAACACATGGTATAGCCAGAGTCCCTGTTTTGTAAGTCCTTGATATCGAAAAATCAATTGACGACAAAACGTTCGTCCGTCTGCCTGCCTGTTCGTCTGAGAACACCAATAGCGCCTAAACCATGCGTAGGATTTTTTCCAAAGTGGATATTACCCGGTCGATCTGGCACGCTTTGAGATTTTGAAAAACATTCTTTAAATTGGGGTACTTTTCGTGAAGCCCCTGAACATTTTCTCTAAAGCTGGTCAATTTTTTTTCTTTTAACTTCTTGAAATACTAGAGTAAAATACACTTATAAAGGAGGGAAAGGTACGTTTTTCAGAATTAACTCTCGATGTTCGAAAGTTTCAAAAGTTTGAATTCCTTCCGGAGTCTTTCAATAAGTACAAAATTTAACGTACACATTTTTCCTTGAAGTAAAATTTGTTCTCTATATTTAGTTCTTTCATTTAGATCATGTACTTTTTTTGAAAATTTTAGAGGTTTTCGTGTAATATGACATGCAATATTACAAAATAACAAAACGAAGAATTTCTCGAAAATGCCTCCAAATTTCTTCCTTAAACTTTTTGTAGAGATAAGGCTGAATGTACTCTTTTAGGTGGCATAAACGCTATATTGCTATTATTTTGTTTATTCAAAAATTATCGAAAATATAATATTTTTCACTTCTCTCAAGTTAACATTTTTTGGGATTTGTTCACATTATTCATTTAAAAGTGCATTTGCTTTAAATAATGTCATTCAGTTTCTCGAAAACTCAACAGTTTTCTGGAAACATGAACTCAAATTTCAGCATTTTCAGAAACGCTCAAACGCCATTTTCTTAAAAAAATGCTCCAAATTTTTTCTTCAAACTTTTCCTGCGGATAGTGCTCATTGCACTGATTAATGAAATATACTTTTATTATTTTTCATTTTTTCAAAAATTACACAAAAGTAATCTTCTTTACGTATCTCTCAGGCTGTTGATAT